>OU612060.1:119824805-120424805 GCA_914767635.1 Melanostoma mellinum | reverse complement strand
CTATTTTCCATACAAATTACATGGAAAAAAAATAAAAATTTTTTCTTATTTTTATAGCTTGACAATTGAGCATTATAGAAATAAACTGACAAATTATTTAAATAGGAAATTGAATGTTCTACAAAAAAGCTAAATATAATTTTTTTCATAGAGGCAACCGTTCTGAAGATATTCAAACCCAAAGTTGGAAATGTATGAAATTATGACTTTTATTTTATTAAACTCATTCTGATGACTTTTTTTATGACTTAAAAATTATTTTTCATGGGAAAATTAAACTTTGTGTGCTAATTTTTTTAGAAAGCTAAAATAAAAAAAACATTTACGTTTTAAATATTGTTTTATTATTTGATTAAGTGTTAAACAAATTAAATTATCAATTAGATTTAATACAATTATTATTTATTATCAAATATTTATTATTAAAAGAAAATTCTTAACTATTAGTATACTAGAATTATGAAACTTGATAGAAATTATAATGATATTCAGAAGAAAGTTATGATACAACAATCCTTAAGCCTGAACTCCATCGAAGCGCAAAGTAAAAAGTTTCTTAAAAAAATCAAATGATAGTCCAAACTCCTTTCTCAATTACAATTTGTATCTCTTCTTCTCATGTTACCTAATGTCGGAGCTTTCCCTTTAATCAATTTTTTGATCAAAGCTTTTCAGAGTTTTGCTAATGCTGCCTAACAGGTGTCACGCAGTAATATGTGTGTATTTTGAAAGCTTTAACTGTATTTTTTTTTTCTTACTTTTTTTCTTTTTTCACTTTGTGTTTTGATGTAGTTCAGTTATTTTCTTTCTACACATAATAGTTATTTGTCCTTGAAAATAATTTTTAAGTCATAAAAATCGTCATCAGAATGAGTTTAATAAAATAAAAGTCATAATTTCATACATTTCCAACTTTGGGTTTGAATATCTTCAGAACGGTTGCCTCTATGAAAAAAATTATATTTAGCTTTTTTGTAGAGCATTCAATTTTCTATTTAAATAATTTGTCAGTTTATTCCTACAATGCTCAAATGTCAAGCTATAAAAATAAGAAAAATATTTAATTTTTTTTCCATGTAATTTGTATGGAAAATAGAAATTTAAAAACAGGCACCTCTAAATGTTAATATTATGAGCTCAAATTTTGAGAGGCTACGTTTTGTACCTTCCTGAAAGTATTAAGCCTGTTTTATCGTTGAAAAAAAAAGTTGCCCAAAAATGACACACCCTAATACATACTATTGTCCAAACCTTAAAGATAAAATTCAAAAGTTTATAAACAATTGCAAAACTTGCAATAAAGCTAAATATGAAAGGAAACCTAACAAAATTCCATGGAAACTTACCGAAACTCCTATAAAATGCAATCAAATCATACACATCGATATTTGGTATGCAAATATAAACCTAATGTATGTCACAATGATTGATAAATTTTCAAAACATGTCACAGCATACGAAATCAAACATAGAACTTGGCTTTCCTTGTTACACACATTAGAAAACAGATTCGCTACTTAAGGAATTCCTGAACGAATAATAACAGACGGAGAAACAGGTTTTTCATCATTAAACATTAAAGAATTTTTAAAAGAAAATAATGTAGATCTACACATAACCACCCCATATAATAAAACTGGCAATTCGGATATCGAAAGATTCCACTCCACTCTTAACGAGCATATTAGAACCTTCACCGCCGATGAAAATAACACAGACACTCTTAGGCAAAAAGTCTTAAAAGCAATAACTATTTACAATAAAACAATCCACTCCACTACAAAAAAGAGACCAATAGACTTCCTAAACGGAACCATATCTAACGAAGAATATCCAAAAACTACAGAAATAGTGCAAAAGAATAAGGAAAATTATATAAATAAACTAAATAAAGACAGGAAAGATATTGATATTACTGAAAACAAACAGCAATATTTAAAAATCAGAGCAGGGAATAAGCTCAAACCAATATACAAGAAAACCACCATACAATTGTCTGACTCAGATCATGTTAAAGATGAAAAAGGAATTAAGTTCTACAAAACACAAATAAAACGTAACTACAAATACGAAAATACCATTTTTTTTCCAGACATTATTCATCACCTTTCTGATTTTAACGACAACAGTTACTAATGGACAGAAACTAGAAGTACAAAACTTGAATTCAGGAAACGGATTTATTACAATTAGAAACGAAAAGATTCAGGTTATAACAGGATACACTAAAATACTTCATAATATAAATTTAACTGCATGGGCAGACAATCTTAATATAATAGAACATAACATAAACAAACTTAATCTTAGGGACGGATACCCAACATTAATACACAGTTTTAAACTTTTATCTGACGAAGTAGAAAATCTGCTAGGACACTATCACCATAAAAGAAAAAGAGGCCTTTTTAACATTGTAGGGAAAGGACTTAAATACCTCGCTGGTACAATGGATTACGACGACGAGGCAGAAATTAGACAAACTCTTGACATAAACGAACAAAATACCAAGAACCTTATTGAAGGAATTAACGACCAAGTCAGAATAAATCATAATTTTAACGAAGCATTTGACAACATAACAAAACATATTAACGGACAACAAATTGAAATTAAGAAACAATTAGCCGATTTAGGCAACACAATCGACAAAGAACTTGCGGAAATAGCAAATATGCAACACGCATTCCAAATACAAAACGACATACAATTACTGAAAGACCAAGTAAGAAAAATTAAAGAAAATTTACTTATGAGCCAGTTAGGAATTCTAGGACATGATATTCTAACACAAAAAGAAATTGTCAAATTCAATATAACTCTAAATGAACTAACTAATATTAAGAGTACAGTAATAATCCATGAGAATCAAATTGTATTTATACTTTTAATACCAATATACGCTAAAGAGAAATTTTATAAAATCCTAATCGAGCCAATTCCTAATAATAATAATTTAGAACTTGTAACATTGTATAAAGAAATAATAGGGGTATTCATGCATCAGCGTAAAACCCTCGTAAACCGTGTAGTCTGTGTAAGTTTACCAGATGGTAAAAGAACTGTCAAATTTTGTATGGAAAATGTTTTACACAAATTTGGTAAGACTACGCAACGAATTCAATGCGGAAACGAGATGGTAAAACGTGTAAAACTACACAAAAGTCTTTTTTGACATTTCGAAAGAAACGTTTTAGTTAAGTTGAAGTAGGTACTTTCTATCAAACAAAAAATAAAAAAAGTATACAAATAAATATGGAAATGAGCGGAGTAGGTAATTAAAAACAAAGTTTTGAATAAGCATAAAATAATTATTTGATTCCAGAATGAAGAAAACAAAATGCAAATCGATATGTACGGGTCCATCACACAGATTCTTGTGTTTTGATGTACCAATGCTATGTGAAATCCAAAGCAACTCGAGCTCTCATCCGAAATGGTGAAGCTAAAGAAAAATCTGCCGATGACGACTGTGTCTTGGTTGGAGTTGAGAATGGACATGAAGGTAAAGACGAAGAAGATATTCAACAGGCACCAGAAAAAGATGAGGAATATGATGACATATTTGACAAAATGCAAACAGTTTGGTGAGTCCTTCACTTTCTTTTCTTTCAGCATTTGCTATATTTTGCTTTGTATTTTCAGAATGGTTCGGACCCAAGTTAAGATAGAGTTCCTCGGTCCTCGGTGAACAAAACCGTCAAATCATTCGCAATGTCAAGGGACCCGTGCGTGAAGGCGACATTCTCACCCTCCTTGAATCCGAAAGGGAAGCCAGAAGACTTCGATGAGTTGTTTTTTATTCATTAAAATGGTTTGTAAAACTTGGCTCTCTGCAAATGAAACTTTCTTTTATTTTTATTTGTTGTATTTTCAGCTGATATGACCTTACATCGTCAAACTAGGTTGCTGTACATACATATGCAAAAGCAGTGCGCGGAAACTTTTTCTTATAAAACATGAATGTGAAATAAAAACAAAGTTTCATCATTCATAGCGAATTTGTTAGTTTATTGTTTATCAAAGTGTTCTTTTAGCTTGGCCTCGCACTCTTTGACTTTGTTTACGTTGTTCACCTTGGCCTGCAGGTTGTTGGCCCTGCCGAAGCCTTTCCTATCGAGTATCTCAAGGAATGTGGTACCGAACTTCTTAATTATGGAAGGATCTCCTCTAAGAACAACGAGTCCTTTGCCAGTATTGTCACTCACAGAGAGAAAGTAGAAGATATCTTGAGGCGCACTTCGAAGGAAAGTATTGATGAAGTCTGGCTCTATGCTGTCTTTACGGTGCATTGAGAAGTATTTGGGTTTCTCTGGCAACAAGGTTAGTCTTTCAGCTTCCATCACGGCGTTGTCTTTCAGGACTTTCTGAAAGCTTTTGTTGGTACTCTTCAAGTTAGCCTGTATTTCCTGAATCAGCTCCAAGTGCATAGCCGGCCCTCCTCTGAAAAATAAATATAAATGGATGCCTATGTAGCAACAAACAACAAATGAATGTCCTTACTTGAGAGTGTTATTCGTTGCCAATTCGCGGTCGTAACATTCACCTAGCTTTTTTACAACCCGGTTACCCACCACAAAATGCAAATAAACTTTTCGATTGGATTTTACTGCATGGAGCAGTTTGATGGCTTGCAGTTGGGATAAGTTGCTAACAAGAGTACCACAGCACATGTTACTTCCAATTCCCTCAATGCAGACCACTCGAACTAAGCCAACGTGATCGGCAGGCAAACCTCTAAGAGCTCGAGCGTCCTGGAACTGAGAGTAATACATAAATTGATTTAGTTCATTAATTACGTGTTTTGCTTACTTTTGACCCATCTTCCACTGATGTGAGAATGCACGACAAACCTGGTTGCTTGCGTGTTAAACATTGCTAAAGGTATCCTGTGATATCCAATAAATTGTTCACTTTTCGTCACGAGTTGAGAGGTCCACCACCAAATTTATTATTATTATAAGTCTTTATTGTTGAAATCGCTTTTTAAATAAAATTTCAACTCTTTCTTTTTATTTTTAAGCAATTGATAAATTTGACGTTTAACGAACAGCTGTTTTCTTACACCACTTACACAAAGTAGCTTAAAGAGGTACTCATGCAAAGTCTCACGTAAAGTTACATATTTTACACAAAACGTGATCTTACGCCGAAGCATGAATACCCTTAATAACTGATGGAAATATCAATTATGAAAACATAAATGAAACAACTAAATTTAAACAACTAAAACAAATAAAAGATCCTTGTATTAAAAACATTTTTAAAGACAATCCTTAATGTAATTTTAAAGAAAACCAAGATATAGAAATCAGACAAATTGCCAATAATATTGTAATAACAAAAAATGTACCATTTACAAGAATAGATCATAACTGTCATAATTACGATGCGACTTTAATAGGAAATAATTTGCTAAAATTTGAAAATTGTAAAATAGAGATAAATAATATTACATACGAAAATTTTTTATATTATGACAACTTTGTCTTACCTAATCTTAAGAACATATCAATAAAAAATATTATAAAAAACTATTCCACAGACATTACATTTAAAAGAGGTAGAAAACCGAAAACTTATTGAACAAATTAAAGCAAAAACAAATGTACATGAATATTTAAACTTCGGAACAATAAGCCTCATCATAATAATTAGGTTTGTTCGTTGAAGCCCTGGGGTTGCCCTATGGTCGCCACAAAGCGTTTTTTGAGAAACCTAAATTCACCCTGACTGTCAAATTGAGTGTTTTTTGAGCCATAGGTTTGCCATAAGTTTTCCCCAAACTCGCCCTAGCTTTTTGCTGTGGCGATTTGAGGGCTGTCAAATGGCATGTATTTTTTTTTTAATGACAGGGATGTGTGGTGATTTGTGGTTTAGCGTTTTTTGAGGACTGGAAAACCCAGGTTTTTTGACAACTCATAGGGTTGTCAAGAAAACCTGGGTCAACCATGGGGAAAGTTCAACGAACAGACCTATTATGTTAATCTTAATCAATTTTATTTTTAAAAACAAAAAGAACAGTACTAAAATAAATGTAAACATTAAAGATTCCTCGGAGCAGAATCCTAAGGGGGGAGGAGTTACGTCCCAGACGTCACCCCAAACCTGTAAACCCGTTACCCCAGACACTCCCCTTCGCCTAACGGCATTCCAAATTCCATAACAGGCTCCCACCAGTTTTGCTAACACAGCAAAAATAGTCCATAACGGATATATATCCTCTTTCCTAAAACGTGCCGAAACCCGAAACGCCTTTGTGATGAATCGTGGGAACGTTCAACCAAAGGAAAGTGTTATTAAAAATTGTAAAACATTTTAAGCCAGTTCTAATTCATCAGCCCAACTGAAAGGTGCAGCCTCGCTTAGGACAGCGGCCTTTCTTTTGGCAATAATTATAATGCAAATATAGTAATAATAAATAAAGCAAATAAAAAAAAAAAAAAAAAAAAAAAAACAACTTGTGTTTTTTTTAAACCAAGCTCGGCCCGTCGGTACGTAAATACGGCCAAATACCTTCGGATGAATTTGGATGCAAAGCTAAAATGGAAAGAGCATATCAAAAAGAAAAGGGAAGAGCTCAACTTGAAATATAGAAAAATGTACTGGTTACTCGGTAGAAATTCGGACTTATCTGTCGAAAATAAAATAATGCTTTATAAACAAGTACTTAGACCTGTTTGGACCTATGGAATCCAATTATGGGGCTGTACAAAGAAAACAAATACTGAAATCATCCAAAAGTTCCAAAACAAAGTCCTTCGTGGAATAGTAAATGCACCATGGTATATAAGAAATAGCCATTTACATCGTGACCTACAAATAGAAACGGTTACAGAAGTTGTAAGAAAACATGCTGTATCACACAATCAGCGACTGCATAGTCATATCAACTCTGAAATGGAGTCCGTATTAAATACGAGAGGCAATGTTAATAGATTAAGAAGAACCAAGCCACACGAGCTAATGGCCTAAAAGTCATGGAAAACATTAAAAGTTTAAGCTTCCCTTAAAGCGATAATATTATTGAGAAAGAAAAATCTGTTGTCGATCGTTCATAGATTGGTTCTGATTACGAGGAGTTTTTAGTGGGTAAGAATCCCACACTACTTGGTATCGAATACTACTAAGTGTCTTTTGAAGATTTACTCCTGACAAAAAAAAAAAAAAAAAAAAATGAAAGCCGAGTTACACGCCAACAACCGTTCTCGCTTTCAAAGCACCAAAGTGATGTTTGCGACGCCAGCATCTAAGCCAACAGGTAAGCCAGCCAGTAGGCAAGTAGGTAGGCCAGCAGTTCGGCCAACTTTTAATAGGGACTCGGGAATGTGCAGTTGTGCAGCTTATGCAATCTGATACAGCATTCCATAAGGAAGTGTCAGCGGTTCCTAAACATGGACACGGTGGAAAGGAAACAGACTGCTCGACGCCTGAGAGTTTGCGACAACAGCCTTTCTTCAGGGCATTTTGCGCCTCGCCTGGCTGCTGTTACTTTTGCCAACAGCGCCACCACACACTTCTACATGCAAACGTGGCCCAAGACGCAGCTGTGCGTGCAAATAGCATGACACCGTCGAACACAACAAACACTTCAAGAGGTCAGAATGCAGTTTCTACACCGTTTAATGCAAACGCTCTGGAGCTTGAACCTAGAGAAGTGCAACAAGCTTCTACAAGTGGTCAAGTTTTGAATTACCACACAAGTTTTGAATTACCATGCTACGAATGTTAGCAGAACGCACCAGGTGCTTATAGCGGCAGCAATTGTGAAGGTGCGAGCAGCCGATGGTCGTCAACACCATCTCCGAGCTTTGATCGACCCAGGATCGGAAGCATGCTTCATCACTGAAAATGCAGCACAACGATTGCAGCTGAAAAAGCGACGTACCTTTGTCTAGGTGTCAGGGTAAGGGTTAGTCAGCAGTGGCACAACGCAAACTTGCGTGGATATTGAGCTTGCGTCATGCAACTCAACTTATGGAGGCACGGTGCGGGCACTGGTCTTCAAGTCACTGACTGGTCATCTCCCAGCCCAACAAATGATACCTGACAAATGGCAACACCTGAAAGGGTTAACGTTGGCAGATCCAAATCTCCACGTTCCTGGACCAATTCATATACTTCTCGGTAGCGACGTACATGCCGATATACTCCTTCCAGAATTGAGAAGACCTGCAGATGGAGTCGGACCAACCGCTCAGAAGACGCAGTTAGGGTGGATTGTGTTAGGGAAAGTTCAAGCGGAACATCCACGCAAATACGCAGTTTTGTGCAGACTGCCGACCTGAATTCTCAGCTGCAGAGATTCTGGGAGATGGAAGAATTGCCGTTCCACCCACATGAAACTGAAGGGAACATCGCATGCGACGCGCATTTCGATGAACACACGAGACGCCTTCCTGACGGGCGTTATGAAGTGAAGCTGCCGTTCAAAGGTGGATGTCTTCCAGCGATGGGATCAAGTAAGCAGAGCGCGGTCCGACGATTCCTGCACTTGGAGAAGAGGCTGGAGGCAAACCCAACTCTTCGGGCAGATTATGCCAAATGCATACGAGAATATGCAACCCTAAAGCATATGGAAGAAATTCACGCGTCTTCCGCGGGCTTCAATTTACGAAAATGGACAAGCAACATGAAAGAACTCGTCGAAGACATATCAGCAGTAGATCGAGAGTTAGACTTTGAGGTGCCGTTCAACATGTCAAATCACGTCAAAACCCTTGGCATCAAATGTTTCCCGGTAGACGACTACTTTCCTTATCAAAATGTGCAGCAGTCATCAGAAGCAACAACAAAAAGGTCAATGTTGTCCACCATAGCCAAATTGTTCGACCCACTTGGCTGGATATCACCATGCGTCATCACGGCAAAATTAATAATGCAGCGGCTTTGGGAACTAAGTTGTGATTGGGATGATCCAATTCCAGCGGTTTTGAAGAAGGATTGCTTTTCATCGAGAACTTCCTATGATCGAGACACTTCGAATACCACGCTGGACTTATATCAGCAAGACCAACAAGGATATAGAATTACATGAATTCTGTGACGCGTCTATGAAAGCATACGGTGCCGAAGTATACGTTCGTGTGCTTGACAGTGATGGGAATATCCATGTTAACTTGCTCCTGGCAAAGACGAAAGTAGCTCCAAGTCAGCGTACGATCACGCTTCCACGTTTGGAATTTTGCAGAGCAGTAGTTTTAGAACAATTGGTGCAATATACTAAGGACGTTTTAACTGTTCCCGACATCAAGATGTTTACTTGGACCGACTCAACCATCGCGCTCGCATGGATAAGAGCCACTCCCGGCAAATGGACTACGTTCGTGGCCAACAGTTAGTTAGTTAGTTAGTTTTTAAATGATTTTTATTTCATGAAATTTACAATGGTTTTGTTTAACTTTCATTATATGACATGGCCTACGCCGTCTGTCAGTCGGCAATAAGAAATCTTAAAAAAGTGTATTTTTACAGTGGTTTTTTTACATATTTCTTTCCCTTTATATATATGTATATATATTTTATGTATTGTTTTAGAAAAGTTCAGTGAGGATTCGCGTTCTGTAACTCAATGCTATTTTCAAGTATCTGTACAAATTGATGTTTAAATGGTAGACACGTGCACCCAAGAGGACCCTAGCGTTCATAGGTTTTTCTTAAGACCCACCTCTGTCTATCAACTCCTACTCTCACCTCCACGTGGTGAACATCGGGTGCCTAGTACCTCAACTGGAGATTGGGTCTCAACCCTAGTGGAAGGTTGTTGGTGGCAGCAAACGAGAGAGGGGGGGAGAGGTGTTCCCACTAAGGCACCTCTTCTTTCATCCAGACGGCAGCGGAGGAATTCCCTAGATGGAATCAACGGTGGCGTCTACAGTTCCAGTCAGGTTGAACTACTTAGTGAACACCTTATAGGGCTACTACAGCATATTTGGAGCCCAGGCCTATAAGGAGCGGTTTATCCGGCTTCCCATCCTTGGAGCTATACAAGGATCTGGTCCTCCAGGTTGGGGGTCGTGCTGTCGGGGTGACTTCCCGGCCACGTAAAGCAATTATTAGTTGCGAAGCACCAACAAGCCTCGGATACGGACGGATTTACTGATGACGAACCTAGCAAACGAAAAACGGACAACGAGCTTCGGATCTGTACGTGGAATGTTAGGTCCCTTAATAGACCACGTGCAGCCGAACAATTAGCGGAAGCCCTAAACTGCTACAAAGCAGATATTACCGCTATCCAAGAAATGCGATGGGATGGGCCAGGTAGACGCAGACTAAAAGACTGCGATATCTACTACGGCGATTGCTACCGGGAACAGAAGCAGCGACTGTTTGGATGTGGATTCGTTGTTGGAACTAGACTTAGGCAAAAAGTCTTGAGTTTCAACTATGTGAACGAGCGCATAGCAACAATCCGCATCAAGGCTAAATTCGTCAACATAAGCCTCATTTGCGCACACGCCCCCACAGAGGAAAAGGATGAAGACACCAAAGACGTATTCTACGAGCTCCTGGACAAAACATATGAGCAGTGCCCTGGCTATGACATTAAGATTGTTCTAGGAGATTTTAATGCCAAGCTAGGAAGAGAGGATATCTTTGGTGGAATAATCGGAAGATACAGCCTGCACGACAACACCTCCGATAACGGATTCAGGCTGATCGATTTCGCTGCGGGGCGAGATGTTCTGGTAGCTAGTACGCGGTTCCAGCACCTCAATATCCACAAAGGGACATGGAAATCTCCTGATCAATCAACCGTCAACCAGATTGACCACATTGCGATCGACGCACGGCACTTCTCCAGTATAGAGGATGTCCGAACATTCCGAGGGGCCAACATTGACTCGGACCACTACTTTGTTGTAGCCAAGGTACGACTGCGGATATCCCGATCCAAGCCAACACAAGGAAATACTGTGAGACAATTCGACGTTGGACGACTACAATCGCAAGAGATCGCCAAGTCTTTTTCCGATCGAGTCTCTTACAACCTCTCAAGGAGTCCTATGCCGCCAGCATCAAGTATAGAGAACCAGTGGCAGCACTGCCAATCAGCCATCAGAGATGCCGCCTCTGAAGTGCTGGGTTTCACACGGCCACCACAACGAAACCCCTGGTTTGACGACGAATGCCGGCAAGCACATGCAGCTAAACAGGAAGCATACAAAGCGGCGCTGCACAAAAAGACTAGAACTGCTTATGAGCTCTACAAGCAGAAGAGGAGAGACGAACACCGGCTTCTCAGACGGAAAAAGAGAGAGCATGAGAAGCGCGCGATCGAGGAGATAGAAGGGTGCCACAGCAGGAATGAGGTTCGGAAGTTTTACCAGAAGGTAAAAACAACAGCCTCGGGCTACAAGCCCCGAGCCGAAGCCTGCAAAGACGATCAAGGGAACATCGTGGTGGAACCGCAGTCTATGCTGAGGATATGGAAAGACCACTTTTCCAAGCTCTATAACGGCGATGATGGACCCAATTCCGCTGTTAGAGAGATAGAACCATTCGATTTAGGCGACGTAGACCAAGAATTCCGCCAACCCGACCTGAACGAAGTGAAGACAGCAGTGTCCAAGCTAAAGTCCAACAAAGCTGCTGGAGCTGATGGCCTCACTGCCGAATTGTTTAAATCGGCCGGCGATGACCTGGTCAGGAGTATGCACCAGCTCATTTGCAAAATATGGTCGGAAGAAAGCATGCCCGATGAATGGAACCTCAGCATCGTTTCCCCGGTCCTCAAGAAAGGAGACCCTCTGAACTGCGCCAACTACAGAGGTATCAGTCTGCTTAACATCGCGTACAAGATCCTCTCTGCCGTATTGTGTGAGCGTCTGAAGCCATTCGTCAACAACCTGATAGGTCCTTATCAGTGCGGCTTTAGACCAGGAAAGTCCACCATAGACCAAATCTTCACACTACGGCAGATCTTGGAAAAAACCCAGGAGCTTCAAATCGATACCCACCACCTTTTTATCGATTTTAAGGCCGCATATGACAGCATCTATAGAGAGGAGTTATATAGAGCCATGTCTAGTTTTGGCATCCCTACCAAACTTGTCCGATTGTGTAGGATGACGATGGAGAACGCACGCTGCTCCATCAGGGTCGGAAAAGATCTCACCGATACATTCGATGTCAAAAATGGTTTTAGGCAAGGCGATGCACTGTCATGCGACTTCTTTAACATCGTTCTTGAAAGAATAGTGCAAAACTCCTACGTCAACACAAGAGGCACAATCTTTCAAAGGTCCGTTCAATTGCTCGGATATGCCGACGATATTGACATAATTGGAAGAACGCAGCGTGATGTCAATGGCGCGTTTATGAGCATTGAGACGGAAGCGAAGAAGATGGGTTTAGTGGTAAATGAGGGCAAGACCAAGTATATGCTGTCATCAAGAAAGGACACCCAACACCGACGTCTTGGACAGAACGTCACGATTGACAGCTATAACTTTGAGGTAGTTAAGGACTTTGTCTACCTAGGCGCCGCTATTAATTCAGACAACGACACCAGCGCTGAAATCAAACGAAGAATAACTCTTGCCAATCGCTGTTTCTTCGGACTAAGAAGGCAATTGAGTAGTAAAGTCCTCTCTCGAGCAACTAAAGTGTCCCTGTATAAGACACTTATCATCCCGGTTCTTATATATGGCGCAGAGGCATGGACCTTGTCAAAGGCAGACGAGAACGCTTTAGGATGCTTCGAGAGAAAAATTCTTCGGGTGATATTTGGTCCCGTCTGCATAGATGGAGAGTGGAGAAGAAGATTCAACGACGAATTGTACGGGCTGTACAGCGACACTGACCTTGTCAAACGAGTCAAGGTCCAGCGGCTTAGATGGCTGGGTCATGTAGAGCGAATGGACACCAACGCTCCGGCCCGGAAAGTCTTCGAATCCAATCCCGAGGGACGGCGCAGTAGAGGAAGACCGCGACTCAGGTGGCGCACGCAAGTAGGAGAGGACCTCAACCAACTTGGCGTGCAAAACTGGAGGCAGCTAGCTAGGGACCGAGTTGGCTGGAGAAGCATGTTGGTTGAGGCCCTAGTCCGACCCGGACTGTAGCGCCACCTTAAGTAAGTACAAATTCTCCCATTCAGTTGTTCCATTTAGGATATCTATAATTTCAGCCTCGTTAAGGTAGTTCTTTCTGAATAAACTTCGCCTAGTCTCTGCAAGCATAGGACATCTGCCCACAAAGTGAAACACGTTCTCTACTTCCCTAAGGTTGCACATGCCGCAGATTTCTTTTAAATCGCTCCTGTGAGGTATATGATTCAGGGGGAGTAACTCTCCCCGTGTTTTTAGAACAAGTGACATGAGGTCGGTTGAAAACTCCGCCCTGAAGTAGTTTTTAGCTGCTAAGTTGTAGTCAAGCTGCGCATAAATGTTTCTATGAAATGAGCTCCTGGCTTTCCAAATGAAATCTTCACGCTTTTTTTCATCTACTAAGCTGATTAAATTATAGAGTTGGCTTTTCCATGTGTTAATCGAGTCATATTCAAGATCGAGCGAGAGTCCACTGTACTGGGCTAAATTATTCCAGGACTCAAACCAAGAAATTCTCTTCCTGATCACCAGCCTTGTTATCTGTTTAGGCAATCGTGTATCATCCATTTCTATTGTCTTTAGTATATAGTCAACCTGCATTTTAAGTGTTGAGATAAACATCGAAGAAAGACCTGTTTCCAGCAAAAGGATGTGGTTAGCCGTACTGCTGGGTAGTTTCAATGTGCGCTTCAAAAAGTATCTAAGAATTTGCTCCACTTCTTCGAATTCTTTGTGTCCCCAAACTTGTGCAGCGTAGAACATTATAGACTTGGCCGTTGTTTTGAAGATTTGGTATTTTGCTTCATACTGAATATCTCTGCTGTGCATCACACTTCTCCAGGTCGCATTTAGCGCAGTTTTTGCCTTAGATAATTTATCTGTCATGTGGTTCTTGAGGTTAAGATTTCTAGAAATCCGCATGCCAAGATAGTTGTATTCACTCACGATTTCAATGTAGTGCTCTCCAAACTTCCATTTTTCGCTGCGACAATTTCGCCCTAATCCGTTTCGAAAAATCATAACTTTTGATTTGTCGAGGTTCACCTGGAGTCTCCATTTGTTGCAATAAACGAATAATCGATTTATCATAAGTTGGAGGCTTTCGATTGACTCAGCAAGCATGACGATATCATCTGCGAACATTAGCACTTTTATTAGAATGTCTGGTGAAACTCGAGCTCCTCCTTGTAGAATTTCTTCGATGTCGTCTATAAATAAAGCGAAAAGTAAGGGGCTGAGGCAGCCGCCTTGTCTTAGCCCTATGTCTACTGGGAACTGATCAGATACTTTGCTTCCAAGGGTTACTGCAGAGGTTGTTGAGTCGTATAATCGCTCTAAAATGTTCCCAAACTTTGTCGAAATTCCTTTATTGTATAGCTTCAACATCAGTGCTTTTCTGTCTATGGTATCGAATGCGGCTTTGAAGTCGATAAAAAAGGCATAAAGCTTCTTTTTCGATCCCTTAAATATCTCAGCTATATTGGTAAGCGTGTAAATTTGGTCAATAGCAGAGTAATTTTCACGAAAACCAGCTTGCGCTTCACTCAACAGGTTATTTTCCTCTACCCAGTTATATAAGCGTTTGTATAGAAGTTTTGCTAGGACCTTCATGGCTGAATTCAGCAACGAAATTTTCATTCATTTTATTCATAATTGTTCTATTACAATAGTTAAAAGTAAGAATGAATTTAGAAGCTATGGCTTAGCCGTCAGCTCGGTTGGCAAAATACTATTTAATATGTAACTTTAAACATTTTTTTTTTTTTTTAATCTCAATGACAATTAATCAAAATATTCTGTTACTAGTAAAGTTCTGTATTTATATATGACTTTAATATAATTAGCTAGATTTTTCCAATCGCCCTCGTTCAAAATTCGTATTGTCTCCTGCAGGGTAAGGTATTTCTTTCCGAAGTTAGTTAATCTTTGGGGTATGTAGATTGGACAAACACTAACTATGTGGAAGCAGTCCTCTTTCGCTTTCAGGTTGCAAATATTGCAAAATTGGTTGAAGCTTCCATTATATGGGGTACCATTTAAACCGAGTAACTCACATCTTGTTTTAAAAATAAGAGATATTTCACTGTAGTTGAATCTGTCATTAAAGTAGTTCTTATCCTTCAGGTTGTAGTTCAGGAGAGGATACAATATTCTAGTTTCTGATTTACGGGCTTGTTCAATGAACGACACACGGATGGAATTTTCTTTTTTTTCGATTGTTCTATATAGTTGACACCTCAAATTGTCCAGGTTGTTGAGATCGAATATAATTGATTCTCCACATCCGCTTCCAATGTCTAACCACCTAGACACCCACCAGTCTTGGTTTCTCAATTCATACGAGAGCATTTTTTTAGTTAATCGAGAGTCTGGATATGAACTTATTTAAATAATGTAATCCGCTTGTGATTTGAGAGTACTTGTAAAAAGCATTGGTAGACCTGTCTCCAAATAGATTGCGTAGTTTGGTGATTTTATTGGTAAGTTAAAAAGTTTTTTCAGGAAATTCCTATGGAATTTTTCGATAACTTCGTACTCGTCTGATCCCCAAACTTGAGAAGCGTAAAAAAGAGTTGATTTGACTACAGTGTCAAATATTCTGTACTTCTTTGAAAGTATAATCCGTTTGTTTGAAAATATGTTTTTCCAGGAAATATTCAACAAGCTTTGACAGGAATTGGCTTTATCCATTAGATGTTTATCAAATTTTAAGGTTTGGTTCAATTTTACTCCTAGATATTTGATTTCCTTCACAGCTTCTAATTGAATTCCGTTATAAAAGCATCTGTATACACTTTGTACTCGTGATGATCCGGAAAAGACCATAATTTTCGACTTTTCAGTGTTGATTTTTAGTCCCCATTTTGTGCAGTAACTGGCTAGCCGATTTATCATCAACTGAAGGTTTTCAGGAGTTTCAGATAGTATGACCATATCATCAGCATACAACAAGACGTTTATGATCGTATTAGCAATTCGTATTCCACCAGGCAGATCTTTTTCTATATCGTTTATAAAAAGAGAGAATAGTAAGGCACTAAGAAGGCATCCTTGTTTTACACCAGTTTGTGTTTCGAACCATTTCGAGAAGTCTTTTCCATCCCAGACTGTTGCATTTGTTTCAGAATACATTTTTTGAATGACTCTTAGAAATTTAGTAGAGAGACCTAACTGTGACAGTTTATAGAATAATGCGCTTCTATTAACAAGGTCAAAGGCGGCTTTAAAATCTACAAAGAAGCTATAAATTTTCTTGTTTCTTGCTTGGAAAGCTTTTACAATTGAGGATAACGTAAATATTTGATCTATGGTTGAAAAGTTTTTTCTGAATCCAGCTTGTTGATCTGTCAGGATATTTTTTTCTTCTACCCATTTTTCTAACCGTTCCACAAGTATTCCACAAAATATCTTGGCTGAGACATTCATGAATGAGATACCTCTGTAATTCTCTACATTTTCCAGTGAACCCTTTTTCAGCAACGATTGTGACGAAGCGTCACAATTTCTCCAAAACACCGCACCGAAACACTGTACGTGTTTTTTTTTATTAAATTGCCCACACGCAATTAAATCCCACACTAAAAGTTTACTCCAAGGCCAAATATTGCTTGCCTCTTAGTTTGTGTGCATTTCCTTATGGGGAAATGCATTGGCAATAGCCAGCCTATTTTCGTATGCAATATTGTCATTGCCTTACAACTCACACTTACTTATAGTAGAAAAATCTATGAATAGGAGTGAATTAATTGCGATAATTCAGAAAAAGATTTACGGGCTTTTATGCCTTAACGTAGTATTACTTTTTCTCTTCCCCGTAAAGGATATTCTTTCCTTGATTTCGACTTCCGTAGTCTCCTTCTAAGGGAATTACATTGATGTGGTTTGCATTGGCCACTCGTGTAAGTTCTTCTTGCTTTATTCGCGATTTCTAAGGGAATTACATTGATGTGGTTTGCATTGGCCACTCGTGTAAGTTCTTCTTGCTTCATTTGCGATTTCTAAGGGAATTACATTGATGTGGTTTGCATTGGCCACTCGTGTAAGTTCTTCTTGCTTTATTCGCGATTTCTAAGGGAATTACATTGATGTGGTTTGCATTGGCCACTCGTGTAAGTTCTTCTTGCTTTATTTGCGATTTCTAAGGGAATTACATTGAGGTGGTTTGCATTGGCCACTCGTGTAAGTTCTTCTTGCTTTATTTGCGATTTCTAAGGGAATTACATTGATGTGGTTTGCATTGGCCACTCGTGTAAGTTCTTCTTGCCTCATTTACGATTTCTACGGGAATTACATTGATGTGGTTTGCATTGGCCACTCGTGTAGGTTCTCATTGCCTGTTGGGCGTCTTTCAGATCTATTCGCTGCGGTTTGTTTTGGCCGAGCGGTTAGATTTTCTTTACTACGGTAGACATCGACCATTTATAAAGGAAAGCTCGTACACGCAACCGCAGACTGTTACTACGAAATCCGCCGCCGCCGACTAAGTGTTTTGCCTCCGAGTAGACGCATACACTTCCTACGAAGTCCGCCAACGCCGATGAATTGTTCTGCCGTTCTCAGGAGGTGAATTAAATCCAGAGAAGAAGTCAACGCAGGCACTTCCCACGTAGTCCGCCGCCGCCGATATATTGTTCTGCCGACCACGCTCCGCAGACCTTTGTTACGAAATCCGCCGCCGCCGACAGAGTGCCCTGCCCAAAGCAGATAGACGTTTACCGTTGTTGGACAGAGGTAATAGATGCCGTGACATATACACCCGAGGGAACTAACATCGCTACCCCAAAAGAAGAACAGTCGTCCTGAAGACCAGCGCCAGAATCGCACCCTAAGCCGGACAGAGTCAAAACCTATTTTTAAGAATCAGAGTAAAAACCTTTGTACAAAATTGTAAACCGAATCCTGAGAGAACCAAGAAAAAAGGAAATAAATAAATTTAGACTTATTTAAAATATATCCGACCGTCTCCTCGTTTTCTTTTAAGAAGTTGGACCGCCGAAGCCCAAGTCTTACGAAGCTTCCTTGGGTAGACCCTGGACACCCTGAGTATACCCCAGCCTGAGCAAAAGAAGCATCACAATTTGGCGCCCGAGCAGGGACCTGCAGAAAGTTCAACCGTTTCCCGTACCTGTCCAGGAACTGACGCAGAGTCCACCGACCAACACCGAAACCTGACCGACCAGCTTCTAAGATGCCTACCGAGACCGGCCCCAAAGTACCTGAAGAAGATGCCCAGGGATTAGAAGAGGATTCAAATCCATACCAGAACTTGGGATTCATCTATTTCCTGAAAAAGCCCGAATTAATAGAGACACTGACCCTACGGGGACAAGACACCAGTGGAACGGTCCAAGAGTTACGTCAACGCCTGAGTCGCCACCTAAAAGAAGCCCGTATGCACCGCTCAACACAGAATTTGTGCGCTGAGTGGGAAGACAAGGTGGAAGAAAGGAATAATGCCGACCCTTCGGACGAGGAAGACCATGCTACTGGATCACATATACCGCCATCCACGTCGGAACACAAGCAGCAAAAAGTGTTGCAAAGCAGACTTCAGGTACCAGTGTTCCAGACACCAGCCATGCCTGCACCTATTTCTTCTCGAACAGCGAATTACTGTCCCCCCGCCAGATCCGAACGAGCAGTTTCCGCCCCTCCGCAAGTCGAGCCATACGACAGTCCTCATACGTACCAGACCGCCGCCCCATATTCGCCACCTGGCCGATTCGGACGCAGTTTTGAGGCCGAATTAATGAATACGGTGCGCAAGTGGGGATTCCGTTTCGACGGCTCCGGGAAACCTTTAGAATTCTTAGAGAGAATTGAGGACCTGGCAGCGTGTTACGAGATACCATTAAACGGCATGCTCCGGACACTGCCCGAAATTTTCAGCAACACGGCTCTAGAGTGGTTCAGGATTAATCGAGACGCTTTAACCACTTGGGCAGTATTTCGCCAGGCCTTCTTACGTCATTTCTTGCCAGCACGTTACTTTCATAAACTCGAAGATGAAATAATGCGCAAGAAACAAGGCCCCAAGAAGAAAGCTAAAGATTATGTACGTTCGTTCCAGTACTTGATTCGGCAACATCCACGCATGACGATAGAGGATAACATAGATCGCATCTATGACGGACTAAGGCCAGAGTACCGACTATACATCAAGCGTATTGAATTTACGTCTTTGGATGAATTGATGGATCTTGCGGAGGAATACGAGTTCGTACGCCAAGAAGAGCGAAACTCTCGTCCTGCCTCAAGCCATCAGCAATACCAGTACCCGACCGCACCTGTTCCTCGATTGCAAGTCCAGAGGTCTTCACCCGCCTACTCTAGTCAAGCCGTCATGCCACGAACACCGATACCGCCACCTACCGCCGCGTACGACAGAAACACGCATTGTTGGCAATGCAAGCAGAGAGGGCACAATAAAAAGGACTGCCGACGCCCTTTCAGATTGTTCTGCTCTTTCTGTGAGGAAGACGGACGGCTCACCAAAGATTGTCCTTGCCATCGGAGTTATAACGCCGTTCTCCGCCAGTCCGGCCCAACCAGTCCACCCGATCCTCGACCGTTCGTGCCTATCGAGGCTGGCGATAGAGTATACTATGTCGCGGTAAAATTTACCGCTACAAAAAGTATCCTTAGGATCCTTTCTAGTATCCCTTCCTCTTCTTCGTTTTTGGGTGTGGCTGCATAATTCTGGGAGAGTTAGGGGCAACCAAGGTTCCATCAGCCTATGGTTTACTCACCCAGCATTATGCAAAAACATCCCACGTAGGGTGATGAGGCAAGATCGGTCAAAGCTAGACCAGAAAAGGGACAGGTGGTCCCCAACGAACAATGATGAACGTGCAGACGGGCGGTCTCACGAAAAACACAAAAAAAAATGCCTAATGGAACCTGGCAAAACACCCAAGGCAACACAACGACACTCAATACAAACATCAATGGTAGATGATCAATTCCTACCCAACGTTTTACGTCACTTTGACAACACTAGCATGGCCTTCTGCCCAACCTAACTTCAATAAGGTACCCAAAGGTTGAAAAGTTAAAGATCTTCCCTCCTCCCCCAAATCTGCAAAAGAGGCCACCAGTGTAGGATAGGGATTTTCGGTTAGTTGAGATTTCCTCCTCCTAGAGTTCTCCCGAAATAAAATGTTAAAAATGTTTATTAGGAAACGGATTTCTTTACTTACTCGATTCACTCTCCACGCGATTAAATGTAACTGAGAGAATGCTCAGCGATGACTTATTTTCGATTTCAACGTAGTTCGATTCTTTTTCACGAAGGTTGTGAGATTAGGTGATCTAGGGGTCTGGACTCACCCATCAAGATCGGCAAGTGTTGGATGACACCAACCACTTGTCGAACTTTCGAACTTGGTGAATGGTGAGAGAGAGGGCAAGTTTTGGACGACACCAACAACTTGTCGAACTCTATGCATGTAGTGGTTGAGCATGCGCACTTTCGTTGGAATTCGACAGCGATGGCACAGCACACCAACGGTGGCTGATGTCGTGATACTGAATCCACGAAAGTGATTGGTTGAATGTATGAATGTATGTGTGTCTGAGAGCGGGGTTGAGGCCAGACAAAGAGCTAGGCTTGAAGTGGTGGACACTTCTTGGTTAGCTATCAAGGTGATGATACGGAAAGAGTGAAAAATTGTCGAGAAAAGAAATCGAAAATAAGTTTTGATTTAGATGGAGAAATTTCATGAAGGAAAAATTTTAGCGAGTTTGAGTTCTTTTTTTTTTTGGAAAGAAACATAGAGAGTGAATCGAGGAAGGATTCGGAGTAAAGGATATAGATAGATCCACAGGAGCATAAATCGAGCAGGGAGTTGTAGGAGGAGCAAATCCGAACAAAGCTAAGTATATTGAGTTTTTTTTGTGTGAGACGTATTTTTTTTTTTTACTGGTGAAAACTTTGAACTGAAATACTGTGTTGCCCCTTTTATTCGGTGAATTATCCAGGAAATTGCCTGGCGCGTGACCCCCCCTTAATTTTCAACCCATCTTGGGAACTTTCGGGAAAATTCCTTTAACCGTTCAACCTTCGGTACCCCTATACTGTTTCTTTTTTTTTCCATTGCAACGGTCCACCTGACCTTTTCGCCAACTTATTTAACTTCATTTCGTTTTACGATCAACTATTTTGTGCCATTTATATTTTTCTCGAAAAGATTCTGGTTTTAGTCCAGGTTACGACCACGGTTTTCCCAGACACCTCATTAAAACAATAAAATAATTCCAACTTCCCTTTGGGAATTCAAATACATTGTTTCTTCTTTTTTTTACTCATCGTTGTTCTTGTTTTTCTGGTCGCTATTTCTTCTTCATTACTTTTCAGTACAAAGGTTTGGAAATTTACACCTTTAAAAATTTTCTGGCGCCCACAATTTTTAGGACACCCTGTCCTCTAAATTGAACTTTAATTATAATCCCATTAATTCGCTTTTGATTAATTCATCAACCTTTGATTGATTCCATTTTCACCCTATCAACCTAATAAAAGATTCGAACACACCCAGCTGAGCTAGTCGCGGTGGCAGCATAAATTTGTTGCTGGATGCACTTTTGCTTTCTTCCCAACGCTTCCTATCAAATAATTTCCATCTTCCATCTGTCATTTTACCTTTTTTTCGCACGCCGGCCGGTTGTGCATAATATTTAGTTTCATTTAGTTTTTCTTGTTATTGTACGCGGTTTTTAAAGTTTCGCTTGCATCGTAAAGTTAGTTTGTTTATTAAAAAAAATACCTAAGAATTAATACCCTCAAGAAGGAAGTGTTTCGGTGAAGAAAAAGGTGCAACAAATTGGCACCCAACGTGTCGGGCTTTGTGAGAATCTTGTGGAGTTTTTTTTGCAGTCTGTGTTAAAGTGTATCGTTTTGTGAATTTTGTGATATTTGTTCTTTTTTCTTGTTTTTTTTACTGCTCTGTTTTTATTCCTATTTAGGTTCCTGCGTTTACAACATCCAAATATTATAAATAATCACCATCATCAATTCAATAGTCATCTTTAAAACAAGTGGTTTTTTTTGCGTCTGGAAAGTGAAGAGTGAAGTTTGGTTAAGTATACATACGCTCAGTTGTATACCCCCAAGTAAGGTTTTTTTTTGTTTTCATTTTATTCTTATTGTTTTATTAACTATTTAGTTAGTTAAGTTCTTATTCATTTGCCTTATTTTGATATATATATACCTACATACCTATTAAATTACCGCGTGAAAAATAATTTGATTTGCACATACCTACATACCTACATATACATATACTTAGTGGTTGAAATTATTTGTGCACAGCGTACCGGCTAGTTGAACTTAGTTTTGTTTTTTTTTCTTCTCGTACCTAGTGCATTGGTGGTACATACATTTTAATTGCGCCGGTTACTTGGCTTTTGTTTTGTTTTTTTTCTACTTGGGTGGACCATTATACAGTGCAGTATTGGCTGCTTTGTGTGAGCGAGTCAAATTCAAATTCAGTGGTTGTCAACCTTTTTTTTCTGCGGTTGAATTTTTTTTTTTGAAATAATTTTGTGGTGTCGTACATCTGAATTTTTTTTGTTTTTGAAGTCAGATTGTGGTGGGAATTTTTTTTGTTGGAAAGGTTTGAAACAGGGTGTTTTTTTTTTAAATTTTGTTTTGCAATCGAACGATTGGACTTTGAACTTGAGTTTGTGAGTCGTGAATTTATTTTTTTTTGGTAAAAGATTTTGGAAAAGAGTGTTTTTTGTAATTACTTTTGGTAGTTGAGTTGTTACTTTTTAGGATATTCACTTCATTTGAAGTAATTTTCTTGTGTTTTTTGTTTGATAAAGTGTAAAGATATCAACTTTGTGTTTTGAAAACAGAGAGTTTGTTTTATATTTTTTTTTTGGTTGTGAGATTTTGTTTTGGAAAGTTTCTGAAGGTGATATTTTGTGTTGCTTTCTGATAAAACTAAATAGTTGCTGTGGTTTTGCGAGCATTAATTAAATCGTGCTGAAGTTTGGAAAGTTGTCTGTAGAGGAGTTTAGAGCGTTACTTTTTTTAATTTGCAAAGAGTTGTCTGTTGTTGAAAATGAATATTGGTCGTTTGGCTCAAGATGAGCTTGCATATGAAATGCAAATTCGTGGGTTGAAAGTCAGTACGGTTGAGGTGATGAGGAAAGCCCTCAGATCCTCAAGAGTACTAGAATCGCGTGGGTCGTTCGAAAACTCAAAGAGTTACCCATTTAGTTTCGAGGAAGACAGTGAGGCTGTGAAGTTGAAAGTCGAAGAGATTAAGGTGTTATTGAAGGATCCGCCAAATGATCCGAAATCGTCTGAATGTGTTAAGATTGTAACAAAGATTGAGTGGGCGTTAGGTCGTATTGGCAGGGCAGTGTGTGAGAAGGATGATGATGAGGAAGTACAGAGTGAGTTGAAAAATGAGTTGTTGTTGTTATTAGGAGTGCTGTTAGGTGATAGTGGGGAGAGTGATGTGGAGGATGAATCTCCAAAGAAGAATGCAAGGTCAGGAGTTTCAGGTGGCCGCTCGGCGAGCGTAAGCCCATTGCCAGTAGCGAGGGGTTCGAATGTGAGAAATGCGAGAGCAAGGGAACATGACGGTGATAATAATGTGGTTGTTGAGAGATTGGCTGCTAGGGGTATGAATGAGCAAAGAAGTGCTGAAAGTGCAAATGAATTGAGAATTAGAGAACTGGAAAGAGAGTTAGAACGTGAACGAAGAGCGAGTGAAGATAGAATGGCAAGAGAAAACAGAGTTGATCGTGAAATTAGAATGGATAGGGAAGATAGATTTGAAAGGGAAAACAGAATGGATAGGGATAATAGATTCGAAAGGGAAGATAGGATGGTAGGGAACCATAGTGTGTACGAAAGGTATGAGAGGAAAGTTGAACGTGTGGGAAAGTGGGGTGTGAAATTTACGGGAGAGTCTGATGGTTCGTCTGTGAATTCATTTTTAGAACGGGTCGAGGAGTTGCGTGTAGCGAACGATGTGTCTGAGGCACATTTGTTCAAATCGGCGACGGAATTATTGAGTGGAAGAGCCCTCTTATGGTTTAGGACCGTAAGGAGTGAGCTGAGGAACTGGCAGGAGCTAGTTCAGGAAATTAAGGCGGAGTTCCTTCCTGCGAACTACGATGATCTTCTCTTGGAGGAGATTAATCGTAGATCCCAAGGGAAGGACGAAACCTTCGGCGCATACCTCGCCGTGATGAGGACGTTGTTTAGGAGGTTAGGTGAGCCGTTGAGTGAGAATAGAATGCTTGGTATTTTGAAGAAGAATGTGGATCCATTCTTCCAGAAGCAAATCGCTAGCGCTAAGCCGACTACGGTGAAGGAGCTTGCGGTGCTTGGAAGAGAAATGGACACATTGAAGGTGAATGTGGATTCCTTTACCCCTCCCCCTCGTGGTAAAAACTTGTTGGAACCGGAGTGTGGATATCAACCGAGTGCGGCAAGTCAACACCGAGTGGCGGTTGTTGAGTCGGCACCAGATAACCCATTCCGAAGGGTCGTTAGGTGTTTCAACTGTAATAGGGAAGGTCATTTTTCCAATTCGTGTCCGGTTGCTAAAAAGTGTTTTGGTTGTGGTGCGTTGAATGTGTATCGTAGGGATTGTAAGAAATGTTCTGGTTCTGGTTCGGGAAATGGGCAACGGACTCTCGGGTCAGCAGGACGAGAGCTCCGTCGCAACTAGTTAGGTCGTCTGCTGACGATCAGCTGGTGGGCAGGGTTGAGTTAGGGTTTACACTCGCGGCAAATGGTAGGGATAGTCGACCTTATTTGAAGGTCAACATTTTTGGCATTAGGTTTTTAGGGCTTTTAGACTCCGGTGCTTCTCGCACAATAGTAGGTAGGGATGGGTGGAAAATTTTGAAGGGTTTAGGCTTAGCATTAGGGAAAAGTAATATAGGTTCGGTTGCGCTAGCGGATGGGGCGGGAGTAGGAGTAGTTGGATCATTGTCGCTTCCAATGGAGGTGGAGGGCAAATCCATACTACTAGAATGTTTAGTTATACCAAATCTCCCACATTTATTGATCCTTGGCGCAGACTTTTGGGCGCTATCGGGAATAGTCCCGGATTTGAGATCAGGTGTGTGGAGTTTTTCAGAGCAGGAAGCAGTTGCCTCAATAACAGATGTAGGGTCCATTAGGGAAAAGTCAGATCTAGGTAGTGAGGATAGGGAAAAGTTAGATAGTTGTTTAGAACAGTTGTTTCAGGAAATGACTGAGGGGTTAGGCTGTACCAAGTTAGTTGAGCATAGGATTAGGACGACTGCAGAACCGATCAAGCAGCGGTATTACCCTGTGTCACCCGCAATCCAGAAGAGTATTGACAAGGAGCTTCAGGAGATGTTAGATGCTGGAGTTATCCAGAAGTCTACGAGCCCTTGGGCATCTCCGATTTTGCTCGTCAAGAAAAAGGATGGAAGCTTTCGGTTTTGCGTCGATTATAGGAAGCTTAACGCTGTTACTGATAGGGACGCTTATCCACTTCCGTTTATCTCAGCGATTTTGGATAAGCTTAGGAACGCTAGGTTTTTGTCATCTCTTGACATTAAGTCTGCTTACTGGCAGATACCCATGGAGGAGGAATCGCGCAAGTACACAGCCTTTACAGTGCCTGGCCGTGGTCTTTTTGAGTTTTTGAGGATGCCGTTTGGTCTCCATAACTCCCCGGCAACGTGGCAAAGGTTTATAGACGACGTTTTGGGTCCCGACCTAGAACCTTACGTCTTTGTGTACTTGGACGACATCATCATCGTCACCGATTCCTTTGACAAACACTTAGAAATTTTGCAGGAGGTTTTTAAAAGATTAGTAGGAGCGGGATTAAAAGTAGGTAGGGAAAAATGTAATTTTTGTAGGCCTTCTTTGAAATTTTTAGGGTATGTTGTTGACAGAAACGGACTCCATGTGGACCCAGAAAAGGTCGAAAGCATGTTGAAGATTCCGGCCCCTAAAAATATCAAAGAAGTTAGAAGTTTTATAGGGACTATTTCTTGGTACAGAAGGTTTGTTCCAAATTTTGCAATTTTAGTTAGGCCTCTTACTGATCTTCTAAAGAAAAGTAAGAAATTTGAGTGGACCTTGGAATGTGAGGAAAGTTTTAGGAAAGCCAAGGAGTGCTTGGTCACGGCACCGATTCTTACGTGCCCGGATTTTTCCCGACCGTTTGTTGTACAAACAGACGCGTCTGATTACGGGATCGGAGCCGTGCTTTCTCAAGAGTTTGAGGAAGGGGAAAAGGCAGTCTGCTACATTAGTAGGTCTCTCAACAGAAGTGAGAGAAATTATTCAACAACAGAAAAAGAGTGTTTGGCAGTTTTGTGGGCAGTTGAGAAGTTGCGGCCATATATCGAAGGTGTTCGATTTACGGTCGTAACGGATCATTACTCGCTCGTGTGGCTAAACAATCTTAAAGATCCGCAAGGTAGATTGGCCAGGTGGGCCATTCGCCTACAGCAATTCGACTTCAAGATCATCCACAGGAAGGGGAAGGAACATGTCGTTCCAGACATGTTGTCGCGGGGAGTTCCAGTAGTGGCTGGTATCTCAGATGCGGATAATGACCCTTGGGTGGAGAAAATGATCTTGTTAGTCGAAAAGCAACCGTTAGTTTATCCATCTTGGAGAGTAGAGGATAGGAGACTATATAAACATGTTAAAGCGAAACATGTTGTAGTCTGTGAGAATAGTGATGAATGGAAGTTAGTAGTAGGGAAAAAGGATAGGTTAGATATTTTGAAACAGTGTCACGATAGTCCACTAGCGGGACACATGGGGGTTAGGAAAACTTATGCTAGGGTTTTAGAAAAATATTATTGGCCAAAAATGAGGGTAGATATAACGCGTTATGTGAAAAATTGTAAAATTTGCCAAACAGTGAAACCGATCAACGAGAAGCCAGCTGGTCTTATGTCTGAAAGGGAAGGCACCTCCAAACCGTGGGAAATGGTATGTGTGGACTTGGTGGGTCCACTACCAAAATCATCGAGGGGTTACATATACATCCTCACCGTTGTTGACTACTTTACAAAATTCCCCCTTTTATTCTCTCTACGTTCTGCAACTGCGAAAGCAGTGTGCAAAGAGTTGGAAGATAATGTCTTCCTACTTTTCGGCGTACCCAAGTGGATCGTATGTGACAACGGTCCCCAGTTCCGTAGCAAGGAACTGAAAGCGCTTGCCGCAACCTACGGGTCACAACTTCGTTTCACAGCGCATTACCACCCGCAAGCAAATCCCGCGGAGCGCATTAACCAGATTATTAAGACTACCCTTCGTGCATACGTGTCGGAAAATCATCGGACCTGGGATTCGCAATTGGCAAAGGTGGCCTGTGCGATTAGGACATCCCAGCATGAGGTCCTAGGAGTTTCGCCATATTTCGCTAACTTTGGTAGGAACATGGTCACATGTGGCCGTGATATAGGATATAGGGATAGCGATAGGGACCAAACAGGAACAGTAGATAGAGAAAAACAATTTAGGAAGCTACGGGAAGAGATAGCTAAAAAGATAGGCGCGGCTACCAAGAAGTCCGCGCAAACATATAACCTTCGCAGGCGTGATGTTCAATATCAGCCTGGCGATTTGGTTTGGCGAAGAAATTTCGCACTTTCGGATGCCGCAAACTATATAGCAGCTAAATTAGCTCCTAAATTTGTTGGGCCCTACCGCATATCGAAGCGGACGTCACCTTGGACGTATATCCTAACCGATGAGAATGGCAAAGATCGCGGAACTTGGCACGCAAAGGATTTAAAACCCTATTGCGATGTTTCTGACACTTAGTCTAAAATCAAGACCCCACAGTAACATAAGTATCTTTACTTTCGTTTTTTTTTAACTTTACCTTTTACAAAGTCCATTCTTCTTCTTTTATAAATCGCTATTTTAAAATTTCATTGCCTTTTTTTTAACTTTTTACTTTTATTAAACTTCTTACTTTACTTTCAATACTACTCTATCTTTAGTTTAACTTTAGTTTTAACTTTCATAATGTCAAATTGATGGAAAATCGTTTGTGTTGTGTTGTCTTCCTTTTCTTCCTTCCTTTTTACCTAGTTTCACCTTAGGAAATGGTTTATAGTTCTTCGAAATATAAGCACATTTCCTGGGAGGTAAGGGTGGGATTTGTCGCGGTAAAATTTACCGCTACAAAAAGTATCCTTAGGATCCTTTCTAGTATCCCTTCCTCTTCTTCGTTTTTGGGTGTGGCTGCATAATTCTGGGAGAGTTAGGGGCAACCAAGGTTCCATCAGCCTATGGTTTACTCACCCAGCATTATGCAAAAACATCCCACGTAGGGTGATGAGGCAAGATCGGTCAAAGCTAGACCAGAAAAGGGACAGGTGGTCCCCAACGAACAATGATGAACGTGCAGACGGGCGGTCTCACGAAAAACACAAAAAAAAATGCCTAATGGAACCTGGCAAAACACCCAAGGCAACACAACGACACTCAATACAAACATCAATGGTAGATGATCAATTCCTACCCAACGTTTTACGTCACTTTGACAACACTAGCATGGCCTTCTGCCCAACCTAACTTCAATAAGGTACCCAAAGGTTGAAAAGTTAAAGATCTTCCCTCCTCCCCCAAATCTGCAAAAGAGGCCACCAGTGTAGGATAGGGATTTTCGGTTAGTTGAGATTTCCTCCTCCTAGAGTTCTCCCGAAATAAAATGTTAAAAATGTTTATTAGGAAACGGATTTCTTTACTTACTCGATTCACTCTCCACGCGATTAAATGTAACTGAGAGAATGCTCAGCGATGACTTATTTTCGATTTCAACGTAGTTCGATTCTTTTTCACGAAGGTTGTGAGATTAGGTGATCTAGGGGTCTGGACTCACCCATCAAGATCGGCAAGTGTTGGATGACACCAACCACTTGTCGAACTTTCGAACTTGGTGAATGGTGAGAGAGAGGGCAAGTTTTGGACGACACCAACAACTTGTCGAACTCTATGCATGTAGTGGTTGAGCATGCGCACTTTCGTTGGAATTCGACAGCGATGGCACAGCACACCAACGGTGGCTGATGTCGTGATACTGAATCCACGAAAGTGATTGGTTGAATGTATGAATGTATGTGTGTCTGAGAGCGGGGTTGAGGCCAGACAAAGAGCTAGGCTTGAAGTGGTGGACACTTCTTGGTTAGCTATCAAGGTGATGATACGGAAAGAGTGAAAAATTGTCGAGAAAAGAAATCGAAAATAAGTTTTGATTTAGATCGAGAAATTTCATGAAGGAAAAATTTTAGCGAGTTTGAGTTCTTTTTTTTTTTGGAAAGAAACATAGAGAGTGAATCGAGGAAGGATTCGGAGTAAAGGATATAGATAGATCCACAGGAGCATAAATCGAGCAGGGAGTTGTAGGAGGAGCAAATCCGAACAAAGCTAAGTATATTGAGTTTTTTTTGTGTGAGACGTATTTTTTTTTTTTACTGGTGAAAACTTTGAACTGAAATACTGTGTTGCCCCTTTTATTCGGTGAATTATCCAGGAAATTGCCTGGCGCGTGACCCCCCCTTAATTTTCAACCCATCTTGGGAACTTTCGGGAAAATTCCTTTAACCGTTCAACCTTCGGTACCCCTATACTGTTTCTTTTTTTTTCCATTGCAACGGTCCACCTGACCTTTTCGCCAACTTATTTAACTTCATTTCGTTTTACGATCAACTATTTTGTGCCATTTATATTTTTCTCGAAAAGATTCTGGTTTTAGTCCAGGTTACGACCACGGTTTTCCCAGACACCTCATTAAAACAATAAAATAATTCCAACTTCCCTTTGGGAATTCAAATACATTGTTTCTTCTTTTTTTTACTCATCGTTGTTCTTGTTTTTCTGGTCGCTATTTCTTCTTCATTACTTTTCAGTACAAAGGTTTGGAAATTTACACCTTTAAAAATTTTCTGGCGCCCACAATTTTTAGGACACCCTGTCCTCTAAATTGAACTTTAATTATAATCCCATTAATTCGCTTTTGATTAATTCATCAACCTTTGATTGATTCCATTTTCACCCTATCAACCTAATAAAAGATTCGAACACACCCAGCTGAGCTAGTCGCGGTGGCAGCATAAATTTGTTGCTGGATGCACTTTTGCTTTCTTCCCAACGCTTCCTATCAAATAATTTCCATCTTCCATCTGTCATTTTACCTTTTTTTCGCACGCCGGCCGGTTGTGCATAATATTTAGTTTCATTTAGTTTTTCTTGTTATTGTACGCGGTTTTTAAAGTTTCGCTTGCATCGTAAAGTTAGTTTGTTTATTAAAAAAAATACCTAAGAATTAATACCCTCAAGAAGGAAGTGTTTCGGTGAAGAAAAAGGTGCAACAACTATGCATTGATCGACACCGGTTCTTCGCGATCATTTATCGGCCCTGGCTTACGGGAAGAATGCCGCCAAATCGGAGCAGCTAGGAGAGACCAGCCGCATGCCGTGGAATTTGCTGACGGTCGAACGGCCGAACTGTCCGAGCATTATGTCCTGTCTCTGAATTTAAATGGTAAAGTAGTGCAAGGAGAAACTATTTTCCTACCCACCTTGGCAGAAGACGCCATATTAGGTATGGACCTTTTAAGAGAGGCAGGATGCACGCTAGAGCTAGGAGGCCGCAGACTTGCTATGCCAACAGCTGCTACGACCCGAGCACATATACGAGAGATGAAAGGAGCCGCAGCGACGGCAAAATCATGTCTTGTTGACACCAACAACTGCGCAACAGATAATGCACAGGCGAATATTAACAAGGAAAACTTCATTCGACCGCCGACCACCGAGCGACACAGACCTCTTTTTAGCAATAAAGAAATTTCAAATTTTAAACAACCGGCCCGATTAAGAAAAATGGACAAAGTCAAGCAACCGAGGAAAAGACCCCCGCCGACTTCACCCGACCATCCATGCAAGAGGAAGCCGACGCAGCCTTGTCGACCAAATCCCGGAGACCGCCCGGTTGTGTTACAATTGGTGCAAGCTGCGCCAACCAAGGCAGCTACGACTCGACGGGTAACTCGGAAGCCCACTCACTCGCCAGCCGTACTCATTCGGCCTCCACCGGGCCCGGAAGTGCATATGAGCCAGGTGAAATCGGTGAGGGATAAGGCCAGCACGCTGTGGGATGAGCGCCAGCTAAGAGAGCTGGGCTCCAGAGGCCGAAGCAGATTCAACGAACACCGGAGACGCCAGCATGGATGAGTTAGAAGCAGAGCCAAAGGAACGCTCACAGCCTCCGCTCACCAAGACCCAGCGAAGGCGAGCCATCCGGCTGAGGAACCCAGAAGCGGACCCGTTCCGGGGCATCACGTCAGTGTTCCGCCGTGACACCAGACCCTTTGTCATACAGAACAGGGGCAGAGGTATCAACGTGATTCCCAACGACACCGGGACCGAGGCGATGTTGTCGTTCCTGGATAGGAACAAAGTGGTCCCAATGGAGTTGCGGAAGTAGTAGGCCGAGCAAGCTTCATTCTTTGTGCTATGATCGTAGGACGATCGAATTTGTTTTCGTTGATCGGGGAACGATCGGATTAATTTTCTTTTTGTTTGCCATGTTTAAAGGGCGCATGAGGGTGATCTCAGGATAGGGATTTAAGTTTAGTTTTTTTATTTTGGTTACTTGTTTATAACGTTGTAACGATTAGTTGTCCCTTGCCTACAATATGCGATGATCTGCCAGCCCACAAAAGACCAAGAGAAACAGGAACCCCCTTTGGGTTCAGTGGGTTGCAGGCAAGGTTGTCCTGGGTAGGGAAGTGCGGCAGGCATGCTTGCTCACGCGCGTCACTAGCTCGTCGGTGTCGTGGGATCTTGCACTGCTACCGGACATTCGTTACCTTTTTTCATGCCTAATTTCTTCTTTATTTTGTTAATTTATTAAGAACTACAAACAAAAATATACTAAACAACTTTCTAAAGATTGACTTAAAATTTCCCTTTCTACCCGAATCTCTTACTGGGAAACCAGGGGATGTAAGTTGGTTCCCTTTTGCGTACCCTCCCTCAGTCAACCATTTAAATAAAAAAATAGTGACCATCCTTGGCTAACGCCTCGCAAAATTTTATGGCGAAAGCCCCTTATTCAAGGCCGAGTAATTACTTAAAATATACTCACTTTCCGTCGATTACGTCTCATTGTTGTACTCCCCCTTTTGCACTCAAAAATCTCTTTCAATCCATTCTTAATAGATATTTCTACTCATAAAAATCGAACTCAGGTTTCATATTTCAAAGTAACTATTCCATTAAGTTACTTATTTCATATCGAATTATAATTTAAACAAAATACATATATAACCTGACTTATATAATTCTGCGGTATTCTTAGTCTTAACCTGTCTTATTTGTTCCTTTTACTTATTCATTTGTGTGCGTGCTTACGTTGAGTATTTTTAGGTATATTGGTTTTTTGTCTTCTCTTACATTAGAAATCACTCAAATGTCAATAATCAATAATAGCTTAATCTTTTTTTTTTGTTTCTGTTATTGTTCTCATGCTTTCTCTTTAATTAACTATGCTCATGCTCACTTTCTCAATTTATACCATTAATCAATTTTAGACTAATAAAATCTCTTAAATCTTAAGATCTCCTTGGAGTATTTAAATCAAAAAAATTATATACAAATATGTCAACAAAAGCAATGATCGATCAAATTCTAAAGAATGGTTTGACTTACTGAATTTTATTTTACATAGTTCGTTTGTTTCGTATTCTTTTATGCGGGTTTATCGTTTCTACGATATGTTATGAAGACGGCTCACTGCTCCGCTGAATAGTGTGCACAGCATTCCTCAGAGGCGCTCGATCTTTAAGCTAAACACTTGGATGAAAAGAAAAACACAATTCTTTTGCACTTGATACGATCTTACACTAATGGTCGATTAATCAATACTTATCTTTAATTTTAATTTTACGTGAGGTTCTGAGCGGGATGAGCAAAATTATGATAAAAAACCTGGATTACATTTTTGAATATAATCCGATAAGGGTTTAAACTATATCGTTGATGTAGGTTATGTTAGGTCGGAGGGAATTGGATGTGGGTGGGCAGTGGGCTATGGAGATGTGGTTCACGATCTCAAACTACAGATGATGATGAGGTCGGCTGAGCAGGTAAGCTTCTTCGTGGGTATTCGCACAAATTGTGTTTTTTTTTTCCTTTTCTTTTATGCGTGTTCGACTAAACCAATTTATGGTGATGACGTATGCACGTATGCGTTCGACTGGTGCTTGGGGATACCCAAGATTAGTTGGTCTTGGTTTTTTTTTTCTTTTATGAAGAAGAAGATAACAAATTGGTGAAGGCACGTGATCGGCACGACACTTGATCGGGCTGTGTCTCAATACGGTGAAGGGTGATGAACAGTGTACTTTCACGCCTGTAACTACTGGCAAATCACGAGTCTGTCACGTGGTCTTTTGATGGATGGATTTTCCTTTCTTTTTGTGCGACGATGGGTACCCGTAGTGTCGATCTTTCCGATCGCACTTTGGGTGAAAAAATCCGTGCCGCTACTCCGCTGACCAATCTACAATTGGCGTTTCAGGTAAGCGTTGGGGGTCACTGAATATTTCTGAAAGAACCAATCCTTTTTCTTATATACCTGATCGCTCAAGTTAAAAAAAATTAATTTCAACTCACTCACTTCTGGATTTTCTTTGAAAAATGTCTGTGTAAGATCAACTATTTTAAAGCACTATTTAGCTTTCGATGCCGATCGCACGCAAGCGTGGACACTGGCTGTTCCCTTGCTACTATTTTTTTCCCGAGATATTCAGGTAGGAATTTCTATTAATTTGTTTTTGTTAACTCTTTAACACCAAACTAGTTATTTTATTTTGCATTTACCTTTGTCCGAATAATTAGATTTATATAACTTTTCGCGGATTTTAGTATTTAATGGCGTTTCTTTATAATGAGTATCGATCACTACGTCTTCTCTTGGTTGGACTTCGATTAGAAAAGAACGATTGGATAGCGCGCAAGCGCCACTTCGTCGTTTTAACGAAACTATTAGCTTCCGCTTATGATTTGACGATACTAAATCAGCTGACGCGGTGTGGAATTACGTGAAGGAATTTTTTTCGGTGAACAGGGTGATACTGCGCCTGTTATTTAAAAATGTACTTATTTTTTCGGTATTAAGCTAAACTGTTATACGGTGTCCCCCACAAAACTTTTCAATTTTGTGAACGCGAGTGAAGAAAAATGAAATGAAAAGGGACCTTTTCTTTTGGTATCTGACATTTACCTAAGTCTGACATTAATAGTAAATCGAATTTTTACTTTAATTTCACGGTACGGTTTGTATCTTAATAGCTTTTTGCAATGAAATCATTTTCGGATATCTTTGGCGTGGAATACGCCAAGTACGTGTCCGTTTTTATCTGCTAATTCGTACAAGTTGTTGCTAGGTATGCTTTTAATAATTGCCGGAGTGAACTTTGAACAGAGTTTCGCATTTCGCTTCTTGGCGGCATCGCTCAGAATAAAATTTCGCTTGTAGACCGTTTGTCCTACTACAAAGTTCGAATTTTTACTACGTGTATTATACGATCTCTCATACTTGTTATGAGCCTGCTCAAGAGACTTTTTTATGTGATCGTGAATCAAATTCATTTTGCAACTTTTTGGGAGTATATCTATCTCGGCATTATTAAGTCCTTTTAATTTCTTTACTAGTGGGTAGTCATGACCATGTTCAACTTTCGATTCCCCGAATAGAGCTTCGTGAGGTGACATTCCGATAGCTGCATGCGTAGTTGTTCGGAGTGCACTCGCTATGGATTGGACATGCTTGTCCCAATTCGATTGATTCGGTTCCTTTGCAAGATACGAACGGATGGCTGCCAAGACTGAACGATTTACTCGTTCGCTACCATTCGCTTGGGGCGAGTAAGAGGCCGTTCTTATGTGTCGAATTCCGTAAGCTGAAAGTAGTTTCCCAAAATCTTTACTGATAAATTGTTTGCCATTATCAGAAAGCAAAGATTCTGGTACTCCAAATAAGGCGAAGACTTGCTCTTCAAGAAAATTTATAGCAACAACTTGTACGAATTAGCAGATAAAAACGGACACGTACTTGGCGTATTCCACGCCAAAGATATCCGAAAATGATTTCATTGCAAAAAGCTATTAAGATACAAACCGTACCGTGAAATTAAAGTAAAAATTCGATTTACTATTAATATCAGACTTAGGTAAATGTCAGATACCAAAAGAAAAGGTCCCTTTTCATCACTTGTAGCCTTTCTTATCGGTTGAATTAAGACAAATTTGGTCAGCTGGTCTAAACAAATGACCATGTACGCGTTACCTTTCTTAGAGCGAGGTAATGGACCAAGAAAGTCGACGTAAACGTGCTGAAATGGTCTATCCACTACAAAAGATTGACCCATGGGCGGTCTTAGGGTTGAATTGGGCGCTTTTGAAGTTTTGCAAACGCTGCAGTCCGCAATGAACGCTTTAACTTGTGCCGCCATATTAGGCCAGTAAAATCGTTCCCGTAGGCGATACAGCGTTTTGGCAACACCACCATGCGAAGACTTTGGCGGATCATGAGCCAATTGAATCAGGCGAGACGTCATGACAGATGGGATCCACAGTTTCCACGTTTGGTCATCCTCAAGAGGATTCAGAAGGAATATAAGTAGTTGGCTTTTATTTTTCTCCACCGTCTCTATTAATCCTACATATTCGTCCGATTTGAAACACGGATCTGTAAGATCAACTTGTAAAACCTCGGAAGAATTCACAAAACTCGCAGATACGATCTCATCCACACAATGGACGCGTGAGAGTGCATCTGGTACCACATTCTGTGTACCCTTTCGGTGTTCTATCTCAAAATTGAAACGCTGGAGTTTAAGACTCCATCTAGCCAGACGCCCACTCAAATCTTTCTGACTCATAAGCCACTTCAGACTTGCATGGTCCGTTACTATTTTAAATTCTTGCATTTCCACGTATGATCTAAACTTTTCAACTCCTAACACTGCCGCAAGTCACTCTAGCTCGGTGACGCTATAATTGCGTTGAGCCGGATTCAGTTCATGCGAGTAGTAGTAGATAGGCCTTTCAACACCGTCTTCATCTAACTGGCATAACACACTCCCAACTCCAGAAGTTGAAGCATCACACAAAATGATAAAGGGTTTATTAAAGTTAGGGTTTATCAATACCGGAGCTTCCGTTAAGGCTTTCTTAAGATCCTCAAAAGCTTGGATTGCTTCCGGACCAAAAACAAATGATTTTCCCTTTTTAAGGGTTTCAGTTATAGGTGTAGCACGAGCGGAAAAGTCTTTGATGAATCTCCTGTACCATCCAGACATTCCTAAAAATCGACGGACTTGTCGAGCCGTCTTCGGTACAGGAAAATCCTTTATGGCTGCCACTTTATCAGGGTCGGTTTGTAGATTTCCCCCTCCTACTATAAATCCTAGATATTTTAAATGTTTAAAACAAAATTTCGACTTGTCTAAGTTAATAGTGAGTCCTGCTGCGCGCAGACATTCTGCTAATTCTTTTAAAATGTTCATATGCTCATCAAATGAACTCGAAATTACCAATAGGTCATCTAAATACACATATACGTTTTGTCTCAATTTGTGAGGCACCACTTTGTCCATAAGACGACACAACCTTTGAGCTGCACCATGTTAACCAAAGGGCATTACCACAAATTGGTACAGGGGTCTGCCGGGCACTGAAAACGCAGTCTTTTCCCGCGAGGACTTCTCCAGCGGTATCTGCCAGAAGGCGTGTTTCAGATCCACACTAGAGATATAATGAGTATCTGAAGCTCGACTCAGCAGTCCTTCCATATGATGAAGTGGGTAAGCGTCTGTTTTTGAGCATTTATTGACCTTCCAAGAATCAAGGCACAAACGATTTTTGCCTGGTTTTTGTACCAAGACAATCGGAGAACTCCAAGAGCTATTGCTCTCTTCGATAATGCCCAAATCCAGCATATTATCCAAATCATCATACATAAGTTTCTGAACCGCCGGAGACATGGGATAGTGTCTTTGTTTTATAGGCTCAGCGCAGTGTTCCTTAAACATCGATAGTCGGTGGTTTCGATAGTATCGATAGTTTTTAAGAAAAACAATCGATACTATCGATACTATCGATAGTTTTTACTTAAAATAAAGCAATCATATCAAACACAAAATTAGACTCGAAGTATCTACAAAGCCTTAAAATAAGCCCTTATGCATGGCAAGATTTCTTATGCAATTAATATACTCACCACTTTTTAGAAAAGAAAAAAATAGAAACAAATATGTTCTAAATATTAGCAACTTTTATATTTAAAATCAGCAACAAAGAGTTAAGGAATAAAATAACGGAATCCAAAATAAGAACTTACGCTAACTTTACCTTCAAATGAAACACAAGAAAACTCAAGATTAATTGTGATTGATTCAATTACCAACAGGTCGAACCGAAAACAAGAACCAAGTGAATCAAATATTTGAGCATAACATTATTAAACGCTGCCAGAAAACCATCTTTATATAAGCCAGCGTACTAACATTTACCTGTAGTTTCTAGCGCGGTGGCGGATTTGCAGATGGCTTTATGGCATAGCTATTGTTAATCGATAATTCTATAGATTTCATTTACAATGACAAAAGCAACAACCTTCCAGTCTTCAGTGGTTTTCCTGTGAGTTTGGGTGTGCTGAAAACCAGTTTCTATTTGGTATTAAAGCTTGTGGTGAATGAATTTGGTGAATTTCTTAACCAAGTACAAAAAAAGACGATAGTAAAAATAGCTATCGATAGTTTTTCTTAAACTATCAAATCATTCGATAGTTTTTTACTATCGATAGTATCGATAGCTTATCGATGTTTAAGAAACACTCTCAGCGTCGCCTGTATCGATGTAGTGTTCTTCGAGGTGTGTTCGCCCTAGACCACTTTTGGCAAAGGACGGAAACATACTGATCACATTTTCGAGTATTTTAGACTGTTCCATTGATAATTTGTGTTCATTTGGATCGCAAGGGTTTCGCGTTATATCGGAAGAAATTTCTGAAAGAAACTTGGGTAAGATATCAAATGCGTTCCAGAAATCAATCCCCAGGTACATTTGTTGTTCCAAAGATGGCACGAGATAAAATTTGATCTTCTTCGTTACACCGTTGAAGGTAACATCTGTGGTTAATTCACCAATAATTGTTTGTGGTTGACCACTAGCTGTTTTGACTATCGAACTGAACTTTTTATAAGAAAGACCAATCCTTTGAAGATGATCTAAGCAACCAGCACCGAGGCAACTTATGTTGGCTCCCGTATCCAGTAAACCGCACATTTTTCTACCAAAAATCTCGACAGGAGCGTATGGTCGAATATCATCAGCTTTACAAAGGCATGTGGCTGCTATTGATTTGCAAACGTCTGACTTTTTCTTAAACCTTAAACCTTTCTCTAAGTTTTAAAATGCGCTTAGAGGGTTTAGTTTTGAAAATACGAGATCGAGCTTCATAATATTTTGTGAGTCTGTCGTGTAATGGTATAGATGTGAACTTTTTCGGTATTGAGTTTGATTCATCATCAGGTCTTTTCAAAATAGTTATCTTTTTATCTTTTTCACAAGTTGTGATGTCTTCAACATCATGTGAGTTTTGGTTAATCAGTAAATTACGTAAGTTTGGTAAATCTGGGAAATGAGTTACGTCTGGTAAATTAGGTAATTCAGGTAAACTTTGACTTATTTGGTTATTCTCATTTAATTGGTTTCCGGGTTTTTTGTCTGAGGGCAAATCTCCCCGGTGTTTGGATTGCCCTGTCTTCGGTTTCCCGAACACTTAGGACAATTTGGGGATGTTGTATTTGCAAGGCCACATTTGTAGCAAAACAAACTGGGTTGTGGACTTGGACATTCCCTATAAGAGTGACCTTTCTGTCTACAATTCCAACACTCATAAAATGTTGTATCCGGCTTTGTACGAGAGAAGGACATTGCGTCTATCTGCGGAATTTCAGAAGCCGAATTCAGATCGAGTTCACTAACACTATTACGGAGATTCGAAAAAGGTAACTGTCTAGTTCTTAATGCTTCATGTTGATTGGCATATTTTTCGATTGTCCTGCAGATATAAATCATCTCAGGCAGACTATTTGTGCTAAAAGTTATCAAAAGTTCACCAGTACGTCGCTTTACATTTTGTTTTAATAACTCTATAAGCTCTCTCGAAGATTTAGGACAGAAAAGACGTGAATTGAGCTTCTGGATGTCAGTATAGAAATCATCGAAGCTCTCATTAGCTCCTTGACGTCTATCGAACATCTTTCGAGATATTTCGGAGTCGGTTTCTAAACTTCGAAATTGTTCAATTAAAGCTGACTTGAGAGTTTGCCAATCGCCATTGGGATGGGCCTTTACATACCTCCAGTACCAACTCTCAACTTCTCCCGTTACAAAAAAATGAAAATTAAGATAGATATTTTCCCATGTGGCATTATAACTATGCTTAAGCTTACCCAGCCTAAAAACAAAATCATCGACTGTCATCTTACTATTGTCGTATTTCACTCCCCACTTATGGTACTGAAATTGCTTATACCGAGAGGAAGATGGCGAATCCCCATCGAATGTGGCAAAATTCGGAGACTCTGAGCCTACATTCAGGGCATTTAACCGATTGACAAAGTCTTGGACGTTCTCACTGAGTGGTTCATTTTGAACGAGATGTTCACTTCCAGTCGCTGGAGGAACTGAGTGAGGAGGTTGCTGTTGTCTCGTTGTCGTGCTCTGTTGGTTTTGTTGTCGGACAACTTCATACTCTTCGGAATCATCACGTTTAGCTACAGGAGTAGGTGCATTTAAAGCTTCGCGTATTGTGACAGATACAAGTTGACGTATCTCGGCTTTTTCTCTCGCAAACTCTTCTTGCCGTCTGCGTAACTCTTCAGCTTTACCGAGCCCGATCGCTGCGTTAACAATTGTTTGTATTCTCTCGGTGAGACTTTCATTATGGGCGTTCATATCGCTATTCAAAAGTGTTTTACCTCATCATTATTTAGAACTTGCCGTGAAGCGGAATTAGAACCGTGTGGATGCTCGCCACTTGATTCATTGTTAGGGTTATTATGATTACCCTGCTTATTCTGTTTTTTAGGGGCCATTTCGGTAAATTTATAATAAAAAAAAAATTTTAAATCAGAGAAAATCGCGGAAATAGTTGAAATAAAATCAAAGTTATAATTTGTAAACCGTAAGTAAATTGTTTTGGTTTGTACTAAATTCATTAAAAAGTGCTAGGGTTTGTACAACAGGACTGTACATCGACATAAAATTTAAGATTCTGATATGAGGGAAAAACAATCTATATTTCATGTTCTATGAACATTGTTGACTATACCGGAGAACCTTCGGCGAGAAAAAAAAATTGAACGCTACAGAAACCTGGTCGAAAAACTGACTTGTGATTACGGTCGTCCCTTTTCTTTAGCTGCATATTGTTCTCTTGGGTATTCGTAAAAAGTAGCAAAATATATTTGTAAATGTGTTCTTAATAAGTTGTGGGAAAGCGTTACGTTAATTTGTTGCTGTTTATTTCTTAGTGATATTCAGTGGAACAGAGAAGAGGCGCTAGCCGGTGTAGTGGTAGCCAGTACCTATGATTCCGGGTCGTCTCACTAACTCCTCCACTGAAAATAATTATATCTGTGAACAAAACGATGCGGAATGTAACGCAACTGACAGAAAGTGGTTTCTAGAACCGATATTCCCGGTCGTTACAATTCTAATCAGAATTCCGAGTTAAAGTACGCATAGAATAGTAGCGAAAGATACAGAGTAGAACTCTTTAATCAAGTCTACATTCGTCTGTAACACTAAAAAAAATTCAAAAGACTTTCACTTGATATAATTGTAATCGTAAGAAACATTAAATTCTATATTAAAAAAAATTTAAATAGCTGATTCGCTTCGCTGCCCCAACTTTGGGCGCCACCTGTGTAACGATTAGTTGTCCCTTGCCTACAATATGCGATGATCTGCCAGCCCACAAAAGACCAAGAGAAACAGGAACCCCCTTTGGGTTCAGTGGGTTGCAGGCAATGTTGTCCTGGGTAGGGAAGTGCGGCAGGCATGCTTGCTCACGCGCGTCACTAGCTCGTCGGTGTCGTGGGATCTTGCACTGCTACCGGACATTCGTTACCTTTTTTCATGCCTAATTTCTTCTTTATTTTGTTAATTTATTAAGAACTACATACAAAAATATACTAAACAACTTTCTAAAGATTGACTTAAAATTTCCCTTTCTACCCGAATCTCTTACTGGGAAACCAGGGGATGTAAGTTGGTTCCCTTTTGCGTACCCTCCCTCAGTCAACCATTTAAAAAAAAAAATAGTGACCATCCTTGGCTAACGCCTCGCAAAATTTTATGGCGAAAGCCCCTTATTCAAGGCCGAGTAATTACTTAAAATATACTCACTTTCCGTCGATTACGTCTCATTGTTGTACTCCCCCTTTTGCACTCAAAAATCTCTTTCAATCCATTCTTAATAGATATTTCTACTCATAAAAATCGAACTCAGGTTTCATATTTCAAAGTAACTATTCCATTAAGTTACTTATTTCATATCGAATTATAATTTAAACAAAATACATATATAACCTGACTTATATAATTCTGCGGTATTCTTAGTCTTAACCTGTCTTATTTGTTCCTTTTACTTATTCATTTGTGTGCGTGCTTACGTTGAGTATTTTTAGGTATATTGGTTTTTTGTCTTCTCTTACATTAGAAATCACTCAAATGTCAATAATCAATAATAGCTTAATCTTTTTTTTTTTGTTTCTGTTATTGTTCTCATGCTTTCTCTTTAATTAACTATGCTCATTTGCTCATGCTCACTTTCTCAATTTATACCATTTAATCAATTTTAGACTAATAAAATCTCTTAAATCTTAAGATCTCCTTGGAGTATTTAAATCAAAAAAATTATATACAAATATGTCAACAAAAGCAATGATCGATCAAATTCTAAAGAATGGTTTGACTTACCGAATTTTATTTTACATAGTTCGTTTGTTTCGTATTCTTTTATGCGGGTTTATCGTTTCTACGATATGTTATGAAGACGGCTCACTGCTCCGCTGAATGGTGTGCACAGCATTCCTCAGAGGCGCTCGATCTTTAAGCTAAACACTTGGATGAAAAGAAAAAAACAATTCTTTTGCACTTGATACGATCTTACACTAATGGTCGATTAATCAATACTTATCTTTAATTTTAATTTTACGTGAGGTTCTGAGCGGGATGAGCAAAATTATGATAAAAAACCTGGATTACATTTTTAAATATAATCCGATAAGGGTTTAAACTATATCGTTGATGTAGGTTATGTTAGGTCGGAGGGAATTGGATGTGGGTGGGCAGTGGGCTATGGAGATGTGGTTCACGATCTCAAACTACAGATGATGATGAGGTCGGCTGAGCAGGTAAGCTTCTTCGTGGGTATTCGCACAAATTGTGTTTTTTTTTCCTTTTCTTTTATTCGTGTTCGACTAAACCAATTTATGGTGATGACGTATGCACGTATGCGTTCGACTGGTGCTTGGGGATACCCAAGATTAGTTGGTCTTGGTTTTTTTTTTTTCTTTTATGAAGAAGAAGATTACAAATTGGTGAAGGCACGTGATCGGCACGACACTTGATCGGGCTGTGTCTCAATACGGTGAAGGGTGATGAACAGTGTACTTTCACGCCTGTAACTACTGGCAAATCACGAGTCTGTCACGTGGCCTTTTGATGGATGGATTCCCCTTTCTTTTTGTGCGACGATGGGTACCCGTAGTGTCGATCTTTCCGATCGCACTTTGGGTGAAAAAATCCGTGCCGCTACTCCGCTGACCAATCTACAATTGGCGTTTCAGGTAAGCGTTGGGGGTCACTGAATATTTCTGAAAGAACCAATCCTTTTTCTTATATACCTGATCGCTCAAGTTAAAAAAAATTAATTTCAACTCACTCACTTCTGGATTTTCTTTGAAAAATGTCTGTGTAAGATCAACGATTTTAAAGCACTATTTAGCTTTAGATGCCGATCGCACGCAAGCGTGGACACTGGCTGTTCCCTTGCTACTATTTTTTTCCCGAGATATTCAGGTAGGAATTTCTATTAATTTGTTTTTGTTAACTCTTTAACACCAAACTAGTTATTTTATTTTGCATTTACCTTTGTCCGAATAATTAGATTTATATAACTTTTCGCGGATTTTAGTATTTAATGGCGTTTCTTTATAATGAGTATCGATCACTACGTCTTCTCTTGGTTGGACTTCGATTAGAAAAGAACGATTGGATAGCGCGCAAGCGCCACTTCGTCGTTTTAACGAAACTATTAGCTTCCGCTTATGATTTGACGATACTAAATCAGCTGACGCGGTGTGGAATTACGTGAAGGAATTTTTTTCGGTGAACAGGGTGATACTGCGCCTGTTATTTAAAAATGTACTTATTTTTTCGGTATTTAGCTAAACTGTTATACGGTGTCCCCCACAACGTTTACAAAGAAAAAAAAAATATAAAAAAAATTATATACAAAAAAAAAAAAAAAAAACAAACAAAAAAAAAACAAAAAAAAAACACAACGAAAAAAAAACAAAGGAAAAAATATATAAAAAATAAAAAAAAAAAAGGGAAAAAAAGAAGGGCAGGATTTAAGTCCCTCAAAACAGAAATTCATACACGAACTCTTCCAGTCAATGCCGGAGGGCGTTGAGACGAGAGGGCTCTCGTCTTTCTAAGAAGGGGGGATCTGTGACGAAGCGTCACAATTTCTCCAAAACACCGCACCGAAACACTGTACGTGTTTTTTTTTATTAAATTGCCCACACGCAATTAAATCCCACACTAAGAATTTACTCCAAGGCCAAATATTGCTTGCCTCTTAGTTTGTGTGCATTTCCTTATGGGGAAATGCATTGGCAATAGCCAGCCTATTTTCGTATGCAATATTGTCATTGCCTTACAACTCACACTTACTTATAGTAGAAAAATCTATGAATAGGAGTGAATTAATTGCGATAATTCAGAAAAAGATTTACGGGCTTTTATGCCTTAACGTAGTATTACTTTTTCTCTTCCCCGTAAAGGATATTCTTTCCTTGATTTCGACTTCCGTAGTCTCCTTCTAAGGGAATTACATTGATGTGGTTTGCATTGGCCACTCGTGTAAGTTCTTCTTGCTTTATTCGCGATTTCTAAGGGAATTACATTGATGTGGTTTGCATTGGCCACTCGTGTAAGTTCTTCTTGCTTCATTTGCGATTTCTAAGGGAATTACATTGATGTGGTTTGCATTGGCCACTCGTGTAAGTTCTTCTTGCTTTATTCGCGATTTCTAAGGGAATTACATTGATGTGGTTTGCATTGGCCACTCGTGTAAGTTCTTCTTGCTTTATTTGCGATTTCTAAGGGAATTACATTGAGGTGGTTTGCATTGGCCACTCGTGTAAGTTCTTCTTGCTTTATTTGCGATTTCTAAGGGAATTACATTGATGTGGTTTGCATTGGCCACTCGTGTAAGTTCTTCTTGCCTTATTTACGATTTCTACGGGAATTACATTGATGTGGTTTGCATTGGCCACTCGTGTAGGTTCTCATTGCCTGTTGGGCGTCTTTAAGAGCGGATCTATTCGCTGCGGTTTGTTTTGGCCGAGCGGTTAGATTTTCTTTACTACGGTAGACATCGACCATTTATAAAGGAAAGCTCGTACACGCAACCGCAGACTGTTACTACGAAATCCGCCGCCGCCGACTAAGTGTTTTGCCTCCGAGTAGACGCATACACTTCCTACGAAGTCCGCCAACGCCGATGAATTGTTCTGCCGTTCTCAGGAGGTGAATTAAATCCAGAGAAGAAGTCAACGCAGGCACTTCCCACGTAGTCCGCCGCCGCCGATATATTGTTCTGCCGACCACGCTCCGCAGACCTTTGTTACGAAATCCGCCGCCGCCGACAGAGTGCCCTGCCCAAAGCAGATAGACGTTTACCGTTGTTGGACAGAGGTAATAGATGCCGTGACATATACATATACGAAGATGCCTTGACATATACATATACGAGGGAACTAACATCGCTACCCCAAAAGAAGTCGTCCTGAAGACCAGCGCCAGAATCGCACCCTAAGCCGGACAGAGTCAAAACCTATTTTTAAGAATCAGAGTAAAAACCTTTGTATAAAATTGTAAACCGAATCCTGCGAGAACCAAGAAAAAAGGAAATAAATAAATTTAGACTTATTTAAAATATATCCGACCGTCTCCTCGTTTTCATTTAAGAAGTTGGACCGCCGAAGCCCAAGTCTTACGAAGCTTCCTTGGATAGACCCTGGACACCCTGAGTATACCCCAGCCTGAGCAAAAGAAGCATCACACGATATACCTCTGTAGTTGGTGGAGACTCTATTGTACCCTTTTTTGAAAATCGGGTAGATGATAGCTTCTTTGAAACAGCTTGGTATACTAGCGCTCTCATATGCTTGGTTTAAGGCTCTTGTTAGGTATTCTACGAAGAGAGATGTGCTAAATTTGTAGTATTCTTGAGGGATTCCGTTTGATCCTGGTGACTTATTGTTTTGTTGCTCATTCAACACAGTTTGAACTTCTGAACAAGAAAATGACGAATCAAGCCCATCGTTCTGTTGATAAGGAATGGCATACTGAAAAGATGAAGAAAAACTATCTTCCGTTAGCTTTCGAAAATGTTCCACTAAGCTATCAATATCACCTGGTGGTGCGACTTGTTTGTTTGATTTTTTATTCATTTCGCGAACAATCTTCCAGAATTCACCTGTATTTCTACATACTGCAAGGTCTCGAGCGATTTTCCTTGAGTAAGTTTGTTTTTTCATCTTTAGTAGCTCTTTGTAAGTTTTATTAGCTGCTAGATATTGTTGTTTGGAATAGATGTTATCGGGGTATCTTCTAAACAACCTTAGCCAGGCATACGATCTCCTTCGTGCATCCAGACAGTCTTTGTCGAACCATTTTTCTTGTAGTGTATAGTGTTGTTATTACTTATTTTACATTGTGCTGGTATCGCTCTTTCAACAATTTCTTCGAGATCGTATAAGTTAGGAACCTGGAGTGAAGAGTTTCTTTCTCGCAAAAGGAGAGCGGTATTTAAGGCTACTGCATACCTGTCGGCATACGCATTTTTCCACTTGTATTTTAGGCGTGATGTATCTGACTGTTCGAACTGCCTCTGATTTAGGGTTATTGTCACTTGAATCGGTAAATGATCGGAATGTATCGAATTTATAACTTCGAAATCATCTATTAAATCACTCCAGTCACCCTCCACCATTGCGTAGTCGATCACAGAGTTTCCTTGAGGACCTATAAAAGTGAAATCACCTGATACATCTCCGTCTGTGGTACCATTACATATGCTTAATCCAAATGAGTTACAAAGGTCAACAATTTTTCTTCCTTCTCTGTTAACTGCTATGTCTCTAGAACAACGGTTTCTATCCCTCAGCATGTTTTCGGTTTCCAGAGCTCCTGTTCTTGCATTAAAGTCCCCAATGAGCATGATGTTCGATAAGTCACTGCTAAATAAGCTGTCTTCGAGTTTCGTAAAACAGCTTTCCCAATGATTACAATTTAAGTACACCGGAATTAAATTCAGTACCTTATGATCCACTTTGATTTCCATAATGCAGATGTCTCCCACCAGCTTGTACTGACAGTTGATGTTTTTAAGAATATTTTTGAAGCCCATGAGTGGCCAACAGAGTGTCCGAAATTCAACGGTTAAGGGAATCGATTGCTGGGGACATGTTGCAACGCTTCATAACCCAGCCGATCTGGCGTCTAGAGGTGTGTATCCAGCTGAACTGACGTCATTGGAGACTTAGTAGATTGGTCCTGAGTTTTTACGCAGTCAATGGGCTTTCGATGTTCCGCATCAACCTGTTGACATCGAAACTGACGAGGAGCGACGTACGGCTAAGGTACTAAGCGCTCAAGTCAGTCAGGATGATCGCATACTTCAAACCATCTGCAACTGTTCGAATTTGTAGAAGGTGATTCGAGTTGTCGCCACATGTTGTCGTTTCGCAACAAAATGTCGACGAAAAGCAGTTTCTGATAGCCCGTTTAGTCCAAACGAATTGGAAGCAGCACTTATTATCGTCGTGAAGGCCGCTCAGAAAGAAATGTTCAAAACTGAGCTTCAACAAAGCGTGAAAACCCAAAACGCTTACGACGCTGAACGCATTCGTTGATGCTCAAGGACTTTTGAGAGTTGGAGGACGCTTGGAGAATTCTCTCCTCCCCTACGACGCGCAACATCCGATACTACTTCGAAACAGTCACCATTTTACCAACCTGGCTATCAGAGATGCCCATAAGAACACCTTGCATGGTGGCATCCAACAGATGATCATCATCCGTCAAAACTATTGTATTGGCCAGATAAGAAGAAGCGTGAAATATCAGATTTATAGATGCACTTCTTGCTACCGGCAAAAGGCATCGGAAATGCAGCAGTTGATGGCAAATCTACCTGCACCTAGAGACCGTTCAGCCATACGGGAGTTGACTACGTAGGACCCATCGAAATAAAAAGCTGGAAAGCTCGCGGAGCTAAAATACTGTAACGTGAACCCAACATTTAATACCAACTTCCTAATCGAAAACGTTTAACCGAAAACACAAGCGGCAACACTAGTGTAAGTGTAGAAATATTCTAGGAGAGAAAATGTTTGACAGCCAAAATAGTGGAGAGTGGAGACTATGTGGAAATTACTGGAGAGTTCTAGACGAAATGTCATGCGATATAAATAGCCCGATATAATATAATATATAGAGTGATAAAGTTAAGAGTAAATTGTTGTGTACAAGTGATAGTCCAAAAGTCGAGTTGAGATCGAATAAAGATAGATACTGAATAAAAGTGGTAGAATTAAATAGAAAAGTGAAGTTTAATTTTGCGAACTAAGCGCACGTTACATTGGTGTCAGAAGTGGAAATAAAACTTATTTGACTAGTAAAGTGTAAAAAAAAAGTGAAAGGAAAAATAATAATTATATACAGTGAAAATGGGTAAGTTGTGTAATGACCCATTACATTTTCGCCTCTACAAACCAAATTCAACAGCAATATTCGCCACCAACAACACCGATTACATGTACCAGCACAGGCAATGATAATGGTGACGATAACACATAACAACAACATCACCAGCAGCTTACCATTGGCTCCACGTGGAGTTGAATTTCGTTGACTTTTACAGCTCACATTCACTAACTACTAAAAGGTGTATTAGCGAACCAGTGAAATACATGAAAATCAGTTCAAGTCCCGGCAGTGGACAAATGAGGAACTCATTCCAGTACTCAAGTAAGAGTAGCATTACAGAGCTCAAGTCCCGTCAGTGGACAAGTAAGGAACTCATCATAAGTCATCATAGTAGGATTCCGGTACCGGCAGCGCAGAAGCAGAGTTCAGGAAGCAAGACTGAATGAGTAAATAGTGTCCAACGCTAACTCGTTGTGAATTTATAGTGTCCAACGCTTCCTCGTTGTGAATCCATAGTGTCCAACGCTACCTCGTTGTGAATTCATAGTGTCCAACGCTACCTCGTTGTGAATCCATAGTGTCCAACGCTACCTCGTTGTGAATTTATAGTGTCCAACGCTACCTCGTTGTGAATCCATAGTGTCCAACGCAACCTCGTTGTGAATTTATAGTGTCCAACGTTACCTCGTTGTGAATCCATAGTGCCCAACGCTACCTCGTTGTGAATTTATAGTGTCCAACGCTACCTCGTTGTGAATCCATAGTGTCCAACGCTACCTCGTTGTGAATTTATAGTGTCCAACGCTACCTCGTTGTGAATCCATAGTGTCCAACGCTACCTCGTTGTGAATTTATAGTGTCCAACGCTACCTCGTTGTGAATCCATAGTGTCCAACGCTACCTCGTTGTGAATTTATAGTGTCCAACGCTACTTCGTTGTGAATCCATAGTGTCCAACGCTACCTCGTTGTGAATTCATAGTGTCCAACGCTACTTCGTTGTGAATTTATAGTGTCCAACGCTACCTCGTTGTGAATCCATAGTGTCCAACGCTACCTCGTTGTGAATCCATAGTGTCCAACGCTACCTCGTTGTGAATTTATAGTGGCTCCTGCTACCTCAGAGCAACCATTAATACCCTCTTCCAAGTATCTTTACAGAAGCTACTTTATCCAGGGAGAGATACCAAAAACCCAGCGTTACTCAAAATCCGAGCCCTAGAATTGGAAGCCTCTAAACCCAGACAGGCAACCGTAATCCGAGCCCAAGAGCTGGAAGCACATAACCCAGATAGAAAACCGTAATCCGAGTGGCCCAAGACGAATCCAGGACAGGAAGTCTTCATCTGACTGGCACGAGGAAAAATCCAAGAATCTGGTCGTGAATCCCGGACTAGCCCCATCCCTGCCGAACCCCAAGTGAAACTTCACCAGAAGAGGCGTGGAATCTACCAAAATCCATAGGAACTTCGAAACAGAAATTTGAACTGAAATTATAAAACCTTGTATGAAATGTATACACCCATGTACGATGTCAGACGGTGACAGCCAAGGTTAGGTTGGATCGCTGGGTGGTTGTGACTTCTCAATAGCACAATCCTTAAAAATCCAATCTCACCATAGATACGAGGTTCCTAGTTTCAGTGGTGGTGTGAGCTTTTTTAATCCGTGCCGAAGAATTAAAGGTTGGGGGATAAACCAATCAATAACGAGCTCTTCTGGATGCTTGGCAGGGTCCAGAATAGACTAGCCTTACCCCGGTACATGGCTCTGCCGGGGCTGACCTTTTCCTTCCGGAGTTACTCGTGGGACCTTCTATGGAATTTTTAAAAACAAACAAACAAACAAACAAACAAACAGACAAAAAAACGAACAAAAAGACGAAAAAGAAAACTGGGGGGAGGCAACGAAAGTTGTACACATTCTCCGATTTGGCTGAAAAGTCGAAGCAGGAATGTGAGCCAACGGCCAACCTTCCACCAGTGGGATACTAGGTTCGCACACAGGCTCTGAACCAGCTGCAAAGCCAGTTCAGGTCTGTGCAGTGGGAACCAAGAATCCCGACTCTGGCGAGCAGCACAGCCCGCTGGAAACTGGTCAAGAACATGCTGCAAAGCTAGTTCTAGCCAGTGAATCGGAGGGCAAACGGACCGCCACTGCTAATAGTGGGGATGAAGTCCCCAATATTAGCTTTGAGAGCAATTCGCCTGCTTTGGTGCCATCATCAAAACAGGACGAGGTGAAATTAACAAAAAGGGGAAATGGAGGGGTGATCAACGACTCCGTCTCCACCTCGAATGCCCTTAAAATAAAGGACACGGGGAGGGCCGTTCAGACTGGCAGGGTTGGAGAGGCGAATAGCCACCCTACCTCTGCGGGTCGGTACGTACCCTCGTCGAGTGCAATGAATCCTCCAACTGGTGGAGCAGGAGAGGTGATTAACAACTCCAGCTCGGCCAAGGGGGGGACTCAGATCAAAAAAACGCCCGCTCAGATACGTCGCCAAGCCAGAAGGGTAATTGAAACGGTGGGTTGTAAGCCCGCAGTGGAGAGAACCCAGGGTGAGGTTGAAAGATTGAAGTGGGCAAGTAAAATTGCAGAAGAGACCAGCCAAGACTCAACGTCGAAGCGAAACAGGTCGTTTGAGGTTGAAAAACCTCAACCAAAAAAGCCAAGAGTCGGGGTTAGCGTTCCATCGACACTGGTGCCGGGGCAATCCTTTGGTGGCGTGGTAAAGGGACAGATTGTTGTCGCGGTCATCGACGGGAGCAATATGGATGGAAACATCTCTGCCGACAGGTGGGCGGACGTGAAGGCTCACCTCGCTTTCAGGTTTATACCTGTTATCGAGGCGAATCCGGGACCCCTCCCAAGAATTAGCGACGCTGGCTGGCATCAAAACCGCGTCAAGCTGATCGCCTGCCAAGACCAGAGATCGCTTCATCTATATAAACTAGCTGTCAGCGGTTTAGGTGAGATCTGGCCAGGTGCTAAGCTAGAGGTTGTGGCAAGGGAGGGTATCCCAAGCAGACCGAGAGCTCGTGCCTTGGTACCGGCCCTACATGAATCGCGGGAGATGGTTCTCCAGCTGATTAAATACAGCAACCCGGATCTGCCCACTCACGATTGGACGGTTCCGGTGATTGAAAAAGAGTCGGTGGGTCGTTATCGGTCGGCTCTTGTTATCTTGAATAAGGAGTCATTAGAACCCCTGGCGGCACGCGGGGGTGTTATTCAGTACGGGTTTGACAACCTAGTGCTGAAAATATACAAAAAAGATGAGGACGCTGCAAAGCTTCCAAAGCAAGCGGCTGAATCCGAAGCCAAGGAGTCCACTGCGAGCGTCGAATCTTCCATCATGGAGACAGACGCGGTAAGTTGCTCTGACTCTTTGGAACAGCTGTCTTGCTCGAAACCGGTCGAAAAGACTACAACAATAGTGTCTGAACAAGACGCAATAGACAACAAATCGCCCGATAAGGACGATAACAACAAAGGTGGAGTCTTAGACTCCGACGATGAAATGCTTGGGGTTCTCCTTTCTGAGGATGAGTTGCTAGACTCCGCCTCAGATATGGAGGACCTTAATGCTACAGTGATGGAGATTAAGCTGGATGATTGTAGCAATGCTGCAAATACTCCAGATTAATCTCCAACACTCCATCAAAGCCTCAGCCGGACTCCTTCTCCGACTAAGCAAGTCCGGGGAGGATATAGTCCTGATCCAGGAACCATGGATCAATAAATCCGTGGTAAAAGGACTCAGGACGAAAGATTATTCTCTGCTGTATGTGACGGACAAAGGTGAACCAAGATCCTGCATACTGGCAAAGAAAACACTTAACGTATTTTTATTACCTAATTACAGCAATTGCGACACCACAACAGTAAAACTGCAGACCAACAGTGGGACTTACTGGCTCACGTCCGCCTATCTAGGCCATGACCAACCGGGGCCGCTACCAGGAGAGACGCTCGAGCGCGTAATAAAAAGCGCAACAAAGCTCAAAGCGGAGCTCATAATAGGAAGTGACGTCAACGCACATCACGTAGTATGGGGGAGTATGGACGTAAATGAAAGGGGTGAGTCTCTTTTTAATTTTATACTAAGTACTAACCTTCTTATATGCAATATCGGTAACGAACCAACCTTTGTCACAAAAAACAGACAAGAGGTTTTAGATGTTACCTTTGTAGCTCAATCAATCTATAACAAGATTAAAAATTGGGCTGTATCTAAGGATCACTCCTTCTCTGATCACAGATACATCCAATTTAGTCTAACAGATGACACACCAAAACCCATAGGCTTCCGTAATTATAGGAAAACTGACTGGGTAAAATTCAGGGAAATCTTCAAACATTGTTACAACTACAATGACAATAGCTTCCCTTCAAACCCCAAGGATCTTGACAGTAAAGTCGACGATCTAACTAGTGCTCTTAACCATGCCTTGTGTAACTCCTGTCCTCTTACCATAGTAAGAGGGAAGAAGAAACCACACTGGTGGACCAAGGAGCTAGAACCGCTCAAGAAAAGTTGTGCGAAGCTTTTCAATCGAGCCAAATCTTCCAGAAATCCCATAGATTGGGATCTATATAAGGAATCCCTTAGGATTTACAAAAAGAGGTTACGAATAAGCAAAAGATCCTCTTGGAGAGAATTCTGCAATAAGATTGAAGACTCCTCAGAGGCATCTAGACTTAGGAAAATCCTATCAACGAGTCCAAACATGCCAAGTTCTATAAAAGATGAAAACGGCAACTGGACCAACTCATATGAAGAAACATTAAACTTGCTACTGGATACTCATTTCCCTGGTAGCTCGTTGACAATAACAGACGAGGAGCACTTGCCTCGAATCGCAAACCAATCAGGTAAAGGTTTTATCTCTAAAGATATACTGTTATGGGCAATAAACAGTTTTGACCCTTATAAATCACCAGGGCCTGACGGAATCATCCCTGCGGAGCTGCAACAGGTTTCAGACATTATCATCTATAACTTAGAGATGATCATGAAAGGATGTATCAGCTATGCATATATTCCCAAAGCCTGGAGAGAAGCTAGGGTCGTCTTTATACCTAAAGCCGGCAAAAGCTCCCATGTAAATCCAAAAGATTTAAGACCTATTAGTCTATCATCCTTCCTCCTTAAAACACTGGAAAGAATGATTAACATACACTTAAGACAAGAAATTAAACCTAGTCTGATCTCAACGGCGCAACATGCCTATACAAAAGGTAAATCAGTGGAAACTGCACTCCACTCTCTGGTTTGCACCATTGAAAAATCCCTGCACTATAAAGAATACTCTCTCGTCGCATTCCTAGACATAGAGGGTGCATTTAATAATGTTAAAAATTCAGCAATCACTAATGCTCTTGATGGGCTGCTCATAGAGGAACACATCAAAAACATGATAACAACAATGCTCAGCAGCAGAATCATTAGTTCCGAAATGGGGAACTACAAAACAAGCAGAATGGCCAATAGAGGAACCCCGCAGGGAGGAGTTTTATCTCCCCTACTGTGGAACCTGGTCGTTAACAAATTGTTAATGGACCTAGAGGACGAAGGTTTCAAAGCTATAGCCTATGCCGATGATGTAGCAATTGTCGTTTCAGGCAAGCACCCACAAACCCTAGCTGAGCTGCTACAAACAGCACTTAACAAGCTTAACAATTGGGCTGCAGATTGTGGTCTGAACATCAATCCACACAAAACGGAATTAGTTCTCTTTACGAGGAAATACAAAATTCCGGATTTCAAACCCCCAACTATTAAAGAGGTAACTCTCACACTGTCAAATCAGGCTAAATATCTAGGTCTCATTTTTGACAAAAAACTGACCTGGAAAACCAATATTGAGGAAAGAGTAAATAAAGCCAACGTTGCACTCTTCTCCTGTAAAAAAGCCATTGGCGGGAAATGGGGTTTCTCCCCCCAAATCACCCATTGGCTGTTTACATCGGTAATTAGACCGATACTCACATACGGGGTGATAGTCTGGTGGACAGCACTAGACAAGATGATCAACTACAACAAGCTGGCCAAAGTTCAAAGAACGGCTAGTCTGTGTATTAGTGGTGCACTGAGGACAACCCCATCGGACGCCCTCAATGTACTACTAGATCTCACACCCCTAGATATCTTCAGCAAACAAGTCGCAGCTAGCTCAGCTACTCGACTCAGAGCTACATCACAGTGGACAAATAATCAAATCGGCCACACTACCATTCTAGATAACTTTAGATTCTTACCGAATCGATCCGACTACACCACCCCCAAGTTGGTGTTTGACAATAATTTCCAAGTAACCATACCTTCAAGAGAAGCTTGGGAAAATCGCGCTCTTTTGGAAAATGAAGCAATACACTTCTACACCGATGGTTCAAAAACCAGCGAAGGTGTGGGAAGTGGAATCTACTCAGAAAAGCTGAATCTCAGTCTTTTCTTCCGCCTACCCGATCATTGTAGTGTGTTCCAAGCGGAAATTCTGGCGATTAAGGAGGTGCTGTCTTGGCTCAAAGAAAACGTCATATCCTCCACGGATATTCGGATCTTCTCAGACAGCCAAGCTGCCCTTAAATCTCTTGCCTCTGTCTCTACAAAATCCATCACGGTCCAAAATTGTCAGATGTCTCTGAGGGAGATGTCAAATCAGTTTAACATTCACCTTTCATGGGTGCCAGGGCACAGGGACATACCAGGCAACTGTATGGCAGACGAACTAGCCAAAAAGGGCACGACCACTTCCCTACGCTCAGAATGGAACAACATAGGTGTACCTATCGCTACATGTAAACTCCTGCTTAGACAGGACGCTTCAAGGATAACAAACACTAGATGGACTGAGAGTAACACATGCCTTGCAACCAAAAAAGTTTGGCCGTGTGTGGACTCAAAACGATCAAAGAGTTTGTTGTCCCTGAACCGTCTGTGTCTAGGTTCTACCATAGGTGTTCTTACAGGACACTGTCTAATAGGGAGACACGCCAAAAGACTTGGTGTGTTTTCCAATGATTTCTGCAGAAGCTGCATGGACGAGGAGGAGGAAGAGACCGTTCAACACCTTCTTTGCTCATGCCCTGCACTGCTTCATAGGAGGAAGGCTCATCTCGGTGAATTCTTCTTCGATGATACTAGCGACCTAGCGTACATAGACCCTAAAAGTCTTTCAAAATACATTAAAAGTTCCACGTGGTTCGACTAGCAGGTGATTAACCGGCTAGTACCGTAATGGAAGATTAATAAGCGATTAACTCGTTAATCTTACATCGGGTTTCTGAGATCAGTAGGTGATTAACTTGCTGATCTCTGTGGTATCACAATGGGCCCTAGCGGCCTAAGTGTGTTAGGCAATGTACTCATTGACTGACAGCCACTTCCACCTAACCTAACCATACACCCAAAACTATTTATAACATATCGGAAATAAACTTGTTACGGTAATATTTCACCGCAACAAAGATCTTCCCTTAAAAACTGGTTTATGTTTTTATTCCCTTCTTTTGATCCCGAAACCCTCCCCATCATTTCTTCGACCCACCATTTTTCCGTTGTTTGTTCCTAGCAATGTGAAAGGAACATTGCTTTGAACAAATAACAAAAGCAGGTACACCTTGTCAGCGGATGAGCTGAATGGTTTGTTGAGCCAAGACACAAACCTGATAGATGGCTAGAGAGAATTGCCATTTCTGAACACAAGATGAGATACACACATATACACAAACATCACATAAAGTAGAAGATACCATGTACACTAAACACAACATCACACAATATACAGCATGTACACAATACACAACATCACACCATATACAATATCATCACATGAAGTACACATCACAAACAGAACATTTTATACCTGATGTAATCAAGGCTTAAGCCCACCCTAAATATTTAATTACGTATCAAAGCTTGGAACGTTAATAGTTTTCCCTTCTCTTCCCCCAAATCTGCAAAAGGGTCCACCGGCGTAAGTTAGGGTTCGCGAATATGAAAGATTTCTTCCGGCTATGATTCTTCTCGGAAATTGTACAATAAAAATAGAGTATTTTGGAAACTGTGCCTTCCTCGATTCACTATTTGTTCTTGAACGACTTGAAGCACAACAAAAGAATCTGGAAGAGCAACGAAACGAGCAAAAGAAGCTGATTGAAGAACAACGAAACGAACAAAAGAAAAAACAACAGAATATTCTCGAAAGACTTGAGGCGCAACAGAATGTTTTGGAAGGCCAAAAAAACATTCTAGAAAGCAAATTTGGTAACATTGAGCAAAATGTTTGTGGCCTAGAAAAGCGCATTGAATGTGTTGAGAAACGATTTTCCAAGCTTGAGAGTCAACGCGAAAGTCAGCTTGCCACTTTGGAGAAACGAATCGAAAACATGGCTAAGGAACTAGACCAGATGCGGAAAATGGAGCTGCGGAAAACTTGTGGAGATTGTCTAAAGCAAAGAGAAGTACAACCACCAACATTCGACGGACAGTCGTCTTGGTCAGTTTACAGGAGACAATTAGAGGCAGCTGCGACAGTAAATGGCTAGGATGACGAAGACAAATACAAAGCACTGACTCTTGCTCTTAGAGGACCAGCAGCTGAATTACTTCAAACAGTTCCAGCTGGTAAGAGCGACGATTTCAGTTCTCTCGTGGCAGCTATAGATAAACGCTTTGGTGATAGCCACTTGAAAGAAGTCTTCCAAGGCCAACTCAATAACAGAGTCCAGAAAAAGGGTGAAAGTCTACAGCAGCTCCAAGCAGACGTCGAAAGACTGGTTCACCTGGCATACCTGGATGCTGGAAAAGAAATCATCAACCATCTGGCTGTTGAGTCCTTCGTTCGTGCCACAAACATCTTCAGAGATCTGTGCGAACTGCTAGAACACGAACTCTCTCTGAAACTCTAGAGTTTGCATTAATGATGGAAGCATCTGAGCAAACTTCTCAAATGGTACATTGTCAAAGAGAAGCCATAGTCGAGGCTGGATCATGCCCAGGAGTTAAGCTACAAAGGAACCAGCGGAACGGACTTGCCAGATGTTGGAATTGTAATAAGAAGGGGCACTTACAACGACAATGCCGGTTGCCACCAATTAAAACTGAAACTGCTTGTCGACGTGGTGAAGTCCAAGAAAATCAATCCACGAGCTGTAGAGTAAGACCGCAGACTTATCAATACCGAATTGGACATCAGGTAGAAAACCCCCAATGGAATTGCTGGCGGAAAGTAGAGACCAAGACTCAGCGGATGAGAATGGAACCCATATTCGGATGGAACAAGGTAGAATTGAGGTCTGCTCAAAAGAAGGATATAGACATTGGACCGATTCTCAAATGGAAAGAGAACAACACGAAACCTGACTGGAACAACATTTCTGACCAAAGCCCTGTTGTCAAAGCCTATTGGGCACAGTGGGACTCGCTTCGCTTGCAAGAAGGCGTACTCCAGCGCAAATGGGAATCTCCTGACGGTAAATCTTTTGTAATGCAGCTTATTGTTCCTCAATCGAAAATCAAGGAGGTTTTACAAAAGATGCATAGAAGCCCTACAGGAAGCCACCTGGGAGTCAACAAGACGCTAGAGAACGTGCGAAAACGCTTTTACTGGCTGCATGTTAGAGGTGACGTGAAGAAGTGGTTCCGAAATTGTTATGTCTGTGATTCAAACATAGCGGTGGGTAGGCTTACAGATAGACCTAATAGCACAGGGACATGGGCCACAGTGTATAGCGACCGGATGAAGACGCGGTACGACACAAAATAATTCCATTTGCAGCCTCGCCACTATATCGATGCAGCCGGTCACAATGAACTACTTTTAACTTGCCTCTTAGTCCCCTTTGGATGCGGTAAACCACGTCGTTAATCCTCGTGACAACAGTATAAGGACCTTCCCAGTTCTGCTGAAGTTTCGGTGACAATCCCTTTTGACGATGAGGATTATAGAGCCACACACGATCTCCTGCTTGGAATCCTGTCGTTGTCGCTCTATAATCCTCATCGTCAAAAGGGATTGTCACCGAAACTTCAGCAGAACTGGGAAGGTCCTTATACTGTTGTCACGAAGATTAACGACGTGGTTTACCGCATCCAAAGGGGACTAAGAGGCAAGTTAAAAGTAGTTCATTGTGACCGGCTGCATCGATATAGTGGCGAGGCTGCAAATGGAATTATTCGGCACGAACAATCTTAAGGAGGGGGCAGTGTAACGTGAACCCAACATTTAATACCAACTTCCTAATCGAAAAAGTTCAACCGAAAACACAAGCGGCAACACTAGTGTAAGTGTAGAAATATTCTAGGAGAGAAAATGTTTGACAGCCAAAATAGTGTAAAGTGGAGACTATGTGGAAATTACTGGAGAGTTCTAGACGAAATGTCATTCGATATAAATAGCCCGCCCGAGGCAACCAGAGGGCAGTTTTGATTATAGAGTGATAAAGTTAAGAGTAAATTGTTGTGTACAAGTGATAGTCCAAAAGTCGAGTTGAGATCGAATAAAGATAGATACTGAATAAAAGTGGTAGAATTAAATAGAAAAGTGAAGTTTAATTTTGCGAACTAAGCGCACGTTACATTGGTGTCAGAAGTGAAAATAAAACTTATTTGACTAGTAAAGTGTAAAAAAAAAGTGAAAGGAAAAATAATAATTATATACAGTGAAAATGGGTAAGTTGTGTAATGACCCATTACATTTTCGCCTCTACAAACCAAATTCAACAGCAATATTCGCCACCAACAACACCGATTACATGTACCAGCACAGGCAATGATAATGGTGACGATAACACATAACAACAACATCACCAGCAGCTTACCATTGACTCCACGTGGAGTTGAATTTCGTTGACTTTTACAGCTCACATTCACTTACTACCAAAAGGTGTATAAGGGAACCAGTGAAATACATGAAAATCAGTTGAAGTCCCGGCAGTGGACAATTGAGGAACTCATTCTAGTACTCAAGTAAGATTAGCATTACGGAGTTCAAGTCCCGGCAGTGGACAAGTAAGGAACTCATCATAAGTCATCATAGTAGGATTCCGGTACCGGCAGCGCAGAAGCAGAGTTCAGGAAGCAAGACTGGGTGAGTAAATAGTGTCCAACGCTAACTCGTTGTGAATTTATAGTGTCCAACGCTACCTCGTTGTGAATCCATAGTGTCCAACGCTACCTCGTTGTGAATTTATAGTGTCCAACGCTACCTTGTTGTGAATCCATAGTGTCCAACGCTACCTCGTTGTGAATTTATAGTGGCTCCTGCTACCTCAGAGCAACCATTAATACCCTCTTCCAAGTATCTTTACAGAAGCTACTTTATCCAGGGAGAGATACCAAGAACCCAGCGTTACTCAAAATCCGAGCCCTAGAATTGGAAGCCTCTAAACCCAGACAGGCAACCGTAATCCGAGCCCAAGAGCTGGAAGCACATAACCCAGATAGAAAACCGTAATCCGAGTGGCCCAAGACCAATCCAGGACAGGAAATCTTCATCCGACTGGCACAAGGACCAATCCAAGAATCTGGTCGTGAATCCCGGACTAGCCCCATCCCTGCCGAACCCCAAGTGAAACTTCACCAGAAGAGGCGTGGAATCTACCAAAATCCATAGGAACTTCGAAACAGAAATTTGAACTGAAATTATAAAACCTTGTATGAAATGTATACACCCAAAACTATCTATAACATATCGGAAATAAACTTGTTACGGTAATATTTCACCGAAACAAAGATCTTCCCTTAAAAACTGGTTTATGTTTTTATTCCCTTCTTTTGATCCCGAAACCCTCCCCATCATTTCTTCGACCCACCATTTTTCCGTTGTTTGTTCTTAGCAATGTGAAAGGAACATTGCTTTGAACAAATAACAAAAGCAGGTACACCTTATCAGCGGATGAGCTGAATGGTTTGTTGAGCCAAAACACAAACCTGATAGATGGCTAGAGAGAATTGCCATTTCTGAACACAAGATGAGATACACACATATACACAAACATCACATAAAGTAGAAGATACCATGTACACTAAACACAACATCACACAATATACAGCATGTACACAATACACAACATCTCACCATATACAATATCATCACATGAAGTACACATCACAAACGGAACATTTTATACCTGATGTAATCAGGGCTTAAGCCCATCCTAAATATTTAATTACGTATCAAAGCTTGGAACGTTAATAGTTTTCCCTTCTCTTCCCTCAAATCTGCAAAAGGGTCCACCGGCGTAAGTTAGGGTTCGCAAATATGAAAGATTTCTTCCGGCTATGATTCTTCTCGGAAATTGTACAATAAAAATAGAGTATTTTGGAAACTGTGCCTTCCTCGATTCACTATTTGCGCGATTTAGATTAATTGGGAGAGTGCCCAGATGAAACTTGGTTTTTGTTTCAATAACTTTCAATTTTCTCGAAAGGTTTTGACATTGGGTAATTGGGGTCTGGACTCACCCATGAGATCGTCAAGTTTTGGACGACACCAACAACTTGTCGAACTCGCTGAATTGAGAGAGTGAGTACGAGCACTTTCGTTGGGTATTCGACAGCGATGGCAGAACCCCATTGGTGGTTGATGTCGTGGAACTGAATCCCACGAAACGTGATTGGTTGAGAGATCGGATTTGTGTGTGTATGAGTGAGGTGTTGGGTCCAGACAGGGAGCTAGACTTGAAGTGGGAGACACTTCTTGGTTAGCTATCAAGCTGAAAAGTAGTTTTTTTGAGCAAAGAGAATTTTGGAGTTTTTTTTTTGGAACAAAGATCAAGTTTAAGTTTTTTAGTTTGAGCGGAGGAAAAGAAAATTGAAGAAACAGTGAAAAGTATAGTGAGACGAGGAAAGCAGCAGGAAGACAGGATTTGAGAAAAAAAAGGAGCAAAAGAAGACGTCAGCAGGACGTAATTTGTGAGGAAATATAGAGGAGAATAGCCGGCGGACATCTTGTCCAAAAAAGATAAGTAGAGTGATTTTTTTTTGAGTGTCGTAGTTTTTGCAATTTTGCTTTGTGAAATTTATAACCGTGTGGCCCTTTTCTTACTTTTAATTGCCCAGAAAAATATATGATTTACAACCCATTTAAATTCTTCTCATCTTGAGAATCTTCAGGAAATTTCCATTACCGTTCCAATCTTCGTTACTTGCCCTTGCAAAGTCACATAGCGGTCCTCCAGACCATTGTACATAACTTGCTTTTATACATTGTATAACGTCGTCCATTTACTTTTTTTTAACATCCATTTTGTACCATTTACTTTGTTTGAAAAGATTTGGGTTTTTAATCCAACTTTTTGTACGGTTTTCCCAACACAAATAGCAACAATAAATAGCTTTAAATCCCTTTGGGAATTTAATTGCATTGTTTTCCTTTGATTTCAGCTTTGATTCTTGGTTTGGAAATTTCACCTAAAAATTTCCTGGCGCCCAACCTTTTTTCCATTTAACAACACTGAACTTTATCGTTTAATTACATACTTACCTATCTCGTATCAAAACCCCTTTTTAATTAATCGCAATCGTAACCTACCTTAATAAAACTTCACATCAAATCTACATCGAACATACCCAAATACGTAGCCGTGGCTGACAGCATCTTTACATGCTGTGTGTTGCATTTTTTTTTTCTCCACCCTTCATTCAGGATTCAGCCATTTACATTCATTTTCATTTATCATTTCATTCGCTTTCTTTAACCGGTGCACTTCTTGCAAATTTGTTTTACTAATTATATTGTTTTGTTCGCGGTTTTTAAGTTTCGATATCGTCCTAAAAATTTTGATTTGTTTACCTTCTCATATTAAATAATAATATTGAAAATCTATTACCCCCTTGGAAGGGAAAAGAATAGGAAAAAATAGTGCAACAATTTGGCACCCAACGTGCGGGGCTTGTGAAGTTGTTGTGAAGCATTTGTGGTTTATTTGTGTCGTTCTGAAAGTGTTTGTTTTTTGTCATATTCATATTCTGTGAACATTTGATTGTGCTTTTATTTTCTCTTCCCAATTTAGGTTGAAATTGTGCAAGAATTAGTGCGGTCCTTGAGGAAGGAAACTCATTGTATTCTATCTGTGCCTTGTGGTTGAAAAAAAAAAAACAATCTCTTCGTTGGAAAGTGTCATACATATGTAGGTATACCAATCGTATACTCCCAAGTAGGTTGCTATTTTCTTTTTGTTTTACTTTTGCATATCTATTTCTGCTATTTTATTACTACTATTCTATTTATTTTATAACATTTGATTTGATTTCGTATAAAGTTTTCCTTACATACATACATTGAGAAATACATATTAACATAACGTAGAATTTGTTACCAGTGCCACTGCTTATCAGCACCGGTGCTTTATTTTATTTTTTTTTTTGATATACATTACATACATATTGCCGTACACAATAATTGGCAAAGCAAGCCGGCTTTTGGTTTCGTTTGTGTACACAAGTTAGGTTCATTGAATTTCAGCAGTGAGTGATTAGGGTCGCGTACACGGTGTACGAAATCGATTATTTTTTTTGTTCGCTTTATTTTCGATAATTTTTTTTTCTCGATATTTTTTATTTCGATATTTTATTTCGATAATTTTATTTCTGATTTGAGTTTTGATTTGAAATTTCAATTGTGTTTTGAATTTTATTTTTGTTTCGAAATTGTTTTGAATTTTGTTGGTTTTGTTTGGAATTTCGATTTTGAATTTCGATTGTGTTTTGAGTTTGATTTTTTTTTTTTTGAATTGAGAAGTTTTGTTAGTTTTGTTTTTGTTTTACTGAGTTGAATTAGCGAATCGCTTTTGATTTTGTTTTCGGGTCAGTGTTGATTATTGATTTTGGTTGTTGGAAGAGACGTTGATAGTTTTGTACGGTTTCAATTTTAATAGTTGGAAAGCTTGAAGCTATTTTTTTGTTTGTATCGATAAAAGTTGAAATTCTTGGTGATTGAGTTTTTTTTTGGAGTTTCACTTTGTTGTTTTGAGTCGATTTCAAAATTAGTATTCGGTGAAATCATATACTGTGGATTATAGATTTTGGGGAATTTTTAGGATTGAAGAGGATTTCTTTTGTTGGGAATTTTTTTTATTTAGTAAAGGTTTTGAAGTTGGTTTTTAATTTTTTAAATAAAGTTTTGAATAGGTTTTCATTGTTTTTTTTTTTTTTTTTAATAAAGTTTTGAAAAGTTTTTTTTCACTGTTCTAAATAAAGTTTTGGAAAGTTTTTTTACTGTTCTTATTAAGTTTTGAAAAGTTTTTTTTACTGTTTTTGTAAAGTTTTGAAAAGTATTTTTACCGTCAATAATGGATATCAATAGATTAGCACAGGATGAGCTCGCCTACGAGATGGAATGTAGGGGCTTAGACGTAGGGACGGTTGAGGAAATGCGAAAATCGTTGAGAGGTGCTAGGTTGCTAGAAAGAACAGGGTCTTTAGGTGCTCCTACCAAATATCCGTTCAGTTTTGTAGAAGATTGTAAGGCAATAGAGTGTAAATTAGTTGAAATAGGGAAGTTATTAGAAAATCCGCCTAAATCAAGGAAGTCGAAAGAATATTTGAAAGTTTTAGCTAAAGTTGAATGGGGAATAGGTCGATTGGATAGGACTCAATCAGAAGATGAGAGTGAAGAGAGTCTTGAGGAACAAGCTAGTTATGGCTTTGGCAGATCTAGAGGAGATAGAGGATTTACAGGAAGAAGAGGCTCAGTTATCAATTGATAGACTGAACGCTTCAGTGGCAGGACCAGCACCAGCCTCAGCAGCAGCATCATCAGGAACATTAACATCATCAACAGCACCAGCAGAAACAGAAGCATCAACATCATCAGCAGCAGGGCTTGTAGCAGTTTCAGCTCAAGCTCCACCGAGAAGTTTAGGGGAGTCGGGGGATAGGAATTTTGAAGAAAGCTATAGGGAATTTAATAATAGTAGGGAATATAGTGATAGGGCAGATAGTTTTGGTAGGGACAGAATTTTCGTAAATTCGTATAGGCTTGAAAAAATTTCAAAGTGGGACGTAAAGTTCAATGGAGAACGCTGTGGCTCTTTATTGAATGCGTTCTTGGAGAGGGTAGAGGAGATTCGGTTAGCTCGAGGAGTTTCAGAGGCCCAGCTGTTTCGGTCAGCTGTGGACTTATTTGAAGGTAGGGCTTTGTTGTGGTTAAGGGCGGTTAGGGTTTCAATCATCTCAAGGCAAGAACTTGTCAGCGAGTTGAAGTTAGAGTTTCTCCCACCAAATTATGATGATTTGCTAATAGACGAGATTAGGCGTCGCACGCAAGGCCGCGATGAATCAATCGGGGTCTACGTTGCGATAATGCAGAACATGTTCAGGAGGCTTTCTGAACCCATCTCAGAGGGGCGAATGTTGTCTATGGTTCAAAAGAACCTGACACCATTCTACCAGACGCAGCTCGGATTGGCTAATCCGACTTGCGTCTCTGAGCTGGTTAGATTAGGGCGCAATCTTGAGATGGTTAGGGCAAACGTTGAATCTTACGTTCCACCCCCTAACAATCGAAGTAGGAACCTACTTGAGCCGGATCTGGCTTACGTAGGAGTTGAAACCCCAAGAGTCGCGGTTGTTGAGGAGAGCAACCAGACTCGCCAGGTCGAACGGAATTCGAATCAGAATTTGAATTCCAATCCATTTAGGTCGAATGGTAGAAGAGGTTTGGTTGTCGAGGACTACAACCAATCTCGTCCAGCGGGACAAAACTCGGATAGGTCGTTGGTTAGGAGAGTTTCTGCTGTTGAGAGCAGGCAAACTCGTGAACCCTTGAATTCGAATTCGAATCAGAATTCGAATTCAAACTCGTCGAACTCTGTGGTTAGGTGTTACAATTGCAATGGGTTGGGCCATTTTGCAAATAGGTGTTCTGCCCCTAAGAGTTGTTTTGGATGCGGAAAGCAGGGGATTGCGCGAAGTAACTGTTCCACCTGCTCGGGAAACGTGAGACGCACTTTCGGGTCAGTAGGACGAGAGCGTCGTTGAAATCTTTGAGGTCGCCTACTGGGGAGTAGTTTTGAAGTAGGTTTTACACTAGAAGAGAATGGTAGGGATAGAAGGCCATTTTTAGGAGTTAGTGTTTATGGAGTTAAAATGTTAGGACTTAAAGATTCAGGCGCTTCACGCACAATAGTTTGTAGGGAAGGTTGGGATATTTTGAAAAGTTTAGGTGTTAGATTAGGGAAAAACAAAATTGAAAGAGTTAGACTAGCGGATGGAAAGGGTATAGAGGCAGAGGGTATAGTGTCACTCCCTATTAACATCAAGGGAAAAGCAATCTTAATAGATTGCTTAGTTATTCCTAACATTCCTCAGGTCTTGATTCTAGGAGCAGATTTTTGGGCTCTTTCGGGCATAGTCCCGGATTTGAAATCGGGGGAATGGGATTTTTCCAGCCAATGTGATGTTGCTTCAGTTTCGGAAGCAACACACATAGCTGATTTAAAAGAGACACAAAACCAGGACTTAGGGAAATTTTTAGATAGGGTATTTAGTGAGATGCCAGAGGGATAAGGTTGTACCCAATTAGTGGAACACAAAATTAGGACAGATTCAGAGCCAATTAAGTAGAGGTATTATCCTGTTTCTCCAGCCATTCAAAAATTCATCGACAAAGAGTTGGAAGAGATGTTGAAGGATGGGGTTATCGAAAAATCAGACAGCCCTTGGGCGTCCCCCATTGTAATGGTGAAGAAAAGGATGATACCTATAGATTTTGTGTAGACTATAGGAAACTCAATGGAGTTACAGCTAGGGATGCTTACCCCCTCCCTTATATCTCAGCCATTTTAGATAGGTTAAACAATGCAAAATTTCTGTCTTCCATGAATATAAAGTCTGCTTATTGGCAGATTCCAATGGAAAAGGAGTCCAGGAAATTCACCGCATTTACAGTTCCCGGGCGTGGACTATTTCACTTCTTGAGAATGCCGTTCGGATTGCACAATGCACCCGCAACTTGGCAACGCTTTATAGACACAGTCCTTGGCCCTGAGTTAGAACCCTTCGTTTTTGTCTATCGTTACAGACACTTTTGAAAAACATATTGAGATTTTGGGAGAAGTTTTTAGTAGGCTTATTAAGGCAGGTTTGAAAGTAGGTAGGGACAAATGTCACTTTTGTAGGCCTTCGTTAAAATTTTTGGGTTATGTTGTAGACCGCAATGGTTTGCACATGGACCCTGAAAAAGTGGAGAGTATGCTAGGTATCCCACAACCGAAAAATGTCAAGGAAGTTAGAAGCTTTTTAGGAACGGTTTCCTGGTATAGGAGATTTATACCGAACTTTGCTAGTTTGGTAAAACCATTAAACGAATTATTAAAGAAGAGTAGGAAATTTATATGGACTGTGGAATGTGAGGATAGTTTTCGTAGGGCAAAGGAGTGTTTGGTTGTGGCTCCTATCCTGACCTGCCCGGATTTTACGAAGCCATTCGTAGTTCAGACGGATGCTTTGGATTTTGGGGTTGGAGCTGTCCTTAGTCAGACTTCTGACGAAGGGGAAAAGGTGATCTGCTATCTGAGTAGATCCCTCAACCGATGCGAAAGAAACTATTTCACTACGGAAAAGGAGTGTTTGGCAGTGCTATGGGCCATAGAAAAACTGAGACCTTACTTGGAGGGAGCTAGGTTCACGGTTATTACAGACCACCATTCCTTGGTCTGGTTGAGTTAATTGAAAGATCCTGTTGGTAGACTGGCGCGGTGGGCGGTACGTCTACAACAGTTTGATTTTGAGATAATTCATAGGAAAGGCAAGGATCATGTGGTTCCAGATATGCTTTCGAGAAGCGTACCGGTTTTATCCGGGATTTCGGAACACAACACAGATCCTTGGCTGAAGAAGATGATCGATCAGATCGAGAAGGACCCATTAGCGTTTCCATCATGGAGGTTCGAAAACGGTACACTTTTTGAACATGTTAGGGCAAAACATATTTTAGTTAGGGACAATAACGAATGGAAAATTGTAGTAGGTAGGAGTGATAGGAAAAATATTTTAGAAAAGTGTCATGATCATCCGCTAGCAGGACATATGGGGGTTAGAAAGACTTTTGCTAGGGTAGAAGAAAATTATTATTGGCCAAAAATGAGAGCAGATATAGCAAAGTACGTTAGAAATTGTAAAGTATGTCAGAGTGTAAAACCCGTTCATGATAAACCGGCAGGTCTAATGACGGAGAGGAAATTGATATCCAATCCGTGGGAGATGATTTTTGTGGATCTCGTTGGTCCGCTACCTAAGTCTAGTAAAGGATATATGCATATCCTCACCGTTGTGGAATATTTCACAAAATTTCCGCTTTTATTTCCCCTTAGGTCTGCAACAGCGAAAGCTGTGTGTAAGGAGCTTGAAGACAATGTCTTTTTGCTATTTGGCGTTCCAAAGATAGTAGTCTGCGATATTGGTCCTCAATTTAAGAGTAGGGAGTTGAAATCTTTATGCGATGGATATAGGTCGTCAATTAGGTTTACTGCGCACTACCACCCTCAGGCTAATCCGGCAAAACGGATCAACCAGATTTTGAAAACGACACTACGGGCTTATGTGTCGGATAACCACCGCGTTTGGGACTCTCAGTTGGCGAAAGTCGCGTGTAGTATCCGCACTTGGTGCCGTGACTTAAGGCCAAGTGACATAAGGCCAAATTTGAATGTTTGGCCTTATGTCACTTTGCGAAAGCGACATAAGGCCAAAATTTAGGAGTTGGCCTTATGTCACCTTCCCATAGCGTCATAAGGCCAACTTTTTTTTAAGGACATAAGGCCAACTGTTCAATTTATTGTTTGTTTATGCAGTATGGATTGTTATCAACATCCAGCTTTTTACATCTTGCGCTCATTAATATTTTTCTTCTCAATTATGTAAAAACTAATTTTTTGGACGGCCCTTTCATTTTTCGCAAGACAATCATGTAAGCCTACTTCCCTAACTTATATTTGAGCAAAACATTTTTCCGTTATTAACTTCATATCATAATTTTGCTTGATGGACGTGATGCATTGTTTTATAAAGGAAGATACAGTTATAATTAAAAATGCGAGTGCATACATACAGAATATTTTTAAGTATCATTAGCCGTGTTTCATTGGGAATTTTCATATTCACTTCACTAATACGCACAATAAGACGCTGTACTCACTAATGCAACTCTATTCCATAAACTCCATTTACCAACCATCCCTGTTGTTCACCTCTGCAAGTGACTTATTTTTATTCACTTCTCGTTGTTCACTTAGAGTTATTGTTTTCCCATGTGCGATGTTCTGCTATGTTTTGCTGAAGTGAATACAGATTCCCAATAAAACTCGGCTATTGATACAAAGAGATATGCTTTCAATTAGTTTAATTTAAAGATATAAGTTAAAAAGCTTTTAAAAAACATTCGCCGAGAATTTTTTAAAAATATTTTTTCAGTTTTATTTTCAAATCTTTAGGTTTTGAGCTTAAGATAAAGTAAAAGTAAAAAATTCGCGCGAACCTCCGCACTTCCCAACATGAAGTCTTGGTTATCACCTTATTATGCTGTATTCGGGAGGACGATGGTTACCTCCGGGTCAGGGCTCGCGAGCGCCACACCTCCCGACGAGTCTGTTACCAATACCAATAATGATACCGGGGGACAAAGGGACATGGGCGAAATAGAGAATAGGTTTAGAAAGCTTAGAGAAGAAATAGGTAGAAAGTTAGAAACAGCAGCCAAGAAGTCGACAAAAATTTACAATTTGCGCAGAAGGGACGTGAAGTACTTCCCAAACGAGTTGCTTTGGAGAAGAAATTTCACCCTTTCTGATGCCGCTAATTACTATGCCGCTAAGCTGGCTCCAAAGTTTGTTGGGCCATTTAAAATCAAAAAAAGAGTTTCGCCATGGACTTATGTCCTAATGGACGAAAAAGGCATCGAAAAAGGTACATGGAATGTGAAGGACTTGAAACCGTACCACGATGAGTCTGATGATTCCCAAGATTAGTCACGTAGCCGAGGATAGGCTCGCTAAGAGGAACTGAGAGCCGAAACGCTCTGTGATGTGCATTTACTCTCGCCTAGAGCGATTGAGATATGGTTGCGTTGTCTATTAGAGATTTCCTTGTGCTGGTGTTGTCTTACCTTATCTCATCCCTGTACTTCGGCTTTTCTGTTGAAAGGCCAATTGCAACTCTTGGTAGGAAAGGGGGGAGTTTGTTACGGTAATATTTCACCGCAACAAAGATCTTCCCTTAAAAACTGGTTTATGTTTTTATTCCCTTCTTTTGATCCCGAAACCCTCCCCATCATTTCTTCGACCCACCATTTTTCCGTTGTTTGTTCTTAGCAATGTGAAAGGAACATTGCTTTGAACAAATAACAAAAGCAGGTACACCTTATAAGCAGATGAGCTGAATGGTTTGTTGAGCCAAGACACAAACCTGATAGATGGCTAGAGAGAATTGCCATTTCTGAACACAAGATGAGATACACACATATACACAAACATCACATAAAGTAGAAGATACCATGTACACTAAACACAACATCACACAATATACAGCATGTACACAATACACAACATCACACCATATACAATATCATCACATGAAGTACACATCACAAACAGAACATTTTATACCTGATGTAATCAAGGCTTAAGCCCACCCTAAATATTTAATTACGTATCAAAGCTTGGAACGTTAATAGTTTTCCCTTCTCTTCCCCCAAATCAGCAAAAGGGTCCACCGGCGTAAGTTAGGGTTCGCGAATATGAAAGATTTCTTCCGGTTATGATTCTTCTCGGAAATTGTACAATAAAAATAGAGTATTTTGGAAACTGTGCCTTCCTCGATTCACTATTTGCGCGATTTAGATTAACTGGGAGAATGCCCAGATGAAACTTGGTTTTTGTTTCAATAACTTTCAATTTTCTCGAAAGGTTTTGACATTGGGTAATTGGGGTCTGGACTCACCCATGAGATCGTCAAGTTTTGGACGACACCAACAACTTGTCGAACTCGCTGAATTGAGAGAGTGAGTACGAGCACTTTCGTTGGGTATTCGACAGCGATGGCAGAACCCCATTGGTGGTTGATGTCGTGGAACTGAATCCCACGAAACGTGATTGGTTGAGAGATCGGATTTGTGTGTGTATGAGTGAGGTGTTGGGTCCAGACAGGGAGCTAGACTTGAAGTGGGAGACACTTCTTGGTTAGCTATCAAGCTGAAAAGTAGTTTTTTTGAGCAAAGAGAATTTTGGAGTTTTTTTTTGGAACAAAGATCAAGCTTAAGTTTTTTAGTTTGAGCGGAGGAAAAGAAAATTGAAGAAACAGTGAAAAGTATAGTGAGACGAGGAAAGCAGCAGGAAGACAGGATAAAAGGAGCAAAAGAAGACGTCAGCAGGACGTAATTTGTGAGGAAATATAGAGGAGAATAGCCGGCGGACATCTTGTCCAAAAAAGATAAGAAGAGTGATTTTTTTTTTTTGAGTGTCGTAGTTTTTGCAATTTTGCTTTGTGAAATTTATTACCGTGTGGCCCCTTTTCTTACTTTTAATTGCCCAGAAAAATATCTGATTTACAATCCATTTAAATTCTTCTCATCTTGAGAATCTTCAGGAAATTTCCATTACCGTTCCAATCTTCGTTACTTGCCCCTGCAAAGTCACATAGCGGTTCTCCAGACCATTGTACATAACTTGCTTTTATACATTGTATAACGTCTTCCATTTACTTTTTTTTAATATCCATTTTGTACCATTTACTTTGTTTGAAAGGATTTGGGTTTTTAATCCAACTTTTTGTACAATTTTCCCAGCACAAATAGCAACAATAAATAGCTTTAAACCCTTTTGGGAATTTAATTGCATTGTTTTCCTTTGATTTCAGCTTTGATTCTTGGTTTGGAAACTTCACCTAAAAATTTCCTGGCGCCCACCCTTTTTTCCATTTAACAACACTGAACTTTATCGTTTAATTACATACTTACCTATCTCGTATCAAAACCTTTTTAATTAGTCGCAATCGTAACCTACCTTAATAAAACTTCACATCAAATCTACATCGAACATACCCAACACCCAGCTGAGTAGCCGTGGCTGACAGCATCTTTACATGCTGTGTGTTGCATATTTTTTTTTCTCCACCCTTCATTCAGGATTCAGCCATTTACATTCATTTTCATTTATCATTTCATTCGCTTTCTTTAACCGGTGCACTTCGTGCAAATTTGTTTTACTAATACTTATATTGTTTTGTTCGCGGTTTTTAAGTTTCGATATCGTCTCAAAAATTTAGATTTGTTTACCTTCTCATATTAAATAATAATATTGAAAATCTATAACCCCCTTGGAAGGGAAAAGAATAGGAAAAAATAGTGCAACAAACTAGCTTCAATAATCTAAAGTTTTGCTGCTTCTTTAGAAGACTCTAGATCCGCTGAGCATACCTCAGCCTTTGATAAAAAGCAACCTCACAGTTGTTAGAAGAGCTCAACTGCATTGAGCTTAAAAGTGAGTTAGGTAAGCGAAATCTTTCTAGAGCGGGATCGAAAAATGAGCTCTTCCTGCGCTTGCGTAACTATTTGAAACAGCAAGGGGAAGACGTAAACACTTTTGTGTTTGAAACAGAAGTGGAGGAAGAGGAAGGAAATGAAAGTGTAGATTTTTCTAGTACGATGAAACTTTTTTTAGAACAACGAAACGAGCAAAAGAAAGAACAGCAGAATGTTCTCGAACGACTCGAAGTACAACAAAAGAAGCTGGAAGAGCAACGATATGAGCAAAAGAAGGAGCATCAGAATGTTCTTGAACGACTTGAAGCACAACAAAAGAATCTGGAAGAGCAACGAAACGAGCAAAAGAAGCTGATTGAAGAACAACGAAACGAACAAAAGAAAGAACAACAGAATATTCTCGAAAGACTTGAGGCGCAACAGAATGTTTTGGAAGGCCAAAAAAACATTCTAGAAAGCAAATTGGGTAACATTGAGCAAAATGTTTGTGGCCTAGAAAAGCGCATTGAATGTGTTGAGAAACGATTTTCCAAGCTTGAGAATCAACGCGAAAGTCAGCTTGCCACTTTGGAGAAACGAATCGAAAACATGGCTAAGGAACTAGACCAGATGCGGAAAATGGAGCTGCGGAAAACTTGTGGAGATTGTCTAAAGCAAAGAGAAGTACAACCACCAACATTCGACGGACAGTCGTCTTGGTCAGTTTACAGGAGACAATTAGAGGCAGCTGCGACAGTAAATGGCTAGGATGACGAAGACAAATACAAAGCACTGACTCTTGCTCTTAGAGGACCAGCAGCTGAATTACTTCAAACAGTTCCAGCTGGTAAGAGCGACGATTTCAGTTCTCTCGTGGCAGCTATAGATAAACGCTTTGGTGATAGCCACTTGAAAGAAGTCTTCCAAGGCCAACTCAATAACAGAGTCCAGAAAAAGGGTGAAAGTCTACAGCAGCTCCAAGCAGACGTCGAAAGACTGGTTCACCTGGCATACCCGGATGCTGGAAAAGAAATCATCAACCATCTGGCTGTTGAGTCCTTCGTTCGTGCCACAAACATCTTCAGAGATCTGTGCGAACTGCTAGAACACGAACTCTCTCTGAAACTCTAGAGTTTGCATTAATGATGGAAGCATCTGAGCAAACTTCTCAAATGGTACATTGTCAAAGAGAAGCCATAGTCGAGGCTGGATCATGCCCAGGAGTTAAGCTACAAAGGAACCAGCGGAACGGACTTGCCAGATGTTGGAATTGTAATAAGAAGGGGCACTTACAGCGACAATGCCGGTTGCCACCAATTAAAACTGAAACTGCTTGTCGACGTGGTGAAGTCCAAGAAAATCAATCCACGAGCTGTAGAGTAAGACCGCAGACTTATCAATACCGAATTGGACATCAGGTAGAAAACCCCCAATGGAATTGCTGGCGGAAAGTAGAGACCAAGACTCAGCGGATGAGAATGGAACCCATATTCGGATGGAACAAGGTAGAATTGAGGTCTGCTCAAAAGAAGGATTCAGACATTGGACCGATTCTCAAATGGAAAGAGAACAACACGAAACCTGACTGGAACAACATTTCTGACCAAAGCCCTGTTGTCAAAGCCTATTGGGCACAGTGGGACTCGCTTCGCTTGCAAGAAGGCGTACTCCAGCGCAAATGGGAATCTCCTGACGGTAAATCTTTTGTAATGCAGCTTATTGTTCCTCAATCGAAATTCAAGGAGGTTTTACAAAAGATGCATAGAAGCCCTACAGGAAGCCACCTGGGAGTCAACAAGACGCTAGAGAACGTGCGAAAACGCTTTTACTGGCTGCATGTTAGAGGTGACGTGAAGAAGTGGTTCCGAAATTGTTATGTCTGTGATTCAAACATAGCGGTGGGTAGGCTTACAGATAGACCTAATAGAACAGGGACATGGGCCACAGTGTATAGCGACCGGATGAAGACGCGGTACGACACAAAAGCGACAACGACAGGATTCCAAGCAGGAGATCGTGTGTGGCTCTATAATCCTCATCGTCAAAAGGGATTGTCACCGAAACTTCAGCAGAACTGGGAAGGTCCTTATACTGTTGTCACGAGGATTAACGACGTGGTTTACCGCATCCAAAGGGGACTAAGAGGCAAGTTAAAAGTAGTTCATTGTGACCGGCTGCATCGATATAGTGGCGAGGCTGCAAATGGAATTATTCGGGACGAACAATCTTAAGGAGGGGGCGGTGTAACGTGAACCCAACATTTAATACCAACTTCCTAATCGAAAAAGTTCAACCGAAAACACAAGCGGCAACACTAGTGTAAGTGTAGAAATATTCTAGGAGAGAAAATGTTTGACAGCCAAAATAGTGGAAAGTGGGGACTATGTGGAAATTACTGGAGAGTTCTAGACGAAATGTCATTCGATATAAATAGCCCGCCCGAGGCAACCAGAGGGCAGTTTTGATTATAGAGTGATAAAGTAAAGAGTAAATTGTTGTGTACAAGTGATAGTCCAAAAGTCGAGTTGAGATCGAATAAAGATAGATACTGAATAAAAGTGGTAGAATTAAATAGAAAAGTGAAGTTTTATTTTGCGAACTAAGCGCACGTTACAATACTAAAAGGGTATTTTGCAGTATTCATCTGTTTGGCAACAAAAGCCATTCACTTGGAAGTCGTCTCTGACCTAACCACCCAAGCATTTTTAGCAGCATTTCGGTTTACTGCCGGGAGAGGTAGCTGCAAACAAATCTAAAGTGATTGTGGAACAAATTTCGTCGGCGCTAATAACGAAGTAGCCAAAATGTTGAAAGACGCAAAGCACTTAATTTTTTAGAGAGATTTTAAAGAGATTGCCGAAAACTTAGCAAATCACGGAACAAATTGGCACTTTATTCCCCCAGCTTCTCCACACTTTGGTGGATTATGGGAAGCGGGAGTGAAATCGGTGAAATTCCATTTAAAACGAGTTGTTGGAACCGAAAGGCTTACTTTTGAGGAGCTCACAACGCTTCTAGCTCAGATAGAAGCGTGCTTGAACTCGAGACCCTTATGCCCGCTCTCCGACAGCTTAGATGATTTGAATGCGCTAACTCCTGAGCATTTTATCGTAGGCGAATCTTTACATGCTGTGCCACATGGCGAACTCAACTACAACTTCACTTATATTGACCGATGGAAAAGAATACAAGCGCTTGCGGAAGGATTTTGGAAGAAGTGGAGTTCCGAATATATTTCACGGTTGCAGCAACGTCCGAAATAGACTCAAGTACAAGAAGCTCCTAAAATAGGAGACCTAGTCTTGCTCAAGGATGAGCGACTCGCACCGACGTATTGGAGCCTTGCCCGAATCGAGAACACTCACGCGGGAACGGATGGTCTTATACGCGTTGTCATCGTGAAGACACCGAACGGAAACTTCAAACGACCTATCGCAAAAATCTGTTTGTTACCATCTAACAAACACCCGAAACAATCTGCGTTAGTCTAGAAGATGAATCACTAAAACATCTGTTGTTCACTGAAACATCGACAGACAAAAGGAGCACCTATGCTGTTTTCAAATACACGAAATACTTTAACTTCAAGTCGAATTTCACTCAACACAACAATCAACCCATCTTTAAAATACCTGTAAGGTTATCCAAAACCCAGCAATCAACACATCTGTACCATATATTTAAATCTAATCATCATCACACAATTCATCAATCAACACATCTTTAACAACTGGAAGCTGTCCAAAACACATCTTTAAAAACATTTGCAAAGCTGTTAAAACACATCTTTTAAAAACATTTGCAAAGCTGTTCAAACACATCTTTAAAAACACCTCAAAGCTGTTCAAAAGAAGAAAAATCAAAGAAGGACTTTGTTTAAATCATCTTTATTTAATAATAATACCAATTTACAAACAATTGCATGAAAGGCAGTCAATGCAATTCATCTTTAAATGCTGTGCTGCAGCAACGCACATACAAAATTAAACAGAATATGAAATGAATTGCAAATCAGAACTTATTCTACAAAACTTAAGCTACGATATAAAATCGAATCTTAAAACACATTATTTTTAAAATCTATGCAGAGAGAACATCGAAAACTGAGAAACACCGCACGTCGAAGTCGATTTCACGTCGGCAAAAAAACTAAACAAAAAAAAAAAATTGTCGTCGCCAAGACACATTTTGGTAAAAAATATCTGAGCACTGCAACAACGCATACAAAATATTATTTCACGCTGAAACAATGCACATATTTATTAAATTAACAAATCGACAAAAAAGCAAAATACAAAATGTACTGCCATTTTAAAAAACAAAAAAAAACACGATCCTCATTACACAGAAAAATATAAAACACGAAATGTCAAATGCCGTCGGCAAATGCATTGGACCCTTTTTGTACAAAGGTCTGATTAATTGTAAGACCAAATAAATAAATCAATTATTTATTAAGTCACTTCATAATTCAAAACACACCTAAGACTTAATTTAACTTTTAAAATTCGCGAAACATTTCCGAGATATAATCGTGAGTTGTTTACAAACGCAATGTAAACAACAATTCCAAATGAAAGTCGAACTCTTCCAATTAGAACAAGATAGCACTTGGTCACGACAAAGTTGCCTTTGCTATTAAACAAGTACATTAAGTACATACATACACATACACACATGACCTATATTCATTTTCATATATTTTCGTACGCGCGAACCGCGAAATCCGCGGAATTACAAAAAAAAATTGCACAAAGCCACACACACATACACACAAATCTACGCAACGCTACAAAATTGAAATCTAAATTAAAATAAAATTGCATGATATTAAACACTACAAACACAAAAAACATATGAATTCTAATAAAATATAATATAAAAATAAAATATTTAAATAAAAGGGGCACTCATCCTCAAATTATTTGGGTAGGTGCACACATACGATATACCACCCAGAAACCAAAGATGAAAATTGCGGAATCCAAAATATTCCAGCAACAGGTCGCAGCAACTTCAATTCACCAATTTCAACACTATTAATTGATTTATTTATAAAACTAAACCCGACAAATGCAAAACTCACTTTTATTAAAAGAAAAACCGCGATTAAAAATGATCGAAAAGAAAGCATGCCGGCACCATGCATCTTCACACCTTCAATACAAATTATAATTGAAGTAATTTACAAAGGCAGAACGAATAACACTAATAATTACACTGCTCTTACGCATCAGAATCCGCAAGGCAAGACATATGTAAGAATGAAAAATACTACAATCTACGATGAATGAAGGTTCTTGCTTACGCAAGGCAATGAATACAACCGATGCAGTACACATGCCAAAGTGAAAGGCAACAATTTCAAAATTTCTCAGTAGTATCTGTTGTACTATTCTTTCGTGTTGTCCATTTATGTTTGTGTTAATGTACTAATCTTTTTTTTTGTCTCGTTGCATGTATACTTATGCAAGAAGAGTAACACCGTTTACCAGTTTATACCAATCAGAGAATGCTGTCAACTGTCAAAGGCTATATGTGAAGAATCAACTGCACGATGTCGGTACTACAGTTCGAAATCAAGAAGGGTGCTCCAGACGTGATTGTACTTGCAACTTTCGGAGGCGGGAGAATGTAAGAAAGTGCAATGTTGTTATGAGAAATGTTTAAATTAAAATATTAATCGAACAGTACTTGAATAGAATCCACAAATAATTAATGTCAATGGAAATATGTAAACAATAACAATAACATAGAATTTGTTCTTAATATGACATCTAATGGTATAGAAAGTAAATAATGTAATGTAAAAAAAACAAACCGATTTATAACGAAAAGTGAGTGGACGTGTTTCCTATTTCTTTCTAAGAAAGTTTTTACAAGTTATTTTTTTTCCCTATTTTTTTTACAATTTAAAACAAACCTAGTCAGATCACTCTACTTGAAACCACCTTTCACACTTCCTTCCTTAACCACAATCAAGCCACGAATCAACTCACTAATCTTTGACGCAAAAACACCTTAACTATCAACTCCACTGTAACCGCCTTCTAATTCTTCCTTTTCTTTTTATAATTTCAGCAAATACAACTAAAATTATCTAAGGCACTTAAACACATTGCACCGAATAACACTTTCTCATATACTGGCTCGGGGTGAGCTAACCAGAAGAAAAAAAATGGACTATTGGACTAAGAGATGGCCAAGTTCTATGAGCCAACTTACCCAGGATAAAACTGAGCAAGCTTAAAATGAATTTAAATACTAAAACTAGTCTATATTCAATCAAAAAAAATATTTATTTGTTTCAGGACATCCACCAACCACAACGATCGGCAGATGACTCCGCAACTGTGCAGCAACAAAAACTACACCGAAGGAACAGAAAATTCATAACAAAAACTATTCCGACTCTCCGGATATATTTGTATTAAAAAGCAAATCCTTTCGTTCTGACGAAACATCAGCATCACACCTATGTATATCTCGACTCGAACTCAAGAATGCCCCTTGATGTGTTTTCACCAAAGACTCCATTCATCGCAACAGCAATCGGGGCTCTACCCCAATAAACCAGACTTATGAAATTTGTACTTTGATCGTAACTATACCCTAGAATAAGTTATTCTAAGTTTTCAAAACAAAACTGAAACTAACTAAAAAAAATAAAACAAAGCAAATGAAAGGCTCAAGATTTAAAAAAAAAAACTGTTTCGCTGCACACTCCTGCCCTTCAAGCAGGCCTGACGTTCATGAACGCCATTTTGGTACGGGCCATTTTTTGTCGTCGGGGTCGCGCTGGCATGCTTGTCCGGCTCCTGCTCGTCGTTGGGTGTGGGACTTGACCCCTATAACCCGAATACAAAAACTCATGCCAGTCTTTGGTACCATCGAGATGTTCTTATGGCACTCGCGAGAAATCTCCTCCACCCACCCTATCATGTCACTGTACCCGCCTTAGTTACACTTACCTTACTTAATTACTTACTTAGGTGGGCATTACAGTTCGGGGTGAACTTGGGCCTCAACCAACATCCTTCTGTAACGACTTCGATTTCGGGCGAGCTCTCTCCAGCTTCGTACTCCAAGTCGGTTGAGGTCTTCATCCACTTGATTGCGCCACCTAAGACGAGGTCTTCCCCTTCCGCGATTTCCCTGCAATGTGCTTTCGAACGCCCGACGAGCCGGAGCGTTTGGGTCCATCCGCTCTACATGGCCCAACCATCGTAGCCTCGCATATGGGACCAAAGATCATTCGGAGAATTTTTCTTTCGAAACGACCAAGGGTTTCCTCATCCGCTTTCGATAAGGTCCATGCTTCTGCGCCGTACAGCAGGACTCGGATGATTAAGGTCTTAAACAAGGTAACCTTGGATTTTCTGGAGAAGGTTTTGTTTCTCAATTGCTTTCTTAACCCAAAGAAGCAACGGTTGGCAAGAGTTATTCCCCGTTTGATCTCCGCACTGATGTTGTTGTTCGTGTCTACAGCAGATCCTAGGTAGACGAAGTCCTGAGCTACCTCGAGGTTATGTCTGTCTATTTTTTATTTTTATCTATGTATTTATTAATATCAATTAGAGTTAACAATCTCAGATAGATAACGAAAAACTATAAAAATAAAGGTATTATAAAATTCAATTTGTTAAAAAGTACAAACTTAACATATTTTTATAAGAGTTTTCTAATGATTGAATACCAATAAGCTGACATCTAACATTATATGAAGGCATTTCAATGTTCCATCCTAGCTTGTTTACTACAAATCTTGTAATTTTTTTTGGACCTTTTCAATTCCTTTAATATGAACGTTGTACTGAGGATTCCATACTACGCAGAAATATTCTAGGATTGATCTGATGTACGCAACATAAAGAGCTTTAAGAGCGTAGATCAAAAGAATTGCGCGAAACAAAGCCCAACATAGAGTTGGCTTTATTCACCACGAACTCAATATGATGTGTAAAATTAAGCTTACAATCAAAGATTACTCCAAGATCTTTCTTAATCTAAACTATATCAAGAACATGGTTTTGAATATTGTAATGATAGGTAACAAACGACGAGTAAACGAAAAACATTGGCATTTAGATATAATAAGTGACAATTGGTTTGTATTTCACCAATTGGTAAGATTAATAAAATCATTATGGAGGAGCTTGCAGTCTGTTAAATTTTGTATACGTCTAAAGAATTTCAAATCATCCGCGAACATAAGAGGCAAAGAGTTTGTAAGGACATTAGGTAGGTCATTAATAAAAATAAGGAACAGGATTGGACCTAAATGACTACCTTGTGGAACGCCGGAAGTTACAGAAATTGGATTCGATATAATCGACTCAATGGAAACATGTTGACTGCGTCCTGTCAGATAGCTTGACAACCATTTGAGACGTATTGTCCAATTCGTCGATGTTCTGTGTCCTTGTTTGATGACAACATATACTTCGTTTTACCCTTATTAACCATCAAACCCATTTTTGCCGCTTCTGTTTCAATACTCGCAAAAGCACCTATGACATCACGCTTTTTACTTCCCATCACGTCAATATCGTCTGCATAGGCGAGTAATTGTACAGACTTTTGAAAGATTGTTCCTCTGGTGTTGACGTTTGAGTTTCTTACAATCTTTTCAAGTATGATGTTGAAGAAATCGCATGACAGCTTGTCGCCTTGTCTAAAGCCTTTTTCGACATCAAAGGTCTCGTGAGTTCTTTACCGACCTTGACGGAGCAGCTTGAATTCTCCAAAGTCATCTTGCATAGTCGTACGAGTTTTGCAGGGATGCCGAAACTAACAATGGCTCTGTACAGCTCGTCTCTGTAGATACTGTCGTACGCGGCCTTGAAATCGATAAAGAGATGGTGGATATCGATATTATGTTCTCGGGTTTTCTCCAAGATCTGCCTTAATGTGAAAATTTGGTCTGTTGTGGACTTCTCTGGTCTAAAACCACATTGATAAGGACCTATCAAGTTGTTGACGTGGGGTTTCAGACGTTCACATATTACAGCAGACAGATCTTATAAGCGACGTTAAGGAGGCTTATCCCTCTATAATTTGCGCAATTGTGAGGGTCTCCCTTCTTTAGGATCGGGCATTCGATACTGAGGTTCCATTCATCGGGCATGCTTTATTCCGACCATATCATGCAGATCAGCTGGTGCATGCACCTTTCCAACTGGTCTCCAGCTGCCTTGAAGAGTTCGGCATCAAGGCCATCTGCACCTGCAGTCTTATTTGATTTAAGTTTGCATATGGCAAGCTTAACTTCCTATAGGTCGGGAGAACGGCATTCTTGATCATCGTCCAAGCTGAATGGGGCAATCTGCCTGACAGCGGAATTTGTGTCCTCATCGCCGTTAAGCAGTCTGCAGAAATGATCTTTCCAGGGTCTCAGTAGCGACTGTGACTCTATAACTATGTTTCCCTGCTGGTCTTTACAGGCTTGAGTCCGGGATTGTCACCCTGGCAGGATCTTTTTACCTTTTCCTAAGACTTCCGAATCTCGTTCCTGTCATGGCACCTCTCTATTTCCTCAAACGAGCGCTTCTTATGCTGCTTCTTTTTCTTTTTGAGAAGTTGGTGTTCTTCCCTACATTTCTCCTTGTAGATCTCGTTATACTGATCGTAAACAGCCCTTGTTCGTTGTTACATCAGCATTTGTCGTGCTTTACCTTACCTTGCCATCTCTATTATCCTTCAGTCCATCATTTATCTTCAACTCATCCCTTTATGCCTAACACCACTTAGCAAATCATCCTAACAATCCAATCACAATTATTCATTTTCTATTCATACAATAATTCATTAAAATTTTCAAAAGCTAACTAATTTAATATTCTTCCCCTCAGAAGGTGCTTTTATAAATTTTAAGTATGACTCTAATCTAATTATTACCCTATTCCAAGTAAATTTATCTATATATATTTAAAATGAACTGTCAGAATATACCGCGCCTATAATTTACATACTTATTTTCAATGTTTCCCCAAGAACTCAACCCCCTTACAAAAGTTGATACATAATGTGAAATCAAATAATTTGAACTAAGCATTAATGACTCACCGCTAATTACATCCGCTGACGATGTTGTGGCCACATACATACGGGCAGGATCTAGATGGTATACTTAATTCCGCTGTTGACCGCTTCGCACTGTTGGCTTATCCTTACTAATATTGTAAATGTGAAAGTCACTCTGTCTGTGCGGCTTTTTATGTTACCGTCTCCTGCTCAGACTACTGAACTGATTTAAATGAAATTTTGTACAGAGATAGTCTAGAATCTGAAGAAGGACATAGGCTATATATTTTATCCCTTTATCCCCACGGGAACGGGAACGTATACAGGAACTTAGAAACTACAACACCGATTTCAAAAATTTTTCCACCGATAGAATGCTTCACTATCCCAGAGTAACATAAACTTTAATTCATCCACATTAGGGTGGGTCAAAAAAGTCAAAAAAGTTTTTTTGATCCGACACACGAAAACTTGTTCTTAGGTACTTCTAGAAAGTACTTACAAAATTTGAGCTTTTAATATTAACGGGAAGATGATGCTCATCGTAGTTTTCCATTTTTAATTTAGTGTCATATAAAAATGGTCATATCTTTTTAACAATAGTTTGTTCAACCAGTCGCAAATACAATATTTATAGGAAATTAAACGGTCTACAAAAATGGTCAATTATACCTTTTTCATTAATCTAACCATTTAAAAGATATTCAAGGTAAAAAATTTAAGTATTTTTAAGAAAATGACTTTTCTGTTTTGAATTTTGTAACTCACTAAAAAATGATTATTATCAAATGAGCATCAACCATTTCAATAGAAAAGTGAACGTTCTACAAAAAAGGTTTGTTGTTGTTAATCGATTACTCTAACCATTTAAAAGATATTAAATAGATATTTTTTTTGATTTATTTGACCCACCCTAATCCACATATTCCTACGGGAACGGGAGTCCTTACTTATCTAATAAGTGTGAAAGTAGCTCTGTCTGTCCGTCGTTCTATGTTACCATCTCCCGCCCAAACTAATAAACCGATTTAAAGAAATTTTGTACAAAGATTGTTCTAAACTTAAGGACGGACATAGGCTGTATTTCATTCGAATATTCCCACGGGAACCGGTCCTCAGTATTATTATAAATGCAAAAGTAGCTCTGTCTGTTCACCTTTCTATGTTACCTTCTCCCGCTCAAACTGATGAACAGATTAAAATTAATTTTTGTACAAAGATTGTTCAGAACCTAAGGAAGGATATAGGCTATATAATTTATCTCTACATTCCCACGGGAACGGGAACGTATTTATTAGGGAACTTAGAAACTACAACACTGATTTCAAAAATTTTTCCACCGATAGAATGCTTTACTATCCCAGAGTAACATAAACTTTAATTCATCCACATATTCCTACGGGAACGGGAGTCCATACTAATATAATAAGTGTGAAAGAAGCCCTGTCTGCCCGTCGTTCTATGTTACCATCTCACGCCCAAACTAATAAACCGATTTAAATGAAATTTTGTACAAAGATTGTTCTGAACTTAAAGACGGACATAGGCTGTATTTCATTTGAATATTCCCACGGGAACCGGTTCTCACTATTATTATAAATGCAAAAGTAGCTCTGTCTGTTCACATTTCTATGTTACCGTCTCCCGCCCAAGCTAATAAGCTGATTTAAATGAAATTTTGTTCAAAGGTTGTTCAGAAGCTGAGGAAGGACATAGGCTATATATTTTTTCCCTATATTCCCACGGGAGATGGAACGTATACGGGAACTTTGACACTACAGCACCGATTTCAAAAATTCTTCCACCGTTGGAATACTACAATATTCCCGAGTAATATAAACTTTAAGTCATCCTTCGGAAACGGCCTTCATATACACACGGGAATGGAAGACTTTAGTAACATTATAAATCCGAAATTGACTTTGTGTGTCTAAACAATTCAACCGATTTATTTGACTTTTGGTACAGAGATATTCTAGAACCCGAAGATGGACATCTTTAGGTACTAATATTACAAATCCAAAATTAACTCTGTCTGTTCGTGTTTCTTTGTTACTATCTCCCGCCCAGACCAATGATCCGATTTAAATGGAATTTAAATTTATTCAGAGATAGCCTAGAGCCTGAGGAAGGACATGGGCTCAATAAGTAGTCCCTATATTTCTACGGGATCGACACCGTATACGGGAACCTACTGGATCGATTAAAGTTCACTGCGGGGTGATTGTCGAAAATACATTTGACCTGAGAAGATATGTCTATCTTGATCTTCAAATAAAAATTGGCAATCGGGAATGGCTGTGTGAAAGTTCGATTTCGGCGCCGACTAATGAGAATGAGATAGTTAACCATATAAACTAATAAATTATGTTTGATGTATTGGGAGATGATGTTGTCGAAAAATGTCTATCAATAGACAATATTATGGACACTGAGCAAGTTAGATCATACCCTATAGAGTGTCTGAATTTCTTAGGATTATTAGGAGTGGCAGCAAGTTGGTGCTCCAGTAATCCAATAATGAATAATCCAGAATTGTACACAGCTACAAATTGCACATCTGGGATGCGGCACTATAAATATTTTAATAATGACTGGAACGGCAAAAGGAGAAAACGTTTCGATTCCCCGTTTTCTTTTATCTATCAATGATTTGTCATTATAAATAAGGCTCAGACGCTTTAAGTTGCAGGTGTTCGTTTAGAAAAAAATCTCATGGCAACTTTATGTGGCAGAATCACGCGTATCAATCCCACAACACCTTTTTATTTTTCAAAAGATGGAAAAAATAAGAATGTCGTGTGCACACATATACCTAAATAAAATAATATAACAATAGTTTACTAAAACGCATGAATGTGTCTTATTTGCAAAATAAGTAGCCTAAAAAATTAAGAATGCTGCCGAAAGTCACTACTCCACGCGGACGAAGTCGCGGGCACAGCTAGTAAAAAAATATAACAATGGTTTACTTAAACGCATGAAAGTGTCTTATTTGCAAAATGAGTAGCCTTAAAATTAAGAATGCTGCCGAAAGTCACTATTCCACGCGGAAGAAGTCATGGACACAGCTAGTTATTTATAAAGAAAAAAAAAATTACTTGATCTTAAAATATACACTCTTTTAGGTTGGTGAATGGTGAGTTCGCGCCCCGCCCACTTGCGCACTTTCTGGGTATATCCCAGTATACGTATATATATATAGATATATATACCTGTACTTCGGTTCTCAAACGATCTTAATCAAACTTCACAAAATTACGCCTTATGGGCCAATTCAATAAAAAAAATCACCAAAGTGGTGCAATAAAATAAAAAAATAAAAATCGAGCCTGCCGGGACTCGAACCCGGGTCTGCTGCCGCAGCTTCCTTATTGAGTGATCGCTCAGCCTCCTCAGCCAACTACTTCTGTGGGGTCTACCGGAATTTATCTGGGTTTTACTCGGTTTCGTGATCTGATTTATCCAACAATAGTGAATTTTCACTGTTTTATAGTTCACGGTCTTTTCTCCGTGGACGGCTTTAATATAGAGTGTGGCGACTACCAGTTTTGGTAACAATAGCCACTAACCACTGTTTCTCTATGCCTTTTTTCTTTCAGAAAATTACACACTGGATTAAGTCCCACAGGATATAAATATCCGCAATTTAAACGAACACAATCATAAGCAATTTATGCAATTACAGCAATCCTCACACTTCGACCGTTTTCAATCCTTTGTCCAGCAGAAGCGGTTCAATTTGATTTAAAACCGTCAACTTCTCCTCTACGATTTTCCGTTGACGATTACTCTCGTTTCCGGAGCTTTCTGTCACCAAACCGATTAACACGTCAACTCCAAAACAAACATATTGGGACCAAAGTAGTATTGCCACTATCCCACACTCAAAACAAACACGTTAGCATAATACACTCCAGACAAAATCCATATTTCGTTACAATGACTGCAAAAAAAGTAATATATTTAAAACAGAGAATCCGCCTTTAAACTGCTGCATATTGCTGTCTAGATAGTGATTGAACATAGCGTTCTTAAACTTATGTTTAGAAATAATTTGTTTAATTGTCAAAGGTAGACTGTTCCAAAGTCTGGTAGCATGAACAAAGAATAAACGCGAAAAAATTAAGGGTTTTGTAAGTGGTGGGATTAGGTTTAATGTTCAAGGAGAGTTACAATGTTGTATTTTTTCAAAGATGTAGGATGGAGTTTGGGTTCTTAATAGTTTGTGCATGAAAGTACTACACTTACAGTCGTATTTATAAAATTTGCTTAGAACATTTTGTATTTATAAATGCATTCCAACAGTTGTCCAAACAACCCCTAAAACTGTCAACTTCGAATGAAAAACTAAATGGCAGTGTTCATGATGTATCCGTGCAGTACCACTGTCTGTGTTTTGGTATACGAGTACAACATCTATAAGGCTCTGAAAGAGAGTGGCGTAGGACTTGAACTTGACCGAAAAAACAACTGATTTCACTTTGTGTTTCAGCTTTTCCAAGTCTCATAAAATGATCAAATTTGTGCAATTTATAAATGTTATTGTTGAAAGTAGCATTTTTGCACCTCAAACTACTTAATTTTTTCAATCCTAACACTCTCAACAGTGTTTTATAACATGTTCAACAAAATTATGTTTTTTGCTGTATCAATGGTCACTTTAGCCATAGTTTAGACAGCCAATTTCGGTGTCTAAAGTTAGACATTTCTTAGATAGCGATGAAAGTGTTTATAAATACGATTTGGAGTTGGACACTGTTCTAAGAGCTGTCCAAAGTTAGACATACTTTGGAATGGGATTATAAATACGACTGTTAATTTTTAAAAATTATTGAAATGAGCACCCAAGGACTTTATAATGAAGGTGCGATACATGGTCATGACGTCGAAGTCCAAAGAAATATCTCAAAATTATCATTAAAGGCCACTAACAGTTTATGATACGACTGGGAATCTGGTTTACAATATACAACTGTTCCATAACTAATAAGAGGCAACAAGAGGATTTTTATCAGCCTTAGCTTGGTATTTTAGGGGGTAAAGCTGGCAGCACATAGCCAAAGTTTTCGTAGTCCACCATTAATTTCGCCCAATAACTCAATTAATGTGATCACTAGCCCATAAGGTGCTGTTTATTTTGAAGCCTAAGTTTGTTACCTTGTAAACAAAGTGAATCTGAGAGCTTCCTAAGTAAACTGACGGGATATTATCAGGATTGCACTTTTTCTTAGATATAGTCATGACTTGGCACTTTTTTGGATTTAAAGAAAGTCCATTTGCAATTGACCATTTTAAAATTGCGCAAAAGTCTTCGTTAATACGGCATACTAAGTCTTCTACCAGAACGAGCGGCCTTGATAGATAAATTTGCACATCATCTGCATACAGGTGAATAGATACATTTTTACAAACTTTGACCAGATCATTTATGAAAACGCAAAATAATAAAGGACCCGAAATGGAGCCTTGAGGCACACCAGCAATTTAATTTTTATAATGCGAAGACTTGTTTTCAAATGTCACTTTCTGCTTACGTTTACAAAGGTAATTTTTTATTAGACACACAGCACTTTCACCAAATCCAAAATATGAACTAGGTTTCTGACACAAAATTCTGTGATCAACGTTGTCAAAAGCCCTTGAAAAATCAAGAAGGCAAAGAATGGTCATATCTTGCGTGTCGAATTTCAATCTTTTATCATCTAAGACTTTAACAATAGCGGTTTCGCAACTATGTTTCGCTCTAAGACCCTATTGGTATGGAGACAAAAGACTATACCGATCATGATGAGTATTCATTTGCTTAGCCAAAATTTTTTCAAAGACTTTTGACAAACATGGTAAAATGCTAATGGGTCGGAAATCATTGGAGGTTCTGGGATTTGCTTTCTTAGCTATAGGCACAACCTTGACCACTTTCCAGCTGTCAGGAAAAAGACATTACACAAGAGTTGGTTATATGTGTAAGAGAACTCAAGATGTGAGGCAAAATCTTTTTATAAAAGAAATGGAAATCCAATATTCACCTCTAGCATTAGATCTAATATCACGAACAATTTCCACAACATCCAATTCACAAACAGTTTCAAAATTAAATTCGACAACTCGCTCACACACATTCATATCATCAGATACAAAACAGGTATCGCTTACAGTGCTCAACGCAAAGGCATTATTGGGATCATTAGAATCCGGTATATTGCTTAGCGAGTGCCTCTTTCCTATTCCTAATGATCGCAATTTTGACCAAAGTTTTTTGACGGCTGATCTATACTAAGCTTCGACAGGTAAAATTGTTTTTTGGCTCTTCGAATCAAAGCAGTTGTTTGATTTCGAGCCTCACACTAAAGCTCCCAGAAATACAACGTTTGGTTGACTTTCCACCTGTGGTACAGTTTTCTGCGGTTTCGTATTGAGTTGTTAACTTCAGAAGTAATCCAGAGAATATTTTCATTACGAACATTCACAGATTTAAAGGGAACATGATTATCAAATAACTGATATATAGAGGACTGAAAAAAATTTACTTTGTCATTCAAATTCCGAAAGTACTGGCATCTTATCCATTTAGTTGAACATGCATCTAACTGAAGTGCGTGGTTTTTTATGAACTTAAAATCTCTGAGCTGGAAATTCAGTGGGGACACTGAGCGAACGAATTTTATATTATAAGTACAGAAGACTATATCATAGTCAGAAATACCATGAATTGATAAATTGGTCCTGCAGTAAAACATTCATAAAGTCTGAAACAATGATTAGGTCAAGGAGACTAGGACTGGTGTTAGGAGCAAAACGAGTAGGATATTTATTTATTTACAATTTTAAGAAGATCCGCATTAAAATCCCCACATAAAATAATATTCTCATAAGTCGAGGAGAATTCTTGTAGCACTGAAAAAAACTTTCATACAACACCAAGAATACACTTTGTGTTGCAATCTGAAACTTCTAAAAGAATGCAAAAAATGCATTCAGTCCAATACTGTGTGGATTTACCAGTAACCTTAAAGTTTAAGGATACCTACATGTATATAAAAAACGCAACACAACCTACAGCAGTTGCAGTGATACGATCATTGCGAATTAAGTTTTAACCAGAAATATTATAATATGAATCTGGAACATAAGTTTTAAACCATGTTTCACTTACACATATTACATCAGCCCCAGAAGCACCGAACACATATCTCATGAAATTAACCTTGCTTTGATTAAGACTTCGCTCATTGAGATGACGATGGTTGGGCCATGTAGAGCGGATGGGCCCAAACGCTCCGGCTCGTCGGGTGTTCGAAAGCACATTGCAGGGAAATCGCGGAAGGGGAAGACCTCGTCTTAGGTGGAACAATCAAGTGGATGAAGACCTCAACCAACTTGGAGTGCGAAACTGCAGAGAGCTCGCCCGAAATCGAAGACGTTATAGAAGGATGGTGGTTGAGGCCCAGGTTCACCCTGAACTGTAATGCCCACCTAAGTAAGTAAGTAAGTAAGCATTGAGATGACAAACATTAAACCCGTCACACGCACCAGACAAAATTTTAATAACAGAGCGTACAGAGAGATTAGACATGCCTAATAAATATACATACCTATGGAACAATATAACTATAACACTTGATTTTCGTAAAAGTTAAAACAAAAGCACGAACCTAAGAACAGAAATATGCATGCATGCGTTGAAAAGGGCATATTATCTATTAAATGAAAAAGAGAAAAACAAAGTTAAAACGAATATAACAAATAGAATAGAGAAAAAGAAAATTAAAATTTTAAACAATACCAAATAATAGAAGAAATAAAAAAAAAATAAAAAGAAAACGTAAAGCAGAGAAAAAACAAAAAGATTACAATGATAGTTATTATTATACTGTAACGTGCGCTTAGTTCGCAAAATAAAACTTCACTTTTCTATTTAATTCTACCACTTTTATTCAGTATCTATACTTTATTCGATCTCAATTCAACTTTTGGACTATCACTTGTAAACAATTCACTCTTTTCTTTTTCACTCTATAATCAAAAAACTGACTCTGGTTGCGTCAGCGGCCTCTTTATATAGCAGTGTGAAACATCGAGAGCTTTCTAGTAGTTTTGCTATGAACCATGATGTCTAGACACATTCTCCTCCCGGTATTTCTGCACACACACACACTCATTCACAAACGATGTCTTCCTTTATACCATTACATTATAGTGCTACCAGTTGTGTTTTCGGTTGAACGTTTTCGATTAGGAAATTGGTATAAATGTTGGGTGTACATTACACTGCCCCCTCCTTAAGATTGTTCGTCCCGAATAATTCCGTCTGCAGCCTCGCCACTATATCGATGCAGCCGGTCACAATCAACTACTTTTAACTTGCCTCTTAATCCTCTTTGGATGCGGTAAATAACGTCGTTAATCCTTGTGACAACTGTATAAGGAACTTCCCAGTTCTGCTGAAGTTTCAGTGACAATCCCTTTTGACGATGAGGATTATAAAGCCACACACGATCTCCTGCTTGAAATCCTGCCGATGTCGCTTTTGTGTCGTACCGTGTCTTCATCCGGTCGCTGTAGGTTTTCATCCGTTCCCTTGTTCTTTTGTGGATGTCAGCGAGTCTCTCCTTGAGGTCGTCCACATACTCGTTCGTGTCCTGTGGCTCCTCTGTGGGGCATCCAAATTTAAGTTCGCTGGGCAGCCGCATGGTTTTCCCGAACAGGATGTCCGATGGTGTTTGTCCCGTCGAGCTATGTACTGCACTTCTATAGGCCATCAGGAATAGCGGTACGTGCCTATCCCAGTCTTTTTGGTAGTCGCCTACGACCTTGGTGAGGTGTTCTTTCAAGGTCCGGTTGAATCTTTCAACCATCCCATCAGATTGTGGATGAAGCGGTGTGGTTCTCATTTTCTTAATGCCAAGTAGTCCGCACACTCCTTGGAAGATGTTCTACTCAAAGTTCCTCCCTTGGTCGGAATGGAGTTCCATAGGCACGCCAAACCTACTCACCCAGTTAAACACAATCTGGTCGACCACCGTTTTGGCTTCTTGATTTGGGATGGCATACGCCTCAGGCCACTTGCTAAAATAGTCCATTACAACCAGAATGTACTTGTTTCCAGCGTTGGTTTCTGGAAAAGGCCCACCCACATCTACTGCAATCCTCTCAAAAGGCGATCCAACGTTGTACTGATGCATCTTACCTTGAATCTTCCTACCAGGTCCTTTGGTTGCAGCACACTTGTCACATGTTCGGGACCACTTCTCCACGTCATCTCTAGGATGTAACCAGTAGAACCGATGTCGCACCTTCTCCAGTGTTTTGTTAACTCCCAGGTGGCCTCCTGAAGGTCCGTTGTGCATCTCCCGCAGAACTTCACTGACTTTCGACTGCGGTACGATCAGCTGCATGTATGGGCAAAGATAGGATGTTGACTGCTTTGTTGTAGACTTATGTTGCTGGTTGTTTCTATGAACAAGGGATAAATTTTAAAAGGTAAGACGATAGGAATCGTGTTATATGGACGCCACGCCACTGGTGGACTCCCATCTTCGCCTGAGGACACCTTCTTGCACATATAGTGAGTCCCACTGTACCCAATAGGCTTTGAGAACTGGACTCCTGTCAGAAATGTCTCCCCATTCAGGTTTCTCTTCATTTTCTTTCCATGCGATAATGGGTTCGATATCTGGATCCTCCTGTTGAGCAGTCCTCACTTCCTCATTGCTCCATCAGCTCTAAGTCGCTGAGCGGTAATATTTTCTTTGTCTTCTTGCCGCCTACAATGCTTGCAATCCACTTTGCAAGGTCTTCGGGATAGTGCGTCGGCGTTGGAGTGCAGCTTTCCTCTACGGTGTTGAATCTGGTAATCATAAGTCTGCAGTCTTTCTATCCACCTTGCGACTTGACCTTCTGGATTTTTGAAGTTCAACAGCCAGTTCAGAGCACCATGGTCTGTCCGCAGAAGGAATTTCTGTCCATAGATGTACTTATGGAAGTGCTTTGTTGCTAAGATGAGAGCTAGCAGTTCCCTTCTGGTCACGCAGTAGTTTCTTTCGGGTTTCGAGAGGACCTTGCTGTAATATGCCACCACTTTCTCTTCGCCATCATGCACTTGGGATAGTACTGCCCCGATTCCAACGTTGCTTGCATCTGCGTCGATGATGAATGTTTTGCCAGGTGTTGGATGTGCGAGCACTGGAGCGTTACAGAGGCGGTATTTGAGTTCCTGAAAAGATTTTTCACACTCACCTGACCATTTAAACTGCTTCCCTTTTTCGGTGAGCTGATGCAAACTCTTTGCAACTCCAGCAAAGTTCTTAACAAAACGTCGAGTCCCTTCAATACTCTGTCGGGTGTACCCCAAGGCAGTCACCTTGGGCCTTTGCTTTTCATTGTCGCAATCAATGACGTTGTTTCATGCATTTCGTATAGTGAAATTCCGATTTTCGCAGATGATATGAAAATTTTTAAATCAATTCAAAATACTACTGATCGCGTACGTCTTCAAAAAGATATCGATAGCTTTGGAACATGGTGTGAAAAGAATGGTCTTTGTCTTAACCCTTCGAAGTGCCAAACAATGACATTCTCGAAAAAACGTGAACCTAGCAAAGCTATATACTTAATGTCTGGTCATTCATTATGTAGTGTCTCAAGTTTTCGTGACCTAGGTGTTTACTTCAATATTAACCTTGAATTTAATGAGCATATAAGCTCAATAGTAAGGAAAGCAAATTCTATGCTAGGTTTCATAAAAAGGTGGTCAAAAGAATTTGATGATCCTTATGTAACATTATCTTTGTATAACTGTTATGTTCGTCCTCATCTCGAGTACGCTTCACAAGTTTGGTCTCCCCTATATGAAATTCAAAATTGTATCGAGGCAGTACAACATAAATTTATACGTTTTGCTTTGAAAGGTCTTCCTTGGGAAGATCCATTCAATCTACCTCCTTATGAACATCGAATCAAACATTTGCAATGGCAAACCCTTAGTCAAAGACGTATCAACAACGACCTAGTATTTTTCCATCAGCTTTTGACTGGCTTTATAGATGCTCCTTACTTGCTCTCGTCCATAGGTTTTAACTACCGCGGAGGATCTCACCAATTGCGTAATTTGGAGTTGATTCATTGGCCCCATCATAGAACCAATTACGGCATGAATGAGCCGCTATCGCGCATGAGTAGATTATACAATTCTAACTCCCTACTTTTAGATTTCAACATTAATAAATAAAGTTTAAAACAAAAATTTAAAACCAGTGCTCCACATGCATGATTTTAGTTCAATGTTTCTTAGTTTATTGTTTTTCAAAATATTGTGAGGCTTCTTTGTCTTTGGCTGGGGCAAAACTCAGCGGACCCAAGGTTTTTCCCAAGGAAGCTCGAAGACCCGGGCTGCTTCAATGCAACTTCTAAATAACGAGGCGAGACACGGAAAATACGAATTATAATACTTTTTAATTACTGAATAATTAATTGAGTTTTAACAAATTTTTACAAAAAGTGTTCAAATATGATGTCGGTCGGGATACTTAATCTCCCAGCGTCGGGCGTGGTCGGGGCGGTAACTGGTCTGAGTACGGCCTCTGCGTTTCCTTTAAATCAATGGAGGTCGGTTTGAACGTCCTGGTAGATTACTGGCTTTGTTTTGGTTACTGCACCTTCAGACTGAATCCGCTCCTGGAGAGAAATAAGTTTTAATGTTAAGAACGTTGCCCAGATTATGGCGCACCGCTTCTTGAAGTAAACAGGGGGACGGAGTGGCTATCGCAAAAACCACAGATGGTGAATTGACCTAGTGGGCCCCTTAAGAGCACCGCCAAGAAAATTCAAACTACTCGGGAAACTACCGGCTGGGCCCCTTGAGAGCACCATACGGATGATTCGGCGAGATTTTTCTAAGGAATTTATCGTTCGGGCCCCTTAAGAGCACCGGTCGAAAAATTCGGCGAGGAGTAGACAGGGAATTTAACAATGGGACCCTTAAGATCACCGTTGAGAAATTCAAAAAGATAATTGGGAAATTAATCGGGGGACCCTTAAGATCACCGACCGAATAATTCCAGGTTCGAAGTAGGAAAGGAGAAGTGAAAGAATAATATTAAAGTGGTATTCCCACAGTTAACATTGGTAATTCCTTCTCTTCTTTTCGCGTCCATTTCACTTCTACTTATAATATTTTGCGCCAAAAGTAAATGTGAGGTGCACTGAACGAGTGAAATATTTCCATAACACTATCCATGTACACATTCAACTTGCGCGGCGACCGACCCTACCAACAAAAAAAAAATAAATTCAACAGTGCATGTCAATTTACATGCCACTGCTTGGTAGAATTTATTCTACAAAACAACACCAAAAATAATTTCGACAGTGCATGGCAATTTACCTGCCACTGCTTGGTAGAATTTATTTTTGTATGGAGCCAAGTTTACGATGTGCACCAACCGAATAACGTATTTGCGCCTATGGTTGGTCTTTGATGTTCACTGTGTTGTAGTGCAGGTTTTTACTTGGCTGCGTAATTTTTTCCTTAGTGCCCATGACTTACTTATGGCATTGTGTTTATCTGGTACGGCTCGTAGGGTGAGGTGTAGGTGGTTCGGCGGTGGCGAGAAAAAAAAATTGTGACGCATCGTCACAGATCCCCCTAACTTTACGAGACGAGAACCCTCTCGTCTCAAATCTCCTACAAAAAGATGAACTCCTTTTCCTTTTTTTTTCTTTTTTTTTTTATTATTAACGGTTTTATAATGACAAACTTAAACACTTCTTGCAAACTATAATTCAAAAAAAAAAACAAGCAAAGCAAAAAAACAACTTAAATAATTCGTACTTCCGTTGACAGTCGAAATTTCGTCGGTCGGTCGCGTCACCCTTTAGTGGTGTGCCTCGCGGTGAGCTAAGGCGCGAGCGTGCTTGCGGCGTTGGCGCCGGAGGAAAGAGATGCAATGGCCGACCCTTGTCGGCTCGGTCGCCAGGCGGTGGTCTGTGTTTGGCGTCAACATCGATATCTCGTTTGCTGGTGGTCCGGTGGTGTTCATGGATGGTCCCCTTAATGAGGGCATATCACGGACCCTGGGGACATAGTCGGGGGCGTATCTGGCAGTCCGGGGATCACGCCACACTTGCGCTGGGGTCATGCGGCTTGCGGCGAGCTGGATATGAGCCCGCCGTGCGTGTTCTACCGGTGACATAACCAGCTTATGAAGTACCCATCCTAGTGGTTGTGCCCTGGGTGCGGTTTGTAACTCTGGTGAGCGGTTGGGGACGGTTGCTCTGACCGTCGCGAGCCGCTCGGTCTACAGTTCATCGGCTCGGCGTTTAGCAGCACGTACCTGGGTCATGACACTTCGTGGAGAAACCGGCGGGTGAATGGGCGTGGCTCCAGTGCTGGAAATTCTTCTAACCGTCACCCGTCGAGATGTCGTGGGTTGGGTCGTGATTCCCCCCAAGGTGACCGTCATTGACGTAGCTGTTCTTGGTGGGGGTCGGAGTCGAGACGGGGCGGTGCGTATCTGCTGGCACGGATCGGTTACTAGTGGTGGCGGCATTCTGCCTAGGGTTAACGATGCAGTGGGTATAGTCCTATTGTCTGCTGGCGGCGCTGCGAGGTTTGCTCTATCTTTGGGAAATGACCGTTTAGTTATTTTACTTTGTCCAGGGTACATGCCACTTACCTCTCGAACGGTCGGTTCTAAACTGCAAAATGTTTCCGTCGAATGCGAAGATTTTGATTCGGGCTGGCTGCTCCTGGCCTGACTGATCGTGGCGGTGGTTGACGACTGACTGGTTAAACTAGAAATAATATTTGTTGGTACATCATAACCGGGAATATAATTTTTAATATCCCTTACATGAGCTCGGACGTTGGTGAAGTAACCTTTGGCATCTCTCTTTCGCAATGCCACAATGACTGGGGAGAGGATTTTGGTGACCTCATATGGCCCCTCGTAGCGGGGGGCTAATTTCTCCGCGAAGTAGTTTACTCCCGAAGAGAGGACTCGGAGACGTCTGTATACTTGGTCGCCGACCAGGGGGCGCCACGATCGATGCCTGAGGTTGTAGTGCTTTGATTGCGTTTGGGCGGCTATGTGTAGATTTAGTTTAACGAGCTCGAATAAGGCTTTCATGCGTTCCGCTCGCGCATTAATGTCTCCTATGGGTCCATTGTTGCCAGTTTCAATCCCCATGGTGCTGGGCATTCTCAATTCGCGACCGAAATTTAGTAAAGCCGTGGAGTAACCAGTGGAATCGTGGCGGCTCGTATTCATCGCAAAGGTCAGTTCGGGTATGTGATCATCCCAGTGTCGTTGATTGCCTTGAATGTATTCGGCAATCATCGTTTTCAACACGCGGTTTACTCGTTCGGTCGGATTCTCCTGCGGCGTGTACGGGGCAGTGAGGCGATGAATTATGCTTAAATCGGAAAGTAGTTCTCGGAAGGAATGGCTGATGAATTGGCTCCCGTTATCAGAAAACACCATCTTCGGGATGCCGAAACGAGTAAAAATTCTCTCGCGGATGGCTTTTATAAGGCTTGCCGCAGTTGCGGCGGGGAGGGGAACAGCTTCTACCCACATGTTGAATTTATCGGTGAAAACCAAGATCACCGTGTTGCCTTTCATTGAACGTGGCAGAGGCCCTATAAAATCCATGCATACTACGTCCCATGGTCCTTCAGTTTGGGTTGTATGCATGAGACCGCTTTGTTTTTGCTGAGAAGGTTTATATTGGTTGCACATCTGACAATGGCGGACATATTTAGCGATGTCGCGGCACATTCCCGGCCAATGATACTTTATGATAACTCGAACGGTTGTTTTGGCGATGCCTAAATGACCAGCCGTTACTACGTCATGATTTTCGTATAGCACCTGTCGACGGTCAGCTAGGGGTACACATAATTTCCATTCATCGGCCCCGGGATCGGATAAGGGGTTGGTACTAGTGAATCGGCGGTAAAGTCTCCCGTCTGAAATTCGGAAATCGGGGAATTTTTCGGGTGTTTGCCTTACTTGCTCGTATTTGAGCTGGACCCATTCGGGGTTAGCGTCTCGCATTGTGGCTAGTCGGTCTATGTCGGTTATTGATAAAGGTTCTCGTGACAGTGCGTCGGCCACCACGTTCAACGATCCTTTTCGGTATTGGATGTCGAAGTCATACAGCTCCAAAGCCCATCGCTCCAACCTTCCCGACGGGTTTTCGAGAGAGTTCAGCCATTTGAGAGAATGGTGGTTGGTGATAACGTTAAAATGGTACCCTTCCAAGTAAGGGCGCATTTTACGTATTCCCCACAGAATGGCCAAGCATTCTTTCTCGGTAGCGGCATACTTCACTTCGAGGTCGGTCAGCGTCCGGCTGGCGTAAGTAATTACTTTTTCGTGCCCCTCTAACTTCTCTGTCAATACTACGCCCAGACCGTATTGACTGGCGTCGGTCTGCAGGGTGAATGGTTGCGAGAAGTCGAGACACGCTAGAACGGGCGCTTCGGTCAGCCTGGTTTTAAGAGCCTCGAATGCGGCCTGTTGCTCGTGGGCCCATATCCACTTAGATGTCTTCTTCAAGAGGGACGTGAGGGGAGTTGCGATGGTGGAGAAGTCCTGAATAAAGCGGCGATACCAGGAACAAATGCCTAAGATGCGTCTAAGTTCTCGTATGCTCGTAGGCGCCATCAAATCTCGCACGGCGGCAACCTTACCAGGGTCGGTACTGATACCGTCTTTGCATACGACGTGACCTAAGTACTTCAGACTCGGGCGGCAAAAATGGCATTTGTCTGAATTTATTTTCAAATTGGCGGCGCGTAATCTCCGGAATACTTCTCCCAAATGTTGCAGGTGGTCTTCAAACGTTTTACTGATGATAATTATGTCATCTAAATACACCAGGACGTGCTCTTCCATGTCGTGCCCAAATATGTCGTCCATGGCTCTCTGGAAGGTAGCTCCGGCCGAGTGCAATCCACACTGCATCACATTCCACTCAAACAAACCACGGCCGGGGACGGTGAAAGCGGTATACGGCCGGCACTCTGCCTTCAACGCGATCTGCCAGTAGCCTTGTTTGAGATCGATGGTTGATAGATATCGGGCCCCTCGCAACTTGTCCAAAATTGACGAAATGTATGGCAATGGGTAGGCGTCTTTATACGAAATTTCTTTGAGCTGACGAAAGTCAACGCATACCCTCCATGACCGTTCCTTCTTGCGTACGAGTACCACGGGGGAACTATACGGGCTTTTTTAGGGAATGATTTTTCATGTCGCCAACAAGTCATCGATCTCCTCGTTGATGATTTGCTGCATGGCGGGATTGCGCGGATAATAGCGCTGTTTAAAGGGCTCGTGGTTCTTTAGGCGTATGACGTGGGGTTTTACGGTTGATATGCCCTTCGTTTCGCTAAACCGAGGCAATTCTGTGTCTAGGAATTCCTTTAAGCGTATGGCCTGGTTCGGGTCCTGTACTTCACTTGCACCTTGACTACCCAGCGGTTCTTCATTGAGCGCGCATAGGATATCCGATGACCGAGGTCCCTTTCCCTTTCCACTAGAGATTTCTTGACCTCCCAAAGTTATTTTGCAACCTACCTGGCCTAGGAAATCCATTCCTAGAATGGCGTCTTCCGCTAGGTTGGGCATGTATAACGCTTCCCCTGTCACTGTTTGCCCATTGACGTGCAAACTGATGCAATAGTGCTCCGACGTTTGCATTGAATGCCCGTCGGCTAGCTCGATAATGTGTGCCTGGTCTCGTGATGGGATACCTAACCGTCTACATTCTTCTCTTAATTCTCTACCGATAAAGGATCGCGTAGCGCCAGTATCGATCAGCGCGTAGTAAGTTTGGTTGGCGGTCGGTATCCGTATGAAAAGTCGTGGGTCATCTCTGACCGATAATCTTGCCACGGCGACGTGGTTACTGTGGCAGAGGCAATCTTTTGTAAGGCGGCCATCCGTACCGCAATGCGAGCAGAATAGTCGGAACGGTCGGCGGCAATCTTTTTTCGTGTGACCCCTCTGTTTACAATGCCAGCAATGGGTGTTTCTGTCGTATTCGGAGCATGGGGCTAAGGGTGATTGGCCGCGCGGTACCATAGCGCCGGTCTCCGGAAGACGGGTAGGTGGCGGTACTCTTATGCGAGGGATGGCGAGTGGAGTATAGTTCGGTTGAGCGGTGGCCTGGGCACTAGGTCGGTCTTCCTTTTGAATGAACTCAAACTCATCTGTTAGTTCCATTAGTTCCTCTAAACTTCGGAAATCCTTCCTTTTTACGTACAAGCGGTACTCCGGCCTGAGGTTGTCGTATATTCTCTCTAGATGATCAGCGGCCGTCATGCGTGGATGCTGGCGGATTAGATATAAAAACGATCGGATGTAATCCTCAGCTTTCTCACGCGCGCCTTGCCGCTTCCGCAAAATCTCATTTTCTAATTTGACGTAATAGCGCGCCGGTAGGAAGTAATTAATGAAAGCGTGACGGAAGTCGCGCCAATCACGGAAGTCGTCTCGGTTGATGCGCAACCATTCAAGGGCTGACCCCTTGAAAATGTCTGGTAGGGTACGCATCATCTGCTCGAGGGGGATTTCGTAGCACTGGGCGAGTTCCTCGATCCTCTCCAAGAATTCCAGAGGCTGGCCGGAAGAGTCGAACCGCAGACCCCACTTTCGCACGACGTTCATTAGCTCTGCTTCGTAGCTCAACGGGAATTGGTGTTGGACCTGGGGGTTAGGCGGTTGCCTATAGGTTGTCCCAGTGTCGACAGGTTGGCTAGTCGGAGGTGCTGAAGTAGCACGTTCGAAGTTTTGGTGACGATACGCTAATTGTGACGGCGGAGAGGTCGGGTTAGCCGGTTAGAGTAGAGGAACTTGGAGGCTGGTCTGGTATACGGATGGCTTGACTATGCGTGAGACGGTGGGATTGGAGTCTTCCTCTTCAGCATCGTTCGGAGCCTCAATCTTCTTTTCCCACTCCATGCATAAGTTTTGGGTGGACTTATGCGCTCGCAATTCCTTCAGATGCTGGCTCAGTCTCTGGCGTAAGTCACGTACGGTGCCGGCGGTGTTCAGCCCTCGCAGACTAAGCGTCTCGATGAGCTCTGGTTTCTTCAAAAAATATATGAACCCTAGGTTCTCGTAAGGGTTGAACTCGTCGGAGTGTTCGGAGGTCTGGTCGGACATTTCGGGTTGGTTTTCGTTATTCGCCATGTTGGACGTCGTTCGGTCGGCAGCGGTCGGATGCGGTCGGTGGACAATGCTGTAGTTCCAGGTAACGGGCGGTCGGTAGTTGAACTTTCAGCAAGGTCCCTGCTCGGGCGCCGATTTGTGAGGCTTCTTTGTCTTTGGCTGGGGCAAAACTCAGCGGACCCAAGGTTTTTCCCAAGGAAGCTCGAAGACTTGGGCTGCTTCAATCCAACCTATAAATAACGAGGCGAGACACGGAAAATACGAATTATAATACTTTTTAATTACTGAATAATTAATTGAGTTTTAACAAATTTTTACAAAAAGTGTTCAAATATGATGTCGGTCGGGATACTTAATCTCCCAGCGTCGGGCGCGGTCGGGGCGGTAACTGGTCTGAGTACGGCCTCTGCGTTTCCTTTAAATCGATGGAGGTCGGTTTGAACGTCCTGGTAGATTACTGGCTTTGTTTTGGTTACTGCACCTTCAGACTGAATCCGCTCCTGGAGAGAAATAAGTTTTAATGTTAAGAACGTTGCCCAGATTATGGCGCACCGCTTCTTGAAGTAAACAGGGGGACGGAGTGGCTATCGCAAAAACCACAGATGGTGAATTGACCTAGTGGGCCTCTTAATAGCACCGCCAAGAAAATTCGAACTACTCGGGAAACTGGGCCCCTTGAGAGCACCGTCCGGATGATTCGGCGAGATTTTTCTAAGGAATTTATCGTTCGGGTTCCTTAAGAACACCGGTTGGCGAGGAGTAGACAGGGAATTTAACAATGGGACCCTTAAGATCACCGTTGAGAAATTCAAAAAGATAATTGGGAAATTAATCGGGGGACCCTTAAGATCACCGACCGAATAATTCCAGGTTCGAAGTAGGAAAGGAGAAGTGAAAGAATAATATTAAAGTGGTATTCCCACAGTTAACATTGGTAATTTCTTCTCTTCTTTTCGCGTCCATTTTACTTCTACTTATAATATTTTGCGCCAAAAGTAAATGTGAGGTGCACTGAACGAGTGAAATACTTCCATAACACTATCCATGTACACACTCAACTCGCGCGGCGACCGACCCTACCAACAAAAAAAATAAATTCAACAGTGCATGGCAATTTACATGCCACTGCTTGGTAGAATTTATTCTACAAAACAACACCAAAAATAAATTCGACAGTGCATGGCAATTTACCTGCCACTGCTTGGTAGAATTTATTTTTGTATGGAGCCAAGTTTAAGTTGTGCACCAACCGAATAACGAATTTGCGCCTATGGTTGGTCTTTGATGTTCGCTGTGTTGTAGTGCAGGTTTTTACTTGGCTGCGTAATTTTTTCCTTAGTGCCCATGACTTACTTATGGCATTGTGTTTATCTGGTATGGCTCGTAGGGTGAGGTGTAGGCGGTTCGGCGGTGGCGAGAAAAAAAAATTGTGACGCATCGTCACAAAATTTGTAGTTTATACTTTGTTTTATTTTTAGTAGTTTTGTTTAATTATTATTGTATTTCATGTAAGGTGTTCTATATTTTATGTCACTATTTGTATTTTTTTTTGCATATATATATTTTCTATAGGTACTTTTTGTGCTGGTGTTGGTGTTTTCTAACCTCTAACACTTGCATTTATGATGAAGAGCGTAGATAAGAACGTACAAATGAGCTTGCTCTAAGCTTCGTGCGACTTAGTCTCTGAGATGCCACATATTGCAAGTCCAAGAAAGCTTCGGAGTTGATGTTTGTCCTGTGGTGTTGGCCATTTTTTGACGGAGTCAACTTTTTTAGGATCAGTCTTTACTCCTTGGGATGAGATGATGTGTCCCAAATACTTGACTTCGGCTTTGAAAAGTGCACATTTTTCCGGATTCAGTTTAAGGTTGGCCTCTCGAAGTCTCTGAAACACGGCTTTTAGGTTCTTGCAATGTTGCTCAAATGTTTTCCCGTAAACAATGACATCGTCCAAGTAGACTAGGCAAGCTTTCCACGTCAGTCCTTGAAGAACACACTCCATCAAACGCTCGAATGTTGCCGGAGCGTTGCATAGCCCAAACGGCATAACTTTGAACTGCCAGAGCCCATTATCTGTAGAAAACGCCGTCTTTTCCCGATCATCAGGGTGGATGTCAACTTGCCTATATCCACTCTTCAAGTCCAGTGTCGAGAACCACTGGGCTCCCTCCATGGCATCCAGGGTATCACTGATTCTCGGTAGGGGATAGCTGTCCTTCTTAGTCACATCATTCAGCCTTCGGTAGTTTACACAAAAACGAGTGCTTCCGTCTTTCTTTTTCACAAGCACCACTGGTGACGCCCAAGGACTTTTGGAATTTTCGATAATACCGTCCTTCCTCATTGCTGTTATCATTTCCTCAAATTCACCTTGTTTGGCAAGTGGAAGGCGTCTTGCGGGTTGACGAATCGGTCTTGCATCTCCTGTTTTGATGCGATGCTGCACCAACTGTGTCCTACCATATTGCCCCTTTTGCGATGCGAAGATATCAGTGTACTCTTGTAGGAGATTTCCAGCCATCCTTGTTTGTAGGTGAACAAGGTTGGATGAATTCAGTATCTTAGCTCTGATGGTTTGAGCTCCTCCGGAGTTATAGTTTTTCTCGGGGCTTCGTCTGTGATCCTCGTAATTGCTGCAACCGATTCGCAACGTCCAACGACTTCTACTTTCTTCAACCTTACATCGTACGGTCTGGTGTATAGTAATCGTACGGGGACAATTTTGTTTTTCGGTGCTACCAGTGCTTTCCCAATGATGACGCTTTGGGAGGAACACTCTGGGTCTGGTTCCACCATGAGGTATCGAAGGCTTCCAAACTCACCTTCCAGTTTTGTCCAAACGAACACTTCAGAAGAGGGAGGCAGAATCAGATCTTCTGTGATGACAGTCCTCAGTGTTGACGTATTTTCATTCAAATAGGTCATTGGAAGTTCCTTATTTTGGTACTTCAAAATTTGATTACCGATATCCAAAATAACTCCGTGCTGTTTCATAAAGTCGATTCCAATGATGCACTCGTCACATATATCTGCCACCAGGAATTGATGAGTAAACAAAAGATCGGCCAGTCGGATCTTAAGACACACTCCTCCATATACTCTTGCTGCTTCTCCCGTTGCGGTTCTTAGATGGTAGCTATTGGTGTTATGAAGCCACGTCATCTATACCAGGTCTCGACGTACTAAGGATGCTGTGGCACCGGTGTCGATGGTAGCCACATGTTTGTTCCCGTTAATAGTAGTCTTCACAGTCAGACTTTTGTTGTCTCGTTTGGTCTGAGAGACCTGGATGGTGGTTCTGGGGCCATCGATACAAGAAACCAGCCTCTGCCCCTCGAAGTTGGTTCTTACTCGTTTCCCTGATGGGAAACGGATTGATAAGCAACACTGGTGTTGTTGTTACCTTGCTCTGGGTTGGATCTCTTGCTTCCACAATGTTGACAAGCGGTTTTATTTGATGGTAGTCGGCATTGACGCTGTAAGTGCCCAGTCTTGTTGCAGTTCCAACATCTTTCTAGTCCGCCCCGCTGGTTCTTTTGTATTTCAGCTCTTTGGCACGAACACTCTTCGACTATGGCTTCTCTAAGTCGATGTTCTCCATGAGAAGCCTGTTCTGCTGCTTCAATTGTCAATGCGAATGCTTAAGTTTCAGAACGAGTACGTGTTCTAGCAGTTCGCACAGACCTCTGAAGATGTATATCGGAAATGGCACGAACGAAGGACTCAACAGCAAGCTGGTTGATGATTTCTTCTCCAGCATCCGGGTATGCAAGGTGAACCAGTCTTTCGACGTCTGCCTGGAGCTGCTGCAGACTTTCACCCCTTTTCTGGACTCTGTTATTGAGTTGGACTCGGAAGACTTCTTTCAAGTGGCTATCTCCAAAGCGTTTATCTATAGCTGCCACGAGAGAGCTGAAATCACCGGCGCCGCTCTCACCTGCTGGAACTGTTTGAAGTCATTCAGCTGCTGGTCCTCTAAGAGCAAGAGTCAGTGCAATGTTCTTGTCTTCGTCATCCCAGCCATTTGTTGTCGCGGCTGCCTCAAATTGTCTCTTGTAAACTGGCCAAGAAAACTGTCCATCAAGTGTTGGGGGTTTCATCTCCTTTTTTCTTGCAAACTCTCCAGCAGATTCTCGAATTTTGATTTTCCGGATCTGGTCTAATTCCTTGGACAGAACAGAGAACTGCTTATCGCATCGGCTTTCCAAACGATTCTCTAAAACAGAAAGCTGTTTTTCCACACCTTCAACGCGTTCGTCTAGGGCACATACATTTTTCTCAATGTTGCCTAATTTGCCTTCTAGAATGTTTTTCTGGCCTTCCAAAACATTCTGTTACGCCTCAAGTCTTTCGAGAATATTCTGTTATTCTTTCTTTTGTTCGTTTCCTTGTTCTTCAATCAGCTTCTTTTGCTCGTTTCGTTGTGCTTCAAGTTGTTCGAGAACATTCTGCTGTTCCTTCTTTTGCTCGCTTCGTGTTTCTTCAATCAGCTTCTTTTGTTCATTTCGTTGTGCTTCCAGTTGTTCGAGAACATTCTGCTGTTCCTTCTTTTGATCGTTTCGTTGCTCTTCCAGACGTCCGAGAATATTCTGCTGTTGCTTGTTTTGTTCTAATAAAATCTTCATTATACTAGAAAAATCTACACTTTCATTTCCTTCCTCTTCCTCACCTTCTGCTTCAAAGACAAAAGTGTTTACGTCTTCCCCTTGCTGTTCCAAATAGTTGCGCAAGCGCAGGACGAGCTCATTTTTCGATCCCGCTCTAGAAAGATTTCGCTTACCTTACTCACTTTTAAGCTCAATGCAGTTGAGCTCTTCTAACAACTTACCCATTTTCACTGTACATTGTTTTTATTTTTCTTTTTTACTTTTTTTTTTTTACACGTTACTAGTCAACTCGTTTTTTTTTTTTTTCAAATAAGTTTTATCCCACTTCTGACACCAATGTAAAGTGTGCTTGGTTCGCAAAATAAAACTTCACTTTTCTATTTAATTCTACCACTTTTATTCAGTATCTATACTTTATTCGATCTCAGTTCAACTTTTGGACTATCACTTGTAAACAATTCACTCTTTTCTTTTTCACTCTATAATCAAAAAATGGGCACGACTGGGTCGCACGAACTTGCGATTGTGTTTTAAATACGATATCAAAATCTAAAGGCTGAGTTAAAGGTTTGATATTAATATATTTTGTGGTACAGGGTTGCCAGCTACACATAAATTATGAAAATTGAGTTAAATCACGTAAAATAATGAAAAAATTAAATTAAATATTCCAAAGGTTTCAAGCAAAAATCTAAAAACGCCATTCTTTTGCAATCGCTAATACATATGAATGATGAAAATTTAATCAAAATCGTTGGAGCAGTTTTTCGAAAAAACTGTTTTTTATTTTTCACTTTTTTTTAGAAACTGTTTTTTAAAAGTCGAGTATGCAAAGTCTTAGATCTTAATAAGAGTTGTTTTGACAAAAAACATGAAAAAAATCAAAGTTATAGTTTTGAAGTTATTTCAAAATATCAAAATTTTTTAAAAATATTTTTAAAAATTTCCAAAACTAAATTTTTTTTAATATTGATATGCAGTCTTTTTGTAACAGTTTACGACTTTTTGAATCCAAAGTTTCGTCAAGATCGTATAAGCCATTAACGAGAAAGTCGGTTTTGAACAAAACGGTACTATGGGAGGTACCGTTTTTAGGCTTTTTCCAAAATTTTTTTTTTCATCATAAGAAAGAAAATCCAAAATTAATCCCTCACACAAAATTTTATCGAAATCGTTGGAGCCGTTTTCGAGAAAAATAAGTATTATCATATCGGTTGTATGGCAGGTACCGTTATTTCAAGACCTAGAGACTCAATTCCAAAAACCCCTCTGTAGACTGCTCCACAGACCCTAACTGCAAATTTTGAAGAAAATCGGTCTATTAGTTCAGGCTGTAGATCCATATACAGACAGACAGACACACAGACAGACAGACAGACAGACAGACAGACAGACAGACAGACAGACAGACAGACAGACAGAATTGCAGGACCCACTTTTTTCGTATTTTCTATCATCGTAATGTCATATTTAATTGTTATCTCAAAATTTTTTTTCTGCACGATTGCAAGACTTGCCTTATAGTACCTATAATCGCAAGTAAAAACTGACTCTGGTTGGGTCAGCGGCCTCTTTATATAGCAGTGTGAAACATCGAGATCTTTCTAGTAGTTTTGCTATGAACCATGATGTCTAGACACATTCTCCTCCCGGTATTTCTGCACACACACACACTCACTCACAAACGACGTCTTCCTTTATACCATTCCATTATAGTGCTGCCAGTTGTGTTTTCGGTTGAATGTTTTCGATTAGGAAATTGGTATAAATTTTGGGTGTACATTACAATACTACTAAAATAAGCGAAGAGCAGCAGGTAGAAGCAGGTTAAAGATGTCAATCAGAGAGTTCCCTTGACGATTCAATTTTAATATCGACGTCATCAATAGACTTCTCCACAAAAACAAAACCATTCCTCGTTTTTACTGATTGAAGAATACCTTCTTTTCGCAATCGAATCGCATGTCGTAGAAGAGAATTATTTTCAAGTGTAAGGCTTTCATACACGTAAATACGATCAGTTGAAGTGATGTTCGGAATATCCACTTGAGAAAAAGTTAAGAAATATAAAATGTTCTTCTTTAAAGTTCTATAATACATTTAAAGTTAAAGTTAATCAGCCGTTTTTATTAGATTTCACTATTACACGCTTAAAACGCATAATAGTTATTCAGTGAATAAGAACATATTAAGGCTTTTTTCAGTGGATAAAAAGTCCTTATTTATAATCGTTTTCATCACCAATTATAGTTATTCATCCCTTATGTCTAAATCATAAAGAAACTCTCTAAGTTTGGTTTCTCAATGGTTGAACTGACCACAGAATTTTGTTTTTGTTTATATTTTCTTAGCTATGGAAGATGAAATGTAGGTCACACAATATACGTTATTCTTTATTATATTATAAATTATTCCTTGTTGTTTCGTACAAAAAGGGAAAATCAAAAACGTTTCCCAACTGAAAACTTGAAAGACACGAATTTCCAAAAAAAAAAAAGAAATCAATGCATATTTCTTTCAATTGAAAACGTATTTACTTCATCCAAATTATGTAAAAAGTTAATGTAATTTGAGTACAGCCCTTATTCACTGACGAAAAATGATTTCAAAAACAATTTTTGTTTTATTCAATGAATAAACATGTTTTAAAGTTGTTCGGAGTTTATTATGCGATTATAAATACGGCTGAATGTCTTTTTTTGATTCCCACTAAATGTATTGAAGTGTTTACTTTAAAATAGTTAACATGTAATAACAAAAATGTCTGATTTGAAGGAACAAAAAAACTTTTTTATTTATGTATATATGTATATATATATATAGTCCGGGATCCCTGGTCCAAATTTTTTTGTGATTGCTAATACTCAAGCTAATTTTCCCTGAGTGGCTTCATTTTGTTGAGACGCCCAACAATTTTCTAACGAAAACTTTCGACTGTGGTAGCTAACAGAGATACTAAGGGTAAAATATGTCGATTTCCTGATACTAAAAATTTTAATCGTAACAGTTTCTTGATGGTTGATGTTAAGCCGAATAATCGACTTCGGCTAGAAATTGACCTTTGGACAGACACTAGTTTTTTGTATTTTTCTACATCAACTGAGTCACACCGTTACGCGTGCGCAGAGCATTTTTTATTCCGTATTAGGTATTCCACATTTGTGTCGACCACAAGCGTGTAAACATTTATCATTTGACCACGCTTTTTTGTCTGTTGCGATAGCAGCGAAGGCTTGTCAGATGAATTAGAGGAGGATTAATTTTTTTTAATATTTTCTTGGTTAGATTATTATTTATTTTTATTTGTTAACGTTGTTTTCAAATTCTTACAAACTAACAAAAATAACAAAAGCATGGCTTTACTGCCGTCTGCCTAGTTGACAAAACTAAAAAAAAAAAAAAATTGCACAATTTTACTAATGAAAAAAAGATTTAAGCTCCTACTTTTCATACTGATACTGATATATGCTTTAAAAACATTCGTTTATAATTTTGTTTCTATAAGTTAAAGCTAATCTGCAGTAACTGAATAATTTTTTCACATCCATGTTATTGAGCAAGTCTACAACTTGATTTTGCGTTAACATAATATTACTTCCAAAGGCGTTTCTTCTTATTTCCTTGAAAATTGGACAGCATTTTTCCATAAAGTGGAATATATCCTCTCTTTCCTCCATATTATATAATGAGCAAATTATGGGTAGGTGTTCCCTATTGTGGCACGAAGTTAAGTTGAATAAGTTCTCCTTGCAGCTTTGACATCATTGATATTTCGGCAATGCTGTTGCCGTCTGTAAAATAATTCCTTTCTTCCAAATTGTAGTTTAACTTAGAGTAAAGTTGTCTGTATCCAGTGGCATCGTTCATATATTTCTCCCTCTTATTTATGTCTGCCATAGAAATAAGTTGATAGAGAGCGACTTTCATTGCATCTACATATATTAGAACAGTCTAGATTCAATTCCATTCCAACGTTTCTAGCTAACTCCATCCAATCACCATTACCAGCTGGTTTTCGTTCGAATAACTTGAAGAGCTGCTATCTTTGGAAGCCGGTGATTATCCATCTTCATAACTTTCAAGATATAATCCACTTACATCTTTAGGGTTTGGATGAAAAGAGGAGATAAACCTGTTTCCAACATAATCACGTAGTTGGGCGTGTTGTGCGGCAATTGAAAAATTCGCTTGATATAGTATCGAAGAAGTTTTTCCACGGATTTATACTGTTTCGCTCCCCAAGTTTGTACTGCGTAAAACAAAACTGACCTTGATATTGCCTCAAATATCTTGTACTTACTACTATGGGTGATACTTTTGTTGTAGAAATATTTATTCCAAGTTGCGACTTTAGCCTTCTGCAGTTTCTCTTTTAAATGGTTCGCCATACTTAAGTTTCGCATGAAGTACACTCCTAAAAACTTAAACTGCGTGACAACTTCAATGGACTCACGTAATGCCATTTTTCGTTCGCACAGTTTCAGCCTCCTCGGCTTCGGAAAATCAAAATCTTAGACTTCTCTAATTTCAAAATCAAACTCCACAGCTTGCAGTAAGTAGTAATCACAAAAAAATTTGGACCAGGGATCCCGGACTAATATGAGCGAGAGAACCAAAAAAAACAGCCGGCACTTGCAAGAGTTGTGGGCAGTTTTTGTTAACAAATTTATAAGTCCTTTCAGAAGTTTTTGATTAAAACAACTAGAGCAAGAGCCCGTGAACCCCAGACCATCGTTATTTTATAAAAGCTGAAAGTTTGTCAGCGCATGCTCCCAGCATAGGTAAAGACAATGGGCCATTATGAAGTTTGGGTTATAGTGGCTGTTTGAGAACGTATCGAGTCTTTATTACAACATACAAACTATGTGCATTTAAATTTAACAATTATTCGGTGTTCGCATTTGACAAACCTAACATACGTTACCCTATTGTTTTTCTGTATTTTGGCTACTGTAAATTACTTGTCATATGATGTAGTCGTTAGCTAGCTGTAATTCGCTCAGAGTTCTTACTCTCTAGCTGTAATACTGTTTTTCTTCTTTTTTCATTGGTTGTACTGCGTGCTGGTTGGTGCAACATTTTTCGTCGTGGGAGAAATATCAAGAGTGAAAATTATTAAATCTTTTTCGTTTCGTTATTGAACATTTTTTGGTCTGTGTCTCGCCGGATGCATTCGATATAAAATACAGTCCACCATTGGAATTAAATCGAGACAATAATTATTCGGGTTTAATATTTTGTCGACACGAGTGTGAGCAGCTAGAGTTAATATCGCTAGTCATAGTGGTCTAAGGAGCACCCACATTAAAGTTTTCGGTAGCTTAGATTTTCGGCTGATCGCGGCAAAAAGTTGAGGGCTTTTCAAATCGAGTGTTTCGTCGGGTTGAGAAATTAATTTCAAATGGCTCAAGCGCTTTCACTAGCGGCTCTTCGCGCAACACGTGGCCATCTTAAAGGCTCTCTGACGAGACTTTTTTCGTTCATAGAGTCCATTGATGGCAAGACCGCAATTTGTGAGTTAGAAGTCAGGTTGAGCAAAGCAATTAGTGCTTGGGATGAATTTAATACTACTCAGAAGCAAATGTATGAGCTTGACGGCGTGGAAGGCTATACGGACCCGCTTCCAGAATACGAGGAATTCGAGGGCAAATTTTTAGCGGTACACTCTACCTTATTGGTGGCTATAAAAGAGCGGGAAAAAGTCGAGCGAAGCCAAGACGTCGTCGGTCTTCTTGCTGACCAGCAAAAGCTAATTCTCGAATCGCTTAACAAATCGCGGACTACAGATTCAAGAGATTTCTTTTTGCCTAAAATCCACATCGAACCGTTTTTCGGGGAGTACAACCAGTGGCCATCGTTTAGGGACATGTTCGAAAGTGCGGTTCATAGTAAACAGAATCTCACGCCGATTCAAAAATTTCTTTTCTTGAAATCGTGCTTGCGTAGCACCGCGTTAAGTCTTCTTAGTCATTTACCGCTAACAAATTCAACTTATGAAGACGCGTGGGCTCGATTGGTAAAACGGTATGATAGGCCACGACACATTATAAACGGTTATATAAAATGTTTCATGGAGTTACCGTCGTCCAACCAGTGTAACGTCGAACAGTTACGGAAAATATCGAACGGTGCGGATGAAATTGTGAGGGGTTTGACTGCGGTGAATTCGCTCAGTCGAGATCCATGGATAATTTACCTTTTGCTTAACAAACTAGACCCCGAATCGCGGAAAGCATGGTCCGAAGACAGTAGCACGGTAAATAATGGGTCTATGAAATAACTCCCACGAAATAAGTCCCACTTTTTGTAAAGTGGGAGTTATTTCGTACCCCTAAATTTATATTTTGGTGGGATTTATTTCTCATTTTTTTCTTATGCAAAAAGTTATATATATTGGACATTTCGTAAAAGGGACAACCAGAAATAAGTGGGACTTATTTCGTTTATGAAAGTGGGACTTAATTCATTTAAGAAATATATTATTCAAGGGGGAGTTATTTCATTTTGAGTGGGAGTTATTTCATTTCAAGTAAATTTTTAAATCATTTCATTTTGGTGGGACTTATTTCGTTTTCAAAAGTGGGACTTATTTCGTGGGAGTTATTTCATTTTTTTAAGCAATTTTTGGTGGGACTTATTTCGTTTTTAAAAGTGGGACTTATTTCGTGGGAGTTATTTCATAGACCCGTAAATAATCCTACTATTGACGAGTTCCTAGATTTTTTGGAACGACGGTGTGATGCACTCGAGAGTGCACATTCTAATTCGCGGGACAGTATTAGGTCAAAGAGTTCGGAAGTCAAGAGCATGCACACCACATCGGCTTTATCGTGTGCCAAATGCAATGCTTCGCATCTACTATCCCAATGCCCAGACTTTTTGGGAATGACTGTAACTGCTCGAAGGGATTTCGTTAAATCCAACAAAAATTGTTTCAACTGCTTGCGGTCAGGTCATTCGTCGAATCGATGCCAGTCCAAATTTCGGTGTTCGGTATGCAAATCGCGTCACCATACCTTGGTGCACGACCCTTCGGTTTTCATTAATCGTAATGAAAATGTGCCAGCCAACATAACTATTAACAGTTCGTTGAATCGAGTACCTATTCGGGAGTTTGTTCCTCAAAATACTTCGTCGGCTTCGACATCAAATTCATTCGTGCTAAACAACCATTCGCTTAACACAGCTCATCCAATTCCACACACTTTGCTGCCAACAGCCATAGGAAAGGTACAGGATGTTCATGGTGCGTATCAGGAAGTTCGTATCCTCATCGACTCAGGCTCGCAGGTTTCTTTCGTCACGGAGTCATGTGCCCAACGCCTGGGACTCAAACGAAGAAACGCTCGCATACCCATTAGCGGTATTGGATCTACCAGTGCGGGTAAATCCAGAGGCCTACTATCACTGGTAATAACGTCACGGTGTGATAAATTCAGTATCCCAGTCGATACTTACATCCTATCCAATGTGACTTCCAAGTTACCTACGATTTCGTTTAGCGTCGAGGATTGGGAACACTTACAGCAGTTGAACTTGGCTGATCCATCATTTAATAAATCTCACCCTGTCGATATTTTGTTAGGCGCTGACAAGGCGTGGAATGTTTTGATCGAGGGAGCTGTACAAAGCCAGCAAGGCCATCCCATTGCACAAAACACAATCTTCGGTTGGGTGTTGGCCGGTCAGTTACCATCGTTGAAGAAGGCTAGCTTTGTATCACATCACGCCGAGCTAGATGTAGACGCCATTTTACAAGCGTTTTGGACAGTTGAAGAAGTCAATCCAAAGTCAATAACCTCCAAAGAAGACCAGGAGATTGAAGAACATTTTTTACGGACTCATCGCCGCGATGCTAATGGCAAGTATATTGTTGATCTTCCATTTAAATCTCAAACCCAATTCGGGAATTCGTTTAATGGAGCTTTTTCGAGACTTAAATCCATGGAAAGGAAGTTTTCCAACGACAAAAGCTTTTATGAAAGCTACAACAACTTTTTGAAGGAATATTTGGCCTTAGGTCACATGACAAAGGTCCCCAGTGTGGACATCAATAAGCCAAATGTTTTTTATCTGCCTCACCATGCTGTGTTGAAACCGGACAGTACCAGCACTAAACTTCGGGTCGTTTTCGATGGGTCGTCCAAGGACTTGTACGGTCAGTGTCTTAATGACTCGTTGATGATAGGTCCACCCATTCAAAGGAATCTTTTCGCTGTTTGCCTTCGTTTTCGACGACATCAATTCGTTTTTACCGCGGACATCGTTAAAATGTTTCGCCAAATTTGGGTGTCGGAAAAGGATTCCGATTTTCAACGTATCGTTTGGCGAGAGTCTCCGTCGGAACCTTTAGAACACTTTCGTTTGCGCACTGTGACCTACGGAACGTCCTGTGCACCTTTTCTTTCGGTTCGGGTTCTTGAGCAGCTTGCTAGAGACTATGAAAACGAGTTTCCTGTCGCTTCGGAAATAGTGTTAAACGATTTCTATGTTGATGACGTGGTTTCGGGCGGTGACACCTTGGATGAAGCGTTATATAAACAGTCGAACTTAATAGACCTTGTGTCAAAAGGCGGTATGCAATTAAGCAAGTGGCAAAGTAATTCGGTTAAACTTATCCCAAATAGCGACAATAGCGGTGAATCCAATGTGCTAATCGATACCGACGCGGATTCGTGGATAAAAGTGCTCGGGCTCTATTGGAACTCAAAGTGCGATGTCTTTAGCTTTCGGTTAAACTGTGTGCCTACCGAATCGGTCACAAAAAGACAATTTCTTCGTGACGTTGCACGTATTTTCGATCCACTCGGGTTTCTTTGTCCTTCGGTCGTTTTATTGAAAATTCTCCTCCAAGAACTTTGGCATCGGAATTTGGAGTGGGACCAACAAGTCCCTAATGCAATCGCTATGCAATGGAATCGGTATCGCAGTGAATTATCGAATTTGACAAACATTCAAATACCAAGACCCATTGGGTTATCACGCGATTCGTTCCAAATACATGGGTTTTCGGATGCATCGAGTGCTGCCTACGCTGCGGTGATTTATTCGCGCTTTCGTCGTGTCGATGGTAGCTTCGAAACCAACATAATTGCGGCTAAATCTCGGGTTGCCCCTTTAAAACAACTCAGTATTCCCCGCTTAGAGCTCTGCGGCGCTCTTCTGTTGGCCAGACTACTCGTTGCAGTACAACAGGCCTTAAACGTAACATTCGCTGATGTATACGCGTGGTGTGATTCACGGGTCGTCCTTTCGTGGCTGTCCGCTCCTGCACGTAAGTGGAACATTTTCGTCGGTAATCGCACAGCTGAAATTTTACAGGCCATTCCAATGTCCAGATGGTTTCATGTTCGATCTGCGAGCAATCCAGCTGATTGCGCTTCACGTGGCATTTTACCTGCACAGCTGTTGCAGCACCCGCTTTGGTGGACAGGTCCCCAATGGCTTCGAGACGAACGTGAGAAGTGGCCGATTGTTGTCGAGTTTGACGACGATCCTAGGTGCATGACCGAAGCCAAAATCGAACCTACACACTCGTTACACACTGTGAGTGAGGAGCATCCATTCGAAATACTCTCCAGCCGAATTTCATCATGGAACGTTTTGGTAAGAACTGTTGTCCAAATAAATCGCGCTATCGCAATCTGCAAGGGAAAGAAACATTCCTCAATTCTGTTCAAACCAGATGAGATGTTTGAAGCAAAAAATCGGATCATCAGATGGCTACAGGATAAATTCTTTGGTGATGACATTAAGTCCTACAAACGCCGTGGGTTTTTTCCGAACAACTGCAAATTAATCAATCTTACTCCATTTCTAGATAGCGACAACATTCTTCGATAAGCAACTAATGGGAAATCTTCCACCTCAAAGAATTCGACCTTGTAGACCGTTTACGCATTGTGGTTGTGATTATGCCGGGCCTATATCCTTAAAAGTGAAATCAGGACGAAAATCAACCGTTTCTAAGGGCTATATCTCCCTCTTTGTGTGTTTTGTTACAAAAGCGATACATTTAGAACTTGTGAGTGATTTAACCACCGACGCGTTCCTTGCTGCCTTTCGTCGTTTCGTCGCGCGCCGTGGAAAACCGTCGCATATGTATTCTGACAATGGCACAAACTTCGTTGGAGGTGCTCGGTTACTTTCAGAAATGCATGAACTCGTTCTATCTGAGCAACATAATTCGCTTATCTCAGAATCGTTAGCCCGAGATGGCATATCGTGGCACTTTAACCCTCCTGCGGCACCACACTTCGGCGGTTTGTGGGAGGCAGGCGTCAAATCTGTGAAGAGACATCTTCACCGGGTACTAGGACCAGATGTTCTTACCTTCGAACAATTTTATACGCTATTAACGCAAATCGAAGCTGTGCTCAATTCGCGACCTTTATGCGCAATCTCTGATTCCGACTTAGATCCACTAACGCCTGCTCATTTCTTTCTGGGTGAGTCATATGCTGCGATCCCAGAGCCGTCACTGTTGGATATACCAATCAATCGACTATCCAGCTGGCAAAACCTACAAGCAAAAATACAAGGGTACTGGAAGCGCTGGCAAACGGAATACTTGACATCACTGCAGAATCGTCCCAAATGGCAAAAGAAAGAGGCAAACATCAAGGTCGATGATCTCGTCGTCATCAAAACAGCAAATCTACTGCCTGGAAAATGGCTTATGGGCAGAGTCATTCAGACCCATCCTGGCGAAGATGGTATAGTTCGTGTCGTCACACTAAAAACGGCTAATGGAAATCTTGTTCGACCAATTCACAAGTTAGCCATACTACCCAGCTGCTGAAACGTTGTTCAGGGGCGGGGGAATGTTTGAGAACGTATCGAGTCTTTATTACAACATACAAACTATGTGCATTTAAATTTAACAATTATTCGGTGTTCGCATTTGACAAACCTAACATACGTTACCCTATTGTTTTTCTGTATTTTGGCTACTGTAAATTACTTGTCATATGATGTAGTCGTTAGCTAGCTGTAATTCGCTCAGAGTTCTTACTCTCTAGCTGTAACATTAAATTCTTTTCGTTTTCTCATGTCTGATTATTCGTATTGTAAAAGTGTTATACACTTCTATTGATTAGGCTTGTAAATTAATTTTGATCGGTCACTTGCTGTTGGACCACCCGAGGTAACACACGAATAAATTTGTGATCAATATTTAATACTGTTTTTCTTCTTTTTTCATTGGTTGTACTGCGTGCTGGTTGGTGCAACATTTTTCGTCGTGGGAGAAATATCAAGAGTGAAAATTATTAAATCTTTTTCGTTTCGTTATTGGACAGTGGCTTTGGCAGGTAAACGGCTCTAAAGGTGTGTAAAATACCGTTCTACTTACGTCAAATTATAAAATGTGATTTTTTGGTATTACTTTCAGAATATTATTAAAAATCATTTCATTCATTGCCAGACACTTAACATAGTGGCAACCCCTTGCCAGACACCCTTAATGTTTGTCAAATTAAAATTCTACTTACGTTATAGTATAAAAGCTGATTTTTATATATAATACTTGGGTAATAGGCTAATGATGTTTTCTCATCAGCCAGACATTTTTGATAGTTCCAACCCCTTGCCAGACAAGCATATTGTATACTAGGTGTGCCAGCGACTTCGTCCGCAAGAATTGGCATAACTTTTTTATTTATCAACCGATTGACATGAAATAAAAACTAAATGTTAAGTGAAGCTTGCCACAATATATTACTGGAAACCCCATCTAGATAGATTAAGCCGTTTCTGAGATTAGCGTGCACAAACAAACAAACTGTTACGTTTTTATTATATGTATAGAGTATATAGAGTATAGAAGATAGATAGATCTTAAAAAAGAGACTAGTGATTAGAATGACTTATGCAAATAAACTTTTAGGCTCCCATTCATTTAACTAGTAATCTGTTTAAAATTTAAAAAAATCTTAAGAAAAGACATTCGATGCTACAACTACCTTGAAGTACTAAAAATTTCAATTTATTCTGTCAAAAAAAAGCAAATAACATAATTATAAAAAATAGATTGATGATATTAGATATTGTTATACACTATATAAGAATCTACATAATTTTATTCATTATCATCATCACTTTCTTCATCACTATAACTTAATTCGATATCGTGGATATCGATTAAATAAAATTGTTGAGTCTTTCCACACTCACCATTGAGACCTCGTTCTTTATAAATACAGTAATTGTCGATGACGACAACTGACGACACACAACAAACAAACAAACGAACAGTACTACAAGAAATAAACAAACGAACAGGCCTATCAGAATGAAGAATGACAGGAACATATGGACAACGAAAGAAGAAGAAGAAGAAGACGTCACACAAGAAAGAAGGGCATTATTAAAAGGAACGTCAACGAGAATCCACGAGGAAGCAACACCAATTTTGTAACAAACATATAAAAATTCACAAACTAACTTTTGGACAATAAAGTTTACATAAAATAAATATTTTTGTTCAGTTCTTTTATTAGTCGACGTCGTATTCACCACAGTTTACAAAATTGTTGCTTTCGTGGACTGTTTTATGGAAAACAGTGTCGCCAAAATTAAAAGAAACGAAATAGTCGCCATTTTGTTACACACCTTCGTATGTTTCTAAGAAGTGGCAATAAAAAGATGGCTCAAAGTTCCAACGACACCTCAGAGGATGAGTTGGAGACCACTAAGTGCGAGAAACAGGTATACATTCCTAACGCACAGTTTACATCTCTTTTGGCAGGTATGCAGCTACTGCGTGAGTCAGTGGAAGAGTTGCGCAAGGAATCGTTAAGCGTTAAAGGGGAAATGAATTTACTGCAAGCTCTTGTCGATTCCCAGAGAACGCAAACATCCATCCCGCATTCAACGTCTACCTCTGCTACTTCTCAAGCGCTCGTAGGCAGCGATATCTCTACGCAGCTACCAATAAAGTCTTCTGAATCCACCTTTTTGTCGCCGTCATCGTCTACACTTCCGTCAACATCTCAGCAGCTGTCAGCTGCTGCCTCTTTTGCCGAACATTCGGCAATCATAAGCCAAGATAAGTCGTCGCAACTGCCTATGTCGTCACAATTGCCTATGTCGTCGCAATTACCTATGTCGTCACAATTGCCTATGTCGTCGCAATTACCTATGTCGTCACAACTGCCTATGTCGTCGCAAGTATCTATGTCGTCACAATTGCCTATGTCGTCGCAATTACCTATGTCGACACAATTACCTATATCGTCGTCGCTACCCGTTCAACAGTCGTCAACATCACCTCATGCCGAACAGCCATCACTCATGTACAACAATAAGCCCTCACAATTGTCAGTGACGCCGTCTCAATTTCCCGTCACGCCCTCGCAAACTGCTCCTATTGCCAGGCGCGTAACGACGTTCGTCGACGATGCCGCCGCTAATCTATATCCTTTGCCTCAGTTTAACGGTGATCCTGAGGATTGGCCGCTGTTTTTTGCCAATTATCAGGAGACAACCATTGAATTTGGATACAACAATCGTCAAAACGTCATGCGCTTACAAAAGGCACTAAAAGGAGCCGCAAAGGAATCCGTTTCGTCCATGCTCATACATGCAGACAACTTACCTGATATCATCGAAGAACTTCAGTTTAACTTTGGGCGATCAGATCTGTTGGTGGATGCACAGCTGTCTAAAGTTCAACAATTTACACCAATAAGCGAGAATAATTTGGACAAAGTCCTGTCTCTGTCAAATCGGGTTTGTAACATGGTCACATTCTTTAGGGCAGCGAATTGTGAACATCAGTTGGGAAATCCAATATTACTGCGTGAACTTGTCAACAAATTGCCGCCCTCAAAACAGTATGAATGGGCAAAATATGCTGCGACAATCCTGCCGTACCCAACTCTGGAAACCTTCGCAATTTGGATAAAGAGTCTTGCCAGGGTGGTGAGTTTGATTCCTAGTAAGGTCGGTAACAGTCCAACAGCCAGCCTATGCACAACACATGCCCGTCCACATAGCAATGTATCCAATGCTCGCCAATCGTCATTGTATGAACCATCGCATCGAGTTCTTCATAGTGCTGAGCCTGAACAGAAGAAAAGGGTTTGTCCTCAGTGTGGTCAGCAACATAATTTAATCGAATGTCAAAACTTCAATGCTTTGGATGTTAATGATAAGTGGGTCCAAGTCAAAGAGCATCGTGTGTGTTTCTCTTGTTTACAGAGAGGACACAACTTAATCAATTGTCCTCGTAGGAAATGTTGTGGAGTCAATGGGTGTACTCGGTATCATCACGAGAGTCTACATCAGGAACGTGGACCAGCAATCCGTGAGTATCCTCAGCAGGTTTTGAACTGCCGTCAGAATCCATCTTGTAATCAGCTGTTCAAGATATTACCGGTGGTATTGTCAGGACCACTTGGTAGTATCAGTGTATATGCGATGTTTGATGACGGGTCATCAATTACGTTGTTGGAGGAAAAGGTTGCCACCAAATTAGGGCTGAAGGGACACAGGGCTCCACTCACTCTTCAATGGTACAACGACAAAACAACGACGCAATTATCCAAGAAGATTTCAATGGACGTCAAGGGACAGTACGAAGGCGCTGAAAGCTATTCTTTAAGAGACGTGCGGACAGTGGAGAACCTAAACTTACCGACTCAAACGTTCCGGAAACAGAACTATGACCACATGAGGAATATTTCAATCGCAGACTACGAAGATGCGAGTCCAGCGCTTCTAATTGGACTTAACAATTGTTTCTTGGGAGTGCATAGGGATGTTATAGAGGAGAGTCCACAAAGACCCATTGCCGCAAGAACAAGACTAGGTTGGGTTGCCTTTGGACCACTTAAATCCACTGAAGATGGTTGCCTGCCGAGGGTCCTTCAAATTTCTCAATCCAGAACCTTACAAGGAATCGAGAAACTGGTTGAGGAATATTTTTCGATTGAAAGCTTTGGTGTAAGGAGTGTCAACGTAGTTTCCGAATCCGATGATGATATTCGAGCAAGAAAAATCCTGGTCGACACCACTAAGGAGGTTGGACGACGTTATGAGACCGGTCTATTGTGGAGAACAGATGACGTCACGCTACCGACTCCCTCGAGTTTCACCATGGCGAAACAGCGTCTTTTAAATGTGGAAGCCAAGATGTATAGAGATGAAGTATATGCCGCCACCTACAAAGCTGAAATAGATAAATACATTTCTAAGGGGTATGCCAAACCCCTCCCGCCAGAAGAAGCTTGTATTGAAGGCCCAACTACATGGTATCTCCCACATTTCGGGGTAGTCAACCCTAATAAGCCAAAAAGAATGCGAATAGTCTTTGACGCCGCTGCCAAGATATCAAACAGTTCACTTAACTCAAATCTTTTGAAGGGACCAGAACATGCTCAGCCGCTAATAGCCATTATTCACAAGTTTCGCCAAGGTGTCGTGGCTGTTGCAGGAGACATCCAAGAGATGTTTTCTCAGGTAAAAATTATAGCAGCTGACCAGAACTCACAGCGGTTCTTGTGGAGGGAAGGCGATCACAGAAAGGCCATTCAAATATATTCAATGACCTCCATGATATTTGGGGCAATAAGCTCTCCCTGCTGCGCGGAATATGTAAAGAACTTAAACGCTGTCAAACATTCATTTACAATGCCGAGGGGAGCAAAGGTCGTTATCGAAAACACCTATGTCGATGACCTAGTGGTAAGTTTTGGGTCTGAAGTGGAAGCGGAGCAAGTGGTTCTGGAAGCAGTTAATATTAACAATGCTGCGAGTTTTTGGTTACGCAATTTTGTCTCAAATTGTAAAAGGCTTCAAACCAAGTTGAATGCAACCAAGTCACCACTAGAAGAAAAGGTTAACATGGAGCGACAGGGTAACACGGACAAGATATTAGGTATGTTCTGGGATACGAGCAAAGACACGTTCGTATTTCAATTTAAATTCAACAAAATTTCAAGAGAGGTTCTAGAGATGGTACGACCACCAACGAAGAGAGAAATGCTAGGGATAATAATGGCTATATACGACCCTTTCGGACTTCTGGCAAACTTCGTAGTGTTTGCAAAGCTGCTTCTTCAATCAACATGGAAAGAAGAAATTGGTTGGGACGATAGTTTGCCATATCGGTTATACCTACAATGGAGTGCCTGGTGGAAGGAGTTCCAGAATGTGAAAGAATTTGCAGTCAATCGATGCTACTCGCCCTTACTGTTAACTTCTGACGAGATTCAACTGCACATATTTGTCGATGCAAGTTCTTCTGCATATGCAGCGGTCGGCTATCTTCGAATCAAAGGTGAAAATCAAACTCATTTAGCCTTCGTCTCTGCTAAAACACGATGTGCTCCAAAGAAAGGTATGACGATTCCCCGGCTTGAGCTCCAAGCGGCAGTACTTGGAAGTCGCCTCGCCACATCGATTGAAAGCTGCCATGAGATAAAGATAAACCGCATAGTATTCTGGAGTGATTCAAAAACGACTATCCTCTGGATCCGATCAACAACGAGAGATTATAAACCATTTGTCGCCTGTAGAGTATCGGAAATTCTTACTACCTCAGAGCCGTCCCAGTGGCGATGGCTGCCAACCGAACTAAACGCTGCTGATGAAGCCACACGGGCCTGTTTTCCTCCAAAATTTGAACCGATATCGAGATGGATCTTAGGGCCGGAATTTTTATTTAAGTCTGAAGAAACTTGGCCCAAGGAAGTTCACAACTTGGAGTCTGAATATTGCGCTGCAGAAGAGTTACCAGCTCGAGTCATGCTGTTGACACACACAGGTGAGCCTCTATTCGATTATGCTAAATTTCCGTTTTATTTAAGACTGCTGCGAGTCGTCGCATGGACCATTCGGTTTACCAAGAATGCTCAGAAGAAAGAACAGACATACCGGCAAAGGGATGAGCTTACTGCTGCTGAGCTAAGCAGTGCGGAGAAGTTCATTTGTCGTCAAATCCAGGAAGACGTCTTTGCAAATGAGATAGCTGACTTACGGGCTACAGGAAAAGTGAAAACATCAAGCGACATCTATAAACTTACACCTTTCCTGGACGAGGAAGGATTATTGAGAGTGAAGGGAAGACTAGACGCTGCATATTGCCTTCCTCTTTCTACACGCCGTCCAATTATAATCCCTCGAAACCATCTAGTATCACGGCTTATAGTACATCATTTTCACCGGAAGTTTCATCACCAGAATGATTCATTAACAATAAATGAGTTGCGACAGAAGTTTTGGTTACCACAAGCCCGTGCCGAGTTAAAGTCAGGAAAGAGGAAGTGTGCCCTGTGTATTATTTACAAAGCCGAGCCATCTGAGCCACTGATGGGTCAACTATCCCCGGAACGTGTTACTCCATACGTACGTCCATTTAGTTATACTGGTGTAGACTATTGTGGACCTTTTTTAGTTGCCATCGGAAAGAGGAGAGAGAAGCGTTGGGTCGCACTGTTCACATGCCTTACAACGCGTGCCGTGCATTTGGAAGTCTCAGAGGATTTGTCTACAGATGCTTTTCTGCTATGTCTGAGAAACTTTGTTAATCGTCGTGGGACGCCCGTAAAAATTCGGAGTGATAATGGCACCAATTTTATTGGAGCCCAAAAGAAGCTATTAAAAGAGGACCGATTTTTTGACCTGGATCGTATTCAGCAAAGCGTTTCGAAAGACAACATCGAGTGGAAGTTCAACTGCCCAGCGAACCCAACTGCAGGAGGGTGTTGGGAACGCCTCGTTCAATGTGTAAAACGCTTATTGGATAGGACTCTAATAGAAGTGGCGCCGAGGTTGGAAACATTTCGAACGGTTTTGATAGAAGCCGAAAATATCATAAACAGCCGACCATTGACAGACCTACCGCTGACTGCAGATGAGGAGGAACCACTTACTCCAAACCATTTCCTGTTGGGCTGCGTTAATTCAACACAAACGCCAAGTGCTAATGAGGAACAAGTTTGTCAGCGAAAGCAATGGAGAATCGCACAGAACCTCAAGGACAGACTTTGGAAAAGATGGATCGTTGAATATTTGCCGCGTTTATTGACACGTTCGAAGTGGAATCAGGAAGTGCCACCATTACAGAAGGGTCAACTTGTAATCGTATGTGATAATACGCAGCCAAGAAGTCAATGGCAGAAAGGAATCATCATCGAGACATTCGCCGCACCAGATGGACAAGTACGTACGGCGAAAGTTCGTACTGCCAGAGGAATACTTCGCCGACCTGCCATCAAGCTAGCCGCTTTAAAGTTTAGTGAAACCCTGTAAGTTTTCACGAGGGGTGGAATGTCGATGACGACAACTGACGACACACAACAAACAAACAAACGAACAGTACTACAAGAAATAAACAAACGAACAGGCCTATCAGAATGAAGAATGACAGGAACATATGGACAACGAAAGAAGAAGAAGAAGAAGACGTCACACAAGAAAGAAGGGCATTATTAAAAGGAACGTCAACGAGAATCCACGAGGAAGCAACACCAATTTTGTAACAAACATATAAAAATTCACAAACTAACTTTTGGACAATAAAGTTTACATAAAATAAATATTTTTGTTCAGTTCTTTTATTAGTCGACGTCGTATTCACCACAGTAATTATTCATCGATTCTTTCAGCTCTTCATGTTCTATGCTGAATGATGATATTTTACTGTAGGAGCCTTTTGCTGTAAGAGCGAGCGCGAGACAGCATATATATAGGTAGGTGCGAATGAGATGGCGAGTTAGGTCTATCGCGATCCCTCACTGCGCAGATGTTATTTCTGAGTATCTTCATTATTAATAAGGAATATAAAATACTTCTAATATATACAGACAATAAAGTATATTAATTCTAATAGTGTATGATACGTAGATTATATGCTTATTATTCTTTTTTGTGATTTTTTGAATGTAAGTGATTTTGTATTAAAAAGCCATGGGTGATGTATTAAATTGTATTATTTGCAACGAAAGTAGTGGCAAAATAATACTATTTTCGAACGAGACATTAAAAAAGTGTGAATTAATTTTAAAATTGCGAAAAAACATAAACTTAAATATAATGGCATCATTCTTCCACGTGAATATACAGAAAGTGGTTATCACAGGAAATGTTACAAATCATTCACAGGGCTGATGAAAAAATATTTTACTCCAGAACCTAAAAATTTTTAAAAGAATGTTGAAACAGAGCAAGAAAAAGAAACATCTAAAGACCTTAATACATCAACAGAAGATTCAATACCAGGTCCATCGCATTTGCCTGAGTTAACTGTATCACACCCACCTTCAACTTCTCAATCAACTGAACCTCAAATTTCCCGGGCAGCTGTGGACATTTGTGGACTTGAAGAGTCGATTGAAAATGCTAATGCAACCACAGAAGGAAATAGTTTGACTCAAAGTGATACCAGTGTTGCCATGAGTGAAAAAGTTTGTTTAGTTTGCAATAAAAAAAAAACAAGTGAGATCAAAAATGATTCCACTCCATGAAGGTGATAAAAACCAATTTCAGTCTCGTATAATTTCTAGCATCGAAAATCAAGAAGAATATAATGAATTGTTTAGTAGATTGGAAAGTAATAAAATTCTGAAAATATACTATCATACTGAATGTAGGATTCAGTTTAATAATAAAATATCTTCAACGGCGAAAATATCTGTTGAAAGCAACTGGCATCATCATCGAGAGTACCACCAAGAAGCTTTCAATGACATTAGTAGCATCATAGAAAAAGATATTATCAACAACGGCCGCTGTCATTTATTGATTTATTTACATGAATTATATACTGATTCATTGGAAAGAATGTATACAGAGAATTCCATTGAAATAGATGCTTCTTTTTCTGCACAACACCTAGAAGAAAAAATTGGTAAGAAGTTTTCCAAAGATCTTAAATTCGTTACGATCCGGAATAAAAAAATAAAAGCACCCAGTTATTTGAAGACGATTGGCGAAACATTACTGGACAACTTAAAATCTGTAAATATTTTACAAAAAGCGGCATTATTCTTAAGAAAAAATATTTTGACAATGGACAAGAAAAAACTACCATCTAAAAATCTTTCAGCACAGCATGATAATGAATAAAATAATGTAGATTCTTATATAGTGTATAACAATATCTAATATCATCAATTTATTTTTTATAATTATGTTATTTGCTTTTTTTTTGACAGAATAAATTGAAATTTTTTGTACTTCAAGGTAGTTGTAGCATCGAATGTCTTTTCTTAAGATTTTTTTAAATTTTAAACAGATTACTAGTTAAATGAATGGGAGCCTAAAAGTTTATTTGCATAAGTCATTCTAATCACTAGTCTCTTTTTTAAGATCTATCTCTCTTTCTATACATATAATAAAAACGTAACAGTTTGTTTGTTTGTGCACGCTAATCTCAGAAACGGCTTAATCTATCTAGATGGGGTTTCCATTAATATATTGTGGCAAGCTTAACTTAACATTTAGTTTGTATTTCATGTCAATCGGTTGATAAATAAAAAAGTTATGCCAATTCTTGCGGACGAAGTCGCTGGCACACCTAGTATACAATATGCTTGTCTGGCAAGGGGTTGGAACTATCAAAAATGTCTGGCTGATGAGAAAACATCATTAGCCTATTACCCAAGTATTATATATAAAAATCAGCTTTTATACTATAACGTAAGTAGAATTTTAATTTGACAAACATTAAGGGTGTCTGGCAAGGGGTTGCCACTATGTTAAGTGTCTGGCAATGAATGACATGATTTTTAATAATATTCTGAAAGTAATACCAAAAAATCACATTTTATAATTTGACGTAAGTAGAACGGTATTTTACACACCTTTAGAGCGTTGGACACTATGAATTCACAACGAGGTAGCGTTGGACACTATGAATTCACAACGAGGTAGCGTTGGTCACTATAAATTCACAACGAGGTAGCGTTGGACACTATAAATTCACAACGAGGTAGCGTTGGACACTATAAATTCACAACGAGGTAGCGTTGTACACTATGGATTCACAACGAGGTAGCGTTGGACACTATAAATTCACAACGAGGTAGCGTTGGACACTATGGATTCACAACGAGGTAGCGTTGGTCACTATAAATTCACAACGAGGTAGCGTTGGACAATATAAATTCACAACGAGGTAGCGTTGGACACTATAAATTCACAACGAGGTAGCGTTGGACACTATGGATTCACAACGAGGTAGCGTTGGACACTATAAATTCACAACGAGGTAGCGTTGGACACTATGGATTCACAACGAGGTAGCGTTGGACACTATAAATTCACAACGAGGTAGCGTTGGACACTATGGATTCACAACGAGGTAGCGTTGGACACTATAAATTCACAACGAGGTAGCGTTGGACACTATAAATTCACAACGAGTTGGCGTTGGACACTATTTACTCACCCAGTCTTGCTTCCTGAACTCTGCTTCTGCGCTGCCGGTACCGGAATCCTACTATGATGACTATGATGAGTTCCTTACTTGTCCACTGCCGGGACTTGAACTACGGAATGCTACTCTTACTTGAGTACGAATGAGTTCCTCATATGTCCACTGCCGGGACTTGAACTACGGAATGCTACTCTTACTTGAGTGCTAGAATGAGTTCCTCATATGTCCACTGCCGGGACTTGAACTGATTTTCATGTATTTCACTGGTTCCCTTATACACCTTTTGGTAGTAAGTGAATGTGAGCTGTAAAAGTCAACGAAATGCAACTCCACGTGGAGTCAATGGTAAGCTGCTGGTGATGTTGTTGTTATGTGTTATCGTCACCATTATCATTGCCTGTGTTGGTACATGTAATCGGTGTTGTTGGTGGCGAATATTGCTGTTGAATTTGGTTTGTAGAGGCGAAAATGTAATGGGTCATTACACTCCCTCCTTTCTTACGGAGACGAGAACCTTCTCGTCTTGACTGGTGGCTTACAGGTGATGGAGGGAAGTGTAGCTGAAAAGCTACAACCTTAATCCCGGAAGGGTGGGGGCTCAGGTCCAGGGCGTTGCGATCTTCTCGTCAAGAGTGGTTGTCCTGCAAGACTTGTGGAAAAAAAATTTCCGCCCAAGTTGTCCATTCCAAGGATTGCATCATTGGTTAAATCTACTAAAAATGTGACGTCTCCCGGAACCAAACATACTTCAAGACTATAAGTGGCCGAACAGTGCTCTCTGGTAGTGTTGCGACTTCCGTTGGGTAAATGAATTTCACGTTCCTGGTAACACGCAGGAACTTTCAGAGCTCTTAGCTCATCTCTTTCTACTGGACCGACAAACGAATTCGTAGAACCGGTATCAACTAACGCATTGAAAATCTTTTCCTCAACTTCTATCGGTATAAATACCCTACTTTCACTGCAGGGTTTGGTATTAGTATGTCTCGGTATGCTTTGTTCTGGTCCTACTTGGATTGCTGATGAATCCATCTCAACCGTTTCGGTATGCGAATCACGTATGCAGCGTTTATTGTACCGTGCCCACGAACGAGTAAATCGACTAGCTGTTGTAGTCTTTTTCGGTTTCCTCCTGCTTCGGTTCGGACTTCGCTTATTTATAACACCTGGTTGAGGCATTAAAATAGTTGCTATCTGTTGAAGACCTTGGTTATTTGTTGGATTTTGATACTCAGCTTCGACGATTGCAGCAGTTCTATTATTCCAATTTTCTGCTGGCGGGTTTTGTCGACGGCATGGACAGTCTTTAGTTAGCCATCCGTCTTCTCCACAATTGGAGCAAAACAACCAAATGGTCGATGGCAATTTCTTTTTTGGTGCCCCCGTTGCTTGCAGTTCCAGCAATGTGTATTGGGGTCGTACGGCACCGATGTTGCACCAAACTGTGCTCGTGGTGCTGGAGGTGGAGCCAAGGCGGGTCTCATATTTCTTTCTTCGGTCTTCACGTACTCGTTCTCCTCGGCTAGGTCGGCTCCTTCAAAGTCTGGAAATCGTTTCTTCGGACGTAAAGTCGGTATTCCGGGCGGAGACTGTCGTATATCCTATCGACATTATCTTCTTTGCTCATCTTAGGGTGTTGCCTAATAAGGTAGTGCATAGCTCGAATGAAATCTTTTGCCTTTTCTCGCGGTCCTTGTTTCTTTCGCCAGATTTCCTCCTCTAACTTATGGACAAATCGTGGTGGCAAGAAATATTTGAGAAATACTTGGCGAAACTCTTCCCATGTCCGAAATTTCTCCTTATGGATCCGTAACCACTCTAGGGCGGATCCTCGAAAGATTTCCGGGAAGGTGCGGAGGATGTGTTCTGCTGGTATGGAGTAGCATGTCACCAACTCTTCTAGACGTTCCATAAACTCAAGGGCATTTCCCGAACCGTCGAACTTAAGACTCCATTTACGGACGGTGTTCATGGTTTTGGCCTCAGGACTTCGGTACAATCTGTGTGGACCTGGTTGGTTCATGCTATCTAACTCCGGATAGTGCGTGGGTGGACGCACGGTGTTTGAGCTCAAACTTGTTGCAGGCCCGGCTACAGTGGTCTGGTGGTACCATCCTCCTACGGCTGGAGGTACAAGTAACTGGAGTTGGGCGCTCGGTTCTTCTGTCGTCTCGGTTGTATTGGCAGGTTGTGGTAATGCTTCGTTTGCTCAGGCGGGATCGTAGTGTGGATACGGTGCCACTTGTGTCCAACTTTTTGGAAGCCATTTTCTCAATGAGTTCCGTCTTCTTGAGCAAGTAGATGGACGCAAGATTTTCTTCGACGTCCATGTCGATATTACTGTCGGTATTTGCCATGGTTCCTAATTACTGGCAACGGCTTGAAACTTCAGCTTCTCTTTCTGTTTCTTTTGTGGCTCGGTAGTGAGCTCCTCTGATTCTGATCGGTCAGTTTCCTCGATGTATGACAGGTCTGTCAGTATGATCCCTCAGAGAGTTAGTTCTTCTGGAACGGTCGGTCGGTCGGTAAATCTGGATAAGAAGTAACTCCTCTGACTGGGTCAATTTCTAGTCGGTGTAATACAGGTCGTTTGGTATGGACTTCTTAGCAAGTTGATCCTTCTGGACACTATGGATTCACAACGAGGTAGCCTTGGACACTATAAATTCACAACGAGGTAGCGTTGGACCCTATGGATTCACAACGAGGTAGCGTTGGACACTATAAATTCACAACGAGGTAGCGTTTTTTTTTTTTTTTTTTTTGCATCTCAGAGACTAAGTCGCACGAAGCTTAGAGCAAGCTCATTTGTACGTACTTATCTACGCTCTTCATCATAAATGCAAGTGTTAGAGGTTAGAAAACACCAACACCAGCACAAAACGAACGTATAGAAAATATATATGAGAAAAAAAAAATAAATACAAATAGTGACATACAATATAGAACACCTAACATGAAATACAATAATAATTAATTAAACAAAACTACTAAAAATAAAACAAAGTATAAACTACAAATATTTTGAAAAACAATAAACTAAGAATAATTGAACAAAAATCATGCATGTGGAGCACTGGTTTTAAATTTTTGTTTTAAACTATATTTATTAATGTTGAAATCTAAAAGTAGGGAGTTAGAATTATATAATCTACTCATGCGCGATAGCGGCTCATTCATGCCGTAATTGGTTCTATGATGGGGGCAATGAATCAACTCCAAATTACGCAAGTGGTGAGATCCTCCGCGGTAGTTAAAACCTATGGACGAGAGCAAGTAAGGAGCATCTATAAAGCCAGTCAAAAGCTGATGGAAAAATACTAGGTCGTTGTTGATACGTCTTTGACTAAGGGTTTGCAATTGCAAAAGTTTGATTCGATGTTCATAAGGAGGTAGATTGAATGGATCTTCCCAAGGAAGACCCTTCAAAGCAAAACGTATAAATTTATGTTGCACAGCCTCGATACGATGTTTATGAATTTCATATAGGGGAGACCAAACTTGTGAGGCGTACTCGAGATGAGGACGAACATAACAGTTATACAAAGATAATGTTACATAAGGATCATCAAATTCTTTTGACCACCTTTTTATGAAACCTAGCATAGAATTTGCTTTCCTTACTATTGAGCTTATATGCTCATTAAATTCAAGGTTAATATTGAAGTAAACACCTAGGTCACGAAAACTTGAGACACTACATAATGAATGACCAGACATAAAGTATATAGCATTGCTAGGTTCACACACGCGTTGAACACTATAAATTCACAACGAGTTAGCGTTGGACACTATTTACTCACCCAGTCTTGCTTCCTGAACTATGCTTCTGCGCTGCCGGTACCGGAATCCTACTATGATGACTATGATGAGTTCCTTACTTGTCCACTGCCGGGACTTGAACTACGGAATGCTACTCTTACTTGAGAACTAGAATGAGTTCCTCATATGTCCACTGCCGGGACTTGAACTACGGAATGCTACTCTTACTTGAGTGCTAGAATGAGTTCCTCATATGTCCACTGCCGGGACTTGAACTGATTTTCATGTATTTCACTGGTTCCCTTATACACCTTTTGGTAGTAAGTGAATGTGAGCTGTAAAAGTCAACGAAATGCAACTCCACGTGGAGTCAATGGTAAGCTGCTGGTGATGTTGTTGTTATGTGTTATCGTCACCATTATCATTGCCTGTGTTGGTACATGTAATCGGTGTTGTTGGTGGCGAATATTGCTGTTGAATTTGGTTTGTAGAGGCGAAAATGTAATGGGTCATTACAATTTTTTATAATCCGAACTAATTATAGGTTTATGATAAATAAAACTTTGTCATTGATTATTATTTTCTGAAAAACAATTCGAATCTTTCAATTCTAAATGGATTCCGGTTGGTGATGTTTTTTATGGGAAGTAATTTTGGATTCATGTTTCTGCTTAGTAGTGAAATTAAATCATAACATGAAGCTCAATTAAATATCGTCAAAGGTGGATGTGACGAAACGAAAATACGGACGACGAATGTTGAAGAGGGGAGCTAATTGGATCCCTTTTGGATATCAACGATGAGATTACATTTGGAGTTTTGAAGTTAGTGACTTTTGATGGTTTAGATCTTAGAAGAATAATAATATGAGTACAATGCGTTCAAGTCAGAGTATAGGGGTTGCTATATGAATCAACAGGGGCGTAGCAACAATGGTAGTATCTTTTGATACTGGGGCGGGTGTCCCTATAGGGAGAGGAACACCATCCAGCCCTCTCAGCACTCACGAGTCAAACATTTTGGGGAAACATCAGGATCAAGACGAGGGCTTCATTAATTTATATGAACCCGTTATTAAATTTTCAGATGGCATGTATGTAAATATATGTAACGACTGTTCAACAACTCAGGCAAGAACTCCCCCAACCCCCATCCGACGAGCTAGGACGCGCTAGAGCAAGTATGCCAAGCAAAGAGTAATTTGAATTTTTTTCTAATGATTTGAAACCATTCTATCTCCCGTTAACGAGATGAAGCAATTCGTTCCGTGTTCCAACCAGTAACACCGGCTTCCGTTATAAGGGTTATTCTTTTGCAGTATTTTAGCGGTGTACTAATGCTTTTTACGCTAATTTATCGAATATTACCTAGAAAACCACATGTAGCTAGTCAATTGTAGATCAATATAAACATCATAGAATGGGGCTAAAAATGTCAAACATAACCATAACTTTTGTCCGCGGTAGAAAGTGATATCCACTCAATGGTATGGACAACAAACCCTTATGTCAATTATTGGGCATTCCTTATGCGCTAAATATGGACATTTTTTATACTACTCTAGCTTCATTATAGCACTGCGTCAGAATTGACTTCATTTTGTAGATTGAAAAGAATACTTCGATGATATCAAGGATGTCATTTTTCTCCTAGAGCCAATAAAAAGGGAGAATCTCTCGATCTAACTCCAAAAGGAATACTATTATATATTTCATCGTTGGGGTAAGAGGCGTACAAAACTCTTGTGATGGCTTTGAAAATTCTGCTGATTCTATCATTGCCCTTGGCATCGTGTGAGCGATCATTCAGTAAACTGAAATTGATAAAATCTAATCTCCGTACAACCATGTCTTATTGTTGCAACACAACACAAAAATATAATTTTTTCTTAGGTTGTATCAAACCAATCAATTATAATGAAAAACAATTTATAATACGCATGAGCATTAGATTATTCGTATTACCTTTACACACTCAAATAATTTTCGATTTCATTCATACAAATAACAACTTCTTACATTCATAAAGCAGAGGGGGAGGTGGTAAGACTAATAGTTTCCAATGGTGGTTTCTTCGCACTGGAAATTTTTTGTTGCCCCAGGCGCCAGCACTCCTAGACCCGCCACTGCCTGGTTTCCTAGAAAATGAGTTTCTAGCTATGCTAGAAACTCATTTTCTATTAATTATTAGTTGGACAGACAGACTTCGTTTGATGGAAGTTGGATGGTCTGATGTAGTTTTCGTTCACACTTATCAAGCTTGTCGTCCAACCTTTAGTCACATACCCTTTCACTCCGTCCAACTTCTAGGTTTTCAAAAATTTTTGAAAACCATCCAACAAATTGGACAAGCGGTCGTATGAAGAGTTCACACTATCAAGCATTGGTTTGTCAAACCTAAGTTTGTCCAACTAATTGTACAGTGTGAACAGGGCTTATATAGAAGATGATTGAAATAAGGGTAATTTGGCAGTTAAGGTTTTAAAATATGTCTCTTAAGAGATTTATTTCTGAAAATGGTATTGAGAAGCGACTGAGAGCAAAACTTAAAGTTATCAATGCGAGAGTCAAATGTTCAAAAAGAAAACTTAAAAAATTTGATATCTTAAGACATATTTAATAAGAAATTATATGTACATAATCTGTGATAGTAAAAAACTGTGTCAAGGTAGTTTTTGTTGACTTAAATTTGATTAATAAATAATTGAACATTTACGACCTTCTTAAACTTTCAAGCTGAGGGAACCGTATTTACATGAAGTACCCATATATATAAACTACATAATTACATATCTACCAATCTACCAAACAAATTACTTTTAAAAGTTGGGTATGACGGTATACAATTTAACATCACCGGAAAAAAGAAATAATCTTCTTAACTAGATAGGTACTTCTTATATACAAATTCATAAACTCAGTCATTGAATAATTGTATTTATTCAATGTAATTATTCAATGGCTCAGTTCTTATCATCACTTTAAAACCATTTTTAATCTTAACAACCTCATCGGTAACCAACGAAACAATAATAAACAATAATAAAAAATATCCCTTGGGACTAAATTTGCAAAAAGGTTGGTGAGTTAACTAGCTCCGACTCCGACGACACTAGCGACATATGAACTCCTTGTGGCGATTTTCTCCGGTGTCGCTCTTATATATATAATTATTCAATGACTCGGTAATACCGAGTCGGTATAGGAACCGTCTGATTTCCTAAGTGTTTCTAGTTTTTGATTTTGTTTTCAAAAATTTCTGCCACATCAAAAAATAATTTTTGAATTAAATTTTACTTTCTCCCTTAATTTTTTTTTACAGCACGTGTGTGGTGCTTTTGCATTTTCCATCTGAGTTGGTTTTCATATCCTTTCTTTTGATTGCATTTTATCTCCCGGATTCTGATTTCGTTCACAAGGTAACTTCGTTTTGGTTGGCACATGCACACTCACTTTCACTTCTCTATTTTTTGGCAGACATTTGTTACATTTTTCTCCCTTCTAATGGGATACTTGTTTTCTTATAAAGCTTTCGCGCACTAGAAAAAAAAATTATTTTTTTTAAACGCAATATATTTTTCCGCTTCTTTAAGGCATACTTATATTTCACATTTTATCTCCTTCTTCAAAGATACTTATAAATTTTTTCAGTTATAACTCCCGCACTTAAACGCCTAGACAACCAATAATTTTCCTTACTTTTTTTCAGGATTTTTTCAAATATGGTCGTCCTGTCACGGTCGCCAATTAATTATCTTATCTTAACTCACGAATTTGTTTTTTTTTTTACTAGAATTTGGTTCTACTGTGACTGTGGTTTACTAAGAACTAACATATGTATACAGTAATCCCCGGATAAATACCCCCCGCTTAGTTGCGTTACCCGTTTAATTGACCTGAATCCTAGGCAAAAAAATGATCACATAAGAAATATACATAAAATTTCCCGTTTAAATGCATTCCGCTTAGTTGCGTTTCCCGGTTAAATGGTCCAAAAATCAAAACTCTTTTTTCAATTTGAAGCAAAATTGCCCGGTTAATTGAACGAAAACAACCAAATCATTGAAGTCACTTTTTGCTTACACCTTAAATGATTGATGATGAATTGGTCGCATTGTTGCGCGCGTACAAGTTAATAGTCAAATTTACATGACTTAAATCGTTGTGAGATTTTTTACTCTCTCGTGAGCACTCTCTTTTGTGCACTGCTACGAAAAATCGCTGTGCTGGAACAGGATTAGACTGACTTTCACCGAATTTCGGTGCATTTCGTGCGAATTTTCAGTAAAGAAACACACCTATTTATTATTAGGTTTGTTCGTTAAAACCCTGGGGTCGACACAAAGCGTTTTTTTGAGAAACCTAGGTCGCCCTGAATGTCAAATTGAGTGTTTTTTAGCCCTGGGGTTGACCTGGGTTTTCCCTCAACTCACCCTAAGTTTTTGCTGTGGCGAGTTGAGGGCTGTCAAATGGCATGTATTTTTATTCAAATGACAGGGATGTGTGGTGATGTGTGATTTGAGAATTGGAAAACCCAGGTTTTTTTGACAACTCATAAGATTGTCAAGAAAACTTGGGTCAACCCTGGGTAAAGTTCAACGAACGAGCCTATTGTTTGCTGAAACATCAGAGTTTAGCGACTGCAAATTAAAATCTTGAAAATGTGTAAGGAAACAATGCAGGTGAAAATTACAGATTCTTACCATGATATAATGTTCAAGCCAAATAAAAAGCAAATCTGACTAATTCCCTCTTGTACGCTTGCTAAAGATATACGCACGGATTATGTACCAATTCATAATTTATGTGTTGTGTACATTATGAAAAATTGTTCCTTTTCAATCATTCCTAGGCTGAAATTGTTTTGTTCTTTTTTTATGTCTTACCATTATATGTTAATTTTCCGTTCAATAAAATTTTGATTTTCATTAAAAAGGTTCTTCTTGACTTTCTTGCCAAAGTCGTAAAAAAAATCGCTTTATTGCGTTTTCATTTCAATTAAGCGGGGTTTTTCTAAATGGACAGCAGATCAATTAAGCGGGATTCTTTTAATTGCGTTCCCCTGTTAAATGCGTCTAAAGTTGTGCATTTAAGGTGACGCAATAAACCGGGGAGCACTGTACACAATACTATGACGATGGCTTCATGAGAGAGGCAGGGCTCGTTGTCGTTATCTCTAGTTGGGCATGTTGGAACACGTTTGCGTTGATAAGGTCGGGCGGATGCTTTGTTTATATTCCAAACGGATGGTGCCTGCAATATCATCACTTTTGGCTTTAATTCGATTGTTGACATATTGCCTTAACCTGCAAGGAAAAAGATCCGGAATGTTAGGCTATTTCGTTAACATCACAAGTTTTGTTCTAAGAGGGCTGACTCTTAGTCCGCATCTTACGGCCCACTTGATTGGCCTATTAAGGCCGTTCTGTAAAACCTCACAAAGAGTTGTTGTGAACTAAGAACCAGAGCGAGTATAAAACTACACCTTGCTGTGTACCTCTACAAGTTTCACTTTTGACACGCATTTCTGCTTTTATGCAGCATGTGGTCGACCCAGTTGCACAACTTTGGCTCGAGATTTATGGAGCTTAGTGCCTGGCGAATAGCATTGTATTTGTCATTGGTGAAGGGCCACTCTTTTTGGGGGAAAGCAGCCAGCATGAATTCTTTGTAAAGATTGATTCTTCAACGTTTCATACAACTTCTTGAAATGCAGTCTCAACTGATTTGTCTTTTATGAATGCTTGTTGGGCAGTAGAGATCGAATTATAGTTCAGTTTTTTTCGGATGTGCGTTTCTATAAGTTTTTCTAGAGTTAAGAGCAGAAAGGAGAATAGAGTCATTCGGCTGAAATCCTTTACTTCAGTCTCTGACCTCTTACCAGCTTTGAGGATGAAAATAATTTAACTTCTCTTCAACTAGCTGTAGTAAAGGTGACGTTATATAACCCCGAAATATTTCCACTATGATCGGCCTTTTGTATCATTTGAATGATGCCGTCAGGGCCTGCAGATTTGTGTGCTGAGAATGAGTCGATGATCCACATAACTTTCCTTTTATTTAATAATTGATTTCATAAAATATTTTTGAGCAAAGGTATAAGGCTAAAATTGTTATTACATATTAATTCGTCATTCTGAGTTTTATTTATAGTAATTCAAACAAATACTAGAGGTGGAGCAACTACTTATCAAGAGAAGAATAAGATTTCTCAAAAAGAGTTGAGTATTTGCCTGGATTAATTCATTATACCAAATAATTTATTTCTATTAACTTAACCTTTTACTGAAAGTTGCAGTTTTTTTTTTTTACTTGAAGTAGATACTTTTATTTTAAGCATATCACCCATATTAGATCTTAATTATGATTATTATTTGTGTTATCAGTTGTGTTGCTTTAGAGACACATCATATATATATATTATATATATATAAAAAAAGCCAAGTATTTATGCTACTACTTTAAGGTAATTCCGAAGTTTCTTTAAGTGACAATAATAAATTACAAAGATTTCTCAATGCCTATACCTTTCTCAAAATATAAAAGTCAAAGGTCAAAAAGCCACTTAGCATAGCTTTCAAATAGAACATGTTAAAACTAGAAGCACTTGCGATGAACAATACCGGGTCCAGATTCATCATACTCTTGCTTTGAGATCCACATTTGTTGAAAAGTAGATAAAGAAGCTAAAATTGATCCGCCAATCCATACTGAGTATTTCCTTTCGGGTGGAGCAATGATTTTAATTTTAATTGTTGAAGGTGCTAGTGCAGTAATCTCTTTCTGCATTCGATCCGCAATACCTTCGAAAGAAAACTTGATGAAATTGAAAACAAAAATTTAAAATTGATTTACCTGGATACATGGTAGTTCCACCAGATAGAACTGAGTTTGCATACAAATCCTTGCGAATATCAACGTCGCATTTCATTATTGAGTTGTAAACAGTTTCATGAATTCCACATGATTCCATTCCAAGGAAAGATGGTTGAAATAGTGCTTCTGGGCAGCGGAATCTTTCGTTTCCAATAGTTATTACTTGACCATCTGGCAGTTCGTAGGATTTCTCCAAAGAGGTTGATGCAGCGGCTGTGGCCATTTCTTGCTCAAAGTCAAGGGCTACGTAACATAATTTTTCTTTAATATCTCTTACAATTTCTCTTTCGGCTGTGGTAGTGAATGAGTAGCCTCTCTCAGTAAGAATCTTCATTAAATAATCTGTCAGATCACGACCAGCCAAGTCTAGGCGAAGAATAGCATGTGGCAAAGCAAAACCTTCATAAATAGGTACAGTATGTGATACACCATCCCCAGAATCGAGCACGATGCCAGTTGTTCTACCAGAAGCATACAAAGATAACACAGCTTGAATAGCAACGTACATTGCTGGAGAATTGAAGGTTTCAAACATTATTTGAGTCATTTTTTCTCGATTTGCTTTTGGGTTGAGAGGGGCCTCAGTTAATAACACTGGATGTTCTTCAGGAGCAACACGTAGTTCATTGTAAAATGTGTGATGCCAAATTTTTTCCATATCATCCCAATTTGTAATGATTCCGTGCTCGATTGGATATTTTAGGGTTAAGATACCTCTCTTGCTTTGAGCTTCATCTCCAACGTATGAATCTTTTTGCCCCATTCCTACCATTACACCTTGATGCCTTGGTCTACCAACAATGGAAGGAAATACGGCTCTTGGGGCGTCATCTCCTGCAAAGCCAGCTTTGCACATTCCGGATCCGTTGTCGATGACGAGGGCACCTGCATCATCATCACACATCTTAATGAATTTGTGTTGTTAGTAGTGTTCTGAAAAATTATACCAGTATAGTTGTTTTATTAAAGCGAAGGTCTTGCCAACAAAATTTGACTTCTGCTTCAATACCAGTTTCATTAAAATTTAACTCATTTACCTCTGAAATGCAATAAGAAATATAACGATCGACCTCCTAACTCAACTGCAAATGACTCGTTCATGCCATAGCTCTAGTTATATATAAACATTTTCAAATCCATCAGAACCACCAAGCTCACACGCTAAAAACAATAACAATGTCCTAATAAGTAGTTTTACAACAGAAAGCTTTAGCATTAGGTACGCTTGTATACAACACTTACACATTGCGCATATGCACTTATTGGATACTTGAAATGCTTTTAACTTTAAAATGTAAACAACCAACCCATCAGTTTCCACCCAGAAATAGAAGCTAACCTTAGAAGGATTGGTATAATGCAAACAAGCAAACCAAAAATAACTTTTCAATGTTATTCAGCGGAGTAATGCCGGATTTCTTATGGCAAAAATAAATGTGAATATATCTAAATATAACAACGTTCTCCTAATTGCACGAAGTCAGAAAAAAACAACTCTTTTAATTTAAATTTAATAGTAATTTAGCGACGCCTGGTTATATTTTTCCTTGATTCAAGAAAGCTGAAGATAGCCATGCTTAAGAATTTAACTTATTCATTAGTGAAAGTGAAAACTTCACATTATGATATATGAATGAGCACAAGCAATTTTTCTTTATATACATTCCTTTTCTTAGGATCTAAGATCTGTGTTTGCATTTGTGAAAGTAAGTTTTCTCTGTGCAAGGCTTTTAAACAAGCATTCGTTATATACGAGAGCTTGCTAGGTTTTCGCGGGTTCATATTAACTTAAGGCAGTTAATATTTTTTTATCACATTTTATTTCTTCTTTTTTTTTTTCCTCGCTATGATTGTCACTCTTAATGTTTTTGAAATCCCTGGCTTGCCTTCAATTTGCCCAAAAGTAACACTAGGTGTTTGGTACGAGATATGATAAATGGCATGTAGTTTTATCAAAAAAACTATTCAAACTAACAATTTTGGAAACAATTTCTATTTCCTATATTCATATATATATTCCTTCTATTGTTGTGGGATGCAGAATATTTCGGTTGCCGCAACAATATAACCGCTTAAGTCTCAGCAATTAAAAACTTAATCTTTTTCATATGCAAAAACAAAGAAAGAACACACCTGTTTCATATATTAAAAGTATTTAATTTGTTTCTTATAGTTAAAAAAAAAAACAAACTTTAGCTGTTATGGCTGGCTGAAGTACAAAAAATTATAATAATAATAAGCATAATTCGAGTTACACTTTTATGGATTTTTACTTGCGATCTTATATTGGTACTAATATGTATGTATGTATGTATTTATTAGTTTAATTAAACTTTTACAGATTAATTTGTTTGAAAAATCTTGTACAAATAAAGAGTTTTGATTAATGATTAATGACGGCTAAATATAAATTAAAATTCCAAATAGAAAGGTTAAATCAAATTGACAATTTCTTAAACATTGTTTACAATATACATATACACATAAAGTTTTTGTTTAAATGTATGAATATGATGTTCATTTCTTATCTCTTCTGGTAAACTGTTGAAAAATGATAGCCCTTTGTACATTAGGGTATTCTGCGTGCTACTTCTGTTGAATCTTGCTAGTCTAAAGTTGTTTCCTCCTCTGAGATTGTAAGGTTGAGCTTCAGCAACAGTGACCAAGTAGCAATAACAGGTAATCCGGGAAAATATTTTCGCGAGTTTTAAAGATGAAAACCATTGCGTTGAATACCAAAAACTGCTGAATTGTCATCCAGCTTAAAGCCTGGATCATAAACTGGATAGGAGTGTATATGTTGCACTTTAAAATCATTCCCATTGCCTTGTTTTGTAAGATTTGAAATCTATACTTTATTTCGTTAGAACACGTATGTATATATTAGTGTGGAACAATATGTAAAATGGGGTAACACTAACGAATTATACAACAACAAAGCGATTTTCATGTTTGTAATGCTTCTTAGTCTCATTAAAAAGTTCACCTTCTTTGCAATTTTTTTACATATATACTCAGCATGTTCTTTAAATTTTAACTGACTTTCTAACACGACACCGAGATATTTAAAATTACTAACACATTCGATTTGTTCATTGTCCATAGAAACCACAATATTCGATCTACAATTAAAAGTCATACATTTGGTTTTGGCCACATTTAGCATCAGTTTCATCATTTTTAACCACTGACTTAAATTTTCAAGATCCTCGTTCAAATGATAGGTCATTTCATCTATATTCTTCCCGCTTAAATAAATGATTGTATCATCAGCGAATAATTTAACTTTGCAGTGACTCATAATGCCTTTGATATCATTTATGTATATGTTAGGCAGTCATAGTGATTAAATGGCTATTATACATAATGACTGGTCATTATATATATAATGGCCAAATTCACTAGACAAAGTAATAAATTAATCACTTTGTCTGGACATTATTCATAATAACTTGTCAAAGTTAGTCAAAGTAATAAATGCGGTCTAGTCGACTTGTTACCCCTCCCTCTCTTCATCCCGCTACCGCGTTCCGTATGCAACAGCTTTCCGCATGGCCCGCTTCGCGGGGCTCATTATTTTAACCCTTTTTTCCGCAGGGTTAAGCTGCTCATGCTAAATATGAAAATAGCAATTAATTTCCGTATGCAACAGCTTTCCGCATTTATTTTATAATTTAATTTTTTAAATAATCTTTGTGATTAGTTAAGGCAAATTGAAATATAATTTTATAATTTTAAACGCATCCCTTCGTGTTTTATTACATTATCCAAGTCATCGAAGATATTATATATAATAGCTAGTTAATGTGATTAATTTCGTGTCCATTATCACTTTAACCAAACTGAGTAGATATTATGCATAATGGCTAGCCATTAAACATAATATCCAGATTTATTACTTTGGCTGTATCATATATAAGGAAAAGATAAACTCCCAAAATCGATGCTTGTACTGCCTTCACTTCATAATTTGACAAATTCAAACATTTGAAATGAAATGCCTGGCAACATCCTCCTTTACAGACAACATACTCTGATTCTCTGATTGTCGAGTGGACTTCTTACAGTCTACACAATTCATTTCACTCGACACATACAAAAGCGTTGGTTAGAATCTCTACCGGTGCTTGCACAACCGTTCCAACTGAGAGAAAAAAAAAAATTTTAGCTAGACGAAATGTTTCAGTTTATTTTACTAATTTAGGATGAGTTTTTATATTTTATAAAATAATTCACTTTTAAAACACCAGACAACAGCTTAATCTTGGGGATTGAAAGCTTTTCACAATTTAATACCGCCGTTTACACCATAAATATTGTTAATTGTTTAGCCGTGGATGGGCGTTGTACTATTCGGGTAGGCTCTGATTGGTGCCAACTTGGCGGCGCCCAGATGCTGTAACTTACAGTACACGTCAATTGTGCTTACTATACCTCCAAGCGGTATCCACTGGGACCTGGGATGCTCCGTCCAGAGCTGACCTGCTAAACTAGTAAGTGCGAGTGTTGATAAGGGAGTCCGGAACAAAGAATTGTGATCCATCAACACTATAATTGCTCTGCGAACAATGACTGACTGCACGAATCTCAGTGGTCTACGAGAGCTTTCGTGTAAGTGCCCCAGCGGATGAATTCGAAGAACAGAATCAACGGTGGACTTCAGCAGCCATAAAAGCAGAAACCCCTGAAAGAGCTACTCCAACATATTTGATTTAAAGGTCTTTTGGGGTCTTTCAATACTAGGACAGGGTATTGAAGTAGAGATGGTGGCGGACGAGCTCCTGGTGAGCCAACGGCAGCACTCACACCCCTGCAGCAGGGTTCTAACTCTGGATATTCCAGCCCTTTGTGTCCGAAGGGATCCAAAAGGACCTGGCCCTCCAGGTTGGGGGTTGTGCGTAGGGTTAACTACCCAACCACGGAAAAAAGACCTTGTTCCGAAACAACAAGCAGCCTCGGATAACGATAATGATTTCAAAGTTGACGACCCAAGCAAACGAAAAAAGGACAACGACCTTCGGATCTGCACTTGGAACGTAAGATCTCTTAACGGACTAGGTGCAGCTGGAGAATTAGCGGACGCCCTGGACTGCTGCAAAGCAGACATAACCGCCATCCAAGAAGTGTGATGGAGTGGACCGGGCATAAAGAAGATGAAAAATTGTGACATATACTATGGCGACTGCTACAGACAACAGAAACAGCGTGTATTTGGGTGCGGATTTGTCGTTAGAGGAAGACTCAGGGATAAGGTGATTAGCCAAAATCCAGTCAATGAGCGTATAATGACCATCCGCATCAGGGCTAAATTCGCCAACATAAGCCTTATATGCGCCCACGCCCCCACAGAAGAGAAAGACGACGATTCCAAAGACTGTTTCTACGAGCTCCTCGAAGAAACATATGAGCAGTGCCCTGGACACGACGTGAAAATCGTTCTTGGCGATTTCAACGCAAAACTAGGGAAGGAGGACATCTTTGGAAACACAATCGGTAAGCATAGCCTCCACGACAAAACCTCCGAAAACGGATTGAGGCTAATCGATTTTGCTGCGGGGCTGAATCTTGTTGTAAGTAGTACACGCTTCCCGCATCTCAAAATTCATAAAGGTACGTGACGATCCCCAGATCAATTAACCGTCAACCAAATTGACCATGTCGCGATCGACGCAAGGCACTCTTCCAGTGTGCTAGATGTCCGAACTTTCCGAGGGGCCAACTTTGACTCGGACCACTACCTTGTTGTAGCCAAGGTACGAATGAGGATATCTTGTTCACGACCAGCACGAACTAACGCTGTGAAGAGATATGACGTCGGAAAGCTACAATCGCAAGAGATTGCCAATGCCTTTTCCAATCGAGTATCCCTTCAATTATCCTTGAATCCCATGCCGCCAGCATTAAACATTGAAGACCAGTGGCAGCAATGCCAAGAAGCCATCAGAACTGCTGCCTCTGAGGTTCTGGGTTTCACTCGGCCACCAAAACGAAACCCATGGTTCGATGAAGAATGAAGGCAGGCAAATGCAGCCAAGCAAAGAGCACGACAAATGCTTTTGCAAACACGAACGAGGGCTGCTTACGATCAGTATAACGAGATTTACAAGGAGAGAAGAAGGGAAGAACACCGACTTCTCAAAAAGAAAACGAAGCAGCATGAGAAGCGCTCGTTTGAGGAAATAGAGAGATGCCATGACAGGAACGAGATTCGGAAGTTTTACCAAAAGGTAAAAAGATCCTGCCAGGGTGGCAAACCCCGAACTCAAGCCTGTAAAGACCAGCAGGGAAATATTATTATAGAGTCACAGTCGCTACTGAGGATCTGGAAAGATCATTTCTGCAGACTGCTTAACGGCGATGAGGACACAAATTCCGCTGTCAGGCAGAACGCCCAATTCAGCTTGGACGATGATCAAGAATGCCGTCCTCCCGACCTAGAAGAAGTTAAGCTTGCTATATGCAAACTTAAATCAAATAAGACTGCATGTGCAGATGGCCTCGATGCCGAACTTTTCAAGGCAGCTGGAGATCAGTTGGAAAGGAGCATGCACCAGCTGATCTGCATGATATGGTCGGAAGAAAGCATGCCCGATGAATGGAACCTCAGTATCGAATGCCCGATCCTAAAGAAGGGAGACCCTCACAATTGCGCAAATTATAGAGGGATAAGCCTCCTTAACGTCTTGTCTGCTGTAATATGTGAACGTCTGAAACCCCACGTCAACAACTTGATAGGTCCTTATCAATTTGGTTTTAGACCAGAGAAGTCCACAACAGACCAAATTTTCACATTACGGCAGATCTTGGAGAAAACCCGAGAACATAATATCGATATTCACCATCTCTTTATCGATTTCAAGACCACGTATGACAGTATCTACAGAGACGAGCTGTACAGAGCCATTGTTAGTTTCGGCATCCCTGCAAAACTCGTACGACTATGCAGGATGACTTTGGAAAATTCACGCTGCTCCGTCAAGGTCGGTAAAGAACTCACCGAGACCTTTGATGTCGAAAAAGGTTTTAGGCAAGGCGATAAACTGTCATGCGATTTCTTCAATATCATACTTGAACAGATTGTAAGAAACTCAAACGTCAACACCAGGGGAACAATCTTTCAAAAGTCTGTACAGTTACTCGCCTATGCAGACGATATTGACGTAATGGGAAGAAAAAAGCGTGATGTCATAGGTGCTTTTGCGAGTATTGAAACAGAAGTGGCAAAAATGGGTTTGATGGTTAATGAGGGCAAAACGAAGTATATGATGTCATCAAACAAGGACACAGAACATCGGCGAATTGGACAATACGTCACAATAGACAGACATAACTTCGAGGTAGTACAGGACTTCGTCTACCTAGGATCCGCTGTAGACACGGACAACAACATCAGTGCGGAGATCAAACAGAGAATAACTCTTGCCAACCGTTGCTTCTTTGGGTTAAGAAGGCAATTGAGAAACAAAACCCTCTCCAGAAAAACCAAGGTAACCTTATATAAGACCTTAATCATCCCAGTCCTGCTTTACGGCGCGGAAGCATGGACCTTATCGAAAGCGGATGAGGAAACCCTTGGTCGTTTCGAAAGAAAAATTCTCCGAATGATCTTTGGTCCCGTATGCGAAGGCAATGTGTGGAGAAGAAGATACAACAACGAGCTGTATGAGCTGTACCGCGACATGGGCATAGCCAGAAGAGTACGCATTGCGAGGCTATGATGGTTGGGCCATGTTGAGCGAATAGACCCAAACGCTCCGGCTCGTCGGGTGTTCGAAAGTACATTGCAGGGAAATCGCGGAAGGGGAAGACCTCGTCTTAGGTGGCGCAATCAAGTGGATGAAGACCTCAACCGACTTGGAGTGCAAAACTGGAGAGAGCTCGCCCGAAATCGAAGTCGTTATAGAAGGATGTTGGTTGAGGCCCAGGTTGACCCCGAACTGTAATGCCCACCTAAGTAAGTAAGTAAGTTTAGCCGTCAAAAAACAACGTGTATGCTCACTACTGTATGTACAAACATATGTATGGATGATAGAGTACGAAAAAAGTGGGTTTTGCAATTCTGTCTGTCTGTCTGTCTGTCTGTATGGCTTTATGGATGTATGCATGTATGTCTGTCTGTCCGTGTATGAGTCTACAGTCTGAACCGCCTTATCGACTTTCTTTAAAATAAGCGGTTAGGGTCTTTGAAGCAGCCTATAGAGTGGTTTTTGGAATTCGGTCTAAGGGTAAAAGTACCTGTCATACAACCTTTGATAATACTTACATTTTTTTTTTTCGAAAACGGCTCTAATGATTTCGGTACAACCTTATGTGAGGCATAATTTTCAATTGCCTTTCTTATGACGTAAAAACTCTTCTTCTTAAAGTCTAAAAACGATACCTTGCGTAGTACCGTTTTCTTCAAAACCAAATTTCTTGTTAATGGCTTACACGTTTTTGACGAAATTCTATATTTAAGAAGTCGTAGGTGGCTTTAGAAAGATTGAATGTCACATTTGGAAAACTTTAATTTTTGAAATTTTTATTAATTTTTGAAAAATCTTTTGAGTATTATAGAAATGATTTTTTAATTTCCTTAAATTTTTTGTAGAAATATTTTGTGGCAAGGTCTTAAGATTTGTAAAACCTTATTTTTGAAAAAGTGGAAAATAGAAAATAGAAAGATTTGTAAAACCTTATTTTTGAAAAACTGGAAAATAGAAAACCGGTTTTTAAGAAAACTGTTTAAACAACTTTGATTAAATTTTCAGCATTTAATTGTTTTAACAACAAGCAAGGAAATGTCACTTTTATATTTTCGCTAAAAGACTTTTAGAACTTAGCTATTTTCAATATGATTTTTTTCTATTTTCATATTCGTATTATGAAGAGCGAATACTAAAATCTTGTACTCAGCCTTCAGATTTTGATGATGTCCTCAGCACACAATCGAACATAGGGTTATGACTACCTTTATGATGTTATAGAATAGCACACAGTGCGAGCATTTAGGATAGTAGTGCTACTAAAACATGAATTTCTATACTTAACTGTACGTCCGAAGGCTCAAGCTAGAGCTGATAAGCATTCCTAGCGAGATGGGTATTGCAGCTAAATTGTTTTAAGGGAAGAATGCATCTGGCTATTTCACTAGAGCACTGTTTGTAAGAAAAGCGATAAAATAATTTTATACACCGTCTAAAAATACCAAAGCACTTTGCAGCATCTTTGTCGACTTCAAATATGTGGCCATTCCAACGCAGGTCATCGCTTACACATACAAATCACCGACAGCTTTTCGGTTTCGTTGATGTGGTTACCATTCACGAATAAGTAAGGCTGAGGGTTGAGTGGTATTACTTTAATTAGTTAATAAAAGACTGAGAATATAGTTATAGTTATTTTTATTTCGTCAAATATTCTCATAAGAGTTTGTCATCACACATTTAACATTTTCAGAGATTTGGTATAATATACCTTTCAGCTATAACATTATTTAATTTATTTTAAGAACTATTATTCAAAACATTAATTTAAATTATGAGGAAAGACGAGTAAAACCCCCTATCTGAAAAGACTGAGAATAGTTCTGATATTTCAAGTTATAAATTTTTTATTGGTAGGTCTTTATTTTTAGACATGTAATAAAGAAGTGATAGATTTAAGTTAACCTTAAAAAGCAAGTAGAGCGTCGTCTTTTTGACATTTGGCAATCCGATAAGAAGTTGTGTATATACATTTGCAAAGTGTTCTGAATGCTATAATTTATTTCATAGGGTATGACCACATTTAACGATTAAAAACAAAAAACTGGCTAGCAATCCAATTTATTAGAAATTTAAATTTTTATAAATCTCAATTGTTAATTCGAAGAAACATTCTGCCCCTCTTGAAGAACTTCAGGTTCTTCAACAATTGGTAATCTGCAAACTTGTGTGGCAGCTCGCTTTGTACTTCCATTGGTTGTTTTGAGCGTCACTACTCGACATAATATGTTATCCTCTCCAAGATGAACTTCAATCACCCTTCTTAATTTCCATTTAAGAGGAGGAAGATCATTAGCCATTAGTAAACGACGCACGGTTTGCTTTTCACTTTTTGCGCTCTTGTAAGGTGTGTAAGTATTCTGTTTGCCAACGACGCCAAAAATGTTGCATCAGACACTGGTTTCTCTGCCAACGACTTAAATAAGAAATGTTTTTATGAGTTAAGTCAAGTTCAGGAAGTGCTATAAGTGAACTACCAGTCAAAAAATGACAGGGAGTGAGTGGTTGCAGGTCATTAGGATCTTTGGAAAGAGGGAAGAGAGGACGGGAATTTAGAATACCTTCTATTTGGATTAAAACAGTATTGAGCTCTGCGTAGGTGAGAGAAGCTAAGTGCAATATTCTTTTCATGTGGTGCTTGGCAGGTTTGAGTGTTGCTTCCCAGATGCCCCCAAAATGGGGAGATCTGGGCGTTTGTCTTGTTCGAATAATCCTTCAGCGTTACCATCATCGTCATTGTCTTCATCTGTTGCTGAACCTATAATGAATAGGTCTAATAAGTGTCGTAAGTCATCGCTCAAAGTATACGTCTCATGAATTTCAAAACTTAAATCTTGAACAAATGTACTTGAAATTTACATCAGTTACATTTGAAAGTTTTTCCAAATTTATTCCAAATTCTCTTCAGAAGAAACAAACAAAGCTACCGTGGTATAATGATCAATTAACAAATCTCAAAAATATAAAACGTAAAGCTTTAAATAAATATAAGAGCTCTAATAATGATTTAGATTATGCTAAATTTAGCAAATTACGTAAAAAATTTTCTATTCTTAATAAATTCCTTCACAGGTGCTATATCATGAGTATTGAAAGCAACATCAAATCTAATAGCAGCTCGTTTTGGGCATTTGTAAATGAAAAAAGAAAATCTTCTGGATATCCTAAGAATATGTCTTATAAAAACTCAGAGGATTCGAATACTATTTCTGTCCTAGATTTATTTGCGGAATTTCACCAATCCATATATTCGGATTCAGATAGCTTAAACAAATCAAGCAATATTCCAAGAAAGGTTGATATTGGCGCTTTGCACTTAAGTTTTGATGAAGTTCTTTTAGAACTCCAGTCACTGAAACCTAAATCTAAACCTGGTGCTGACGGTATACCAGCGTTATTTTTAAAGAACTGGGCCAGCACACTATGTTACCCTTTGCTCTGCATATTCAACAAATTGCTCTCCGAAGGTATCTTTCTGAATGAATGGAAAATATCTTATCTCATTCCAATTCATAAATCTGGCTCTGAGAATTTGATTGATAATTACAGAGGCATTTCGAAACTATCGTCAATTCCTAAACTATTCGAAAGCATTGTGAAAACAAAATTAGAATTTTTAACCAGTGAATCCATTTCAGAATTACAGCACGGTTTCATTTCTGGGCGCTCTACAACAACAAACATGTCCCTTTTTCATCGTATGTCATTGAAAACATTGAGAATAATAGTCAAATTGATGTAATCTACACTGACTTCAGTAAAGCTTTTGATTCGGTTAACCGTTGTAGCTTAATTCGTAAACTGAAACTATTTGGCATTTTTAAATTGTATCTGATCATATTTAACTGGTAGATCTCAAAAAGTTTTGATCAATAATTCCTTATCAAAATCTATTAATTGTATTTCTGGTGTTCCTCAGGGAAGTCATTTGGACCCACTGTTGTTTAATATTTTCATAAATGATATTGCCTCCGTTATAAAATATTCACATTGCCTTCTCTATGCTGATGACATGAAATTATTTCTTAAAATCAAAACTGTTGATGATTGCTCCCTCCTACAATCAGATATTAATCTAATATCTGAGTGGTGCAACTTAAGTTGTTAAAAACTAAACATAAGAAAATGTAACGTTATTTCTTTCTATAGGACTCATACGTTCATTAATTTTCCTTACCAAATTGATTCAAACATACTTTGCGTGTTGAAAAAATTAAGGACCTCGGTATAATCCTGGATTCAACTTTCTCTTTTAAAAGCCATATTGACTATATGGTATCAAGAGCAAATTTACTAGTTGGTTTCATTAAGAGAAATTGTACAGATTTTAGTGACCCACATGCTTTACTTTCTCTCTACACATCGCTAGTTAGATCGATACTTCATACTTGAATATGGAGATATTGTCTGGAACCCAGCTATTGAATTGAAAAAGTACAAAAAAGATTTTCTAGATTCATATTTTATAAAATGAAATGGACTTTTATCCCTGAATACAAGTCCCGTTGCCTACTTTTGGGAATCAAATCGCTAGAATCCAGAAGGCATATGTATGATATAACGTTTGTGAGGGATATTTTGAGTTATCACGTTAAATGCCCTTCCTTACTATCGAAAATACCAATATACGAACCATCAAGGGTTTTACGTCCAAAAGATTTGCTTTTTGAACAATACCAGAGAACAAATTATGGTTCAAATGAACCCATTTGTAGATGTATAAGACATTTCAATGAAGTTTGCCAAAATGTAGACCTAAGCTGGAGGAAAGATATGTTTAAATCAAAACTTTTGTTAATATTTATATTTTGATAATTTGTTTTTATTTTTGTATAAAATATTTATTTGTATTGAATTTTCTTATTACTCTAAATACTGTCTTTAATCACAATAATCTTAATCTGTTAGCATATGCTTGTAGATAAATAAATAAATAAACAAATAAATAAATAAATAAATAAATAAATAAATATATTATGCCATTTAATGCCTTCGTCTAAGCAAGCTTTTGTTTTGTCAGAGTTCGATTGCCGATCGTTGAATAGCCTGTATACTTCCTTCAGCCAATTACGTGCACCAATATAGTTGGTGGCATTATTGCTATAATAGATCTCGCGACAAAGACCTCTGCGACTAATAACACGTTTTAAAGCACCAAGAAACGCGGAAGAAGTCAGATCTCCTACAAGCTCCATATGGATTGCCTTTGTGCTTAGGCAAATAAAAACCGCTACATAAGCCTTAACAGCCGGGGTCTCGCGGCGTCGAGAATGGACCATGAAGGGACCACAAAAGTCAGTACCAACGACACTAAAGGGGCGAGAAGGTGCAGGGGCGTAGCGAGGGTCCAAGCCATGGGGGTGAATTTTAATGGACTAGCCGACTAGCCTTAGGATTTTGCCGACTGCATTTATGTTTGTAAGTCCGGTATAGACTCCTAAAGCACTTAACGGATTTTGATGAAACTTTCAGTGTAGACATAGTTTACTCCACAGGCACGGGATTAGGAACGGAAACCTATAGAAACTACTGGAAAGATTTGAGATGACGCATAATCCCACAGTAAAAAATATTTTATTTGAAACCCATCTTATTAGTTAAAAAAAATTCATAAATTGGAATTTAAAGTCCAACTCTCTATGTAGCCCATTTCTTGACGACCTCACTAGGTTGAATATTATCAACACTATCCTTTGAGGAATAAAGAAGCATTAATGAATTTTGCCTATCACTGCCCATCATCGTACGCAAATAATTAAGAGTTATTTTAAATGACCGCACACAAGAAGCCGACGACACAGTAGCAGTTAACATGTAGCAAACTAGTTGAAGGCTAACTGAATCACATCTCTTGATTTGAATACCTCTTTGACAATATCGTCGAAAATTGAGCATTTCTCACAAGTAAAAAGAAGAATTTGCAGTTCCATTTAGTAGCACTTAACTAATTCTATGGTGGCATCCGCTCTAGAAGCGGGCACTTTGAAAATTTTTAAGAAATATTCAAAAATGGTAAAATTATCTGTCAAATTACCTTTTACGTGCGAAGTTAAAGTTTGAAGAACCATTTTGAACTCTTTTCTGTAAAAGGTTTCCAGATCATTTACAAAGACGGTTTCAGAAATTTCATTAATTGTCTTAGATAACCGACTCGTTCTATGATGTTTCAATAAATCGTTTTCGGGTCAATAAATAGTTTTTCAGCAAATGAAGAAGAACTTTTTATTAAAGTATTTAATTGAATGTCATCGTTCATTTCTTGAAATAATTCCAATATGCTTCAAATCAGTAATGAAGCATCAAAAACGTTTAACTCTTCCGCCTCTAGATTTTCGGTCAAATTTTTAACTTTAAACATGAAGTTTTTGCAAAAATATAACGAACTAGTAAAAGCAAATTCCAAGATTTTTTTTCAAAAGTCCAGAAGCAGGTACGACTATTGTTATCAAAAGAACTATCATCACTTTTTATTCCTTCTTAAGCATTTACAATGCCTTCAAAAAATATCCACACAGCCTTTACTGTTTCACCTCTAGCAGTCCATCGAGTTTTTGACAAATTTTTCAATTGCAAGGATTTTTTAATGTTTTTGAATTTTTCTCGCATTCATTGAAAACGTTTTGTACTACCATAAAAAAAGCAAATAATGCTTCCAAAATATTGAAAAACTCTTTGATCAGCACGCTTGAATAGCATGCTGTTTCAACAAAAATATTTATACGATACGATTGACATGGAATTTAAGTTATTTTCTTAGCATAATTTTCTAACAATTTTCTCTGGGTACCAAATACAGAAAAAATATCGGCTTAATTGATGTCATTCACTATGATTTTTTTAGTTTTATTGCCCAAGAGATCAATAAATTCATTTTGGGTAGTCGGACTAAGATACGTCACACCTTGCGGCCTTTTTGAAAACCCGTCCAACCATTTTTTCAGTAATGGGCAATTTCGTGAAATCAGTAAAGATATTTGTCGAAAATTTCCATCGTCCTCGTCGGACTCATTATGACCACGAAAAAGTAATCCCTGCCTTCCCAAAGTTCTTGCAACATCGACTAAAACTTGCAGCACTTTTAAATGATACGCATTTTTTTGTTCTTCTTGAATGCTCCCCCCCCCCTCGCTTCGCTCCTGAGAAGGTGCCACACGACAAGCTGGAAGAAGCACGACCGGCCTATAGAAGGATTTTCAAAACGAGGATTTGCTCTTGCACACAAGATGCATTTCATGCATGACAAAGTGGTGATTATTGGGGAGTAAGATTCCATGTTTGGTTTCGTATTTTAACTTTGTGTTATTAAGCCTTCAGCCAACACGAAGTAGTCCCTCTTTATCTACAAACGTACTAAGCGAAATTATGTTATTTATATAATTTTTAAATTTATAAATTTTATTATACATATAATCATTCGAAGAGTAAACGTTGTGGGGTTCACTCGTGTCGAGAACATGAATTTATTATTTGTTTCTTTTTACTTGCTCTTTTTATTCACAATGTCTTGGATTTGTGGTCTTAAAGTAGATCGGAATGCCGCTAAAATTCAATGTAGTAATTGCAATAATCATTTTCATTCAAAATGTGTTAATTTACAACCTAGTGACAAAGACTACATGATAAAAAATCACTTAGAATTTCGTTGTCCATTGTGTAACAAAAATAGACGAGAGTCATTAACCATTTCCCCACCGCAAAACAGTAAATCACACACATCACCTAAGTACGGATCTCTAAATAATTTAAAACAACAAAAACGTCTTGATAAAACATCGTCACCGCCTCAGCCTTCACCCCCAACACCGCCACCAAAAGGGTCATCATCATCATCATCATCCGAGCAATATTCATCCAACAAGCATCGACAACAGCAACATCTCTCTGATCATGCGCAGTCATCTCCGCTTCTTCTATCGTCATCGTCACCATACACCATCTCAATCACAATCACAATCAGCCTCAACATTGTCCACTGATAGCAGCAACTCTAAGCATATCACGCTTGCAGTTGTGCATAAAGAAATTATGTCTTTAAGGCTAGGTGTTCACGCCATCTACGGTTCACTAGTATGTACCACTCCTCCTTGCACATCTCTGGTGCTGGAGTGAGTGATACATACTCAACCGCACCCAACTTCACGATGGTGTGAACACTGCCGGCCTGCCAAGAAACGTCAGCCATGACATGTGGTATTTCCTTCTCTTCTTTTGTGGCAACCGACTTGGAAAGACATTAAAATTTTTGCTTAGGCGGCTTCCCCGCAGCCATTTTAAAAACCTTAAACCTAAGAAAATTTGTTAAAAAACCAAAGAAAAAATAGAAAACTAAAACAAATAAATGAAAATAAAGTATATTAAAAAGTAAAAGGCGTTCTACACTAAACATTTGTGGAAAATATCGCCATACGATTTATATTTGGTCCATCAAGCCGCATTCATTGGACATTCTTCGCCATCACCGTCGTCCCATTAACGCCATAAATTGCACAATTGCGTTGCCCACATCGAGACAATTATATGGGGTGTTGTTTCGTCTCCATCAGGCCGCGTCATTGGACATTCATCCACCATTTTTCGTCGTCATCGTCACCAAAGACGACGAGTTTAGTTTCTTCGCCATCACCGTCGTCCCATTGACGCCATATAGTGCACAATTGCGTTGCCCACATCGAGACAATTATATAAAATATTATTTTGTCTCCATCAAGCCGCGTCATTGGACATTCATCCACCATTTTTCGTCGTCATCGTCACCATAGACGACGAGTTTACAGCGGTTCTACGATCGCTAGAGCAACGCCGCCATCGTCGTCGGCCAGCTTGTCGCCAGCTTGCAATTCTGCGATTGCAATCCGTCGATTTAGTGCAGTTCTTCGACTGCAACTGCAGAAATTGGTATTTACATACCGCAGTTCTACGACTGCAAATTGCACTGCTGCAACAGGGCTATATAGAAACCGCATTCTTCGTCACATACATACACCATTTTTCGTCGTCACCGTGCGTCGTCATCTGAACCCATAGACGACGAGCTTACAGCGGTTCTACAACTGCAAGTTTCACTGCTGCAACAGGGCTCCGTAGCAACCATATCATCAAAATACATACAACCAACGCCACCGCACCGTCGCCGTCGTCATCAACATACATACAACCATCGCCACCGCACCGTCGCCGTCGTCATCAACATACACACATTCATCAGCACTCACAGTTCCAACACCAACACCAACACCAACAGCAGTTCCAGCAGCACATCACCATCACATACCAAAATAGATTTTCTGGAAAAGAGAAAGATAATAAACAAGAAAAAACGACAATTTGTATTGGGGTAAGAATTTTGATCTGTTTTCATTGATTTCATTTGTAACCATTTTATACATTAGAAAAAATACATATATATTTTATTCCTATCTCATATTCTATTAAACAGTTGTGTGTGCGTTTGGTGGTTAGAGGGAAAATAAATTTAAAGTTTTTTCAATTGATTTTACAAAAAAAAAAAATCTATAGTTAAATGCATTGGTGCCTATGTTGCACAACCCTGCTTACACATCCATAGTGTCATTTTTTCGCTGGTTCATTTTTCGTCTTAATTGGTTTGGAACTTTGTTCATGAAAAGAGTGTTTCCACTGCTATTCGTCCTGGGGTAGGAAATTATTTAATTCGTTGCCTTTTTGTGGGTTTTTCTTTTAAAGTTATTCCAAGTTTTTTTTTGGAAATTAATTCAATTTTATTTCGTCTTAATTGGTTTGGAACTTTGTTCATGAAAAGAGTGTTAACACTGCTGTTCGTCCTGGGGTAGGAAATTATTTAATTCGTTGCTTTTGTGGGTTTTTTTTTTTAAAGTTATTCCAAGGTTTTTTTGGAAAAAATTATTTCAATTTACTGCCTTCGCAGAACGCATTTTCAAATTAGATCCTTTAGAAAAAATTTATAACTTCGCTCTAAAATGTCTTTATTAGACGATTTTATTCATTCCGCTGACCAGCTGGTTAAATATTTTTCTAATGCGAAAGAGATCCCAGTAAAAAACCATACCCTAGGTACAATTGAAGCTCGTAAAGAGGAGCTAAAAAGTTTGTGGTCTGAGACAAAGTTAAATTACACCAAATGCCTTCGCTCTCCATCAGAGGATAGAGCAGATATAGAAACGCTTGAAAGGAAATACTCAAGCTCTAATGAAACGTATATAGCGTGTTTAGGTCTGTTTTTAGAAATCCAAGTAAATCTACAGAATGAAGAGTTCAAAACACCTTTGACATCTTCGAGTAATTCTAATGCTTCATTAGTGGAAAAGTCGTCCTTTTCGCACTATTTAAAGTTACCTCCCTGTGATACACAGGTATTCAAAGGAGGTTATGTTTCATGGCCGTCGTTCCGTGACATGTTTAAAGCCGTATACTATGACCACCCAAAGTTGAGTGCTGTCGAAAAATTATTCCATTTGAGAGCGAAGACAAGTGATGAAGCTCATGACATCGTTAGTAAATTTCCCTTAACCAATGCAAGTTTTGAACTAGCTTGGGAGGCACTACGGACACAGTATGAAAATAAGAGACTTCTGGTTAATAACCAAATAAAAATTTTATTCAACCTTCCTAGTTTTAAAGATGAAGTTTCTTCTGCTATTAAGACTCTTCAAAGAAGTATAAATGATTGTAGGTCAGAACTTCATGCACACGATGTATGCACTCAAAATTGGGATCCAATTCTTATCTTCGCTTGTGCTAATCGATTGCCCCCCACCACACTCGCTTTATGGGAACAGTCACTTTCCAATCCTACAGAAATTCCTAAATGGGAAGAAATGGATAAGTTTTTGAGCAACCGTTTTCAAGTTTTGGAATCTATTTCTGATACCACCTCATCGCAAACTTCATCCGACAAATCTAGAATGGCATCAAGACAACATAGTCATGCACCAGTTAAGTCCTATTCTCAAAATCCAAAACATGTTAATCTTTTCCACACAAAGGCACAAGAATTTGTATGCAAAGCGTGCTCTGGGAAGCATTATATCCGTCAATGTCCACAATTCTTAAAATTGCCAGTGCTAGAGAGAATTGAGCTTAAAGAAAAAACAAAATGTGTATCAACTGCCTGTCATTAAATCATGTTCTCAATCATTGTGCTAGCAAATATACCTGCAATACATGTAATCGACGACACCACTCCTTACTTCACATAACAAACAATTCTCAGGCCAATTCAAGTAATTTGAATAAAAATTCTCAACCTTTTATACCTCACAATGACTCATCAAGTACCTCGCACTCTCATTTCCTTAATTTGGATCGCAATGCTGACGTCGCAAATACCTCCCATCATAATTCAACTTCACAAATACAGTCCATTTCATCTTCCGATACTCCACAAGAAAAACAACAAAATTTTTTTGTCAAAGCTCATCGAAGAGTTTTACTTGCGACGGCTTTAGTTGATGTCCGCGGTCAAGATGGTATTCATCGTATAAGAGCCTTAATTGACCCCGGTTCTGAGTCTTCTATTATCACGGAAGCAACTCAACAGCGTCTAAACTTGCCAACTAAAGATTCGGACATTTCGATTTTAGGAGTTAGTGGTGCTCAAACAGCCAAATCTAGTAAAAAATGCCTCATTTCAATTATCAATAGTGAAGATCCAAGCGAACTAATAACAACGAATGCACTTATTCTTAAAAAACTTACAAATAACTTACCCAGTATATCATTTTCTTTAATGGATTCTCATGATTTAGAAGGAATTTGTTTAGCAGATCCAAACTTCAATTATTCTTCTCAAGTTAATTTGCTTATCGGAGCAGATCTTTATCCAAGCATTATACGCGCTGGTGTTAAACAGATTTCGAAGTCACTTTTAGCTCAAAAAACCGTTATCGGTTGGATCCTTTCCGGACCAATTCCTACCACAGTCCAAAGTTTTTCCACGAGTATAACGGAGAATGAATCCCTTACTGAAAGCATCAAAAAGTTTTTTGAGGGGGAAGAGCTTTCTGAACGAAAACATTTTGCTTCGGAATCCGATAAATACTGTGAACACCTTTATGAAAACACTACTTTTAGACTTCCCGATGGAAGATATGTGGTCAGCTTACCTTTTAAGCCTGACTTTGAACCGTCTCAACTAGGGAACTCGAGAAATATTGCATTTCAACAATTCTGTCGCACAGAACGCAATCTTCAAAATAAACCTGATCTTCAAAATAAATATTCTCAGGTGCTTACCGAATACCTAACGCTCAATCATATGCGCAAATTAATGTTTCATGAAAAGCATAATAGCAGTAATGCACACCCCTATTATCTGCCACACCACGCAGTGCTCAAGCCCGAGAGCCACTCTACCAAGGTAAGAGTAGTGTTTAACGCTTCTAGCTCCACGTCTACTGGTAGGAGTCTCAATGACTGTCTTTATGCAGGACCTACGCTCCAAAGTGATTTACCGTCACTAATACTCAAATGGAGATTTTTCAAATATGCCTTCAACGCCGACATCGAAAAGATGTACCGGCAGATTTTGGTACACCCCGATCAAACAAAATTTCAACGAATTTTATATAGAGCTTCACCAGTAGAAAATATTGTAGATTACGAGCTTCTTACGGTAACCTTTGGGGTGAATTGTGCTCCATACTTAGCTATAAGAACACTCAAACAACTTTCAAAGGATGTTCAGCTTAAATATCCACTTGCAGCAAAAGTCATTGAATCCGACTTTTACGTTGATGATCTGCTTTCCGGTGCGCATGATCTTCAAACGGCGAAAAGTACCCAACTCGAAGTTATTGAAGCACTCAACTCTGCTGGCTTCCCACTTCGTAAGTGTACTTCGAATTCGTCCTTTCTATTAGATCATCTCCCTTCTGATCACGTTTTAAACGAAAACTTTTTAAAAATTGATTCAGACAGCACCACGAAAACCTTAGGGATTCGTTGGAACGCTAAAGACGACTTTTTCTACTTCACCACTCAGCCTATCAGATTTTCTACGACTCCTACCAAACGTGAAGTTTTTCCGAAATTTCCAAGCTTTTTGATCCTGCGGGCTGGTTAGCCCCGATTATAGTCACCGCAAAAGTTCTTATGCAGCAAATCTGGATCGAAGAAACTGAATGGGATGAGCTCCTAAAGTCCAACACTTTTATCAAGTGGAAAGCCTTTGTAGAGTCGTTCAGTGAAATCCAGTTGATTCAAATACCAAGATGGACGGAATACACTCCATCTGGAGATGTTCAGTTCCATGGGTTTTGCGATTCATCGGAACAAGCATATGCTGCTTGTCTTTACGTGCGAGTTCAGCACAATGATGGAAGCATACGTTCACATCTAGTTTGCGCAAAGTCCAAAGTTGCGCCAATAAAATCTATTTCACTACCTAGATTAGAACTCTGTGGGGCTCTTCTTCTTTCGAGACTTGTTAAAACCTATCTTCCGCAAATACCAGTCGACTCTTATCAAATATTTCTCTGGTCCGACTCTTCTGTGGTCCTAGCATGGCTCAGAAAACATCCAGGGACTTGGAAAACTTTCATCGCAAATCGAACAAGCGAAATCATCGAAACTGTTGGCAACAGGAACTGGAATCATGTTAGATCTGGCGATAATCCTGCAGATCTCGCTACTCGGGGTCTCACTTCATCGGTTTTAAAAGATAGTGAGCTATGGTGGAAAGGCCCTTCCTGGATGAGCGAGCCTCAATCGCAATGGCCGTCAAGCCTTCCCCTTGAACCGAAAAGCGAGGTCCTGGAGGCGAAACCAGTCCTAACGTTTGCTACTTTAATCACTTCTAACGATATTTTTTCCAGGATTCCGTGTTTACCACGTACCTTAAGAATCCTATCCTATGTTTATCGCTTTCTTCGTAAAAGGTTTCCAAAGAAATTTGAACCAATTTCTTATAATTCATGCCGTATCACACTTCCTGAAATTCAATTCGTTCAGCATCGCCTCATCTCTCTTCCTCCGCAAACAATTTTGACGTTTACTGCTTTTAGTGATATCGATATCTTGTCGAGATTTTCGTCGTTACCACGAGCATTGAGAGTTCTCTCATATGTTTATCGTTACATTCGCATAAAATTTCCGAAGAAATTCAAACCAATTTCGTTTGATTCCATTCGTATTACTCAACCAGAAATTCAATTCGTTCAACAACGTCTAATAGGTCAATGTCAGCAATCCTTTTTCTTCGAAGAATTCAAAGCTCTGTCTACAAACCGCAGTATCAGTTCAAAAAGTCCAATTTTATCTTTGAATCCTACTTTGGATTCCAACCAAATTCTACGAGTTCACGGACGATTAGCAAATGCAAATCTCTCTTACAGTGAACGCCATCCTATCATCTTGCCTTACGGAGCAAAATTTACCCAACTCTTAGTTGATTTCATTCATGAACTTACACTTCATGGTGGAAACGCCTTAATGATACGGATGATTCGTCAAGCTTATTGGATACCGAAAGTAAAAGTTCTTGTAAAATCTCATTTTCATAAGTGTAAAACCTGTGCGATCCACAGAAAACAGTTAGGTCAACAATTGATGGCAGCTCTTCCTGATGAACGTTGTAATTACTCTCCTCCCTTTACTCATACCGGAATAGATTTCGCGGGACCTTTCACAATCAAAAGCTTCACGGGTAGAAATTGTCGTTTAACAAAGGGCTATGCAATATGCATGCCTCTTCGTATGCTTTTCAACGAAAGCCATACATCTGGAAGCCGCCAGCGATTTGTCATCGGCAGTTTTCCTAGCCGCCTTTGCTCGGTTTGTGGCAAGGCGGGGTCTTCCGCATTCTGTATATTCAGACCATGGAACCAATTTCGTTGGTGCCGACACGGCGTTAAAAAATTAGTTTAAAAAGCTTCATTCATCATTTCCAGAATTAACTTTAGCCAAATATGGGATTCAAGGCTTGAACTGGAATTTCATTCCCCCAGGTGCTCCCCATATGAGTGGGCTCTGGGAAGCCGGGGTAAAGAGTTTCAAAACCCACTTTCGTAAAATCGGACTTCATACTCATTTTTCTTTCGAAGAATTCGCTACATTATTAGCTCGCATAGAGGCGTGCTTAAACTCGCGACCTTTATGTCCTATGTCGAATGCACCTACCGACCTATTAGCGTTAACCCCTGTTCATTTCCTGACCGGGACTCCACTTTTAACTTTTCCTGAACTGTTGCCCGAAGAAAAATCTCTTTCACTCATAAACCGCTGGGAAAAGCTCAAATCAATTCAGCATGAATTCAGCAAACGTTGGAAGGAAGAATATATCAAAGAGCTTCATAAACGAACAAAATGGCATTACTCTACTGAAGATTTTAAAATCGGTGACTTTGTTTTGATTAAAAAGGAAAACCTTCCATCCACTGATTGGTGTATGGGTCGTATCATTAAAGTATTTCCTGGTCCAGATGGTAGAGTGCGGGTGGCAACAATAAAAACGCGATTTGGTGAGGTTACTCGCCCAATAGTCAAACTTTGTCGTTTGCCTATAAATGATTGAACCAAGGAACAAATGAATTGTCGTAATTCAATACAGTCATATTTTAGATGAAGTATCTATAAACTTATATATATTTTAGATGAAGTATCTATAAACTCAATTTAATCTTTGTTTTTTTTTACCTCTAAAACCGCACACACATCTGAGTACACAACTGAGAACATAATAAGAAATCAAATGAAATCAGATCATTGTTCTACAACCATTTTGTATTTTATAACCATTGAATTGATTAATTAATTATTATCATATCTTAAAATTGTATAATTATTAGAAGTACATATAAATTTCTTTTGGCACTATATGCCAAGGGGGCCGGTAATGTTCACGCCATCTACGGTTCACTAGTATGTACCACTCCTCCTTGCACATCTCTGGTGCTGGAGTGAGTGATACATACTCAACCGCACCCAACTTCACGATGGTGTGAACACTGCCGGCCTGCCAAGAAACGTCAGCCATGACATGTGGTATTTCCTTCTCTTCTTTTGTGGCAACCGAGTTGGAATGACATTAAAATTTTTGCTTAGGCGGCTTCCCCGCAGCCATTTTAAAAACCTTAAACCTAAGAAAATTTGTTAAAAAACCAAAGAAAAAATAGAAAACTAAAACAAATAAATGAAAATAAAGTATATTAAAAAGTAAAAGGCGTTCTACACTAAACATTTGTGGAAAATATCGCCATACGATTTATACTAGGTGTCCCTCACATTTTTCGTTAAAATTTGAAAGGTGCGTTGACTTATTGCTTCATAACTTTTGCAATTTTCTCGATAAATTGATGAAACAAAATGTATTGTTAAGATAATAGAAAAACAAACATTTGTGTATCATTCAAATGCTGAAAGTTATTCCATAACGGTTTTTATAGGGACCGGAAGCCGTTTTTTTATTGAAAATTTCAATTTGTTCACTATTTTGGGCGGGGCATCCGTATTTATGAACTTTCTATTTTTTTCTTTTTCGTTTTATAACTAGAAAATATATATATTTAGACTGCTTTTTTTTTGGACAAATTTTTTTTTTCACTCCCATCCCGAAATTTTGTGATATTAACATTTAGTACTCGACCAAGGCATGCAAAGATTTCCCATATAAAATACACGTAAACTTAAACTTTTTTTCTTAAAAACTCTACTGTTCAGAGGCATTTTATGGTATAGTCTAGGACATTAGTAGGTTTTCTTTAGAATTGTGTGCTCTACAAAATAGCTCATTACGGTGAAGTCGTAACTCACACCGGCGAGTTAGTACCGGCCACCAAACCCAATTTTTTCGTAAAATTCTTGTTTTTTTGCCCCTATTTCGTAAATGACAATAGCTACAAAAGAAATGTTTTTGACAAACTTGTAAGAAATTTAATTTTCTACAAAAAATTTTACAAACCATCATGCTTATGTAACGTGCGCTTAGTTCGCAAAATAAAACTTTACCTTTCAATTTATTTCTATCACTTTTATTCAGTGTATATGCTTAATTCGATCTCAACTCGACTATCACTTGTATTTACTCTTAACTTTATCACTCTATAAACCAAACTGCCCTCTGGTTGGCTCGGGCGGGCTATTTATATCGAATGACATGCCATCTAGAACTCTCCAGTAACTTCTACATTGTCTCCACTCTACACTCTTTTGGCTGTCAAACATTTTCTCTCCTTCAAAATTTCTACACTTACACCAGTGCTCCCAGATGTGTTTTCGGTTGAACGTTTTCGATTAGGAAATTGGTATTAAATACTGGGTTCACGTTACACTGCCCCCTCCTTAAGATTGTTCGTCCCGAATAATTCCATCTGCAGCCTCGCCACTATATCGATGCAGCCGGTCACAATGCACTACTTTCAACTTGCCTCTTAGTCCTCTTTGGATGCGGTAAACCACGTCGTTAATCCTCGTGACTACAGTATAAGGACCTTCCCAGTTCTGCTGAAGTTTCGGTGACAATCCCTTTTGATGATGAGGATTATAAAGCCACACACGATCTCCTGCTTGGAATCCTGCCGCTGTCGCTTTTGTGTCGTACCGTGTCTTCATCCGGTCGCTGTAGGTTTTCATCCGTTCCCTTGTTCTTTTATGGATGTCAGCGAGTCTCTCCTTGAGGTCGTCTACATACTCGTTCGTGTCCTGTGGTTCCTCTGTGGGGCATCCAAATTTAAGTTCCCTGGGCAGCCGCATGGTTTTCCCGAACAGGATGTCAGATGGTGTTTGTCCCGTCGAGCTATGTACTGCACTTCTATAGGCCATCAGGAATAGCGGTACGTGCCTATCCCAGTCTCTTTGGTAGTCGCCTACGACCTTGGTGAGGTGTTCTTTCAAGGTCCGGTTGAATCTTTCAACCATCCCATCAGATTGTGGATGAAGCGGTGTGGTTCTCGTTTTCTTAATGCCAAGTAGTCCGCACACTCCTTGGAAGATGTTTGACTCAAAGTTCCTCCCTTGGTCGGAATGGAGTTCCATAGGCACGCCAAACCTACTCACCCAGTTAAACACAATCTGGTCGACCACCGTTTTGGCCTCTTGATTTGGGATGGCATACGCCTCAGGCCACTTGCTAAAATAGTCCATTACAACCAGTATGTACTTGTTTCCAGCGTTGGTTTCTGGAAAAGGCCCAGCCACATCTACTGCAATCCTCTCAAAAGGCGATCCAACGTTGTACTGATGCATCTTACCTTGAATCTTCCTACCAGGTCCTTTGGTTGCAGCACACTTGTCACATGTTCGGCACCACTTCTCCACGTCATCTCTAGCATGCAGCCAGTAGAACCGATGTCGCACCTTCTCCAGTGTTTTATTAACTCCCAGGTGACCTCCAGAAGGTCCGTCGTGCATCTCCCGAAGAACTTCACTGACTTTCGATTGCGGTACGATCAGCTGCATCACATATGAATTACCATCAGCGGACTCCCATTTTCGCCTGAGGACACCTTCTTGCACATATAGTGAGTCCCACTGTGCCCAATAGGCTTTGAGAACTGGACTCCTGTCGGAAATGTCACCCCATTCAGGTTTCTCCTCATTTTCTTTCCATGCCAGAATGGATTCGATATCTGGGTCCTCCTGTTGAGCAGTCCTCACTTCCTCATTGCTCCATCCGCATATTGGGTCAGCTCTTAGTCGCTGAGCGGTAATATTTGCTTTGTCTTCTTGCCGCCTACAATGCTTGCAATCCACTTTGCAAGGTCTTCGGGATAATGCATCGGCGTTTGAGTGCAGCTTTCCTCTGCGGTGTTGGATCTGGTAGTCATAGGTCTGCAATCTTTCTATCCACCTTGCGACTTGACCTTCTGGATTTTTGAAGTTCAACAGCCAGTTCAGAGCACCATGGTCTGTCCGCAGAAGGAATTTCTGTCCATAGATGTACTTATGGAAATGCTTTGTTGCCAAGATGAGAGCTAGCAGTTCCCTTCTGGTCACGCAGTAGTTTCTTTCTGGTTTCGATAGGACCTTGCTGTAGTATGCCACCACTTTCTCCTCGCCATCATGCACTTGGGATAGTACCGCCCCGATTCCAACGTTGCTTGCATCTGCGTCGACGATGAATGTTTTGCCAGGTGTTGGATGTGCCAGCACTGGAGCGTTATAGAGGCGGTATTTGAGTTCCTGGAAAGATTTCTCACACTCACCTGACCATTTAAACTGCTTCCCCTTTTCGGTGAGCTGAAGCAAACTCTTTGCAACTCCAGCGAAGTTCTTAACGAAACGTCGGTAATATGTGGCAAGTCCCAGAAAGCTTCGGAGTTGATGTTTGTCCTGTGGTGTTGGCCAATTTTTGACGGAGTCAACTTTTTCAGGATCAGTCTTCACTCCTTGGGATGAGATGATGTGTCCCAAATACTTGACTTCGGTTTTGAAAAGTGCAAATTTTTCTGGATTCAGTTTAAGGTTAGCCTCTCGAAGTCTCTGAAACACGGCTTTTAGGTTCTTGCAATGTTGGTCAAATGTTTTCCCGTAGACAATGACATCGTCCAAGTAGACTAGGCACGCTTTCCACGTCAGTCCTTGAAGAACGCACTCCATTAAACGCTCGAATGTTGCCGGAGCGTTACATAGCTCAAACGGCATAACTTTAAACTGCCAGAGCCCATTACCTGTAGAAAACGCCGTCTTTTCCCGATCATCAGGGTGGATGTCAACTTGCCAATATCCGCTCTTTAAGTCCAGCGTCGAGAACCACTGCGCTCCCTCCATGGCATCCAGGGTATCACTGATTCTCGGCAGGGGATAGCTGTCCTTCTTAGTTACGTCATTCAGCCTTCGGTAGTCCACACAAAAACGAGTGCTTCCGTCTTTCTTTTTCACTAGCACCACTGGTGACGCCCAAGGACTTTTGGAATTTTCGATAAGACCGTCCTTCTTCATTATTGTTATCATTTCCTCAACCTCACCTTGTTTGGCCAGTGGAAGACGTCTTGCGGGTTGACGAATCGGTCTTGCATCTCCTGTGTTGATGCGATGCTGCACCAACTGTGTCCTACCATATTGCCCCTTTTGCGATGCGAAGATATCAGTGTACTTTTGTAGGAGATTTTCAGCTATCCTTGTTTGTTGGTGATCAAGGTTGGATGAATTCAGTATCTTAGCTCTGATGGTTTTGAGCTCCTCCGTAGTTATAGTTTTTCTCGGGGCTTCGTCTGTGATCTTTGTAATTGCTGCAACCGATTCGCAACGTCCAACGACTTCTCCTTTCTTCAACTTTACATCGTACGGTCTGGTGTTTAGTAATCGTACGGGGACCATTTTGTTTTTCGGTGCTACCAGTGTTTTCCCAATGATGACGCTTTGGGAGGAACAATCTGGGTCTGGTTCCACCATGAGGTATCGAAGGCTTCCAAACTCACCCTCCAGTTTCGTCCAAACGAACACTTCAGAAGAAGGAGGCAGAATCAGATCTTCCCTGATGACAGTTCTCAGTGTCGACGTACTTTCGTTCGAATAGGTCATTGGAAGTTCCTTATTTTGGTACTTCAAAACCTGATTACCGATGTCCAAAATAACTCCGTGCTGTTTCATAAAGTCGATTCCAATGATGCACTCGTCACATATATCTGCCACCAGGAACTGATGAGTAAACACTAGGTCGGCCAGTCGGATCTTAAGACACACTTCTCCATATACTCTTGCTGCTTCTCCCGTTGCGGTTCTTAGACGGTAGCTATTGGTGTTATGAAGCCACGTCGTCTTTACCAGGTCTCGACGTACTATGGAGGCTGTGGCACCGGTGTCGATGGTAGCCACATGTTTGTTCCCGTTAATAGTAGTCTCCACAGTCAGACTTTTGTTGTCTCGTTTGGTCTGAGAGACCTGGATGGTGGTTCTGGGGCCATCGATACAAGAATGATGAGAAACGGGCTGATAGGCAACGCTGGTGTTGATGTTACCTTGATTAGGGTTGGATCTCTTGCTTCCACAATGTTGACAACTGGCTTTGTTTGGTGGTAGTCGGCATTGACGCTGTAAGTGCCCGGTCTTGTTGCAGTTCCAACATCTTGCTAGTCCGCTCCGGTTCTTTTGTATTTCAGCTCTTTGGCACGAGCATTCTTCGACTATGGCCTCTCTAAGTCGATGTACTCCCTGAGAAGCCTGTTCTGCTGCTTCAATTGTCAATGCGAATGCTAAAGTTTCAGAAAGAGTACGTGTTCTAGCAGTTCGCACAGACCTCTGAAGATGTATATCAGCAATGGCACGAACAAAGGACTCAACAGCAAGCTGGTTGATGATTTCTTCTCCAGCATCCGGATATGCCAGGTGAACCAGTCTTTTGACGTCTGCTTGGAGCTGCTGTAGACTTTAACCCCTTTTCTGGACTCTGTTATTGAGTTGGACTCGGAAGACTTCTTTCAAGTGGCTATCTCCAAAGCGTTTATCTATAGCTGCCACGAGAGAACTGAAATCGCCACTCTTACCAGCTGGAACTGTTTGAAATAATTCAGCTGCTGGTCCTCTAAGAGCAAGAGTCAGTGCTATGTACTTGTCTTCGTCATCCCAGCCATTTGTTGTCGCGGCTGCCTCAAATTGTCTCTTGTAAACTGGCCAAGAAGACTGTCCATCAAATGTTGGGGGTTTCATCTCCTTTTTCCTTGCAAACTCTCCAGCAGCTTCTCGAATTTTTATTTTCCGGATCTGGTCTAATTCCTTGGACAGAACAGAGAACTGTTTATCACATTGGCTTTCTACGATTTCGAAACGATTCTCTACAACAGAAAGCTGTTTCTCCACACCTTCAACGCGTTCGTCTAGGGCACATACATTTTTCTCAATGTTGCCCAATTTGCCTTCTAGAATGTTTTTCTGACCTTCCAAAACATTCTATTGCGCCTCAAGTCTTTCGAGAATATTCTGTTGTTCTTTCTGTTGTTCGTTTCGTTGTGCTTCTAGTTGTTCGAGAACATTCTGCTGTTCCTTCTTTTGATCGTTTCGTTGTTCTTCCAGACGTCCGAGAATATTCTGCTGTTGCTCTTCAATCAGCTTCTTTTGTTGTACTTCGAGTCTTTCGAGAACATTCTGCTGTTCCTTCTTTTGCTCGTTTCGCTGTTCTAACAAAAGTTTCATCATGCTAGAAAAATCTATACTTTCACTTACTTCCTCTTCTTCCACTTCTGTTTCAAAAACAAAAGTGTTTACCTCTTCCCCTTGCTGTTCCAAATAGTTACGCAAGCGCAGGACGAGCTCATTTTTCGATCCCGCTCTAGAAAGATTTCGCTTACCTAACTCACTTTTAAGCTCAATGCAGTTGAGCTCTTCTAACAACTTACCCATTTTCACTGTATATAATTATTATTTCTCTTTTTACTTTTTTTTTTTTTTTTACACTTTACTAGTCAAATAAGTTTTATTTACACTTCTGACACCAATGTAACGTGCGCTTAGTTCGCAAAATAAAACTTTACCTTTCAATTTATTTCTATCACTTTTATTCAGTGTATATGCTTAATTCGATCTCAACTCGACTATCACTTGTATTTACTCTTAACTTTATCACTCTATAAACCAAACTGCCCTCTGGTTGGCTCGGGCGGGCTATTTATATCGAATGACATGCCATCTAGAACTCTCCAGTAACTTCTACATTGTCTCCACTCTACACTCTTTTGGCTGTCAAACATTTTCTCTCCTTCAAAATTTCTACACTTACACCAGTGCTCCCAGATGTGTTTTCGGTTGAACGTTTTCGATTAGGAAATTGGTATTAAATATTGGGTTCACGTTACACTTACATCGATATTTACTGAGATATTGAGCTTTTAAGTTAAGAAAGTATGGAATTTTAATTAATAATAATAATAATAATAATAATAATAATTAATTAAAATTCCATACTTCCTTAACTTATAAGCTCAATATCTCAATAAATGTCGATGTTAGCATATTGATTCTCAAAAATTTTTTGTAGAAAATTAAATTTCTTACAAGTTTGTCAAAAACATTTCTTTTGTAGCTATTGTCATTTACGAAATAGGGGCAAAAAAACAAGAATTTTACGAAAAAATTGGGTTTGGTGGCCGGTACTAACTCGCCGGTGTGAGTAACGACTTCACCGTAATGAGCTTTTTTGTAGAGTACACAATTTTAAAGAAAACCTACTTATGTCCTAGACTATACCATAAAATGCCTCTGAACTGTAGAGTTTTTAAGAAAAAAAGTTTAAGTTTACGTGTATTTTATATAGGAAATCTTTGCATGCCTTGGTCGAGTACTAAATGTTAATATCAAGGGCTCAAATTTTTTGTGAATTTTTTTTTAGGTACTTTCCACAAAATTTCGGGATGGGAGTGAAAAAAAAAATTTGTCCAAAAAAAAGCAGTCTAATATTATATATATATAATATATATATATATAAATTAATATTATATATATATATATATATATATATATATATATATATATATATATGTTACAGCCAAAGTAATAAATCTGGATATTATGTATAATAGCTAGCCATTATGCATAATATCTACTCAGTTTGGTTAAAGTGATAATGGACACAAAATTAATCACATTAACTAGCTATTATATATAATATCTTCGATGACTTGGATAATGTAATAAAACACGTAGGTATGCGTTTAAAATTATAAAATTATATTTCAATTTACCTTAACTAATCACAAAGATTATTTAAAAAATTAAATTATAAAATAAATGCGGAAAACTGTTGCATACGGAAATTAATTGCTATTTTCATATTTAGCATGAGCAGCTTAACCCTGCGGAAAAAAGGGTTAAAATAATGAGCAACGCGAAGCGGGCCATGCGGAAAGCTGTTGCATACGGAACGCGGTAGCGGGATGAAGAGAGGGAGGGGTAACAAGTCGGCTAGACCGTATTTATTACTTTGACAAGTTATTATGAATAATGTCCAGACAAAGTGATTAATTTATTACTTTGTCTAGTGAATCTGGCCATTATATATAATGACCAGTCATTATGTATAATAGCTATTTAATCACTATGACTGTAACATATATATATATATGTATAAGTATTATTTTCAATAATAATGTAAAGTGGCAACACTCATGCTGTTATAGTTATATACTAATGTCGATTTCCTTTGCAAAAACAAAAGCACTCTAAATAAGTGCTTTTTTTTCGTGCTCACTGGAACAAAAAAGACAAAATTCTTTTTTTTATCACTGTATGTGTGTTATTTTTGACAGCCAACTTTTTCCGTTTGTTTTGTTCTGCAATTTATATAGAAAGATTGTTTTCGAAACTTTATTAATAAATGCACTAGGAAGAAACCTCCTCATCCGAATAATTGTACACAACACTTTGAACAAAATTATTCACAGAATGCCTTTCGTTTTGTGTAAGGAATTTCAGAATTTTAAACACTTCTTCGTTGGAATCAGAACTATATGAAGACTCATAAATATTTTGATAATTTCAGCTAAAATTGAGCGATCCATTTTCACAAAATAGTTTATTGTTTATTTTTATTATCTCTCTTTCACAGTCCTTTGCTTTAACCAAAAATGCAAAATAATCAAACTGCAAACTGGTAAACGTCAAATGTTTTGTGTTGGTGTACGTGAAAGTGCGTGTAAATCTTGCCTCTGAATCGAGATTCGTAAAAGTGCTTTTTCGGGGCAAAAAAAAGTGATCTAGTGCCCAATGTAACATATTTCGAGCAAAAAAGCACTTTTTAAAGTGCTTTTGTGTACCACTGGAAATCGACATAAGAGGATTTAAAGAACAAGAGGGAAAACCACACTAACACATTGATACCACCCCACAAGCTGCTGCACGCACTCATTCACAAAATTTCACTAGCACCACCTTATATTCGGATCTCAACACTGGGCTTACACAAAATTTCACTAACACCACTTTATATTCGGATCCACACAGAGGGCTTACACAAAATTGTACCGTAGTATTGGTATTCTCGTCTGGGAACCGGTTTTTTTTTTTTTTTTACTTTTAGTCTTTTTTTTTTTTTACTTTTAGTCACCTTAAGGCTACGTCTGGCAGAATTTTTGGAATTAAAACTTTTTTTTGGGTTTTGTAAATAAAATTTATTTGTGATTATATACTTTTTAAAGTATTTGGAAATAAAAATTTAAGCATCAAAATATTAAAATATTTTCTTTTTTGTTAAACATTTCTCTGAGTAGTCTCCTCCCTTCTATTTCTTCTTTTTTAAAAAACGTTTCTTAAGAGAAATAGACAGAAAAGTATGACTGTTAAAAAAATATATACTAAAGCAAAACAGTAACCAATAAATATGAATTCATTTTGCATTTGTTTGATGAAAGAGATTCCAACTTAAGCTTTCGATTCTCTTCTTGAAGCTGAGTTGAAAATTTAAGCAGTTAATTAATTGAATTAAAAAAAAAAAATCAAAAGTAAAAGAATTGAAAGCGGATATCAAACTATGTAGACATTTTTTTAAGAACTTATCTCAATCAAAATATTGAAATGCAGAAATCTTGTAGATATTATGGAGAGCTCAGAAAGCCTTCATTCATCTCTGTAGCACAATTACTTACAAAGCACCAACACTTTAAGTTTTGATTTTTTGTTTTTATTTATAGCTCGGTAGAAAATTTTTTAAAAACTTGTCTCAATCAAAATCTTTAAACGTGGAATTTTTGTCCACGTTGTGTTAAGCTCAGAAAGCCATCATTCATCTCAGTAGCACAATTATTAACAAAGCTCCAACACTTTAAGTTTTAAATTTTTCTTAACACAAAAAAAAATTAAAACTAAAAGTGTTGGTGCTTTGTAAGTAATTGTGCTACAGAGATGAATGAAGGCTTTCTGAGCTCTCCATAGTATCTACAAGATTGCTGCATTTCAAAATTTTGACTGTGATAATTTTTTCAAAAAATGTCTACATAGTTTGGTGTCCGCTTTCAATTAGTTCAAAAAAATTAAAACTAAAAGTGTTGGCGCTTTGTAAGTAATTGTGCTACAGAGATGAATGATGGCTTGCTGAGCTCTGCATAATATCTATAAGATTGCTGCATTTCAAAATTTTGACTGTGATAATTTTTTCAAAAAATGTCTACATAGTTTGATGTTTATGTTTTGGTATTAAAAAAAAAGTTAAGACAAATAACCGAGCTGAGGGAGCAAATCACAATATTTATTTTTTATTTTATTTAGTTTTTAAAAAACTATAACTTTGGTGTTGTTCAAACCCTGCCCTTAAGAATTTTTCAGTAGTGTGGTGAAAATTAAATTTCAGGTTATGTTTCAAGCTGCCAATCAAAAAAAAAAAAAAATTCACCACGCATATACTTCCACAACTTTTTCGCGCCTTTTTTCTGCAGCTCACACGTATTCACAGATGGTGGCTGCGATTACAAAAACAACAATGTAAACAAATGGAAGTTTCGGGGAAGGAGACGTAATGGTTTTCCCTCTTGTTCTTTAAATCCTCTTAGGTTATATACTTGCAAATGTCAAACTTATCCTATGTAATAGTTTTTAATTTCTTTCTTCTTGCTTTTCTTTTACTCACTCAAATACATGAAGTCAAACCGAACGGTCGTTTTTCTTACATAGGTTATGGGCCCAGCTCCAAGCACGCTGCTATTTTTTTATAATTGAAAGTTTTAATTTTGTCGTCGGTCGATAAAAATGAGTGCGATAGCTCAAATAGAAAAGTTATCTGCGGAGAATTATGCTACGTGGGTCATACAGATGAAAAGTCTGTTAATAACGTTGGATTTATGGAATCCAATTATTGTGAAGTGTCCAACCGAAGCCGTGGAGAAGCTAAAATGGGAAACGGTAGACCAAAAAGCGCTTGCTACTTTAACGTTATGTATGAAACCTTTGGAGCTGATACATGTTAAAAAATGCGCAACAGCCAAAGACGCGTGGAACGCACTGCGAGAAGTACATCTCGGTGATCGCCCTGCACGTAAAGTTGCGCTATTCAAAAAGCTTGTTCGGTTTCGTTTACAGCCTGGAGAGCAATTTGTGTCAGAAGTTAACGAATTTTGCAAAACTGTCGATGACCTGAAGGAAATAAGGGTTGGTTCCGGATGACCTTATTAGTATTTTCTTCCTATGCAGTTTGCCTGAGGAAATGGATAGCTTCGTGGTAGCTATGGAAAGTCGGGATAGTTTGCTAACCTTGGAGAATCTGAAAATTCGAGTCATAGAAGAAATGAATCGTCGTGGGGAGAAGCATGTGTCTACTTGTGAAAATGTGTTTGCGGCAAAATCACATCGATGGAAAAAGAATGTGGAGAAGAAAAATTCATTTGGCGAACGGGAAATTGGTAATCAAAATTTCAAAGGGCAAGGAAACGGTAATATACGGGACATGCGTAAGTTTAAATGTTAAAGTTGCGGAAAGAGAGGTCACGTACGCGCTCAATGTAGATACAGTAACCATAATGAGTCATCTCTCTCAGTTCTTTAAATTTTACAGCAACCTATTAAAGAAGAAAAGCACACGTGGATTTTAGATAGCGGAGCATCATGCCATATGTGCAGTTCCACAGAACAGTTTTCTTCATAACACAAATATGAGAAAAAAGTTATGCTGGCATCAGGTGATTGTGTAACTGCGAAGGGGATCGGAAGTGTGAAAGCAAAGACGGGTAATAACAGTTTCTTATTAAAAGACGTGTTATATGTACCAGAATTAAATTCCAATTTTTTGTCGGTGAGTAAGATCTTAAGCAACGGGAATATGGTAGAATTTGGTAGCAAATAGGCATGCGTGAAGAAAAGTTGCGGTGAAATTTTATTTGATTTAGAGCAAGTAAATGGAATTTATATAAAGATTTTTTCGGACTATTCTAAAGAGTGTGTGAACTCTGTGGCCGAGTTGAAGAATCTAGATCCAAATTTACATTTGTGGCATAGGAGATTTGGTCACCTCAACATTAAAGATTTATTATCTTTGTCGAAGGATGATATGGTTCGCGGATTGAAGGTGAACCAAAAGTCAAATTTTTTATGTACCACATGTGCAATTTGCAAGATAAGTGCAAAACCTTTTCCAGTATTTCCCCACGTTAATACAACTAAAAAGCTTCAACTGGTGCACACAGACATTTGTGGCCCTATGCGTATCTCGTCACAAGGGGGATCTAATTATTTTATAACGTTCATTGACGATTTTACACGATTTATCCATGTCCAGTTTATCAAGAACAAATCAGAGGCATCTTCTGCGTTCCAAAGTTTTTTAAGCAAAACCGAAAATCAAACAGGGTATAAACTTAAATGCCTCAGAAGTGATAATGGTAAGGAGTATCTTAGTTCCGAATTTCAAAGTTTCTTCTTCTTCTTCTTCTTTTTCATTTTCGGCGTTACGAGTAGTGATCTTGAAGCGATCACAACTCTCCCACTTTTCTGCTTCACACTAGTGATCCGCGTGTGGGGTACGCCGCGTTGACCTCAGAAATCGTCGGCAAGCCTCCCGGTTTTGGATTGTTCCATGTCTGAGGCCAACCAAATGCTGCTGTTTTTGCATTTGCTTGTACCAGGAGTGTTTTGGCCTGCCTTTTCTTTTTCGTCGCGAATTTGTTGAAACGTTGTACGATATTGCCTTTTTGACGGGGTTCTGCGGATCTCTCCTTTGAACATGACAATACCAACTGAGCCGGTCGTGCTGAATTTTGTCCAAGATGGTACTTTTGACATGAAGGCTTCCACGGATCTTAGTACTTCTAATTCGATCAAACTTTGTTGCTCCTGCTGTCATCCGAAGCATCTTCATTTCGGCTGCCGTCAATTTGCTCTCATACTTCTTGTACATTGTCCAACATTGTGAACCGTATGTCAGAGCTGGACGGACAACTGCTGTGTAGAGTCTTCCCTTCAGCTTTGGGGGCATTTTTCGATCACAGAAGATAGCGGAGTTTTCTCGCCACTTCATCCACCCAACGCTTACTCGATGATTGATGTCGTCATCACAAGATGCTTCACTATTGATCATAGATCCCAGATATTTAAACTTTTCACACTTGGGAAGCACATTTCCATACAAATAAATGTCTGGAATAGGCTTGTCTGGATCAGAAAAAGGGCAGCACAGGTATTCAGTCTTTTTAGCGCTAATACGGTACCCATTTCCTTCCAGAACATCAATCCAAACGTCAAGTGCTCGTTGCAGGGATGTAGGATCCTCGCTTATGATGGCTCCATCGTCAGCAAAGAATAATTGTTTATTGTCCGTTACTTTTCCTTTGAGCAAATAATCTAGAACAGCAATAAAGAGCAGTGGACTCAAGACACTTCCCTGATGTACACCTACTGTTATTTGGAATTCTTCGGTGACTCCAGCTGGGCATCTCACTTTTGTAACTGCTCCTTCGTACATGTCCATAATTATTCGCACATAGGCTTCAGGAACTCCTCGGTGTCTGAGGGCCACCCATATCAGATCTCGTGGTTGTCGATCGAATGCCTTTTCGAAGTCAACCAACACAATATGCAAATCCTCTAAGGCATCTCGGTGTTTTTCCATAATGATCCTTATGCTTTGGATTGCGTCTGTAGTTGACTTACCCGCGACAAACCCGCATTGGTCATCAGACAGCCTTATTATTTTCCGCAGTCGGCTATCTAAAACCCGCTCAACGATCTTCATAGTGTGGGACATCAACTTGATCGAACGATAGTTGTCACAGCTTCTGGTATCTCCCTTTCCCTTGTACATTGGAAGAAGAAAACTTTCCCTCCATTGATTAGGCAAACTGTCACCTCTTATAAGTTTGGAGATGAGAATCGTGAGCCATCTTAACCCGATGTCTCCCATATTTTTCTCCCTTTTTCCGAATTTCAAAGTTTCTTGGCTAAAAATGGTATTCTTCATCAAACCACCGTCACTTACACTCCTCAGCAGAACGGTATTGCTGAGAGAGCCAACCGTACTCTAGTGGAAATGGCGCGTTGTCTTCTGGAGTCATCAAAGCTCCCTCAAAGTTTGTGGTCCGAGGCAATTAACACAGCCGCATATATAAGAAATAGGTCACCAACCAAAGTTTTAGTTGAAATGACACCGTATGAGCGTTGGAAGGGCAAGAAACCATCAGTTTCACATTTCAGGACATTCGGGTGTGAGGTAGTAGCGTTAGAGAAAGGACGTAAGAAGTCAAAATTTCAACCCAAAGGAATTCAGCTTACATTTGTTGGATATGCCGATACAACCAAAGGATACAGGTTATATAATAGAAAGACGAGATCAATTGTAATAGCTAGGGACGTTCAATTTTTTGAAGACACTTTTTATCAAGAGGAAATAGAATCGACTAGACCTGAATCGAATGACAAGTTTTTTCTGTACACTGAAGACCTAGATACAAAAAACCATAGCGAAGATGAAGCAGTACCAGATACACCTGAAGATGAAGCAGCACCAGATACACCTGAAGATGAATATGCCAACAGCCAGGAAATACCATCTGCAGAAAAAGAGTCTACATCGCGTGTCCAAGGAGAAGAGGAAGAAAGGAGGCAGGTCAGAACTTTAAGAAGTGGGAAAACCATATTTAACTCCTCAGTAATGGAGACTCTCTTTGGAGTAGTGTTAAACCCGGTAACAGTGACAGAAGCGTTGGGATCTATTAATGGTAAAGAGTGGCGAAAAGCTATGGAAAACGAATATCGAGCGTTACTAAGATGTGAAACTTGGGAGTTAGTTGACTGTCCTCCAGGAAAAAATATAATTGGCTCGAAGTGGGTGTTTTCGAAAAGGTCAAATCCAGATGGCTCGATAAGGAAGTACAAGGCTAGGTTAGTAGCACAGGGATTCCTGCAAAAAGAAGGTGAAGATTATTTTGAAACGTATGCACCTGTAGCAAGGTATTCAACAATTCGTATGATACTTGCCTTAGCTGCCCAATACTCTCTACTTGTTAAACATATTGATGTAGTTACAGCTTACTTAAATGGGGAGCTAGAAGAAGAAGTTTTCATGCGGCAGCCAGAATCGTTTGTGGACGAAAGTAACCCCAAAAAAGTATGTAGGCTTAAAAAGTCGTTATATGGACTTAAACAATCCGGTAAAAATTGGAATACAAAAATCAATTTCATATTGACCAATATGGGGTTTACACGATGTAAAGCTGATAGTTGTGTTTATACAATGATGGGAGAAAACGAAGTGAATATCATGGCTTTGTATGTAGATGACATAATACTCGCATGCACGTTGGAGACATCAATGAAAGCGATTATAGCGAAGTTAACTAAACAAGTCGACGCGGAGGATCGTGGACCTATAAAAAGCTATTTAGGCATGGAAATCGAACGAAAAGGACTACGAGGCGAAATAGCTATTCATCAAGCTAGTTATGTCACTACACTCATGCAACGTTGGAACATGCTGGAATGTAAAGGAGCAACCACACCTTTTCCTAGTGGAACAGTGCTACAGAATTGCGCAGAAAAGGACTCTTCTGGTGTCAGAGTAAAACATTATCAGGCCTTAATTGGAGGTCTTACATATTTAGCCATTATATCCAGGCCAGATATTGCTCATACTGTGTCAAAGTTGGCTCAATTTCATAGCCATCCACACCAGGAACATTTTACCGCGGCGAAACATATTCTTCGTTATTTAAAAACTTATCCGAATGGTATGTTGACTTATAAAAAATTAAATCCAAAACTTGTTTGTTTCACAGATGCTGATTGGGGATCCAACTTGGTGGATCGGAAATCCTTTAGTGGATTGGTTTTATTTTTGTCTGGTGCCCCCATTGCATGGGAATCGAAAAAACAACAAATCGTGGCACTCAGTTCCATGGAAGCAGAATACATTGCTCTATGCCAAGCAGGTAAAGAAGTCGCTTTCCATCGTAACTTACTACGTGAAATGGGTTTTGTGGAGATCGTCGAAGGAGCAACTGAGATCTATTGTTATAACCAAGGTGCTATCTTTGCCGTAAAAAACCCGTCAACAAAAAGTCGAAGTAAACATATAGATATAAAATTTCATTACATTAGAGACATAATTTTGAGAAATGAAGTAGATATAAAGTATATACCAACGAAAGACAATATATCTGATATTCTTACAAAAACTTAAACTTTAAAAAACATAAGGATTGCTGTGAACTGTTAACTATTAACTTTGTATAGTTTTTTATCATGACAATTTTTATCATTTTTAATTTCACATATTCAACTCTAAAAAATTTATTTTGATTGCATTTCGGTTGAGGAAGAGTTTATAAGTATTATTTTCAATAATAATGTAAAGTGGCAACACTCATGCTGTTATAGTTATATACTTGCAAATGTCAAACTTATCCTATATGTAATAGTTTTTAATTTCTTTCTTCTTGCTTTTCTTTTACTCACTCAAATACATGAAGTCAAACCGAACGGTCGTTTTTCTTACAATATATAACCTCCGAGCGTGTTATTTTAAAATTTTGTCTTCTTATATGAAAAAAACCTTCCTCAATTTGTTGTAATTTTTCGGCTTTCAGCAAACTCTTATGGTAATAACCTTGCCGTTTATTAATATTTTTTCATGAAATAAAAAGGAAATAGTAGATAGATATCAGGCGCATCTCATAAAATCATTAGTAATGATTGTAAGTGTTTTGAAACAGGTGTTATGATAAGAAGTTCTGAAAAACGAGAGGCCAAAAGAACCTCAATTTTTTGTTGGTATTATTCTTTGATATAATCTTAATTAGTTTCAATAAAAAAATATACTATTGTGGTCACAGAATTTGAAATATTAATTCTAGAAAAACTCTAGAAGGTGATCTACCGTTCACAGAAAAAATTAGATTCCTGCAAAAAGACATTGAAAACGTTCCGTTTCATGTATTTGGACGTCACAAAAATTGCGCCCGATATTTTTGTATGACTCCAACATTTGCGAACAATTTAAGAGTGTTGTGTGTCAATATGTCGGTGGAAAAAGAAATAATTTTTCTCTTGGAAAATCGTGATGATGTGCTGCAGCCGTTGTCGAATTCAACGCCAAACGGGCATTCACCGAGTACACAAAAGTGCACAGCAAAGTTGTAAATACTCCAAAAACAAACTTTTGGTGAGAAAAAAAGAAAGTAAAAAATTGTAATGAATAAAAAAAATCTTTTTTCAAATTGTAAAACGATCAGACCACAAAAACGAAGAAGAAATGCTTCCGCTGATTCGAATTACGGAAATGTAGACACACCATCCGAACTGCCAGATAAAACAGATCAAGAAATGGAGTTGGAGAAACAGAAAAGGAAAAAATCACTCCAATAAAGCTTTGATCACAGAAGAAAAATCGAATCAGAAACAAGAGATCAATCACTTAGTGGGAAATGGAAAGAAATAAGGCACGAAATGGTTACTGCTTCTAATTTTGATAAAATATGCAAAGCTAAAAGTACGTCCAGCTACCACAATATCATAAAAACAAACTTGTATAGCTCATTTTCTTCTTCTAATATGCTATGGGGTCTTTAAAACGATAAAAATGCTATCCAAAAACTAGAGGAAATCGAAGCCTCAAAGTAGTTAAATGTGGTCTTTTTATAGATAAAGAACACCACTTTTTGTCGCAACTCCAGACGGATTAATCGGTAGAAATGCAATATGTGAAGTGAAATGTCGATCGTCTGTAAAAAATATGACATTAGACGAAGCTGTTAGTCAAAAGAAATTGCCTTATCTTGAAAAACAAGGGAACTCATGGAGGCTTAAGAAAACCCATGACTATTTCTATCAAGTTCAAGGACAACTTCACATAACTAATAGGCAAATTTGCCATTTTGGTGTTTGGACTTCCTGCGATTTTATATTCTTCAGAGTTAAGAAAGATGACGAGTTCTGGCAAACAAATATGAAAGAAAAAAGAAGTGTGCGATCCTAGAATTCCAAGAAAAATGAGAGAGGAATACTTAAGAAAATGATATGATGACCCTTTCGAATTGGAATAAAGTCTGCAATTTCTACTTTTTTAAAAGAATTTATTGCAACTCCGACGGATAAGTTGAGACTTTCATGCATTTGGTTGAACGCATCGCTGGAAGAAGTGTAAAGCAAGTTTGTTAGGAAGGAAAACAAACTCTCAAATTAGTTATTTTTTTATTTTTAATAATTATAGTTTTTTCCTTTTTCATCTTCTTTACTACTTAACTTAATTTAATTTATAAATCTTACTTACGATGGAAGCATTGCTTCTGAAATGAACATCTGAGGAAATATAAAAAGTGTTTTTACTGTTAAAAATTTACTAATCTTTTCATTTATGAATGAATGAGCTGAAATTTTTGTACTAGCGCGAAAGAAATGAAAGTAAGCACGAATACTTTGATATAATATTTCAATTCAAACTGTATCTAACTGTGCTGGTTTTTTTGGCTTATATCTACACAAAAGATTTTCGAGACATTTTCACAAGTCTTTTAAAAGAATGAATGAGCGGATATTTTCGCACTAGCACGAATGAATTAAAAATAAGCACGGATACTTTGATATTGAAAAATTTTATAGCATAGAAAGACAATCAAAAATTTATCGTTGGAGCCGTTTTCGAGAAAAGCAGGTACATATTATCATATCGGTTGTATGGCAGGTACCGTTATTTCAAGACCTAGAGACAATTCCAAAAACCCCTCTTTAAGCTGCCTCACAAACAGATCCCTCTTTACCACTGGGCCCACTGGGGCCAGGCCCCGCAGTCACCAGGGGCCCCCAAATTGCTGAAACAACATTGAAACTCTATTGGTCTATTTTCAAGAAAAAAAAATTCAATACATTTTTTTTCTGAACAAAATAATATTCGAATTCAACATAAAAAGAGGGCACTCAAGTAATGATCATTACAACGAAACCATACACTACCTTGTGTTCGTTTCAGAGCACTTTTAAAAATCCAGTCAGTATCCATACGTGTATCTTACGATCGAAGTTAAATGGTGTTGTGAGGATGGGAAAACTTCTTGTGTATCCTTCTGACATCTGCGAAAGGGTTACTATTAATAATTTTTTCTTAATTTTCACTAATTGAGAGTTTTTATTTTTGGCTGTGTATTGTTAATGTAGGCGTTGCATTTGCGTGAAGAGTGTCCCTACTCATTATTAGATATACTCTGGGATGAACGGCACTCAATTTTTTTAAATTTCAAAGATGGAGTGTGTTGACTGCTCATTTAGGTTCAAAAAAAGTTGCAAAAAGTTTTTCTCAAACAAGATGATCAGCGCGAGTTGAAGAAATAAGCGCCTTATATAATGATCATCAAGAAATTGTAGAGGCTTTGATGCATATCGCTCACGATTTAAGACAGGCAGGAAATGCCAGACAGGAAGCTCTTAGTCTTTGCAAAAACAATGTTAAATTTGTTGAGTGCAATCGATGCATTTATAATTGGGCTCAAGGACAATTTTGATAACTTTGATTCATCATCCAGACAAAAAAAATGGATTCCGATTATAAGAACCTTTCTGAAAGGACTAGGTGACTAGGACTTTTTTTGACGGCTCTGAACGCTCATTAATTTTGACTGGGAAAGAAAGGTTCGAAATTGAAACCTTTCTTTCCATTGTTGACACTCTTAACGTTGATTTGAAACAGCGACTAGGTTCATATACGAATATTGGCCAAAGTTTTGACTTTTTTTCGATTAAAAAACCTAAATTCAGAAGACTTAAAAGAAAACTGCAAATCTTTTGCTAAATTTCACACTGAAGATGTAAACGGAGATGAACTACATGCTGAATGCCTGAATTGAAAATAATACTGGAAAACTATTCGACACAAAAATGAAAAACTTCCAAGTGTTGAAATTGCACTTAGAATTTTCTTAAGTATGATTTTGACCAACTGCAGTGGTGAACGTTCCTTCTCTAAGTTAAAATGAATCAAAACAAGCTCAGAACTACAATGGCTCAGGAAAGATTGACAAATTTGTCGCTGATGTCAATCGAAAACGACATCCTCAGAGGTATCGATTTTGTAGATATAATCAATGATTTTACTAATCATAAATCAAGAAAAAGACTCCCTTAATAAACATTCCTCTTTCCATGTTTTTGCATATCAATATTTTGTTCCATAAACTAGATTCCTTAATCTATTTCTGAATAAAATTTTCTGTTATTTAAATTTTGTATATTTTTGAATTCTTATATGAAAAATTTATTATTTTGTTTTAATTTTCACATTATTTATGTTTATGTTAACGTTTATGTGAAAACATAAACATGCTTCAATAATTATTATTTACTTTTACAATGATTTATAATGGTTGATGAAATATTGATTCAAAGTGATGTGTATACAGAAACCTTTACTACACAACGTAAAATTTTAAAAGAATCATACAGGGGCCCCATTTTCAAAAAGTGCCCAGGGCCCCCAAAAGGGCAAAGACGGCCTTGCTCACAAACCTTAACTGCAAATTTTGAAGAAAATCGGTTTATCGGTTCCAGGCTGTAAATCCATAGACAAATAGGCAGGCAAATAGATAAACAGACAGACAGACAGAATTGCACGGCCGACTTTTTTCGTATTCTCTATCACCGTAGTGTCATGTTTAATTGTTATCTCAAAATTTCATTACTGTACGATTAAGAAACTTGCTTTATGGTACCTATAAAATCGCAAGTCAAAAATTATTTCGCATAAACTTTAGGGCCCAGTTATAGCGATCAGGAAAACGAATCAGGAAAAATTTTCGAATGGAATAATAACTAGGTATGTACATATTTTATACCTACGATCGATGGCAAATCACTCAAAGCATTATTTGTGCCCGGAAAAGGTATAGCAGAAAAAATATTTTCTGTTTAATTTGTATTTTTCTATTTTCCGGATTCAATTTTATCTGGAAAATAGAAAAATACAATTTTAACACAAAGTATTTGTTCACTTGAATGTTTAGTTCAATTGAATGTACAAAACAAAAGAAATTTTCAAACATACAAAACCTACCTGCTAATCAAATACAAAATTTTTAGCTGAACAAAACAAATGAAACACACTCTCATCAAGTTGCGTACACTTCACCAAGGAATTCCATTCTATTAGTGGTGCTATTTTCTAAACCCTTTCCTTTTATGCGTTCGCCTATGTCCGTTTCATTCAATCCTTCCTCGTTTCACACTTTTTTTTTACAATGCAAGCTACTGCTACCAGCAAAAAAAAACAACAGGCACGCAGTTTGTAATGAGAAATGAATAGCAAAAAAGATCACAAAATAAGGTCATAGGTATAGAATAGATGATATGTATGAGGGGATGCATAACGCATAAGATCATCTGAGCGATACTCCCTTTCCAAATCACAGAGAACAGACAAAAAGAGAAAACGGCGCTAAAATTGGTGGCGGATTTGTGCGTATGTATATGTTTTTAAGCAAGATTTTCTAGTAAAAAACCCAAAGTAGACAGTTTTTCTAGAATTTATTTTTCTGATTCTGTGACCACAATAGTATATTTTTTAATTGAAATTAATTAAGATTTTACCAAAGAAAAATACCAACAAAAAATTGAGGTACTTTTGGCTTCTCGTTCTTCAGAAATCGTTTGCAAATATGACTTTATTGAAATTGAATTTTTGCGGTTTGGAGAAAAAAATGTTAATTTTGGGCTCGGAGGTTAGTTCAGGAGCTTTATTACCTTCAAAAAAATGTATAAATAGGTATATGTACTTGAAAACACCCACGCCTTGCCCCATGCTTTATAAGCTAAAAAAAAGGCAGTTTCACCAACTTCTCATCATAACACCTGTTTCAAAACACTTAAAACTATTATTTATTTGCTTTCTCGACGGAAACGTTGATGTTTCAGCTGATATGATATCTAACGTGATTCTCAACGGCATGAGAAATTTTGTTCCTAACAGAACAAAAAGTATCACCCCCAAGGAAAATTCGTGGTTTGATTCAAGCTGTAAAGGGGCGATTTAAAGGCAACCCTACAGTAGAAAATCGAAATTTGTTCAAACGGGCCAGAAATATCTGTAATGCTCATATACAAAAGGCCAAGTTTTTGCATGACCAAAAAGTAAGGCAAAAAATACTGTTGTGTCCAAAAGGAAGCAAGAACTTTTGTTCTTTTGTTAAGAACGTTAAGAACTCGACCACGTCATCGGTCCAAACGCTCGTCTTCAATGACTCTCCGTATGTCAGCTCCATCGATAAAGCCAATTTGCTGGCAGCTCAATTTGCTGCCAACTCGACACTTCCTGATAGCACATTGGCCCTAGCTTGAGACAGTAAATTCTGCTATGAAGCAGATATTTTTTCGAACTCGCTCGGTTGCGAGAGTCCTCAAAGATATCAATATACAAAAATCCGCTGGTCCAGATGGTATCCCCGCTGTAATTCTGGCAAAACCACTGCGTAAACTTTTCCATTTTTCCTATTCTGCTGGGATTTTTCCGAGCAGATGGAAAACTGCATTTGTCCAGCCGGTCTCTAAAAAAGGCGAATCTTCCTCCCCTTCCAATTACCATCCAATAGCACTTCCGTCCCTTCTTTCCAAGGTCATGGAAACGTTGATAAACCGTCAACTTATGAAATACCTTGAAGAACGAAAGCTTCTTAATGACCGTCAGTATGGCTTTCGTAGCAAACGGTCCACTGGTGATTTGATGGCTCATCTCACCGAAAAGTGGAGCCAATCTTTACATTGTTTTGGAGAAAGTAAGATTATTGCGCTTGATATTTCTAAGGCATTCATATTCGTTTCCAAATTCACGTCCCTGCTGTTCGGATGTGGAACTGGAACGGTTGCGTATGATAAGATCATTGAATTCCGACCTTGACAGCATTGTTACATGGGGTCTTAAAAACCGAGTAGAATTCAATGCTTCGAAAACTCAATGCTGTCTCTTGTCGTTGAAGCTTAACATTCCCCCTTTGCCATTATCCATGAATGGTACCTGCATCGAAGAAACCGAAAAACTGTCAGTACTCGGTATGTGTGTAAACGATGATCTTCGTTGGAATGACCACATATTTGAAGTCGCCAAAAACGCTGCCAAATGCTTAGGCTTTTTGAGACGATGCAGAAAATTCTTCACCCCTTCTGATCTGGCTACAATCTATAAGGCTTTCATCCGCCCAAAACTGGAGTATAACTCCCATATCTGGTCAGGTGCTTCTCAGACATCTTTGCACCTCCTTGATAGGGTACAAAATAGAGCGTTAAAATAAAAATGATAGGTGATAGTTCAATCGTAGAGTCACTTGATTCTCTTGAACATCGTCGGAACGTTACCTGTCTCACTCTCTTTTATCGCTTTTTTCACAAGCAGTGCTCTAGTGAAGTAGCCAAACAATTTAGCCACAACACCCGCCTCGCTAGGAATGCTCATCAGTTTTACCTTGAGCCCAACTTCGGACGTAGAGTCAAGTATAGAGATTCGTATTTCAGTCGCACCACCCTTGATGTGCGCGTTGATTTAAAAAAAAAACCAATGATTTTATAAGATGCGCCTGATATCTATCTACTATTTCCATTTTATTTCATGAAAAAATATTAATAAACGGCAAAGTTATTACCATAAGACTATGCTGAAAACCGAAAAATTACAACAAATTGAAGAAGGTTTTTTTCATATAAGGAGACAAAGTTTGAAAAAAAAAAACGCTCGGAGGTTAGTTGCATATGTATTTTCTAATCATAAAACGAAAAAGAAAAAAAAAAGTTCATAAATACGGCTGCCCCAACCAAAATAGTGAACAAATCGAAATTTTCAATAAAAATGGAGTTTATACAGACGGTAGCAGAGACGGTTTTTTGCGTTTAATGATCAAAATTTTAAACAGCAGTAATCAAACAACAGGTCTTCGTGTGTGTCATTTAAATGCACAGAGTCTATACTGTAAAATAGATGAATTTAGGGATGTGTTTAAGAGTTCTGATACCGACATCGTTTGTGTTTCCGAAACCTGGTCTCTGGATACTGATGGTGACGAAATGTAAGCTATATCGCAGCGATAGATGTGGGAGAAGAGGTGGCGCAGTAGCTATCAGAGAACTGCATGAGTGCAATCATTTGCGCTTCCGAATCATCCCCCGAAAAACAAGCCGTACACAGTTTCACGCTCACAACGATGAAACAAGTGTGATGCTTGTGGAAAAAGTACACAACACTCTTGAATACATGCCTTCGCATTGCTTGTGCCCATGAACGATGAAAGAATGGACCATTCAAACTCAAACAGGTACACCATTCACTTCATTCGAAAAAAAAACCAAACATTCACGAATGATGAGGGATGACAACGAATATTTTTTCATGTTCTTGTTCATAGATGAAACTATTTTGTTTTTGCGAGATCGCACAGAAAGGCACACATTTTTTGACCTGACTTGGGCGTTATTTATATTGTTTGGGTTTTTTTTTTTGTTAACTATAGAAGTGATGGTTGCGTAATCTTTTTTTGCTTTGTTAGTGCATAAAGGTTATTTATTGTGTTCTATAGAAAGGATTTAAAACGTTAAAACGCTACTAGCTATATATGTACGCAAAAATATAAAAAGTAAACTCAACTGTAATCTGAAATTGGGTGCTCTATGGAGTATATTTTTATTGATATCATCGGTGAAGGCAGTTCCTTAACATTAGGTGCGGTATATAGACCTAATAATGAAGTTGCTTTCTTTGAACACGTAAAAATTACTCATCTGTGGTGACTTTAACAGCAACCTCCTAGCTGATAGCCTTTCAGTCAATGAAATGAGAACATTTGATTTATACCCAGTGATCACAACCACTCCCACTCATTTTGTAGGTAGATCGCAAACACTCTTAGATGTATTTTTTATAAATGACTTAAGTGATGTCTTGCATTATGATCAACTATCAGCACCAGCGTTCTCAAAACACGATGTTATTTACTTGAAGATTAATTTTAGGATGAATAGAGTTGAAAGTACATATGAGTATCGAGATTTTAAAAGAGTAGATTATTCTCGGTTAGAACAAAATGTACAGAGTATTGAGTGGGATAGAGTTTTCCGTTTGCCCTTACCCAATGACCAGGTAGAATTTCTAAATGCAAATATCTCGAATCTGTTTAATACCCACGTTCCAATCAGAAGAATGAACACAAATCATTATCAACGTCCTTGGTTTTCCAATGAAATTCGAAGGCTTTTATCTCAGCGAGATCAGGCTTGCAAACAGTGGAAAAGACATAGACTAGAGATTCACCATCAGATATATCGTACTCTTCGTAACCAAGCAACCAGTAAAATTAGATCGGCGAAAGTAGAAATGTATCGAGCAAAGCTAGGAACAGCTAACAAACGCCAATTATGGAAAAATCTGCGAGAAATAGGGATAGGTAAGCAAAAAATGGAATGTAAAGAGAATATTGATGTGGATGTACTAAATCATAACTTTGTTTCGCTTCCTTTTCCACATCTTTCTCATTCTTCATCTGATGTTCATGAACCATCTAATGCTTCCCATTCGGACACGGCATTTTACTTTATTTGTGTAGACAGTACAGAAGTTGTAGAAAGCCTGCTTAGTATAAAATCAAATGCGGTTGGCATTGACGGTATACACCCAGTTTTTGTGAAGGCAATTTTGCCATATATTCTACCTCACTTAACACATTTATTCAATACAATAATTATGACTGGCGTTTTTCCAAGTGTCTGGAAACAAGCAAAAGTTCTTCCAGTTCTAAAGGATCGAAGCAAAAATGAATACAGACCTATTTCCATATTACCGTATTTGTCCAAAGTACTTGAGAAAATCCTTCAAAAACAACTCAATGTGTACCTAAAGGCGCAAAACTTATTGTAATCTAAGCAATTTGGCTTCCGCGAAAAACATAGCTGTACGACAGCTATATTTAACGTAGTTGAAGATATAAGACTGGCATTAGATGATGATCTAGTAACTTTCTTAGTATTACTAGATTTCTCAAAAGCCTTCGATACGGTGGACCATCATAAATTATGTGATAAACTCTATGGTAAGTTTGGTTTATCATCTCCAGCGGTTCGTTTGATAAAAACATATTTGCAAGATAGACTTCAAGCGGTCTCTGTTGATAACAAAACTTCTGTCTTTCTTCCCACAGTTAGAGAAGTTCCCCAGGGTTCTATTCTGGGACCCCTCCTTTTTTCCCTGTACATAAACGACCTTCCAACAAAGATATCTGGGTGCCATATTCAAATGTATGCTGATGATGTGCAATTGTTTAGAAGCTGTACCTCGGACTTATCGAAGATTGTGCGCACACAATTAGCAATGATCCTGCGCAGATATTTAGTTGGTCCCAGGAGAATGGACTCTTTCTAAATCCACTCAAGACCAAATGTATTGTAATCAGTAGGACAGTGCTAGACCAAGATTATTTTCCAAGCATCTCCTTGAATGGTACACCAATCAAATATACATCTAGTGCGAAAAATTTAGGTATGTTATTTAATAGGACGCTAACCACATAAATGCGGGGGTGGGAAAGGTCTATGGAGTTCTTAGAATGCTATGGTCATCGCAACAATTCACACCTTTGAATATTCGGATGATGCTAGCCAAAACTGTAGTAATTCCTATTTTAACTTATGGTTGCGAGGTCTTTTGCGATTGTGACGCTTGTAGTAGGAGAAAACTGAACGTTGCTTTCAATAACACAGCTCGTTACATATTCGGCCTACGTCGGTTTGATCGGATATCTAGTTTCTCGAATCAAATTTATAATATGTCCCTTGACCATCTTTTTCGTTACAGAACTTAACAATTACTCTGCAACATCATTCTCACACAACAACCCTGCAGCTTATTCAATAGGGTACGTTTCAGCTCCTCAAATAGATCCTTAATGCTAATACACCCTCGGTATTCTTGTCGGACCTCAGAACAACAACTCTTCGTCAAAGCTATCCGTCTGTGGAATCTTCTTCCAAGAAACTTGAATATGAAACGTGGCCAAGCTAAGTTTAGCATTGAACTTCGATACTATTTGCAAAGAGACTAAAATAAATTAATACAAAATGCATTGGCTCTTAAGAACTAAAGCACTTAACATTAGATGAGATGTATGTATGTATAAAAATTAAAATCTACTTAAAATAAAGAACTGAAATGCTTAAAGTTATGTACATATTTGCTTATAATTCAATTCAATTCAATTCAATTCAAAGATTCATTTATTGCAGATTTTTAATTACATGTACATAATATATGAGTATTAATGAATTTAAAGCGTTGGCTATGCCGTCAGCTCGACTGGTAACTTTAGAGTTTTGAAATAATAAAAATTGAACAAATGAATATAGGTATAATAAAATACTTAGTAGTCTTGTAAATTAACTTATAGTTATTTGGTATGATGTGTTAGGAATATTCTGACATAAGAAGCATTCTGTATCGGTTGCAAACTCTGACAAAATTGACAAGTCTCACCCAATCTGATCCGTTTAAGATTTCAATTGTCTCTTGCATTGAAAGTGTTGCTCTACCAAAATGTGACTCTCGTTGACTTCTAATGATCGGACATACACTTAAGAAATGGAAACAATCTTCTTTGGCTTTTAAGTTGCACAAATTACAAAACTGGACGAAGCTTCCGTTAAACGGTGTTCCATTTAAATAGATGAGTTCGCATCTAACTTTGAAAATAAGCGAAATATCTTTGTAGCTGAAACAAGTTGGCTATATAGAATTCTGCTTTGTGAATTATTTGCTTTTTCGATCATCTGGTCTCGATCAGTGTCTTCGACTTTTTGTATTATTTTGAATAGTTTTAGTTTGACCTCGTTAGTGTTGCTATAATCCAACGGCAATTGTTCCCCACAGGAAGCAGCGATGTTATCCCATGCCCTCAACCACCAGTCCTTGTTTCGAGATTCTTAAAATAACATTATTTTGCACAAACGATAGTTTCGAAGCCCAAGTACTTTTATTATATACATAGTCAGCTTGTAACTTTAAAGTTGAAGTAAATAGTTTTGGAAGTCCTGTTTCTAGATAAATTGCATAGTTTGGTGTGGTTAATGGGATGTTAAAGATTTTCTTAATGAAATTTCTCTGAAGCTTTTCAATGTCGTCGTATTCTTGCATTCCCCATATTTGTGCACCGTAGCAAAGCGTAGATTTTATGACTGCATTGAAAATTTTATATTTTGTTGACAGGCTTATGTGGTCATTTGAGAAAATTTTTTTCTATGTGAAATTAATCAGACTTTGGGCCATATGCATAAAGGCTAGTAAATGCTTTAACTGGTAAATTTCTATAGTATATACTAATTCTCGTATGCATAAAACCATAGTAGATACAGGAAAAAAAGTATTTACTAGGTAACAAAGTATTTACTGGTTTCGGATGAATTAAACCAGTAAATACTTAAATCGGTATGCATAAAAACTATTTTGTTCAAGTACATACTGCAATTTTTCCAAGCTATTGAAAACCAACTTGAACATTTGCTAGTAAATACTTTTTCATGTTAAATGTCCATTTTAGTCGGCAGTTTTATATCCAAGTATTCGGTAGACTTTTTTTTTAAATGGCCTCTTTTTTAAGTGTAATCGCAGAAAAAAATTATAAGGAGCGAAGAGATCCCGGAGATTTCAATTTCAAAATGCTTTACTGTTTTCAAAAAGAAAACGTTGATTTATTTAAAATTTAATGGAACTAAGAAATAACTTATTTATTTGTAATAAAAAAATAATAATATTAATAGTAATAATAATAATAATGATATAAACATTTAGGTACTCAAACTGAAAAAAAAAAAAAAAAATAGTGCGTGGAGTCCCTCCGCGCGGTAGAAGTGAAACTTCCCAATGTGGAAATGAAAATTGGAAGAGGTAGAAATTGATTTTTAGTGAACTCATATTGTTTCTTTAAAAGAAAAAGAAAAGAAATGGATCAGAGTTAACTTTCACGGGATAGGTACTTAACACCATTTCATAGAACAATTTTTTTATTTTTTGGTGGAGATTAGAAGGACTTTGAAGATGTATGTATATATCATGTATGGTAGGATGTATGGTATTGTATCCATACTAATGTATGGAATACAATACCAGGAACCTTTCTGAAACCGTTGATTGGATAGTGTAAGTGGAAGCTGACTGACAGACTAATGAAGACCGCAGTCTTAACACCTAAGCCGAAGACGGAGAATACTTACATACATGTTTAGACATGATCAAACATGCTTAGACATGATCAAACACGTTTAGACATGATCAAACACGTTTAGACATGACCAAACATGTTTAGGACATGACCAAACATGTTTAGAATGAACAAACATTTAGACATGATAACATGTTTAGACATGATAAACATTTTTGAGTTGGGCTTAAATAAAAATTGCTTATATATACATGATTATGCCTCCACTAACTACCATGTATATACTATACTATACTATACAATATATTTTATAATATACTATATGTTCAATATTCCAAGAAGGAGGAGCCATACGCACACATTTCTGCGTATGCCTACTGGGCTGTTGTATCTTCCAACAGGGATGAGAAGATCGTCTACCGATCTGCGATGTTATACTGGCAGAGCATAATAGTCTTTCGAATAAATAGGACATGCTGTCCGCATAGAACAAAATATGTCTTGTATTTTCTTAGTGCTTGCGCTTGGTATATATATAAATATATTCTTACTTGAAACTTAGATCTACAGTCCGCTATTATTAAACAAGGTCCTTCAGAGCCGAACATTGGGCTACCCCTTTAAAAACTGTATACCTACGTGAAAGTGATAAAGAAAATAAGTATAAAACAAAACAATAACAAAAAAAGCAAACTAGGGAGGTATACAATACATACCTATAGTGATTTACTACGTGAAAGTGAAAAAGAAAATAAGTAAAAAATAAAACAATTATAATAACAACCAAACTACATATAGTGAATTAGTGAGCTTACTGGTACTGGTAAGCAAAAAAAAAAAAAAAAAGCACACAAAAAGCAACAATTCCATTGCAAAACCAACTTGTGGTCTTTAAAATTCATACAAGTGAGTACAAATACACATGGGTCAGTACCTACCTACCTTCAAATAACTTTTTTTAAAAAAATGATTATGCTATCAATGAATAATACCAGTGCCAAAGTCAATATCATTTGGCTTATATTAGAAAATAGCTCTTTATGTATGTATATGTTCTCTTTGGATTATGCCGATTTTACGATACTTATTACAATACTAGATACGTATGTAGCTATGTGGTTGTGCACTGTTTAGAGCACTCGTAGTTTTTCACTTTTGGGAAGATGACGAGATTTGAATTTCTGCAAGTAAGGAAAATGGGTATGATGGTAGGGATCTTGTCAGTTAATGTTGCATAACGTTTGCTTTGCATTCTTTCATCTCACACTTCTTGAACGAATGTTAGCATGGGCGTGGCTTTCATCTCGGCTCTCCATGTCCTTTGCACAATGTGCTGCTATATTGGTGCAGTGGTATATGTATTTTCACTATGAACAAAAACAAAGTTTGTTTTTGAGTGATAGCCTGCTCCGGCGTGTAAATATATAGAATTTATGATATTATGTATATTTGAGCAACATGTACAGTACAGCTTGTTTATCCAACCAAAGGCATAGGAAACTACCCTTGACTTATTATCTTTCTTTTGTTTTAACTGAAGATTTTGCAAAGCGTTTGCTTACTGAAAGTATAATGGTTACCTAGATCTGATTTGGTTTCCGAATACTGTTGCGTTTTATGGACCTGCGAAAGGGTTTTTTGTTTATTTTTCTGTTTCTTTATTTTTTGGGTTTTTGTTCTCAATTAAGTTTAGCTCAGGGTCAAACACAAATAATGATTGTTTTTGAATGACGGCCAGCCTAAACATATGCACATACCTACATAATATAAAATCTGCGCAACATGCTTTGCCTTTCCTTGCACGTGTTCTTCCGAATCAAACGCATAAGTAATTACCAATCCTTGCTTTATCGTACTTTGTTTTTCTTTTTTTGGGTAAACCTATCTGCCGGTTCGATGTCCAGCTACACGGTGCCATAGATCTCGTCGCTATTTAGAACTTAGGAATACTGTTAGATTTTATTACCCTGCGAAATAGTTTTTGTTTATTTTGTCGTTCTTAGGTAGGTAGGTCTAGCTAATAACGATTGTTTTTACAATATGAGATCTGCCCAACATGCTTTGTTTTTCCTTGCAAGTGTTCATCCGAAGAAAATGCATGAGTTGGTAGTTCCTGCCCTGTCATTCATTAATATATTTCGGAGTAACGATTCGGCCAAAGTTTTGTTTGCTTTGGATATATGGTATAGGTACGTACCTCTATATCGGTTCGATGTGCAGCTGCATAGTATCGTAGATCCTACGACTGTTTGCATATTTTGGGATTCTTTGTCCCTAAACTCTTTTTTTTTTCTAGTTTTGCATCTCGATGTTTTTATTTTTTCATGCAGCTGGTGGTCGACCGATAGAGTCATCGCCGCAGTTTTGGACTGCCTTTAGGATCTATTATATTTTCTTTGTTTTTCTTTTATGAGGTCGATCTTCTCATATTGTTGGTGTAAAGATGTTGATTTTTTTTTTCTTTCCAAGTTGGATGGTTGGTCGATCCATTTTAGACTACCGTTACGGTCAGTATTTGCTATGAGAGGAATTGAACCTTTTTTTTTTTATCCATTAACTTATGCGCAGTCATAAACCACGGTGGCAGTCAGATTTTGGGCTTCTTTTTGCATCTCGATGTTTTTATTTTTCATCCAGCTGGTGGTCGACCGATAGAGTCATCACCGCAGTTTCGGACTGTCTTTAGGATCTATTATATTTTCTTTGTTTTTAATTCTATACGAAGCAATAATTCTATACGAAGCAAAAATTCTATACGAAGCAATAATTCTATACGAAGCAATAATTCTATACGAAGCAAAAATTCTATACGAAGCAAAAATTCTATACGAAGCAAAAATTCTATACGAAGCAAAAATTCTATACGAAGCAAAAATTCTATACGAAGCAATAATTCTATACGAAGCAAAAATTCTATGCGAAGCAATAATTCTATACGAAGCAATAATTCTATACGAAGCAATAATTCTATACGAAGCAAAAATTCTATACGAAGCAATAATTCTATACGAAGCAATAATTCTATACGAAGCAAAAATTCTATACGAAGCAAAAATTCTATACGAAGCAATAATTCTATACGAAGCAATAATTCTATACGAAGCAATAATTCTATACGAAGCAAAAATTCTATACTAAGCAATAATTCTATACGAAGCAATAATTCTATACGAAGCAAAAATTCTATACGAAGCCATAATTCTATACGAAGCAATAATTCTATACGAAGCAAAAATTCTATACGAAGCAATAATTCTATACGAAGCAAAAATTCTATACGAAGCAAAAATTCTATACGAAGCAAAAATTCTATACGAAGCAAAAATTCTATACGAAGCAATAATTCTATACGAAGCAATAATTCTATACGAAGCAATAATTCTATACGAAGCAATAATTCTATACGAAGCAATAATTCTATACGAAGCAATAATTCTATACGAAGCAAAAATTCTATACGAAGCAATAATTCTATACGAAGCAATAATTCTATACGAAGCAAAAATTCTATACGAAGCAAAAATTCTATACGAAGCAATAATTCTATACGAAGCAATAATTCTATACGAAGCAATAATTCTATACGAAGCAAAAATTCTATACTAAGCAATAATTCTATACGAAGCAAAAATTCTATACGAAGCAAAAATTCTATACGAAGCCATAACTCTATACGAAGCAATAATTCTATACGAAGCAAAAATTCTATACGAAGCAATAATTCTATACGAAGCAATAATTCTATACGAAGCAATAATTCTATACGAAGCAATAATTCTATACGAAGCAAAAATTCTATACTAAGCAATAATTCTATACGAAGCAAAAATTCTATACGAAGCAAAAATTCTATACGAAGCCATAATTCTATACGAAGCAATAATTCTATACGAAGCAAAAATTCTATACGAAGCAAAAATTCTATACGAAGCAATAATTCTATACGAAGCAATAATTCTATACGAAGCAATAATTCTATACGAAGCAAAAATTCTATACTAAGCAATAATTCTATACGAAGCAAAAATTCTATACGAAGCAAAAATTCTATACGAAGCCATAATTCTATACGAAGCAATAATTCTATACGAAGCAAAAATTCTATACGAAGCAATAATTCTATACGAAGCAATAATTCTATACGAAGCAAAAATTCTATACGAAGCAATAATTCTATACGAAGCAATAATTCTATACGAAGCAAAAATTCTATACGAAGCAAAAATTCTATACGAAGCAAAAATTCTATACGAAGCAAAAATTCTATACGAAGCAAAAATTCTATACGAAGCAAAAATTCTATACGAAGCAATAATTCTATACGAAGCAATAATTCCATACGAAGCAAAAATTCTATACGAAGCAATAATTCTATACGAAGCAAAAATTCTATACGAAGCAATAATTCTATACGAAACAAAATTTCTATACGAAGCAAAAATTCTATACGAAGCAAAAATTCTATACGAAGCAAAAATTCTATACGAAGCAAAAATTCTATACGAAGCAATAATTCTATACGAAGCAAAAATTCTATACGAAGCAAAAATTCTATACGAAGCAATAATTCTATACGAAGCAATAATTCTATACGAAGCAATAATTCTATACGAAGCAAAAATTCTATACGAAGCAAAAATTCTATACGAAGCAATAATTCTATACGAAGCAATAATTCTATACGAAGCAGTTGTCCGCAAGAGGCAACATAAATGCATAGCAATTTTTTGCAAAAGCCAATAATTCTATTCGAAGCAGTTGTCCGCAAGAGGCAACATATATGCATAGCAATTTTTTGCAAAAGCCAATAATTCTATACGAAGCAGTTGTCCGCAAGAGGCAACATATATGCATAGCAATTTTTTGCAAAAGCCAATAATTCTTTACGTAGCAGTTGTCCGCAAGAGGCAACATATATGCATAGCAATTTTTTGCAAAGGCCAATAATTCTATACGAAGCAGTTGTCCGCAAGAGGCAACATATATGCATAGCAATTTTTTGCAAAAGCCAATAATTCTATACGAAGCAGTTGTCCGCAAGAGGCAACATATATGCATAGCAATTTTTTGCAAAAGCCAATAATTCTATACGAAGCAGTTGTGCGCAAGAGGCAACATATATGCATAGCAATTTTTTGCAAAAGCCAATAATTCTATACGAAGCAGTTGCCCACACGAGAAATTCTTCCGAGGACAAATGGCCAAAATGGAACAATCGGAAACTTCCGCGTGCGCAACAATCAGAGGTAGATGTTTAAAAAGAACACTTTCACTATACCCGTCATGGTCTTGACTCTACTGAGTCAAAGTGGGCAGGATAAATACCTTACGTCCAGCAGTTCGTACGTCTTTTTTGCGACAGGTGGTCGATGCGCAATAAAACGCATTCGCCAAACGCATATTCGTATACATTGGACTTTGCCGGTCCGTGTAGAACTCGGGCATATGCCTCTTCATTGATTTTTCCCATTAAAGCTGTTCATTTGGAGTTAGTCAGCGACCTCAGCGCTAAGGCATTTCTAGCAGCATTGGACCGTTTAGTTGAACGGCAAGAAGAGCAGTTATATGAGAAGGAACTTCAGTATGAGGTGACTAAGCGTAAAATTACGTGGCATTTTAATACTCCTCTGGCACCACATCACGATGGGCTGTGGGAAGCGAGTGTGATACGCGCAAAGTACCACCTAAACAGAGAAACTGGTACTCGCAGCCTTACGTTTGAAGACCTCTACACTGCCTTCGTTCGCATAGAGGCTTGCCTCAATTCCCGACCTCTATGTGCTTTAAATGACCTCACAGCCCTTACACCAGGCCATTTTATTGCTGGCTGCCAAATGATTCGTTCTCTGGGTCCAGATGTCAAGGAGGTAGCATCCCATCGCCTAGATTGTTGGGACAAAATTCATCAATTGGAAAAAAAAAAAAAAAAAAAAAAGATGTTTGGAGCAGATGGTCCCAAGACTATTTGAGTGAGCTAAAACTGCGTACGAAATAGAAACAGCCCAAGCGCAATTTGAAGTCGGTGATCTCGTCTTTCTCAAGGAAGATAATCAACCACCAGGCATTTGGAAACGGGCACGCATCACAAAGGTGTATCCCGACAAAAACGGACGAGTACGGAGTGCTCGCATTCGTTGTAACGGCCGGATGTATGACCGACTGGTCACCAAACTTTGTCTAATACCTGTGGAGGTTGGCATTCAACCACACAACGAAATGTGTGCCAACGGCAAATGCACAAATGATTGAAAAAAAAAAAATTAATAATAATTTAATATGAACACTTTGTTTGCTTTATAAAATAGGAAATAATCATTAAACTTGGAAAACAGTCCATCGAATAGTGCGCATCTGAGGCGTACGATCATCTCTAACGCCACCAACGCTATCCCCACAGGAAGGGTTTTTGCTCCGGGGTTGAGTTCAACCATGCTGTTTCAGAAGGAGCGCCAATAAATAGTTAAACCACCAGGTTTAAAGTGGGCAGGATGTTCAATATTCCAAGAAGGAGGAGCCATACGCACACATGTCTGCGTATGCCTACTGGGCTGTTGTATTTTCCAACAGGGATGAGAAGATCGTCTACCGATCTGCGATGTTATACTGGCAGAGCATAATAGTCTTTCGAATAAATAGGACATGCTGTCCGCATAGAACAAAATGTGTCTTGTATTTTCTTAGTGCTTGCGCTTGGTATATATATAAATATATTCTTACTTGAAACTTAGATCTACAGTCCGCTATTATTAAACACTATATACTATATATATACTCACTACTGTCTTAAAATTCTAATAACATCTTACATCTTATCACCAAAAGCTCTGATTTGTATATTGTCTTCCAAATAAAATTCCGCAGTCAACACATTCGAGGAGAAGCTTCACAAATTATTTTTTGTTAGAATAATTTAACTTAGGGCCGGTCTGTTCAAGTTTGGTTAATTTTAACCCGTGGCTATTTCCAGTTGTTACCATAGAATGCGTCTTTTCAACCTTGGTTTGGTTAACAAATGAATGGTTTGGTTAACTAACCAGAGCAATTGTTAACCAGTCGATTTTGGTCGGTTAACGCTATTTAACCATCGATTTACTGGAATTTCGTCTTTTCACGATTGGTTAATCTGTCTTCACGCATTATTTTTGACTCATCATTTGGCTGTACAACAATTCAGTGTGATGGAGTGCGTTTGTTTTTAATTTTTCATTATATTTATCTCCAATATTATTCTTGTTATAGTTCTTTTTTATAAAATACTGTTTCATTTACAAATTTAGTTCACGTGGAAATTGTGTTTGGGATTTGTGGAGTTCTGATGGTAGTGGCGTTAGTGATGACGAGGAATTATTGGTCAGTTTTCTTGTTTTCGAAAATGTTCTTTTTTTCTAACACCAAAGCTACAAGTTTTTCTTCTTCACTTTTGGAGAAATTCGCAGATCGTTTTCTTCAAAAATAACAAAAATTATGAATAACATAGAAAAAAAAACATGAATAATTATAAAATAACTCACTATGAACTGCCGACAATAAACACATGTCACCAAAAAAGATAACCATTGATTGGGGTTAGTGATTAATTTGACAGATAGACTGGAAAAATATTGGAATTTCTCGATGACCTACGGTTTGTTAACCAAGGCCGAAAAAATAGTGAAAAGACGCAATTCCTTAACCATAGATCCATAACCACGGGTTAAGCAAAATCTCTGGTAACCAAACCACAGATTTAACCACACTTGAACAGACCGGCCCTTAATCGATTTACACATTTTGTAAGCACTTATCTACGTACATCATACATACATATATATTAAACAAATTAAAAGAAACTGCATTAAATATTTTCTATCATTTCATTGGAGAAGAAAAGAAAACACAACACTGATCGATTATTCACTGAGCAATTGAAATAATTTTCGCACGCAGAGACATGATTTTCTTCAAAATATTTCCACCGAAAAACACATTTTACTACAACGAAATCCGAAATCGTTGGGATGAATGGCGCGGAATTGATGACAGCAACTTATTAGCAGTGCCAAACAGTATGCAATCGATAATACGTTTAACACGGGAGTGTAACGCTTTCATGTTTGCAAGTCGCATAAGAAGTTTCACTTCAAAAAGAAAGTTTAAACTTTTAGCCTAGATTGTTAATATATAAGTTATCTTTAGGCCGAAAGGCATAAGCAAATTGAATCAAAATCATTACAACCATGTTTTAAGAAACTGGTTTTTTATTTTTAATGTTTTTTAAAGACGAAATTTTAAAAATTTTACTAACCAAATCTTAAGATCTTGCTGAAATTTGTATTGACAAAAAATTTGAAATAAATCAAATATACCGTTTTGAAAATATTCGAAAAAAAAAAAATTTTTTAAATTAACGAAAATTTGAAAAAACTAAATTTTTCAAATATAGATACTAAATCCTTCTAAAACAATCTAGGACTTCTAAAATATGAAATTTCGTTAAAATTGTGTTAGCAATTGTGAGCAAGTCGGTTTTGAAAGAGCGGTAGTATGGGGGTTACCGTTTTTAGACTTCTTCCAAAAAACATTTTTACATAACTAAAACAGCTGTTCAAAAATAATACCCCTAGTAAAATTTTATCAAAATCGTTTGAGCCGTTTTTGAGAAAAATATGTATTATCATATCGGTTGTATGGCAAGTACCGTTATTTCAAGACCTAGAGACCCAATAAAAAAAAATGAATTTAAAAATGAACAAAAAAAAACTAAAAAAGATGAGGATCTACTTCCCCTGATGAAAATATCCGAATCTTTTTGAGATATGTTAGAGATCCATTAATAAATTATATACTTACCTAGTACCTACCGCTAATTTCCGATGAATTGGTAGTATTTACTTGGATGAACGCAGTATATACTACTAGTATAGTCTTACCAGTAAAAACTTAACTTTATGCATACAAAATGAAGTAAATACTCCAAATTTGAGCTTTTACTGGTAGTACTAGTATATACTATAACCATTATACTTCTAGTAAGTACTTCTCTTTTATGCATATGCCCCTTTGTGAAGATTTCGCTTTTTTCGCAAGGTGTTTACTGAAATCCAGGAGTTGGGTTTAGCAGTACTCCTAAATATTTGTATTCCTTAGATACTTCTAAATGACATCCATCCAGACAGAATCCAAGTGTTACTCCCTTCACCTCGAGTTGAACGTGAGAATACCATGATTTTCGTTTTGTCGGTGTTGATTAACAAACCCCATTTATTGCAATAGTCTACAAGACGGTTTATCATTAGTTGTAGAGTTTCTGCTGATTCAGATAATAAGAGGAGGTCATCAGCATAGAGTAAAACTTTAATTGTGATGCCTGCAATTGGAACTCCTCCTGGGATGCACGTTGCGATATCATTTATAAAGAGAGCAAACAGAAGAGCGCTCAGAAGACATCCTTGTTTAACTCCGGTATGTGATTTAAATGGTTTTGAATATGTTTTACCATCCCAAACTGCTGCTTCAGAGTCTTCGTACAAACATTGAACTATTTTAATGAATTTTGATGACACTCCGATTTGAGAAAGTTTATAAAAAAGAGCATTTCGCTTTACTAAATCGAACGCCGATTTAAAATCGACAAACATAGTGTATACTTTTTTGTTTCTGGCTTGGAATGCTTTGCTTATATTTAACGAGTATTTAGATAAAAATTGGAAGAAATGTTTGAATAAAATTTTTCTAAGAAGTAGCCTTCTCACTGTTTTTATATTGTATTCTCTTTAGCATAACACAATGTTATAAGATATCTTTCTTACTTTGTATGCATTCAATGAATAAAAAATCTAAATCTAAAAAAAAAAATCTAAATCTAAAAAAAAGCTTCCGGTCCCTAGAAAAACCATTTAAATGATACACAAATGTTTGTGTGTTTATCATCTTTACAAAACATTTTGTTTCATCAAATTATCAAGAAAATTGCAAAAGTTATGAAGCAATAAGTCAACGCACCTTTCAAATTTTAACGAAAAATGCGAGGGACACCTAGCCTTAAGTAAAGAAATAATTTCTCTGAAGGAGATTAACTGCAATATGCTCTCACATACTAACATACTTGAAGAAGACAAGCGCTGCTTGACTAAAAAGGTTGATATGCTTCTGCATAAGGTAAATTTTTTGGAGCAAAGAGCATTTAATAAATGCATTGACATTGTGGGTATGCAAAATGTCAACAAAGTAAGTGTTTTGACCTATACTTTGAAGCTATTTGGAGCTATGGAAGAAAGCATCACTGCCGATGACATTAAACATTGTTATGTTAGAACAATTAAAAGCACATGATATCGTTTGCGTCAAGTTTAAAATGAAGGAATGTAAGCAGAAACTTATTGATAGTAAGAAAAAGAAGTATCACAGTTTAGTTCGCAACATCGACAACGATAGACGTAGTCTTACGATAAGTGCTCTCTTTTTCAATTTAATAAACTGTAAATTAAAAAAAAAAAAATTCCACCTGATTTAAGAGCAAGAGGCTCATCGCCCGACGAGAACTCTATCTCTGTCCATTTAAAATATCAAAAAACTAACTCTCCAAACATGGCAACCGCAACCTCATCAAATCGGTATACCTATTGATTTATCAGACCTTTCTGATATGGATGACGAATATGAGACTGTACAAAAACAAAAACCAAAATCAAACCAAATTCAGTTTCCCCCAATCCACATAATTGATAAAAATAGCGAATTTGTTGCAAATTTTGTAAAAAAAAAAACAACATCACTAATTTCGAGTGTAAAAATACCACGTTGGGTTGTCGTGTCAACTAATACAGTGAGTGAGTGTGATATCAAAAAAATTTCAAAGTCCCTTGAAGAAATAAAAATACCGTTCTTTACTCATAATACTAAAGAGAACAAACCATTTAAAGTTATGCTTTATGGTTTGCATAAAGTGGAAGAAAATGATCTTCAAAATGAACTCATGCTAAATTTAAAACTAGATGTTCTTAAAGTTAATGCCATGAACGTAAAAAATCCTAAATTTAAAGACCAATGCAATTATCTTATTTACCTAAAAAATAAAAGCGTCAAGCTTAATGACCTGCGAAAGAACTCTAGAAGAGTCTTTCATGTGAGTGTATATTGGGATTACTATAGAAAAAGCCCTCACTTCGTCCCTCAATGTCACAAGTGCTTAATGTTTGGTCATGGCTCAAGTTTTTGTCATGTTAAAATAGCCTGCTCTCTATGTTCAGAAGCACATAACTCAATTGCGTGTCCCAATAAAAAAAACTCTTGAATGTGTTAACTGTGGTGAGAGTCACGCAGCCACCGATGCCAACTGCAAGAAAAGACTGGAATACCTTGAAATTCAATCTCGTTTACGAGAACGAAATAGAAACAGAAACAGAAATCGCATCAATCCCCGTGATGCTACTAAGCCCTATCAACAGATGCAGAATTGTTTTGTTTACCAACCAGCCGATTTTCCTCAGATTAAACAACGTCCACCTGTGCCGGTTCTCCATCCAAGTATTAGTAGTCCTTATATCCATTCCGTTCCTATCAAAAATAAAATTGCATCATCAAATCAAACTTTTGCTAACCCAATTCCGATTATTCCAAATGTGTCTAGCTGTAAAAATAATCAAAATAATGAAAACAATGATCTATTTACATTTGAGGAATTAATTGCTTTAAAAAATGAAATGTTATCTAAACTATCTAATTGTAAATCAAAACAAGAACAATTTAATGTAATAGCTGATCTAAGCATCAAATATCTCTATAGTAATAAAAATGGCAAGTAAACTTAAAGTCTGTATGTGGAATGCCAAGAGTTTAAGGAAAAAACAATCTGAATTCTACGATTTTCTTATTAAAAACAACATTGAACTAGCTATTGTAACTGAAACTTGGTTAAAGGAAAAAATTAATATCCACTTTAAAGATTTTTATTGCTACAGGTTAGACAGAGAAGTTGAGAAAGCTGGAGGAGTCTGTATATTCATTAGGAAAACCATAAAACATAATTTACTTAAAATTGAAAAGACTTTTTTGTTTGAAACACTTTCAATTGAAGTTGACCTAAAAGACATCGGTAGTGTTAAACTTATAGCTACATATTTTCCTGGCGCAAGAGTTAAAAAAGAGAACATCACTAAATATAAATCCGATATTTTAAGATTATTAAGAAGTAGTACGCATAGAAATTTTTTCATTTGCGGTGACCTAAATAGTAGACATTCCTCATGGGGATGTTCGCGGGAAAATAAATGGGGTAAAACGTTATTCGATTTGAAAAACTTTGAGAGCTTTGACATCTCATATACTAAAGATCCAACCTATATTCCATCAAATGGTAGAGGACTTCCATCTACCTTAGATATTATCCTAACAAAAAGTCTTGACTTATTATCATGTCCATATGTAGTTAATGATCCCTCCTCAGATCACCTACCGGTGATTTTTGAGATGAATTCACAAGCAAATTGTTCTAGCCCACAAAAACAATTTAACTTTCAAAGAGCGGATTGGAAAAAGTTTAGGAGAAGTTTGAGTCGCAAATTTATTACTTCTCTTGACTCTATGAATAGTATAGGGGGTATTGATGAAAATATAAATTAATTTGAACTTGCTATAGAACAAGCAGTTAATATATCAGTTCCGCTTGTTTCCAATGCAAGCAGACATTATGATCCTATCCCAACTGATGACCTTAGAAAAACTATTACCTTTAGAAATACAGTAAGACGTAGGTACCAGAGACAAAGAACACATTTTCTCAAATTTCAACTAAATCTTCTCAATGAATTAGTACTTAAAAAACTTCAAATTATTAGGAACAAACTTTGGAACAAGACTTTATCTCAGATAAAAAAACATGACAAGCTTAATTGGAAACTTTCAAAAATATTTAAACACAAAATGCGAAAATACCCCATCTAACAGTAAATGGCAATACAATGATAACTAATCTGGAGAAAGCAACCGAGATTGGAAAATTTTTTTGAAAACAACCACAATATCACACTTTCCTTTAACAACAGCGTTACCAATGAAAAAGTAAATAAAAGTATCAGTGAAGTAGATCAGCATATTATTGATCCTCAAAACATACCTAACATTTCGCCTAACCTGGTTAAAAATATTATTAAAACAGATCTCAAAGTCAAGAAAGCTCCGGGTCATGATAAGATATCTAATCAAATATTAAAAAATCTCCCTGAAAATTTGTTACTGTTTTTAAGCTATCTTTTCAATAAATGTTGCTTACTAGGTTATTTTCCCAAAAGATGGAAAGTTGCAAGGATTGTGCCTATTCCAAAACCTAACAAGACACTTTCAGAAATATCTTCTTACCGCCCAATAAGTCTGCTTAGCTGCTTAGGAAAGCTATTCGAGAAAATTATCTGTCTAGAAATGACAGAAATCGTTTCCACCAAAAATATTCTTCCGCCCGAGCAATTTGGCTTTAGGAAAGAATATTCTTCAACACACCAGGTTATGCAACTAACCAAAGATATAAAAAAAGCGGGTCTATGAAATAACTCCCACGAAATAAGTCCCACTTTTAAAAACGAAATAAGTCCCACCAAAAATTGCTATTTTGAAAGTGGGAGTTTTTTTTTTTTTTTTTTTTTATTTATTTATTTTATTTATAGTGACATTTTGTATTTAGAAAAAAAATAGTATTAAATACCACTAACATTTTACATAGTTCTATTTTTCTGTGAGTGTGGGGTGATTAATGCTTCAGTGAAAAATTACAATTTTTAGTTCTTAACAAATGCAAAATTTTAAATGAAAACAAAATTACATATTTGTGCAAATCTGATATATAGAAAAAGGTATATACAATTGAAAGAAATATTCTTTATAAAAAGTTCATTATCAAGAGATATAGGAAAGCAAAACTTCGATTTGAGTGTGGTCAAATCCAAAAAGCCAGTTTTTAACTTTTTTTAAAAATAAAGACAATGAGCGAACAGTGCGAATAATTGCTGGAAAGGTATTAAAGAGCTTGCACGACACAATGGAGTAGAAGTTTCTGAGATGTGTAGTACGAAAAGGGGGGACGATTACTTGACATTCAAAGTTACTTCGCATAGTACGAATATTAGAAATTGGGCTTTGTAAATAGCCACCCCTCTTAAAAAATATTTTAGATGTTTTGTAATAATAAAGATGCCTGAGAGGTAAAATATTCAAGGACCTAAATAGAGCCATAGAAGGAGTTAACCGATTAGCACCGTAGATCTTTCTGATTGCACATTTCTGCAAAACAAGGAGAGGATTGATATTAGTTTGGTATGCCCCACCCCAGCAGCTTATGCCATACTGGAGTTTTGAATGGAATATACCAAAATAAGCTGTTCTAAGTGTTGTGTTATTACAGAATTTTCTGAGATGATAAAAACTTCTAACTGAAGATCTAAAATATAGCTTCAAAGCTGATATATGATTAGACCAGCTCATAGTCTGGTCAAACACAATCCCAAGGTACTTGAAATCATTTACTGCTTCTATCTCAAAACAGTTTGGACTGCAGTTTGCCTCTAGGTCATAAAGCAATGAATTGAGACCAACATTACATGAACAATGAGATAGTTTGTATTTTAAACAATTTTGGGCATGGAAAACAATTTTCAAATCAGGAGCACCACGCATTCTTAAGCTAAAGTATATAACTTTAGTTTTGTTGCTCATGCAAAGTTTATGTTTGGCAAACCACATCCGCAATAAATGGACATCATGATTCAAATCAGCTAAAAGATCCAATGCACTAGATGAATTATAAGCTAGACCAAGATCATCTGCGAAAGCTGTTATTTTACCAGAGAATGGTAGTTCGAACAGAGAGTTGATGTAGATAAGAAAAAGAATGGGACCAAGGACCGAGCCTTGTGGAACACCAATGTTTGAGATCCTAGATTCGCTGAAGCTTTCCTCAACTTTAACTTTTTGAGCTCTGTTCTTGAGGTAAGACTCAAACCAATTATAAGCGAAACCTCGAAAACCAGCCGATTGAAGTTTGTAGAGGAGCGTGCTATGATTTCGTTTTTAAAAGTGGGACTTATTTCGTCAATTGGTGGGACTTATTTCGTTACGCGTTTTTATTTTAAGTGGGACTTATTTCGTTTTGAGTGGGAATAAATTCGTTTTGTAAAGTGGGAGTTATTTCATACCCCTAAATTTATATTTTTTCTTATGCAAAAAGTTATGGTTGTCCCTTTTACGAAATGTCCAATATTTCGTAAAAGGGACAACCATAATTTTTTGTCCTTATCTCTCATGGCTCTTCTTGCTTGTATACGATTTTTCTTTATTATTCCTCTGCTTCGATTATTCATATTATTCGACGCGTGTTTTTTTCGAAGAGCCAAATACTTCTTATTTGAAATCGCATTAAACAATGAAAAAGTGGGACTTATTTCGTTTATGAAAGTGGGACTTAATTCATTTAAGAAATTTATTATTCAAGGGGGAGTTATTTCATTTTGAGTGGGAGTTATTTCATTTCAAGTAAATTTTTAAATCATTTCATTTTGGTGGGACTTATTTCGTTTTCACAAGTGGGAGTTATTTCATTTTTTTAAGCAATTTTTGGTGGGACTTATTTCGTTTTTAAAAGTGGGACTTATTTCGTGGGAGTTATTTCATAGACCCAAAAAAAGCACTTAAAAACAAAAAATCCGTTGGAGTTGTATGCTTTGACGGGTCTATGAAATAACTCCCACGAAATAAGTCCCACTTTTAAAAACGAAATAAGTCCTACCAAAAATTGCTTAAAAAAATGAAATAACTCCCACGAAATAAGTCCCACTTTTGAAAACGAATGATTTAAAAATTTACTTAAAATGAAATAACTCCCCCTTGAATAATATATTTCTTAAATGAATTAAGTCCCACTTTCATAAACGAAATAAGTCCCAATTTTCATTGTTTAATGCGATTTCAAATAAGAAGTAAGGCTTCTTAATGGAATGGATATTACGAATTTTGATAGAGTTCCAGAATGTATTATTGATTCTTTTTTCGGTCAAGGAACGTATAGAGAACGCCTACTAGTAACAACGTTTGGATTCGTAAATGGATTAAGTACAGATCAATAAATTGTTCTTATTATTAAGATGGAAACCGTTTCGGAAGGACCATCAGATTAAAATTATCGACCTTTATAAATGGCTTGAAGATCCAGTGCATGGTAGACGGTATTATAGTTTTAACGTGGCATTGGGATTAGTTTTATTTTGTAATGGTGATATTGGAAAACATGGAACACGAATTCCAATTTCCTACTAAAAATATAATAAAACACTTACATACGTAATTACGTCAACAATTTTTTTTAATATTGTTTTTCCAGTAGTTAAGTTCGGTACCTATCTGTACACATTTCTTTAAAGTTTTTTTTATTATAGTAAGTATAAAGTAATTAATAACAAAAAAAGGAGAGCCATGAGAGATAAGGACACAAAATTATGGTTGTCCCTTTTACGAAATGTCCAATATATAACTTTTTGCATAAGAAAAAACTTTCATGGCTCTATCGCACCCCTTCATAAAAAAATCATTTATTTATCAGATAAATATTTGAAGGGTTTCATGAACTTCTCTCCACGACAGAATGGACATACTAGTTTACTGGTTCGATCAATTTTGTGAGCTTGCATTGTAAGACAGCATTCACTGCAAATTTCCAAGTGCTTACAAGGAAAAAATAAGATATTTGGCTGCTTTATGAAACAAATCACACACATATTATTATTAATTGTATTCTGGTTGGTTTCAATATGGTTTAACGACTCGTCTTCAATGTCCTCTTCCAAATATGATAATTCTTCAAAAAGATCTTCATCAGGCTCCATTTGTACACTTAAATTATTTTTTGATAACACCAGTTGGTCAAGGAATTTAGAAGGAGTTATAGTACCTTGTAAAAGATCATTCTTGAATTTCGAAATCATATCTGCTTTCAAAACACAGGACTTTTTAATACGCTTTTTTCCCACACTACCATTGGTATTCATCAATAGTTCAAATTTTCTTACTTTTTCAAATTCTTGCATCTGTAAAAATGCTACAAATTTGAAAAAAGTAGCCTTCTTTGAAATGCTTTTTCCTATGACGCTATTGTAAGCTTCTATTGCAGACGTAGTGCGGATTTCAGAATCGAGAACTGAAAAGTTATGTGGACCGATCTGTAATAATGAAATCATAACGCCTTTTTGTAAATATTATGTAAAAGGGAATATTGTACCTTTTGCATCCATTGATTCTCAAAATATTTTATAAATGATTTGAATCTATCTAAAGCGTTCAATTTTCCTAAATCTTCGCTTAGTAGTTGGAAGCTATCCGAAATGTGCATTCCAGGTAATAATGGAAGAGATATAAATTTGTGATAAATTCTAGACACTTCTTTATTTTGCCGAATATATTGAGCGAGCATTTTGTCCTTCATGGTTATGAATCGACGCAATGCCTGGCAATAATGGAACAAGCAACCAAACATTTTTGAATCAGGGAAACTTTTTACTTGCGATTATAGGTACTATAAGGCAAGTCTTGCAATCGTGCAGAAAAAAATTTTGAGATAACAATTAAATACGACATTACGACGATAGAGAATACGAAAAAAGTGGGTCCTGCAATTCTGTCTGTCTGTCTGTATGTCTGTATGTCTGTATGTCTGTATGTCTGTATGTCTGTATGTCTGTCTGTATATGGATCTACAGCCTGAACCACTTGTCCGATTTTTTTCAAAATTTGCAGTTAGGGTCTATGAAGCAGTCTACAGAGGGGTTTTTGGAATTGGGTCTCTAGGTCTTGAAATAACGGTACCTGCCATACAACCGATATGATAATACTTATTTTTCTCGAGAACGACTCTAACGATTTCGATAAAATTTTGTGTGAGGGATTAATTTTGGATTTTCTTTCTTATGATGTAAAAAAAATTTTGGAAAAAGCCTAAAAACGGTACCTCCCATAGTAAGGTTTTTTTCAAAACCGACTTTCTCGTTAATGGCTTACCGATCTTGACGAAACTTTGGATTTAAGAAGTCGAGAACTGTTACAAAAAGACTGCATAATAATATTAAAAAACATTTAGTTGTGGAAATTTTTAAAAATATTTTTAAAAAATGATGATATTTTGAAATAACTTCAAAACTATAACTTTGATTTTTTTCAAATATTTTGTCAAAACAACTATTATTAAGATCTAAAACTTTGCATGCTCGACTTTTAAAAAACAGTTTTTAAAAAAAAGTGAAAAATAAAAAACCGTTTTTTGGAAAAACTGCTCCAACGATTTTGATTAAATTTTCATCATTCATATGTATTAGCGATTTCAAAAGAATGGCGTTTTTAGATTTTTGCTTGAAACTTTTGGAATATTTAATTTAATTTTTTCATTATTTTACGTGATATAATTCAATTTTCATAATTAATGTGTAGTTGGCAACCCTGTACCACAAAATATATTATGAAGAGCTAATACCAAAACCTTTAACTCAGCCTTTAGATTTTGATATCGTATTTAGAACACAATCGCAAGTTCGTGCGACCCAGTCGTGCTCATTTTTTCAATTGCGCTTCTCAATCCTGTTTCATAATCTGTTATAAAAGTTGCTTGTGACAGATCAATAATGCTCCTTTGTATATAACTTAATAAATGCTGATATGCTTTTATAGACTTTTTGGTCATCAGTACGAAAAGAAAGGGGAATACCTAAAATCGAAAAAATAATAAATATATACATATGTATACATAATATAAATCTATATATATAGTTATGAATGAAATTAATTACCGAACCAAAGTATTCACAATGTAAGATTAATAGTTGTTTAAAGCTTCCTAGAGGTAGTACAGAAAAAGTACCATCAATTAAAATGTTTCTTTTCGAATTAACAGGAAAGCATTCTTTCATCAGTTCAACGGTTCTTTCGGAACAAAAAACGCAATATGCAAAGTCTTTTTCTTGGTAGCATATGTTGAAAAACTGCCATTGTTTATTTCCATTTAATTTGGAATAACCGAATTTATCATAAACTGCTTCGTCTTGGAAAACTTCCTGAACTTCTGCCGGTGTTTTGAGAGAATTTTTAAAATTTTTATTCGCAATATACTGCAAACTCCGCTGTATTTTATCAAAGACAATATATTTGCTTTCCTTTTGATTTCTGCAAAGACTTTATTTAGTACTTACTTAATAAATAATAATCATGTGGGTGGTACTTACTCCATGCTAGTATTCACAAAAATATTGCGAATACTTCCAGCGCAATTGTTTTCAGTTGGCTTTTCATTAAGACGTGCGCATTTTGTTTTTACATTATTTAATTTAGTTCTTAGCCTCTTGATTATCGTGATTGTGCGCTTTATAATTTTTTGCTTTAATGCACTCGCTGCCAAATAACATTATTCGTGATGGTAAATCCTTTACATAACAAACATAAAAATGTTTTTCAAATTTAGTGCACTTTTTAATATATAATTGTTTCTCAAAAAAAATATAAAGAAGCTTGCTGTTATTCCTCTTCCCTGCAATTATTTCGTATGTCACACTCATGTTCACTATTGAAATTCACAAACTTAACTAATCAATATAATGATAAGGTCTTCTAAACTAGCACACTTAACAACAAATTTGAAACAATACCATTCATTTCGTAAAGAGCAAGAAATAACGTAACTTTTCGAAAGCATATTCTACAATACAATAATTTTTTTTTAAAAAGCAACAAAAAGAACATTATGAAATTCAATGAGAAACAACGTGAAGAGCAACAAATAACGGCAAAAATTACTAAGCATTCACTTAAAATGCAAAATTATGAAAATGAAATAAGTCCCACTTAAAACGAAATAAATCACACCAAAATATAAATTTAGAGGTATGAAATAACTCCCATTTTACAAAACGAATTTATTCCCACTCAAAACGAAATAAGTCCCACTTAAAATAAAAACGCGTAACGAAATAAGTTCCACCAATTGACGAAATAAGTCCCACTTTTAAGAACGAAATAACTCCCACTTTCAAAATAGCAATTTTTGGTGGGACTTATTTCGTTTTTAAAAGTGGGACTTATTTCGTTGGAGTTATTTCATAGACCCGCTTTGACATTGATAAGGCTTTTGACTGCGTCTGGCATGACGGAATTGTTCATAAGCTCCTAGTAAATGGTCTTCCTATTTATCTTGTCAAATTAATCAAAAGTTTTCTGCATGAAAGAAAGTTTTATGTCGAAATTTTGCTAAGCAAATCTCCATTATATTCTATAAAGGCCGGCGTTCCCCAAGGATCGATCCTTTCTCCTCTGCTATACAATATCTACGTATCCGACTTTCCGGCTCTCAGCTCTTGTAAAAGATCATTTTTCGCAGACGATACATGCATATGGGGTATTCCATACCAAATCGACCACTTTTGAACCCGACCCCTTTAGATTTTGCTGAAACTTTACCATTCTTTTCTACCCTTTGAAAAACATTTTTGAGAATTTTTTCAAATTTTGTTGTACAATCTCAAAAAAGTTATGAATTTTTTAAAAAAATGGCTTTCTTATTTTCAAACAGCTTCAAACAGCCATAACTTTTTTAAAAATTGACTTTTCGGAACATTTTTTTTTTTTCAAATTGTTTGTTTTTGAATGAACTTTTCGGAAAAATACACGAAAAAAATTTAGCATGATCAATTATATAAAATAATTGGTTTTTTTTAATAAAATCGTCATTTTTTTGAAGTTCGCCATATTTTATTTTCTTCATTTTTTTCTCAAAAAAATGTCAATCAATTTGACAACTATTTTCACCAATTTCGGAGTGGGCCGACTTTTTTTTACATTTTTTTTATTTATTTAAAAAAAATCAAAATTAAAAAAATAATTTTTTTTTTCGTAAACTTTACTCGGCACTAGTACGATAACTTTGGCGACAAAAAATTATAACGGTTTTTGGTGGAGGGGTTCAAAACAATGAATTTTTACTACAGGAGGGGGTCTATCTCCCCCCGCTTAGGCAGTAGGGGCAATTTTATAAAAATTTACTTCAAAAAATATTGTTAAAGAACAGTAACATTTACAGATACAAATTATACTTTTTATGAAAGCCAGAAATCTGCACTTCATAATAAATTTTAAATGAAGTGGTTTCAATATATAGTTTTTGAAATAACTGACTTCAAAATCAAAATTTACGAAAAAATATAAAAAAAATCACTTTGAGTATTATGTTCCTCATGATTACAAATGAAAATAAAAAAATATAGATGTAGTAAGTTGCTTCAATAAATTTTTCATCAAACGCTGCAAACTACTTTTTTCTATGTCTTGTAGTTTTTGAGATAATTGAAAAATAGTAAAAGTATATTTCTTCTTTAAAACTAAAGGAGTCTCTAATCTTAAAAGAAACTTTTATAATAATAGTTTTAGAAGAAATAGTTTTACTATTTTTCAATTATCACAAAAACTACAAGACATAGAAAAAAGTAGTTTGCAGCGTTTGATGAAAAATTTATTGAAGCAACTTACTACATCTATATTTTTTTATTTTCATTTGTAATCATGAGGAACATAATACTCAAAGTGATTTTTTTTATATTTTTTCGTAAATTTTGATTTTGAAGTCAGTTATTTCAAAAACTATATATTGAAACCACTTCATTTAAAATTTATTATGAAGTGCAGATTTCTGGCTTTCATAAAAAGTATAATTTGTATCTGTAAATGTTACTGTTCTTTAACAATATTTTTTGAAGTAAATTTTTATAAAATTGCCCCTACTGCCTAAGCGGGGGGAGATAGACCCCCTCCTGTAGTAAAAATTCATTGTATTGAACCCCTCCACCAAAAACCGTTATAATTTTTTGTCGCCAAAGTTATCGTACTAGTGCCGAGTAAAGTTTACGAAAAAAAAAATTATTTTTTTAATTTAGATTTTTTTTAAATAAATAAAAAAAATGTAAAAAAAAGTCGGCCCACTCCGAAATTGGTGAAAATAGTTGTCAAATTGATTGACATTTTTTTGAGAAAAAAATGAAGAAAATAAGATATGGCAAACTTCAAAAAAATGACGATTTTACTAAAAAAAACCGATTATTTTATATAATTGATCATGCTAAATTTTTTTCGTGTATTTTTCCGAAAAGTTCATTCAAAAACAAACAATTTGAAAAAAAAATGTTCCGAAAAGTCAATTTTTAAAAAAGTTATGGCTGTTTGAAGCTGTTTGAAAATAAGAAAGCCATTTTTTTTAAAAATTCATAATTTTTTTGAGATTGTACAAAAAAATTTGAAAAAATTCTCAAAAATGTTTTTCAAAGGGTAGAAAAGAATGGTAAGGTTTCAGCAAAATCTAAAGGGGTCGGGTTCAAAAGTGGTCGATTTGGTATGGAATACCCCATATATAGTATCTCAGAAAATTGCCAACAAATTTTATCAAACCTACAAAATGCACTAAGCACCATTGAGCTTTACTTTTATTCTTTGGAGAATTAAAATAAATCCGGCAAAGACTCAAGCTTGTTTCTTTACAAAAAAGAGAAAGCAATGCAAAAAGAAATCTTGTAGTATGCAATGCTCCAGTTCAATGGGGAAAAAATATTAAATATTTGGGCGTAACTTTGGATAAATCCTTAACCTTTTTTAACCAAGTTTCAGAAATTATAAAGAAAGCTTAATTTTTAACAAAATTTTGTATCCGCTTTTAAATAGAAACTCATATCTTAGCATTGAAAATAAATTACTTATTTATAAAGTAGTTTTTCTCCCTGCTATGCTTTATGCTTCACCGTGTTGGTATAGTTGTGCTGAATGTCATTGTCATTACAAAAAAATACAAATTTGTCAAAACAAAATCCTTAAAACTATTTTGAACCTTCCTTGGCATTTCTCAACAGTTGGACTGCATGAAATTGCTAATATTCTCTCTATAAAAGAAAGATGTTCTATAATACACAATAACTTTATTAACAACTGCTTATTTAAAGATAACCCAATATTAAAAAACATTGTAAGATAGTATAAATACATTTTAGTTTTATGTTAGTTTTAAGATTTTATGATAAGTCCAATGAGTTTTTTTTATAAAAGTTTTCTCATAACAAACTATACATTTTTCTTAATTATCTCTCCATTTTGTTCAATTTATAGTTGCTAAGAATTTATAATATTATTCTCATCTCTATGCTGTAAGTATCTTAGAAGTAATGCATCATGTAAATATATACACTGAATAAAATGAATATGAATGAATGAATGAAAAAGAAGTATCTAACACCTTGTTTTCTTGGTAAACAACTTGGCATGAAAAACAATTTTTTTTATGAAACCCTAACAATTTTTAATAGAGTCTTATTTAACAAAGCCAAGATTTTAAAAAATGAAAAATAAAAAAACCAATATCTTTGGATTAAGAATGGAATGATTCTAATGAAAAGGCAAGAAGGAAATAGAAATAGGAATAGTTTTTAAGTAGTTTTAATTAGTTTTAAGTAGTTTTAATTAGTTTAAGTATTTTTAAGAAAAACCATAAAAAATGATCGATAAAACTAAGTTTTTTACAATTTTCTTAGTTTTAATATTAGATATATGAAGTTAGAAAAAGATACTAGATCATTAGGCCGAAAGGCATTAATATTAAGTGATTGTGTAATTTAGAGTAAACGCCTAGGGTCAGTTAATTAAGTTATTATGTAAGCTAGTTTAAACATTTTTGGTAGCAAATAAGTAGATTTAAGTGATAAATAATAAAAATGAATTTAAAACTGAAGGCAAGAAGGAGAAACCACGATTCACGTTGCATCAGTTGAAGATATTGTAATGTGCACCCAACATTTCATGCTAATTTCCTAATTGAAAACGTTAAACTGAAAACACAAGTGCTGGCAACGCTATAATGGAGTGCTATAATGGAAGACGTTGTTTGTGAGTGAGTGTGTGTGTGTGCAGAAAAATACCGGGAGGGGAACTTGTCTAGACATCATGGTTCATAGAAAAACTACCAGAAATCTCTCGATGTTTCACACTTCTATATAAAGAGGGAGCTGACGCAACCAGGAGTCAGTTTTGATTATAGAGTGATAAAGTGAAGAGTAAATTGTCTACAAGTGATAGTCCAAAAGTCGAGTTGAGATCGAATAAAGTATAGATACTGAATAAAAGTGGTTGAAATAAATTGAAAAGTAGAGTTTTATTTTTGCGAACTAAGCGCACGTTACATTGGTGTCAGAAGTGGAAATAAAACTTATTTGACTAGTAAAGTGTAAAAAAAAAATGGGCACGACTGGGTCGCACGAACTTGCGATTGTATTCTAGATACGATATCAAAATCTAAAGGCTGAGTTAAAGGTTTTGGTATTAGCTCTTCATAATATATTTTGTGGTACAGGGTTGCCAACTACACATTAATTATGAAAATTGAATTAAATCACGTAAAATAATGAAAAAATTAAATTAAATATTCCAAAGGTTTCAAGCAAAAAACTAAAAACGCCATTCTTTTGCAATCGCTAATACATATGAATGATGAAAATTTAATCAAAATCGTTGGAGCAGTTTTTCCAAAAAACGGTTTTTTATTTTTCACTTTTTTTTAAAAACTGTTTTTTAAAAGTCGAGTATGCAAAGTCTTAGATCTTAATAATAGTTGTTTTGAAAAGAAATTTGAAAAAAATCAAAGTTATAGTTTTGAAGTTATTTCAAAATATCAAAATTTTTTAAAAAAATTTTTAAAAATTTCCACAACTTAATTTTTTTTAATATTGATATGCAGACTTTTTGTTACAGTTTACGACTTTTTAAATCCAAAGTTTCGTCAAGATCGTGTAAGCCTTTACCGAGAAAGTCGGTTTTGAAATAAACGGTACTATGGGAGGTACCGTTTTTAGGCTTTTTCCAAAAATTTTTTTTCATCGTAAGAAAGAAAATCCAAAATTAATCCCTCACACAAAATTTTATCGAAATCGTTGGAGCCGTTTTCGAGAAAAATAAGTATTATCATATCGGTTGTATGGCAGGTACCGTTATTTCAAGACCTAGAGACTCAATTCCAAAAACCCCTCTGTAGACTGCTCCACAGACCCTAACTGCAAATTTTGAAGAAAATCGGTCTATTAGTTCAGGCTGTAGATCCATATACAGACAGACATACAGACATACAGACATACAGACAGACAGACAGAATTGCAGGACCCACTTTTTTCGTATTCTCTATCGTCGTAATGTCGTATTTAATTGTTATCTCAAAATTTTTTTTCTGCACGATTGCAAGACTTGCCTTATAGTACCTATAATCGCAAGTAAAAAAGTGAAAGGAAAAATAATAATTATATACAGTGAAAATGGGTAAGTTGTTAGAAGAGCTCAACTGCATTGAGCTTAAAAGGGAGTTAGGTAAGCGAAATCTTTCTAGAGCGGGATCGAGAAATGAGCTCGTCCTGCGCTTGCGTAACTATTTGGAACAGCAAGGGGAAGACGTAAACACTTTTGTTTTTGAAACAGAAGTGGAAGAAGAGGAAGTAAGTGAAAGTGTAGATTTTTCTAGTATGATGAAACTTTTGTTAGAACAGCGAAACGAGCAAAAGAAAGAACAGCAGAATGTTCTCGAACGACTAGAAGTACAACAAAAGAAGCTGGAAGAGCAACGAAATGAGCAAAAGAAGGAACAGCAGAATGTTCTTCGAACGACTCGAAGTACAACAAAAGAAGCTGGAAGAGCAACGAAATGAGCAAAAGAAGGAAAAGCAGAATGTTCTGGAACGACTCGAAGTACAACAAAAGAATCTGGAAGAACAACGAAACGAACAAAAGAAAGAACAACAGAATATTCTCGAAAGACTCGAGGCGCAACAGAATGTTTTGGAAGGTCAGAAAAACATTCTAGAAAGCAAATTGGGGAACATTAAGAAAAATGTTTGTGGCCTAGAAAAACGCATTGAATGTGTTGAGAAACGATTTTCCAAGCTAGAGAGTCAATGTGAAAGTCAGCTTGCCACTTTGGAGATACGAATCGAAAACATGGCTAAGGAACTTGACCAGATGCGGAAAATGGAGCTACGGAAAACTTGTGGAGATTGTCTAAAGCAAAGAGAAGTACAACCACCAACATTCGACTGACAGTCGTCTTGGTCAGTTTACAGGAGACAATTCGAGGCAGCTGCGACAGCAAATTGCTGGGATGACGAAGACAAATACATAGCACTGACTCTTGCTCTTAGAGGACCAGCAGCTGATTACTTCAAACAGTTCCAGCTGGTAAGAGCGACGATTTCAGTTCTCTCGTGGCAGCTATAGATAAACGCTTTGGTGATAGCCACTTGAAAGAAGTCTTCCGAGTCCAACTCAATAACAGAGTCCAGAAAAGGGGTGAAAGTCTACAGCAGCTCCAAGCAGACGTCGAAAGACTGGTTCACCTGGCATACCCGGATGCTGGAGAAGAAATCATCAACCAGCTTGCTGTTGAGTCCTTCGTTCGTGCCATTTCTGACAAACATCTTCAGAGATCTGTGCGAACTGCTAGAAATCCGAAATCTTTCTGAAACTCTAGAATTTGCATTAATGATGGAAGCATCTGAGCAAGCTTATCAAATGGTGCGTTTTCAAAGAGAAGCCATAGTCGAGGCTGGATCATGTCCAGGAGTTAAGCTACAAAGGAACCAGCGGAACGGACTTGCCAGATGTTGGAACTGTAATAAGACGGGGCAGTTATAGCGACAATGCCAGTTGCCACCAATCAAAACTGAAACTGCTTGTCGACGTTGTGAAGTCCAAGAAAATCAATCCACGAGCTGTAGAGTAAGACCGCAGACTTATCAATACCGAATTGGACATCAGGTAGAAAATCCCCAATGGAATTGCTGGCGGAAAGTAGAGACTAAGACTCAGCGGATGAGAATGGAACCCATATTCGGATGGAACAAGGAAGAATTGAGGTCTGTTCAAAAGAAGGATCCAGACATCGGGCCGATTCTGAAATAGAAAGAGAACAACACAAAACCTGTCTGGAACGACATTTCTGACCAAAGCCCGGTTGTCAAAGCCTATTGGGCACAGTGGGACTCGCTTCGCGTGCAAGAAGGCGTACTCCAGCGCAAATGGGAATCTCCTGACGGTAAATCTTTTGTAATGCAGCTTATTGTTCCTCAATCGAAAATCAAGGAGGTTTTACAAAAGATGCATAGGAGCCCTACAGGAAGCCACCTGAGAGTTAACAAGACGCTGGAGAACGTGCGAAAACGTTTTTACTGGCTGCATGTTAGAGGTGACGTGGAGAAGTGGTTCCGAAATTGTTATGTCTGTGATTCAAACACAGCGGTGGGTAGGCTTACAGATAGACCTAATAGAACAGGGACATGGGCCACAGTGTATGGCGACCGGATGAAGACCCGGTATGACACAAAGGCGACAACGGCAGGATTCCGAGCAGGAGATCCTCATCGTCAAAAGGGATTGTCACCGAAACTTCAGCAGAACTGGGAAGGTCCTTATACTGTTGTCACGAAGATTAACGACGTAGTTTTCCGCATCCAAAGAGGACTAAGAGGCAGGTTAAAAGTAGTGCATTGTGACCGGTTGCATCGAAATAGTGGGGAGGCTGCAAATGGAATTATTCGTGACGAGCAATCTTAAGGAGGGGGCAGTGTAATGTGCACCCAACATTTCATGCTAATTTCCTAATTGAAAACGTTAAACCGAAAACACAAGTGCTGGCAACGCTATAATGGAGTGCTATAATGGAAGACGTTGTTTGTGAGTGAGTGTGTGTGTGTGCAGAAAAATACCGGGAGGGGAACTTGTCTAGACATCATGGTTCATAGAAAAACTACCAGAAATCTCTCGATGTTTCACACTTCTATATAAAGAGGGAGCTGACGCAACCAGGAGACAGTTTTGATTATAGAGTGATAAAGTGAAGAGTAAATTGTCTACAAGTGATAGTCCAAAAGTCGAGTTGAGATCTAATAAAGTATAGATACTGAATAAAAGTGGTTGAAATAAATTGAAAAGTAGAATTTTATTTTTGCGAACTAAGCGCACGTTACAATATTCTAAAAATTATTTAACTATGGCCAAAGTTTCTATAGTAGATTTATGTGACGAATCATTGATTCCTCCTTCTTACTTTTTTGATAAAGAATTATATAAAAGTATATTTTTGTCATATATTTATAAAAATAGTTTCTTTTTAATCCAACAAAACATGAGAAGCATGCGTTAAAATTTTGATTTGTTTCTGGTTCACTTAGAATCGTTTGTTAATAAGCCTTATTTAATTTTTTTAACAGAAACTTGGTTTTATGAGCATGAAAAGGACTTCTTTAAAATTCCAGTTTTAAAGTTATATGCCAACTTCAATAACAAGTACGCTTCAGGTGGTACTGCTGTTTTTATTGAAGAAAATTTAAGTTGTGAATTCTTTTGTATAGAGCTAATGACCTGTGATATGCTAAGGATATCCTTAACTTTAAATTCTGAAAAATTTGTTTTCATGTGTTTTTATAGATTTCATTTTGTTAGTGAAGATGTTTTTATTAAGGAGTTTAACTCACTGCTGATGAACAACAATGAGAACCATTTGTTTTTAGTCGGAGATATTAATATAGATATTTTATCTGCATCCCCGTCCCAACTAGAATAACCTCTACATCCAAAACATGTATTGATCACATCATATTGATTTGAACTCCAATTTAACTCTAGCAAGCTCGATATCTGATTTCATGTTATCAGATCATTGTATAACGTGTCTTCTTTTTAACTTTCAGGATGACGTGCAATTCAAAGTTAAGTATCAAAACCTCTGTAAGAGAACTACCAGAGCAAATATAGAACTCCTTAATTCTACTTTCGGTTTTGAAGACTGGTTAAGTGTTATAGTCCGGGATCCCTGGTCCAATTTTTTTTGTGATTACTATCAAGCTAATTTTCCCTGAGTGGCTTTATTTTGTTGAGACGCCCAACAATTTTCTAACGAAAACTTTCGACTGTGGTAGCTAACAGAGGTAGCAAGGGTGAAATATGTCGATTTCATGATACAAAAAAATTTATTAGTAACAGTTTCTTTCTTAGTTAAACTTCAAGATAATTTTCTGAATTATGCAAAAAAATATTTGTCCTGCAAATTGTATGGTTTGACGAGGTCAAAAAAAGTGATTACTAACAAGCTGATTTTTTGGTTTTTACTTATTCAATATTTATATAATTTAACAGTCAGATTGTCCTACAAATTCCGTGGTACGTTTTTTCAGTCCTACGCCCAAAAGTAGTAAAACATACAGCATGATGTAAAAACTAACGCGCTACGCTATAGCGGTGCCCGAATTGAATATATATGTATTTGAAATTCATGAAATAAAAAATCAATTTACTTTTCAAGCGTGACAAAAAAAAGTTGACTTTTTGGTAGATTCCACTTAACAATAAGTTTAAAAAATAAATGAACGTCAACTTAAACTAAGACAAAATATGACTGTTATATCTTATATATAATTAATAAAAGAAGAACTTTATTCTACAATGTCTTAAAAGCTAATAATTCATTTTACAATTTGGGTTAACTTGAAAGTTCATATTGCGCGGGAAAGTACTTAAGATTCGCGCCATAATTCTAATGTCATTAGATACTGACACTGACAGATTATCCGTAAGTTGTGGGTGCCGGTTTTCCATACGTAATTAATACAGGGTGTATCAATTACCCCTTCGTTTAATTAGAAACAAAATGAACGGTCTTACTCCGAAGACGCTCTGATCTTCAAAGCATGGGATGATTCCTATCTGGGAACTGTGAGGGGCTGGCTTGTGCTTCATTTTCATCGATAGGTGCTTCGGTTGACGTTTCAGGCTCTTCTGACAAATCAACCACAGGTGGATATGAATTCGGATTAAGGAAGACATCGTTATCAGGAATATTCAAGTTATCCCTAGGTGGAGTTTGGTTTGTAGGAGTTTCACTGGGAAAAGAGACAGAATTAGAACATTGAAATTTAGAACTTGCCTGCCCTAGAGATTCTTGCTGTTGAGAGACGTTTTTGGCCATGTCTCTAGATGCGTTAGCTCTTATTTGATTAGATTCCACTCTCAGTTTCAATTTGATACATCATCCTTCCTAGGAACTTCATGACTCGTCCCGCAGTCCATTTCCTTTTGTGCAGATACTGTCGCACAAATACTGACTGGTTTTGTTGAAACTTTCGCTTAGGCAAATTGAAGTCTTCTGGTGTTTCTTTTTTATCAGGGACGATCACAGAAAGTAAAGTTCGATGTTGACGCCCATGAAGTTTTTCTGCTGGAGTCTGGAGATATTCCATGTTCATCTAGGGTGGTGCGAAAAGTTGATAAAAACGTGGAAAGGGCATCATCGCCTTTTTGACTTCCTTCCATGATTTTGAGAAAGGCTGTCTTAAAAGTTCTCACCATTCTTTCGGCTAACCCATTGGATTCTGGGTTGAACGGAGCTGACGTCACATGTCGAATAGAATGATTCCGACAGAACTGCTGGAATTCCTTCGAGGTGAACTGAGTGCGGTTGTCAGATACTATTGTTTTAGGAAGTCCCTCTAGCGCGAATATTGACCGCAAGGCATGGATGGTTGCATATGTAGTTGTGGAAGACATTCGTATGACGAAAGGAAACTTTGATTTCGAATCCACTACAATTAACCACATAGAGTTTTGAAAAGGTCCAGCAAAATCTATGTGTATGCGCTCCCACGCGTTATCTGGTACTGTCCAACTAGAGTACTCCCTAGGTGAGCGGCTAGCATTCGACTGGCATGCGTTGCATTTGGCGACAGTAGCCTCGATGATGTCATCTACTCCGGGCCACCAACAGTATCGACGGGCCATTTGCTTCATCCGAGTAACTCCCCAATGACCTTGATGTAGGAGAGTTAAGACTTTAGGTTGCAATTCGAGAGGGATCACCACCCTTGGACTTTGGCTGTGAAAGAGAAGAATGTTAGTAGACACACTTAGACAAAGCCTTCTGCGAAAATAGGGAAGTAAATGATTTTCAGTAGCCGGCAATCGGTTCGGCCAACCAAGCTGTATGTACTTGAAGATTTTTCTAATATCTGCATCATTTTCAGAACACCTTGCGATGGTGTCGGAATTTAATGGGAAATTCTCTATTGTTGAAATACTACCGTCGTCAAGCTGGTTGCAAGTTTCTTCTAATTTATCAAACTCTTCATCAGGGCCTGCTGGTAAACGTGATAGGCAGTCTGCGTTTCCATGTTTGGTTGTTTGAACGAATGGTATACGTGTATCCCATTAGGAAAATTGCCCAACGCTGGAGCCGTTGTATGGTCATGTGAGGCAATTTTTTGCTAGGGCTGAAGATTGTTACTAGAGGTTGGTGGTCTGTTATAAGTTCAAATTGACGACCATATAAATATTGTTGAAATTTGGATACCCCAAAAATTATCGAAAGAGCTTCTTTTTCGATTTGGCTATATTGCTTCTGCGATGAATTCAGCGTTTTCGAAGCAAACGCGATTGGTTTCTCTGTTCCGTCAGGATACACATGCGAGATGACTGCCCCAATACCGTGTGAAGAAGCATCGGTAGGCAGGGCTATTGGCAGATCATCTTGAAAGTAGGTCAATCTTGAGACTTGTAGTATTGTCTCTTTGAAAAGTTTGAATGAGTTTTGTTGTTCCTTACTCCACTTGAAAATTACGTCTTTTGCTCTAAGTTTGTTCAGAGGTGCGGCCATTTGAGCAAAGTTTTCAATGAATTTGTTGTAGTAGTTGAGCTTACCAATAAAAGCTTCCAGCTCCTTGAGGTTTTTTGGTTCAGGAAGATCGATTATTGCCTTAACACGAGCTTCTGATGGACGTATGCCTGTCTCTTCGATTATGTGGCCAAGATAATCGACCTCCGTTTGGACAAACTGACACTTATTCAAGCAGCAGCGTAGGCCGTGATACTCGAGCCTTTCAAGAAAAACCTTTAGATTGCTTAGATGTTCCTCATTCGTGCGTCCGGAAACGATTACATCATCTAAGTAAGAAACACAAAAATCCAGATCGGAAGTGAGCTGATCCATGTAACGTTGAAAAATGCCGGTGGAGCTGGATGTTCCAAATGGGAGTCTTTGATACTCGAACAACCCGAATTCAGTGCTTATGACGCAGAGTTTCTTTGACTCGTTGTCCAGAGGAATCTGGAGATAAGCATCTGATAAATCAATTTTTGTAAAATATCGCCCGCCTTGCAGTTTTCTAAAAAGCTCTTCAATACGTGGTACAGGATGCCGATCTGTTTCTAATTAAGGGTTAATGGTAATCTTGAAGTCACCACAAATGCGTAACTTTCCATTCGCCTTTTTTACCACGACAATAGGTGCAGCCCATTGACTTGATTCTACTGGGCGTATTATATCCAACTTACGCAGACGCTCAAGTTCCTGAAATACGGCGTCCTTTTGAGCAAACGGTATCGGGCGGTATTTGAAATATTTAGGTTGTGAATTGGGTTGCAAAGTAAGATGTGCTTCATAAAACTTACTACATCCTAATTCGGATTTAAACACTGCTTCATATTTCTTGCATAGTGATTTCGCCTCAGCTAATAACTGGTTCCTTGAATCCGTTCCGATTTGCAATACGGAATCTGAATTAGCCTCTTGAATCTGAAAACCAAATGCTGCAAACCAATCTAAACCCATAATATTTGCGCCTCGCGCAATATCACAAACTAATAGCTGTAAAGTTTGTTTTTGTGATTTACATTGCACCTCTACCTTTAATAAGCCTTTAACTAGTACCGATATCTCACCATAAGCTTTAAGTGACCGCGAAGTCGGCTCGCAAGGGGGGCTTCCAAGACTGTTGTACCCCTCCAGACTTATTAGCGAGCATGTGGCACCGGAGTCTAACTGGAAAGTCAAATGGCACTGATTTACTTGAAGCGAAACAAATATTTTATTTTTATTGACATCGTTGACTGAGCTTGCAGATGACACTACATCAGCTACACGATCAACGATAACGCTGTCGTCTACGATTTCATTAATCGAATGTGCAGATTCTGTCTGCCTTTGGTTGCCGCCAAACCGGCTGTGGTTTCGCTAGTTAGCCGTAGTACTGCGTGAATGTTTATTTTTTCGATTCTTAGCTTGGTGGCGGGGCTGTGATTGCGATGCGGGTTTACTGTCGTGCTGCTTAGCCGACAAACAAACACTTCGTATGTGACCACGCCGTTGGCAAAGGTCGCAAAGCGAGTCCAGATGTTTGCAAGAACTTCTTGGGTGTTGTGTGAAACAACTTGGGCATGATTTTCTTAAGTTAGAATTAATATCATAAGACTTACTTGAGGGCTTTCGATAACCTGAGGTGTTTACAAGATTAACTTCTGAAGACATTGATGGATTTGATGTGCTGCTTCCCTTCAGTATATTTGAAGCTTGTTGTGTTGATTCGTAAGCGGTGGTAAGTTCTTCTATTTCATCCAGTGATGGGTTCTTTTTCTGCGTTGCGGCCGTCCGCACAGCGTCGTGAGGTGTATAAAAGACGATCATGTCTTTTATCATATTATCTGCATACGACGTGTTGCAATCTGGTTTGGGGGTCACCTATATTTCGGCAGAAGACGTTTGCCATTTCTTTGTTTCGCCGTGGTCGTTTCGACTTTTTTTTGTTTTGCAAACCTTGTTTGGCAAATAACACTTTGCATTCTTTCATTTTGTCTTCTTATTATTACGCAATTATTATTTGGCATTTCATTCTTTCGGCTCAGTTTGAAATGATTTTGGGACAATACGCAAACGTCATTTGGCAAATTGTTGAATGCCCTTCACTTACTTCGCTTTAAGTTACTTGGTCAAGTGTTTATTTCGCAAATGATCGTTTCGCCGTTTCATTGTTCCGCGAATAGATTGTTTCGCCTTACTTATGCATGAACTTGTTATCTTCAAAAAGTACATTCTTAAATCTGTTTCCAGTTATTTCATTAAAGTAAATTAAACCATATGTGAAGTTGCTACTTTCGAAATTTGTTTTTCTACATTCTTTGATTATAGTTTCAGTATTTATCGGAAAGCATTTAATATCCTCAGAGACTTCTAGGAAAATACTTTTCTTCCATAAAATAAGACATCTCACTGGTTGTTAAAAAAGCTAAGTACATATAACCAAATAACGAGTTGTACAGTATGAATGTGTGATAAATTTTTTTTGCATCTCATTGTTTGGCTTCGATTTGTTCGCAATTTTCGCGCGAAATTTTAAAGCTTGTTATTTAATGCAAGTCAAAAAAAATTGCGAACAAATCGAATGCCAAATAAAAAAAAGCCAAACAATGAAATGCCAAATAAGAAATTGCGGATCAAGGGAAGTCTTATCGACCAATTGCTAAACAAAAATTGCTAAATGAAAATTGCCAAGCAATTGTTTGACGAAACAATAAAATGCAAAACGTTGTCTGCTGAAATGTAAAATGCTAATCGACAATATGCCAAATAATGATTTGCAAAACAAAAATTGCGAAATGATACACCGCGAAACGATTTTTGTTAAAACATTTTTGACGTAATATAGTATACCCCTGGTTTGGAACATACAAATGCGCAGTCTCTTGCAAGACCTCTCATGTCTGCTATCCATTCTGCATATGACTGCCCTGGGAGCATCTTTTGTTTAAGAAACTTGCACCTCGAAGCGAGAACGTGAAGTTTGGATTCAAAATGCTTGGTTAATTTCGCAGTGAGGTCTTTGAATGTGAGTCTACTTACCTCTTCTGTTCCTACCAGCTTATTCAATATCTCGTTGGTCTTACTGCCACACGTTGAAAGAAAATGGGATTTTCTTAGATTGTCGTCTTGTAGAGAGTTGGCAGTGAAATGCTGTTGCAGTTGAAAGAGATAGCTTTCCCAAGATTCCTTTTCACTATCAAATGAATGGAACTGGGGAATTGTTGCTGTACCCTGCGATGGACATTGGGTCACCAATTTTTCAATAGAAGCTTTATTGTCAGCTAATATTTTATTGATCCATTCTTTTTGGGATCTAAGCATTTCTTTTAACGCTTCTTCCATGTTGAATACTCGTCGCCACTTGTTATATCTTATATATAATTAATAAAAGAAGAACTTTATTCTACAATGTCTTAAAAGCTAATAATTCATTTTACAATTTGGGTTAACTTGAAAGTTCATATTGCGCGGGAAAGTACTTCAGATTCGCGCCATAATTCTAATGTCATTAGATACTGACACTGACAGATTATCCGTAAGTTGTGGGTGCCGGTTTTCCATACGTAATTAATACAGGGTGTATCAATAACGAACAAAAATTTGTTCCGCTTCTGTCTCTGCTAGACCGAAAGCTTCAGCTTCGGCCACATTCGGCTAAAAATACTACAGTCGGCTAAACTAAAAAAATCGGCCGAAGTTTTACTTGAAGCTTCGGGCGATGGTTGATGTTAAGCCGAATAATTGGCTTCGGCTAGAAATTGACCTTTGATCGGACACTAGTTTTTTTTTGTATTTTTCTACATCAACTGAGTCACATTGTTACGCGTGCGCAGAGCACTTTTTACTCCGTATTAGGTATCCCACGTTTTTGTCGATCATAAGCGTGTAAAAATTTATCATTTGACCACGTTTTTTTGTCTCTCGCGAAATAATTTCAACATTTTTTTGTTTGTGCTGAAAAATAATTATGGAGTGTTTTTTGTGTAATTTGCTTCGTAAAAAACCTACATTTCGAGAGAAAAGAGAAGAATTGAAGAAATTCATGTGCTCGAAAACATCATCAGCATAAATATCGAGATGTTGTTTTACCAGAAAATTGGAATGACGATGTAATAGGGTATCATTCCTCTTGTTACAAAGAATTTCGAGTGAAACCTAAATATTTGTCCTATGAAAGGTAAGTCGATTGAATGCTAAGTGATACTTATGTAGACTGCATATACTTGCATATTTCTCAAATAAAGACTTTTTAAATTTTCTTTAAAATTATTTCTCATACACAGCACTGAGCCAGCTTCAACATCATCCGCGTCTCAATCTATCATTGATTCACCTCTGTCAAGCTGGTGAAGTGACTTTCTCGGATCGGAACAAAATTTTGTGTAATTTAGTTGCTAATTATTTGCTAATTAATTGCTAAGAAATTAATTTTTTTGCTCCTCCCGTTTAATTATAAAAATTCACATTTCCAGCTTGACGTCAAGCTGGCAAAGCAAATTTTTCAGGAAAGGTTAAGAGACCGGGTGTTTTCACCATATTTTTTTGCTAATTATTTGCTCTAAAAAAAACAAAAAAAAATAATTTTTTGCTAATTAAAAAAAATTTTCTTAATTTTTTTCTTAATTTTTTTGTTTTTGAAAAATTGACTTTTTTAAATTTTTATCTACTATTTATTTGCTCTTCGTAAAAACAAAAAATTTTTTTTGCTCTTCCCGTTTACCTATAAAAATTCACATTTCCAGCTTGACGTCAAGCTGGCGAGGCAATTTTTTCAAGAAAGTTTTAGAGATCGGGTCTGTTCACAAGATTTTTTTGCTATTTTTTTGCTCTAGGAAAATTAAAACCAAAATTTTTTTTGTTGTTTAAAAAAATTTTTAAAAAATTTTTTTTTTATTTTTTTTTTTTGCAAACATTTTCTTAGCATATTCTTTTTTTTGCTATTTAATTGCTCAAAGAAAAATAGAACAAAACTTTTTTTTGCTGACTACAAAAATTTTTTTTTTATTTTTTCAAATTTTTTTCTTTTGTTGCTAGCAAATTTTTAGCATTTTCTTTTTTGCTATTTAATTGCTCTACGAAAAATAAAACAAATTTTTTTTTTGCTGACTACAAAAAATTTTTTTTATTTTTTTCGAAATTTTTTCTTTTGTTGCTATCAAATTTTTAGCATTTTCTTTTTTTGCTATTTAATTGCTCTACGAAAAATAAAACAAAACTTTTTTTTGCTGACTACAAAAAAATTTTTTTTATTTTTTTCAAAATTTTTTCTTTTGTTGCTAACAAATTTTTTGCATTTTCTTTTTTTGCTATTTAATTGCTCTACGAAAAATAAAACAAATTTTTTTTTTGCTGACTACAAAAATTTTTTTTCTATTTTTTCAAATTTTTTCCTTTTGTTGCTAACAAATTTTTAGCATTTTCTTTTTTTGCTATTTAATTGCTCTACGAAAAATAAAACAAAACTTTTTTTTGCTGACTACAAAAAATTTTTTTTTATTTTTTTCAAATTTTTTTCTTTTGTTGCTAACAAATTTTTTGCATTTTCTTTTTTTGCTATTTAATTGCTCTACGAAAAATAAAACAAATTTTTTTTTTGCTGGCTACAAAAAATTTTTTTTATTTTTTCAAATTTTTTTCTTTTGTTGCTAACAAATTTTTAGCATTTTCTTTTTTTGCTATTTAATTGCTCTACGAAAAATAAAACGAAATTTTTTTTGCTGCCTACAAACAAATTTTTTAATTTTTTTCAATTTTTTTCTTTTGTTTCTAACATTTTTTTAGTATTTTCCTTTTTTGCTATATTTAATTGCTCTACGAAAATCAAAACAAAATTTTTTTTTGCAAATAACAAAAAATTTTTTCTATATTTTAAATTTTTTTAATTTTTTTGGAAAAATTTATTTATCAATGTTTCTTAACAAAAACACATCTTGCGTCCATGAACATGCGCGCAAAAAAGTCAACTCAGATTTCAACTCCAATTTCATGTTTTCGACTTTGGTAGTGCAAGATAGTGATTATTTTTTCGAATTGATCAAATCAACTTGTTGAATTCGTTCTTATTCTGAATTCGTAGATACAAAAGAAGAACAATTGATAAAATCGACAATTTTTCTCAGATAAAGAGAACAAATAGTACATATTATAATATCTATACAGAAACTGCAAAATAAAACCGAGCTGGTTAGTGGGCGCGTTCAGGAGTCTGTAGAATGACCTATATTGGATACTGGGATATTAAAGATATTTATATGTGTTTTCAGTTTGCTGTCTAAAATATTAAAGGCCTCCTAAGCCAAAGCGTTTTTGCTGTTGCAGTACCTGTAGAAACGCTGTTGTCATCGCTTTTGTCGTCTCAACAGTACAAGTGTATGAACACGCATTGTTTTTTTTTGTCGGATTTATGTGAAATGATGAATATAATATAAATAGGAATATAATATAAAGTTGTTGTGTCAGTGAAATTACTAATACCACTTTATTTTCGGATTTCAAACTGGTTTTGAAATTTGAAAATAAAGTGGTGTTTGTGAAGTCAGTTTGAAACCAGATGCCGTGGTGTGTGTGTGGTTTGGCCTCTTGTTGTATCTTCTCTGTGGTGCAAATGGTTTGATGACAAGTGCTGACACACTGCTAAATAAAGTAAACACTTTTAGTACAAGTTTTTATTGAAGTAGTGTTTAGGTAGAGTTTTTATAAAAAAAACTTTGTTTATAAAATGTCCACAAATATTGACAAAATTGTCAAAATTTGTAGTCTGATCCAGATCAGATTTGCTTTGAAAAATATATTTATTTGCAAAAACAACACAAGAACCAACTTTTTGGATCACAATTGCAAATCCAGCTTTTAGTTTCAAATTTCACATCTAGGGTTAAAGCACAGGTCACACACGGCTACTTGCAGTACCAGAAGCAGGCAGCGGCAGGCAGCCCGGTCACACTATCAGCTACTACTCGCCAGCTTCTCTCAGCAAACAGCTGCAGAAAACCATACAAAAATTTGATAATAACGTTATTTCTAATTTTGAAACCTATTTATGATATTTGACATAAATTTAGAATGAACAATTTGCTAAATAGAATGTGTATCAATATTTAATTATTTCGCCAGCCGTTGTTAGCAGCCAAAAGTTGAACATGTTCATCTTTGCCAGCCGCTGCTAGTTACTCGCCGGCTCCCAGCGAGTGCGGTGAATTTCATGGTCACACAAAGCTGATCAGCGACTAGCAGTAGCGGCTACTCGACTCGCCGATGGCAACCAGCCGCTTCTAACCCATTCACACTATCGGCTGCTTCTATCAGCAAACAGCTGCAGAAAACCATACAAAAATTTGCTTTTGTACTTCATTTCCAAATTTTGAACGGCAGTAGCCGTGCTCACACTGTACAATTAGTTGGACAGACAAGCTTTATAAGTTTGAACGCAAACTACATCCGACCATCCAACGTCCATCAAACGAAGTCTGTCCAACTAATTGTACAGTGTGAACTCGGCTAGTAGCGACTACTGGACTCGCCGCTGTACTTTACTTTTTCATCGCAATTACCTCGTTTCCACATAGAATTGAATCACACTTCAATTCGAATTAGTGCCAGTGTATACCTAGATCGAATTGAAATAGGATTACCCGATCCGATACAGCTCTTGTAGCTGGATCGATTCAAAAGAGTGTGTTGTATACCTATATTACTCGATTCAGTGGGTAAGTAGATACCTATAAATGATAAATAGCAAAAAAAGAAAATGCTAAAAATTTGTTAGCAACAAAAGAAAAAAATTTGAAAAAATAAAAAAAAATTTTTTGTAGTCAGCAAAAAAAAGTTTTGTTTTATTTTTCGTAGAGCAATTAAATAGCAAAAAAAGAAAATGCTAAAAATTTGTTAGCAACAAAAGAAAAAAATTTGAAAAAATAAAAAAAAATTTTTTGTGGTCAGCAAAAAAAAGTTTCGTTTTATTTTTCGTAGAGCAATTAAATAGAAAAAAAGAAAATGCTAAGAATTTGTTAGCAACAAAAGAAAAAATTTCGAAAAAAATAAAAAAAATTTTTTGTAGTCAGCAAAAAAAAAATTTGTTTTATTTTTCGTAGAGCAATTAAATAGCAAAAAAAGAAAATGCTAAAAATTTGTTAGCAACAAAAGAAAAAATTTCGAAAAAATTAAAAAAATTTTTTGTAGTCAGCAAAAAAAAAGTTTGTTTTATTTTTCGTAGAGCAATTAAATAGCAAAAAAAGAAAATGCTAAAAATTTGTTAGCAACAAAAGAAAAAAATTTGAAAAAATAAAAAAAAAATTTTTGTAGTCAGCAAAAAAAAGTTTTGTTCTATTTTTCTTTGAGCAATTAAATAGCAAAAAAAAGAATATGCTAAGAAAATGTTTGCAAAAAAAAAAAATAAAAAAAAAATTTTTAAAAATTTTTATGTTTTTAATTTTCCTAGAGCAAAAAAATAGCAAAAAAATCTTGTGAAAAGACCCGATCTCTAAAACTTTCCTGAAAAAATTGCCTCGCCAGCTTGACGTCAAGCTGGAAATGTGAATTTTTATAGGTAAACGGGAAGAGCAAAAAAAAAAATTTTTTGTTTTTACGAAGAGCAAATAAATAGTAGATAAAAATTTAAAAAAGTCAATTTTTCAAAAACAAAAAAATTAAGAAAAAAATTAAGAAATTTTTTTTTAATTAGCAAAAAATAATTTTTTTTTGTTTTTTTTTAGAGCAAATAATTAGCAAAAAAATATGGTGAAAACACCCGGTCTCTTAACCTTTCCTGAAAAATTTGCTTTGCCAGCTTGACGTCAAGCTGGAAATGTGAATTTTTATAATTAAACGGGAGGAGCAAAAAAATTAATTTCTTAGCAATTAATTAGCAAATAATTAGCAACTAAATTACACAAAATTTTGTTCCGATCCGAGAAAGTCACTTCACCAGCTTGACAGAGGTATTGATTCCTCGATATCTTTAACTTCTGCTCCTGATATAGAACTTGACCCATTTTCATGCACTTCACGGTTAGTTTACTACATATTTTTATTTTATTTGTTAGTTCTTGCTCATTTTTCACTACGTATACAAGTATTATATCTAAAGTAATGGAGTTTTGTAATATGAAATCAACGGATGATATTACGAAAAATTTGAAGAAGTCAACAATTAATAAATCTACCAAAAACTTAGAAGTACTGATGCAAATGATAAAGCAGAACACCAATCCTTTTGCATTAGAATTGTCAGAAGATCATCTTTACAATATATCGAAAGGTCAGTCAGTGAACGATGAAATGTATAAATTTTTATCATCAGTTGAAATCGAAGGCGAAAAACAACATAAGAATTTCATTGCTGAAACTCGGAATGCACCAGATAGGTTTGATAAACCCATTACTAAAAATAGAATAATAATTAATTTTGAGTACAAGAATACGAAAAAAGTCAAAATTAATGGAAAAGTGAGAGAAGTTAAGATGCAAAGAGATGTGTTTGGTCGTCTACTTTATGCGTCACTACAAAATAAAATTGATATAGAAAAAGCATTAAGTTATCCTCTAGCGCCTATTCCTTTTTCACTCTGTCATACTAATGGAACAATTTGCAAGACCCCCAAGTCTGTGGTTATCAATGAATTACTAGAATACCAAACTGAAATACTAGATCCTCCAGAAGTCGACATTCACTTAGTAGATGGATTTTATTTATTGCATACGTTGAAGAACCTTCCAAACAAATATGGTAAAATCTCGATGCATATATTAAAAATACTTATATAATAGAAAAAAAAGTACATATTATATTTGACAAGTACCTACAAAAAACCTAGTACTAGTACTAGTACCTAGACAGTTAAACTCAATTATGAGCAGTGTTACACTTATGAGGTGTCTAGTGAAAATAAAATAATAAGAGTCATTGACTATAACCTCTCTTGATATCATGAAGAAGCTGATACCAAAATTGTATACCACATTTGTCAATTTAATACTAATTATAGTGTGCAGATACATTGTACGGATTCTGATATAACAATAATAATGTTGGCAAACTTTAAGTTTTTAAAAGATCAAATTCAAATAATAATTAATTTAAGTACGAGTAAAAAAAAAACTGTACTTAAACATAACTGAAATTTATGAAAAACTTGGGGATCAATAATTATCTTGTTCACTCGCTATATGCCATATATTTACAGGAAATGATTATAATCCTGCTTTCTTTCGTAAAGGAAAAAAGAAACTTTTCAATATTTTGAAGAAAAATAACAATTTTCAAGAGGCTTTTATTCAACTCCTACGAATTGAAAATATGTACATCATTAACAACATAGAATGAGGTATTTAAAATTATCGAATGTGTTGAAAGTTGAGATTTGATACTTTGTTTTTAAATACTTTGTTTATTTTATTGTTATCAAATTGTTCTAATTTTTATATGTTTGATTTATTGAAAATAAATATTATTACTGTTCAGAATCTTAAAACATCAGGTTATGGGCCTTATCACGAACTAAATACAAAATAATAAGGAAATTTGTATTGGGAAAAGATGTCTGAAACGAAATTCAGTATTGAAAAGCTTCGGGGAAGCGAAAACTTCGAAGACTGGAAATTTTCCGTTGAAGCTTATTTCCAAATGAAAGGACTTTGGACGGCTGTTTCTGAAGGTAGTGAGACGGAGAAGGATGCAACGAAGCTCTTAAACGCAAAATCGGAGCTTATATTGCTTGTTGAAACATCCATTTATCCTCATATAAGACATTGCAAAAGCGCTAAGGAGATTTGGGATTCTCTTCAGAAAATTTTTCAAGATTCTGGTCTTGTGAGGAGAGTTGGGCTCATCCAAAAGTTTTGTTCTACAAAATTGAAAGATTTTTCTACCGTAGATGCGTACGTTAACGATGTGTTAAATACATCATACAAGCTCAGGTCTGTTGGTCTTAACCTAGATGAAGAATGGATAGGATCAATGCTTCTAGCTGGTCTTCCCGAAGAATACAAGCCAATGATAATGGGAATCCAAAGCTCTGGGATTCTTATTACAGGAGACAGTATTAAAACCAAAATTCTTCAAGACATTAATCTGGATTCAAGTCAAGATACTGCTTTTGTTGGCAAGAACAAGAAAAACTTTGGGAATAAGAACTTTAAGGGTCCTAAATGTTACAACTGCAACGAATTTGGCCATATTGCTGCTAAATGTCCAAAAAAGAATAAGAACCTTCAAGAAAAGAAGAATGCGATGTTAGGATGTTTTTCTGTCTCGGCTCTTGAAAAAGAAGAATGGTATTTCGACTCGGGAGCGTCAGCTCACATGTGCTCAAATAGTGCATGCTTTTCAAGTAAGATGGAAAATCTTAATTCTGAGGTAATTGTTGCAAATAATTCAAAAATGCAAGTCCAAGGTATAGGTAGAGTTGATATGAAGATATCTATTGGAAAATTCAAAGAAAGTGAGGTTGAATTTTTAGAAGTCCTTCACGTTCCTGACTTATGCATTAATCTCTTATCTGTCTCGAAAATTGTTCAGAAGGGTTTTTCAATGATTTTTTCCAAGAATGGATGTTTAGTAAAAGACCAAAGGGGTAATGTTGTTGCAACTGCAAGCTTGGTGAACAATATGTTCCGACTCAACAGACCACACAACCAAAGTGCATATTTTACAAAAAATGTAACTTCACACTTTGAACTTTGGCACAAGCGTGTTGGACATCCAAGTATCGAAACCACACAAGCTATGATTCCGAAAGTGGTGCAGAATATTGATTGCGATAGCTCAAAAATCAATTGCATCACATGTATCAAAGGTAAAATGGCACGCCAGCCTTTTAACTCAATTGGTAACAGGGCAGAATCAATTTTAGAACTGATACATACAGATCTCTGTGGTCCGATTGAACAAAAATCAATTGGAGGTTCAAAGTACATGCTTTTATTCATTGATGATTTTTCAAGAAAAGTCTTTGCGTTTTTCATTAAAAGCAAGAATGAGGTAGCGGAAAAGTTCCTCGAGTTCAAAAATTTTGTAGAAAATCAGACTGGTAACAAAATAAAAGCCATTAGAAGTGACAATGGAAAGGAATATTGTAATTTTAAGATGAAGAAAATTCTAGCGGATGCAGGTATTCAACATCAAACAACGGTTCCATATTCTCCACAACAAAACGGGTTGGCAGAGAGAATGAATAGAACCATAATCGAAAAAGCACGATGTCTTCTCATCGAGTCTGGTTTACACAAACGATTTTGGGCCGAAGCTGCAAATACGGCCGTTTATTTAACAAACAGAACACCTTGCAAAGGTACAAAAGAAAAAACACCTGAAGAAATCTGGAGTGGAAGAAGAGTGAATCTGCACCATCTTAAGGTTTTCGGTTGTCAAGCAGTTATTCACATTCCAAAAGAAAAGCGGAAGAAACTCGATGCCAAGGGAAAAGAAGTAATTTTTGTCGGATACTGCACACACTCAAAATCATATCGCTTTTACGATGTAAAGAAAAAAGAAGTTGTAATAAGTCGAGATGCAGTTTTCCATGAGCAAATTTTTCCAAAGGATGGTGAGACAAACGAAACATCTTATTGTGATATTTTTACAGCGGATTCAAACAATGAAATACCAATCGAAATAAGTGACGAAGCGGCAAGTGAAAACAGCTTTTTGGATGCCCAAGATGATTTCATTGTTGAAGAATCTTCAGAAGGAATCATATCTGACAGAGGAATAAGACGATCAACAAGAATAAGAAACCCACCTGAAAGATACGGTTACCTATCGTACATGGCTAACGACAATGAAGATCCAAAGACAGTCGCTGAGGCAATGAAGAGCGAACATATGTCTGACTGGAAAAAAGCAATGAACGATGAATATACAGCTCTTTTGAAAAATGACACTTGGGAAATAGTTTCATTACCAAAAGGAAAGAAAGCCATAAATTCCAAATGGACATTCAAGACGAAAAAAGATGCAAGTGGTAATGTCGAAAAATATAAAGCTAGATTGGTCGTTAAGGGGTATTCGCAACGTCAAGGGATCGATTATCAAGAAACATTTTCTCCCGTCGTAAGGTACACGTCCATAAGGGTACTTTTAAGTTTGGCTGTACGATATGATTTGGATATCGATCAAATGGATGTTGTGACTGCTTTCCTGCAAAGTGAACTTAACGAAGAGATTTACATGAATCTTCCTGAAGGTTTTGATAATGTTCAAAATAAAGTATGTAAACTCAAGAAATCACTGTACGGCCTCAAACAAGCTAGCAGAGTTTGGAATAAGAAATTGGATGAAACTTTAAAGAAAATTGGACTTAAACAATCCAAAACCGATCCGTGTATTTATTACAAGACAAACAGCACAGATAAGACTTTCGTCGCTATTTACGTAGACGACATACTGATTTTTACAAACAACAAAGATGAAAAAAGAATTATCAAAGAAAATTTGGCTAAATCATTCGAGATGAAAGATTTTGGAGAAGCTAAATTTGTGCTTGGTATGCAAATAACTCGCGATCGAGAAAAGGGAAAGTTATGGATAGACCAACGGACATACTTAAAGAATATTCTCAAGCGATTTAATATGGAGGATTGTAATCCGGTATCCACACCCTTAGATATTAACCAAAAGCTCATAAAAGAAACACATCAACAAAGCAAAGACGAAACTGACTACATGAAAACTGTTCCATATCAAGAAGCTATTGGAAGTATTTTATATGCAGCACAAGTAAGTCGCCCAGATTTATCCTTTGCAGTGGGAGCTTTATCAAGATTTAACAATAATCCTTCAAAATCTCACTGGATAGCGGTTAAACGACTTTTCCGTTATATTAAAGGAACAATAAACTACAAGCTAGAATACACTCGAGACATTGAAGGACGTTTAGAAGGATTTTCGGATGCTGACTGGGCTAGTGACTCAGATGACAGAAAATCAACTACAGGTTATCTCTTTAAATACCAAGGAGGACCTATTTCGTGGAATTCAAAGAAACAACCTACTGTCGCTCTCTCCACCACAGAGGCTGAGTATATGGCTTTAGCCTCAACATCTCAAGAAGCACTTTGGCTTCAATCTTTATTGCAAGAACTAATTCATTGGAATCAACAACTTATATTGCAATGCGATAACAAGAGTGCAATAAACATATCTAAAAACAACGTTTATCACGCACATTCAAAGCACATCGATATAAGGCATCATTTCATTCGAGATCTTATAGAAGAAAGTAAATTAGAAGTATTATATTTGAAAACTGAAGAGATGCCTGCTGATGTTCTAACCAAAGGACTCCCTGCTACAAAACATAACAACTGTTGTACTCTTATTGGCATAAAAGTATAAAAATCTAGTGGGGGTGTTGAAAGTTGAGATTTGATACTTTGTTTTTAAATACTTTGTTTATTTTATTGTTATCAAATTGTTCTAATTTTTATATGTTTGATTTATTGAAAATAAATATTATTACTGTTCAGAATCTTAAAACATCAGAATGCAGAGTTTATTCATTAAAAAAAAAATTATATTAACAAAGGACGGTATGAGTTATTCGAGAAAGGATATAAATCAAAAAATGAAAACGAAGATATTTTAAAACAAAAAATCGTAGGATATGATGGTGGCAAACTGCCACCAACAAAACAAGAATTGTTACAACAAACTAAAAGAACTGTTTTTATCTGCAATGTATGGTGTAATGTACACCTGCGGTGCCCCACGGAAAAACTGACAGAAAATTTTGGATGGACACTAATTGATGGCAAATATGAATATTATTGGTTTGATGGTCCCCAAAGTCTATCCTTTGGAGAAATATCTTCTGACATTCATAGTACCCTATTTATACTATTGTTATTCTATGATTGACTATTCATTATTATATTATGATTTACTTAATTTTTTTATGTTATTACAGAGTCAGATATCACGAATGAAAGAAGTGAAGTAGATGCCTATGACAGCGATAGCAGCGAAGGGTTGTCTGATGAATCTGAGGAGGATTAATTTTTTTTAAATAAATACGGAATTCTCTGTGCTTAATTCACTAAAAAATAAAGCTAAATATTTAAAACAGAGCAAGATTTTTTCACTGTTGGTTTGTTTGTTCGTTGAAGCCCTAATGTTGACATAGGTTTTCCCTCCAATTGCCCTAGGTTTTTGCTTTGGCGAGCTGAGGGCTGTCAAATGAAATGTTTTTTTTTTTTAATGACAGAGATGTGTGGGGATTTGTGGGTTAGCTTTTTTTGAGGACTGGAAAACACAGGTTTTTTTAAACACTCATGGGGTTTTCAAAAAAAACCTGCGTCAACCCTAGAGAAAGTTCAACGAATGGAACTATGACCAAATGTTGCAAATAAACAAACAAAAAAATGACAATTCTTGTCCCACTAGCGATGCATACCTGTTTTCTTGTAGGACAATGTTTGAATTGGGCAGATAACACACTAACCTATAATATAATATTTTTGTCCTACAGTTAGTAATGAAAATAATAATCTGGTTGTATTGACATTTTCTGAGTGTAGGACTGAAAAAAAGTACCACGGAATTTGTAGGACAATCTGACTGTTAAATTATATAAATATTGAATAAGTAAAAACCAAAAAATCAGCTTGTTAGTAATCACTTTTTTTGACCTCGTAATCGATACATGTTTAACTCAGAAAGAAACTGTTACTAATACATTTTTTTGTATCTTGAAATCGACATATTTCATCCTTGCTACCTCTGTTAGCTACTACAGTCGAAAGTTTTCGTTAGAAAATTGTTGGGCGTCTCAACAAAATAAAGCCACTCAGGGAAAATTAGCTTGATAGTAATCACAAAAAAAAATTGGACCAGGGATTATTATTTTTGTTGCTGATACCTCTATTGCTTTTGACAAATTTGTTTTTATCTTCTAGAATATGTACGTTGATTTTTGCTCAAAAAGAGATAGTATTGTTAAAAGAAAAATTAAAAAACTTAAACCCTGGATTTCAAATGATTTATTAAAAAAAATCAATATAGAAAATCAAATGGGGATTAAGTGCAGGAAACACCCAAATAACATTGCTTTGCGTGATAACTATAAACTTCTATGCAAAGAGATCAGTTATGAAGTTTCTTTACATAAAGAAAACTTTTATATGGACAAGTTCAATAAAGCTAAACAGGATTTAAAAAAAGAATGGGGGTATAGTAAATGAGCTTTCAACAAAAATAGTTCATTGCCGATCATATGGAAATAGCAAACATTTTTAACAATTTCTTTATACAAGTACCTATTGAAACTATTTTTAACAGGTATAAGCCATGTTTCTATTAATTGTCCAGAGTTATGTTTCAATGAATCTTTTCAACATAACACATTTGTTTTTGACCAGTTTTCTTCTTTTGAAGTCCATAAAACAATTATGGTGCTTGTTCACACGAATCCAGTGTGAACAGTGCCACTCCGTAGCTTAATCAAAAAACTAGAGTTTGGTACCAATTCATGGTTCGCCCTCTTGCATTAAATAATCCATAACCAATTTTTATAAAAATCTAGTACTTTTTTCTTGCAAGTGGTTCGTCGCATTTAGCGACGACCAGTCATTCACATTTCAACCACCAATCAACACACATGTCTTATAATTAAAAGACAAAAGGCGGTGGAATTGCCTGGCTACTCGGCTAGTACGCTGCTCCTCCATTTTTATTTTGCTGGCGTCGATTGTGAAGAAGGAAAAGCGCCCATCGTCATCGTGGGAACAACCTGGAGCGGAGCTGTTCTTTTTCTTTGCATTTTTATGTACAGGGTAAGTGACAGTTTTTTGAGTGGCAATTTTTTAAATACATCGCAAAAAATAAATTTTCCTTTTGTGTTGCACCCGGGCCGACAAACGCGTCATTATTTTTTTTTTGATACGACAGATCGGTTTTTGGTTTTTTGTGGTTGAAGCGGTTCCTGGACAGTCACTTTCCATCGTGGTAGTGATAGGGTTTTCAGTGAAACTCATATTCGTTATTCGCGGGTTGTTTTGTTCCCCAGCCTATTTTTTGGTTTTTAATTGAAATTTAATAGACTGCCTTCCTCTTTGAAGGAGTCTGCGTTTTATATAGCGTTTTTAACATTTTCTAGTTCGTGCCGCACACACACCGTTCATAACGGTGTATCCAAGCCGGGGTGGTTGGCCCCCAGTAGAATCCTTCAAGCCTTTTGAAGATTCTCACGCTTTAAAATTTTAATTTTTTTTAATTTTTAGAATCTTTCAAGCCTTTTGAAGATTCTTGCGCTTTAAATTTTGACTTTTGAAATTTTTCTCTCGTTCGTGCTGCACACACCGTTCGTAACGGTGTATCCAAGCCGGGGTGGTTGGCCCCCAGAAGAATCTATCAAGCCTTTTGAAGATTCTAGAGCTTCTAAATTTTGATTTCAACAAAAATAGTTCATTGCCGATCATATGGAAATAGCAAACATTTTTAACAATTTCTTTATACAAAAACCTATTGAAACTATTTTTAACAGGTATAAGCCATGTTTCTATTAATTGTCCAGAGTTATGTTTCAATGAATCTTTTCAACATAACACATTTGTTTTTGAGCAGTTTTCTTCTTTTGAAGTCCATAAAACAATTATGGTGCTTGTTCACACGAATCCAGTGTGAACAGTGCCACTCCCCAGCTTAATCAAAAAACTAGAGTTTGGTACCAATTCATGGTTCGCCCTCTTGCATTAAATAATCCATAACCAATTTTTATAAAAATCTAGTACTTTTTTCTTGCAAGTGGTTCGTCGCATAGCGACGACCAGTCATTCACATTTCAACCACCAATCAACACACATGTCTTATAATTAAAATTCTATCTTGGGCCATCTGCCATTTTTTTTTTGTTTCTGGATTGGCTTTAATTTTCCCAAATTTGTAAACTTCGCCCTTCTGGCTTTATACTCTAAAATTTAATATTGCAAACAAAATTACAAATAAAAAAAATAATCCTACGTGTGCCAAATATAAAAAAACCCAAAAGGAAGGAATGTTTTTCTTTTTTTAATTGGAAATCGCAACAAGTGTGGTCGACGATTTCATTGAGGTCGACGTTTCATTGCGGGAAATTGGAAAAAGGAAATTGTGGTCTACGCAAAAACTAAATTTTCCTTTTGTGTTGCACCCGGGCCGACAAACGCGTCATTATTTTTTTTTTTGATACGACAGATCGGTTTTTGGTTTTTTGTGGTTCAAGCGGTTCCTGGACAGTCGCTTTCCATCGCGGTAGTGATAGGGTTTTCAGTGAAACTCATATTCGTTATTCGCGGGTTGTTTTGTTCCCCAGCCTATTTTTTGGTTTTTAATTGAAATTTAATAGACTGCCTTCCTCTGTGAAGGAGTCTGCGTTTTGTATAGCGTTTTTTAACATTTTCTAGTTCGTGCCGCACACACACCGTTCGTAACGGTGTATCCAAGCCGGGGTGGTTGGCCCCCAGTAGAATCTATCAAGCCTTTTGAAGATTCTAGAGCTTCTAAATTTTAATTTTTTTTTTGAAATTTTTAGAATCCTTCAAGCCTTTTGAAGATTCTTACACTTTAAAATTTTGACTTATTTTGAAATTTTTTCTCTCGTTCGTGCCACACACACCGTTCGTAACGGTGTATCCAAGCCAGGGTGGTTGGCCCCCAGTAGAATCCTTCAAGCCTTTTGAAAATTCTTGCGCTTTAAAATTTTAACTTTTTTTGAAATTCCTTTTCTCTCGTTCGTGTCGCACACACCGTTCGTAACGGTGTATCCAAGCCGGGGTGGTTGGCCCCCAGTAGAATCTTTCGCCTTTTGAAGATTCTAGTGCTTTAGAATTTTGATTTTTTTTTGAAATTTTTGAATCCTTCAAGCCTTTTGGAGATTCTGGAGCTTTAAAATTTTGATTTTTTTGAAATTTTTAGAATCTTTCAAGCCTTTTGAAGATTCAAGTGCTTTAAAATTTTCTTTTTTTTCGAAATTTAATAGACTGCCTTCTTCTTCGAAGGAGTCTACGTTCTTTATCGAGTTTTCTGTCCTCGTTCGTGCCGCACACACCATTGGTAACGGAATCTTTCAAGCCTTTTGAAGATTCTAGTGCTTTAAATTTTCTTTTGTGAAATTTAATCGACTTCCTTCTTCTTCGAAGGAGTCTGCGTTCTTACTTTATCGCGTTTTCTTTATCGCGTTTTGTCCTCGTTTATGTCGCATGGATGGTTGGCCCCCCAGTACAATCTTTCAAACCTTCTGAAGATTCTACCGCGTTTTTTATCGCGTTTGGTACCCGTTCGTGCCGAACACACCGTCGGTAACGTTGTATCCAAGCCGGGGTGGTTGACCCCAATAGAATCTTTCAAGCCTTTTGAAGATTCTTGCGCTTTAAATTTTGATTCTTTTTGAAATTTAATCGACTTCCTTCTTCTTCGAAGGAGTCTGCGTTTTTTCTTTATCGCGTTTTGTCCTCGTTTATGTCGCATGGGTGGTTGGCCCCCCAGTAGAATCTTTCAAGCCTTTTGAAGATTCTGACTCGTTTTTTATCGCGTGTTGTACCCGTTCGTGCCAAACACACCGTTGGTAACGGTGTTTCAAGCCGGGGTGGTTGGCCCCCAGTAGAGTCTTATAAGCTTTTTGAAGATTCTTGTGCTTTAAATTTTGATTCTTTTTGAAATTTAATTGACTTCCTTCTTCTTCGAAGGAGTCTGCGTTTTATCGCGATGTGCACTCGTTCTTGCCGAACACACCGTCGGTAACGGTGCATCCAAGCCAACCAGGTTGGTCCCCCAATAGAATCTTTCAAACCTTTTGAAGATTCTAGTGCTTTCAATTTTCCTTTTTTTAAAAATTTTATCGTTTACCTTCTTCTTCGAATGAGTCCGCGTTTTTTATCGCGTTGTTTACCCGTTCGTGCCGAACACACATTTGGTAACGGTGTATCCAAGCTGATGTGGTTGGCCCCCAGTAGAATCTTTCAAGCCTTTTGAAGATTCTACTGCTTTAAAAATACCCTTTTGAAATTTAATCGACTACCTTCTTCTTCGAAGGAGTCCGCGTTTTCTATCGCACCCTTTTTTTTAAACACATACCTTGCAAAATTTTCGGCAATGTCGATCCCGACGACCCGGCGAGAATCTAAACGGTACGGCAGCACAAACTGTGCAACAACTGTTTAAGCGCGAGTCATGCAAAGGTCGCTTGTCCGAGTAAATATTTTTGTAACCACTGTCAAAAACGGCAATGCTCACTGTTGCATCTAAACAGTCCACTTATCTCCTTAATGCAACTACAGCTCCTTAAATGTCGTCGTCGTCAAAAGCCATTTAAGAAGGCTGGGGACCAAGACCAAGTTCACGTTCGAAGAATTTGCAACGGTTCTAGCACGTATCGAAGCGTGTTTGAACTAGCGTCCAATATCGTCCATGTCCACAGATCCTTCTGATCTTTTCCGGAACCGAATCTGGCGGTGCAGGGAATTAACTTCACGGGCACTACCTTCACATGGGAAATAACTTCACCTCATGTGGGAACTAGTTTCACTTTTTTGTTGTGAAGATATTTCCTACTGAAGGTGGGAAATAACCTCACTTTTTCGTGGGAACGAATTTCACTTTTAAGTGAAGCTATTTATTGGAAAAAACTTATACATTTCTTTGCAGTGCAGATCTGTTTTTGAAAATATGTATACAGGGTGTCCCGTAATATGTGTTACATACTTCGGAATGTGATTCTTGGTCGTATTCTAAGAAAAAAATTGTTTAACAGTAAAGTCCATTTCTCAACTTTGACATCATTTTTTGACATTTTAAAAAAGGCTAACTTTGGTTTACCCTGACCTGTGTTAAATTCGATTTCTCTGTCAATACTGATGGTAGAGACCTAATTTTAGACTTATTTTTTGGAGAAATGATAATCTTTAAAACTGTATTTAAATTTGACTCCTATAGGCTTAAGGTTGCAAGATCTGTTTTTGAAATGTGTTAAATAAATTAATATGTATTTCAAAAGCAAATTTTTCGTTTTTGTGTATTTTGTCGTTTTAGTGCTTTACACAAGGAAATAATGAAAAATTCGCTCGAATTTATTTTTCATTTCAATTATTTCCCACTTAAAGTGAAGTTATTTCCCATGTGAAGGTAGTGCCCGTGAAGTTAGTTCCCTGCACCAATCTGGCCGATGCAAATTTATCGTTAATAATCGGTGGGAAAAAGTATAATGCCTCCAACAACAGTTCTGCCACAGATGGAAAGATGAGTATCTCAAGGAACTACATCAACGACACAAATGGAAAACACCTCAGACCGTCATTAAAGTCAATGATTTGGTCGTCATTAAAAACGAAAATCTGCCATCTACCGAATGGCGTCTAGGGCGTGTTACAAATATACACCCAGGTTCGGATGGTTGAGTCAGAGTCGCAACACTTAAGACCCAAAACGGAGAAATAGTCCGACCAATATTAAAACTGTGCCTATTGCCTATTAACTGATTACCAATTAATCAATTTCACTTACTTTATTTTCAGTAACATTTTTTTTCGGCGTATCTCGCCAAGGGGGGCGGTACCTAATGTTCACATGAATCCAGTGTGAACAGTGCCACTCCCCTTATTCAAAAAACTAGAGTTTGGTACCAATTCATGGTTCGCCCTCTTGCATTAAATAATCCATAACCAATTTTTATAAAAATCTAGTACTTTTTTCTTGCAAGTGGTTCGTCGCATAGCGACGACCAGTCATTCACATTTCAACCACCAATCAACACACATGTCTTATAATTAAAATTCTATCTTGGGCCATCTGCCATTTTTTTTTTTTTGTTTCTGGACTGGCTTTAATTTTCCCAAATTTGTAAATTTCGCCCTTCTGGCTTTATACTCTAAAATTTAATATTGCAAACAAAATTACAAATAAAAAAAATAATCCTACGTGTGCCAAATATAAAAAAACCCAAAAGGAAGGAATGTTTTTCTTTTTTTAATTGGAAATCGCAACAAGTGTGGTCGACGATTTCATTGAGGTCGACGTTTCATTGCGGGAAATTGGAAAAAGGCAGCATCAATTTCAATTGTGGTCTACGCTTACAGCGCTAGATAATTCTTGTTCATCCACTTCAAATAGCTTTTCCAATAGCCTTGTTAAGAAAGTTTGTTTAAATATAGTTGATGTTTCAACACATCTCTTCAATAAAAGCATTATGCATGGAATTCTCCCGGACAATTTAAAAATAGCTGAGGTCATTTCCGTTTTCAAAAAAGGTGACAATGTGTTGAAAATTATAGACCAATATCTCTTTTATCAATGTTTTCTAAAATCTTTGAAAAAATTATAAAAATTAAAATGTTAAGCTATCTGGAAAAAATTTCTATTTTTAGCTCAAAACAGTTCGGCCTTAGAGTTGGTAAATCAACTGAAGATACGCTTTTAGAACACTGCTGTTATATATTTGAAAGCTTAGATAAAAAAAAGGTATACTATATTATATATATATATATATTACAAAAACCTTTGACACAGTAGATCATGTTATATTATTAAGAAAATTAGAAAAAGCGGGATTCAGAGGCTTTATGCTTGATTGATTTTCATCTTACCTTAGTAATAGAAAACAAATGGTGAAATAGGTGATACCTTCAGTGCAACCAATTATATTTACATAGGTGTTCCTCAAGGCTCAGTTCTTAGGCGGATTCTATTTCTAATATACATTAACTCAATTTTTAGTCTTAATTTGAAAGGAAAAGTATGTGGGTTTGCCGATGACATAGCTTGTGTTTACTCTAGTCTTACGATTTTAGAATTGATTGCAGATATTAATCATGACTTGGAGTTATTCCGACATTGGTTTGGCATTCATAAACTTGTTGTTAGCCCTAAAACAAAAGTTATGTTTTTCAATTTACAAGCCTTAGTTCTGAATCATCCTATTCTTATTCTTGGTCATCTATTTGTTAAGAGAATTAAAAAACGGCTACTTAGTTTTGATTTCGACTCAATTAATGGCATTATTAAAATACTACTTTAATTTTTCTGTTTTAAATTTTAGTATTGCAAATGTTAATGCAATTAATGAAAATCAAAAAAAGAACTTTTTCGACATTTACCCCACAACACTTGTTGAAAAAACAAATTATTAATAAGTCATTTATGAATTATTGTCTTTAACGCTATTTTGGTAATTTCGCTACTTGTCACTAGACAACAGATTTCACCTTTTCTCTTCTTACTATTAATTAGAATAAATATTATAGTAACTTCATGAATTGTTGGTAAAAAGATATATTGTGTGCATATTATTCTATACTGAGATTATTAAGTTAACAATTTGTAAATATAGTTGTAAAAAGATAAAATAAAAAATAGTCAATCAATCAATCAATCAATCAATTATTATATTCGATCTGATCTGGTAGCGATGGGTTTTCCCTTTTTCAATGAACTGATTTCATTTGAGTAATTACTAGCTTGCACAAGCTATACAATTCCGTTGAGTGTCTAATCCATTTCCAAGGTCGTGAGATCGCCAGATTGCAATCTGTAACTTGCTTCATGCAATGCCAATGTTGAGAGTTCTCCTGATTGTTTTTGTTTCTTTGCTTTTGCCTTTGCAGGTGCATTGTTACAAAACCTAAACATCCAAGCTGTAGTTTTGACAACGCTCAAGTATGTAGTTATTTTTATGTTGTATGTCGATTTCCTTTGCAAAAACAAAAGCTCTCTAAAAAAAGTGTTTTTTTTCGTGCTCACTGGAACAGAAAAGAAAAAATTCTTTTTTTATCATTGTATGTGTGCTATTTTTTACAGCCAACTCTTCCCGTTTGTTTTGTTCTGCAATTTATATAGAAAGAATGTTTTCGAAACTTTATAAATAAATGCACTAGGAAGAAACCGCCTCATCCGAATAATTGTACACAGGTTAGGTTAGGTTACAATGGCTGTCAGGAATACACTACTACAATACTAGGTCCATTGTGATACCATAGAAATTATGCGAGGGAGTACCTAACATAACAAAACCATTTGGAGCTTTTAATAAAGCGAAAGAGATGCAGGGGATCTGTGTTCGCCAGATCGCTTGGATCATGTTATTTATTTAACTTATCCCTATCGTCTTCTGTTTTCCCACGAGCGTGGAAGTCTTCATTTATTACACCATTGTTCAAATCAGGAAGCCGATGCAACATGCGTGACTATAGAGGAATTGCAAAAATCAGCGTTATTCCTAAGATGATGGAATCCATAATAATCGAAGAGTTGATTCACGGATCAAAATCGCACATATCCGATCGACAACATGGATTCGTCAAGGGCAAGTCTACCATTACAAATCTTTTGGAAATTCAATCTTGCATCACAAAAGGATTTATGGATGGACTTCAAACGGATGTGGTATACACTGATTTTTCGAAAGCTTTTGACCAACTTAATCACCAGCTGCTAGTTAAAAAACTTTCAAATTTCGGTTGGTCTCCAAAACTTGTTCAGTGGATTGAAAGTTACTTATCATCTCGCACTCAATATGTTAAGTTCAAATCTCAAGTTTCCTGCGCAAAAGAAGTTAAATCCGGGGTTCCACAAGGAAGCCACCTGGGTCCACTATTATTTGTGATATTTATTAATGATCTACCCTCTGTGATAAGATACTGTGATATACATCTATATGCTGACGATGCGAAAATCTCGTTTTCATACAAAAATAATGCTGATCACATTCAACTGCAATCTGATATCGATCATTTACTTCAATGGTGCAATAACAACAGTCTCACATTGAACTCTAAGAAATGCAAAGTAATGACATTTGCTAGAATAAAGAATACTTTCAAAAATGATTTCTTTATAAGCAACTCGAAGCTGGAAAGAGTAAATTATTTTGTTGATTTGGGAGTTATATTTGATCCGAAACTAGACTTCAGAATGCATATCGATTCCATAACTGCAAAAGCTTCTATTGGTCTGGGAATGATTAAACGTTGGTCTAAAGAGTTCAGTGACCCATATGTCACAAAAAGCTTATTCATTGGACTGGTTCGTTCGGTCTTGGAATATGGATGTCAAGTGTGGTGCCCGTATTATGCTTGTCACATTGCTCGAATTGAATCCGTTCAAAAACAGTTTCTCATATTTGCTCTGCGTCATCTTAACTGGGATAATCGTCTTCATCTTCCTCCATACCGCTCGAGACTTATGCTGATTGGTCTTAATACCCTTGAGGACAGGAGGTCATCACTTAACGCCACCTTTATATTCAAACTTTTGAAGGGTGAAATAAGTTCACCTCATCTGCTTTCGTTAATAAAAATAAATGTGCCACTTCGGCAAAGTCGAAATTTTAAGATTTTGCGAACGAATGAATCAACATTAAATTATTTGAATAATGAACCTTTTTCTCAATTATGTAAACAATTTAATACTTATACTTCTTTTGTGGACTTTAATCTCAGTTCTTATAAATTCAAAAAGGAATTATTACTTTATAATCGCCTTAGGCATTAATTATAATCTTTTAATTATTATTATGCAAAATAACTGTGAACAATTGTGTATCTGTAGTTATAGTAAATAAAAATAAATAAAAAATAAATAAATAAAAGTCAGGATTGTAGCGTGACCGATGTTATTTACGGTCCATTGGGAGATAACTCTCATACTAATGGCTGTACTGGCGGCCATTTGTTTGCTGAAGATATCTAGTGGTGTGAGGTAAAGAAGTGTATTTAGGGCAGCCGAGGGTGTTGATCTCAGTGCTCCGCTTATACACAAACAGGCTGTTCGTTGGACCTTGCTTAAACTATCGCAGTAGGTCCTTTTATCAAGAGCGGTCCACCATACCAATACTCCGTATGTGAGTATTGGTCTGGTGACCGCGGTGTAGAGCCAGTGGGTGATTTGGGGGGAGAAACCCCATTTATTACCAATGGCTTTCTTACAAGAAAATAAAGCTACGGTGGATTTCTTGATTCTTTGCTGTATATTGGCTTTCCAATTTAGCTTTTTTTCTAAGATTATACCTAGATATTTAGCTTCGTTTGAAAGTACAAGTGATATTCCATTTATTGATGGAGTTATTAGTTGAGGAATTTTATATTTCCTGGTGAAGAGAACGAGTTCAGTTTTCTGAGGGTTGACCCCTAGATCACATTTTCCCGTCCATTCTACAAGTTTATTTAGAGCGGTCTGCATCAGATCCATAAGGACGTGATCATGTTTTCCAGACACCGCAATGGAGACGTCATCTGCGTATGCAATCACTTTGAATCCCTCAGCTTGTAGGTCAACTAGAAGTTCATTGACGACTATATTCCATAGAAGAGGGGATAGGACTCCGCCTTGCGGTGTTCCTCTACTGACAGATCTCTTTGCAGAAAAGTTTCCTAGAGTAGAGTTGATTCTCCTGCTTTTTAGCATTAGATCTATCAACTCCACTATGGAACCATCTACTTTGAACTTCATCAGTGCCTTTGTAATTGCAGAGTTGCTGACGTTATTGAAGGCGCCCTCTATGTCGAGGAAGGCGGCCAGAGTGAATTCTATGTGATGGGGGGAATATTCTATAGTACGTACCAGGGTGTGTAGGGCCGTTTCTACAGATTATCTCTTACAGTAGGCGTGTTGTGCTTTAGATAACAGTTTTGGATCTATAGTTGTACGCAGGTGGATATCTATCAGTCATTCTAAAGTTTTAAGAAGGAAGGATGATAGACTTATTGGTCGGAGATCTTTTGGGCTTACGTGGGATGATTTCCCAGCCTTAGGTATAATATATATGGGGATGTAGTTCAAGGTGGTACATCCGATGAGAATTACTTCAAGGACAGGGATAATAATATCCGCGGCCTTTTGAAGTTCGGCTGGAATTATACCATCAGGTCCAGGGGACTTGTATGGGTCAAAGCTGTTAATGGCCCAAACTAATTTTTCCCTTGTTATCAGATCGGGGTTGTTTGTTATTATGCTACCTGGTTCTGTGGAATCATAGTTGCATAAGTTCTTAGAGCTTCCTGGAAAGTGAGTGTCAAGAAGCAAATTGAGCGTTTCTTCGCAGGATTCTGTCCAGCCGTCAGCTGTTTTCAGACTGCTAGGCATGGTCGGACTCTTTGAGAGGATTTTTCTTAGTCTAGAAGCTTCTGAAGTATCTTCTATTTCACCACAGAAGTTTCTCCAGGAAGTTCTTTTACTTTTCCTCAGTTGATATTTATATATTTTGAGGGATTCCTTGTAGGAGTCCCAGTCTATTGAAATTTTGGATTGTTTAGCTCGGTTGAAAAGTTTTCTGCATTCCTTCCTGAGCGGTTCTAGCCCCGAGCTCCACCACAGTGGTTTCCGTTTTCCTCTTATTCTTATAAGAGGACAGGATTTGTGAAGTGAGTGGTTAAGGGCAAAGGTAAGATCATTGACTTTTTTGTCTAGATCCTGTTTGTTTGTAGGGTTTTGGAAGAGTTCAGGTTTAACGAATTTTTCCAGTGTTACCCGATATTTTTGCCAATCAGTTTTCCGATAGTTTCGGAAGACTGGTTGCTTGAGAGGTTCCTCATGAAGATCAAATTGAATGTATCTATGATCCGAAAAGGAGTGTTCAGTTGATACTTTCCAATTTGTAATCCTATGATGAACCGAGTCGGAGACAAGAGTGATATATAGGACTTTTTGTCTGTTTCTGGTAATGAATGTTGGTTCATTTCCAATATTACTTACTATGAGGTTAGTACTTAAAATAAAATCAAAAAGTGACTTACCCCTTTCATTTATGTCAGTACTACTCCATACTGTATGATGCGCATTAGCATCGCATCCAATGATGAGGCAGATCTTCTGCCGTTCTGCTGCAGCGACAATCCTTTTTAAAAAGTCGCCTGGAGGAGGGCCAGGATGGTCATGGCCGAGGTAGGCAGATATCAGCCAGTAGGTGTTGTCACTGGTCTGGTATCTTATTGTGGTTACATCGCGATTGCTGTAATGAGGGAGTAAAAATACATTAGTGCTACTTCTTACCAATATACAGGATCTGGGTTCACCTTTGTCCTTCATATACAGTAGAGTATATCCAGGAGTCCTTAGTCCTCGAACGATGGACTTGATGATGCAAGGCTCTTGGATAAGGACAATATCTTCCCCTCTCTTGTTTAGGCGGAGAAGAAGGGAGGCCGAAGCCTGCTTGGAGTGTTGGAGGTTAATCTGAGTTAACTGCACCATCTTGGGAACAACTAAGTAGACTAACCCCCACCACGGTCTGGTTGAGGTCGTCGTCTGTTTCACTCTCAGAGTTTGACCTAAGAAGGTCATCCTCGCTGAGCGAAACCTCGTTAGCGGAGTCATCAGTCTCCAAGTCGGAGAATTTGACGACGTTTTGGGCATCCAAGTGGGATGTGGAGGGTTTATTATCATACGTTTCAGCAGAGGATGTGCCGAGCTCGTCTATCTCCATGGATGGAGGGTCGACTTGCCCTGCGGATTCTTCCACTGAAGACGCACTTTTTGTTACGGAAGATGGAACGATGTTCTGTTCTTCATCTTTTTTATATATTTTTAAGGCAATGTTTGACCAGCCGAACCGAATCTAGCCTTTTGTCTCAGCAAGGGGAGCTAGGGAGTCCTTATTGATGACTATTATAGCCGATCTATAGTGACCCTCTGGCTCTTCCAGTTTCGCGACTTTCCAGTCTTGAGTAGACAGGGTTGGATTGCCGAATTGTATCATTTTCATGATAGTCTCCTTGCAGGAGAGTTACGCTGGTAGTCTAGCTTGAGCCCTAGGCCTGCAAGGGATATCCTCCCTTGACACGACTTCAAGCTTAGCACCAGGCCAGAGTCCCTCTAACCTGCTTAAAATTGTACAAAACATTTTGAACAAAATTATTCACAGAATGACTTTCGTTTTGTGTAAAGCTAAGTGTACACAATTACCTGATCTGCAAATATTGCCAGATCTGTCAGTGAAAAATTTGTCTCGAATAGCTGACATGACAATCGTCTACACACCAAATTAATTTGCAGAAAAACTATTTGACTGCTATTTTGTAGACAAATATCTGCCAATTAATTTGCAGATTTCTGGCAATCGTGTACACGCAAGCTGACAACCGTGTACACACCAAATTAATTTGCAGAAAAATTTGTTCATATATCATTTTGAAGACAAATTAATTTGGTGAAAATTAATTTGCAGAAAAATTTGTTCATCAATCATTTTGAAGACAAATTAATTCGCAGATGTGGCAATCGTGTGTACACAAACTTTGTTCATTTTCTGACGTTTCTGCAAGTGTCTGGCAATAAATAAATTTGCAGACCCAGTTTGAAGAACATTTGCAAATTTATTCATTGGCAGACAAATTCGGCAAGGATTACAAGGAAGAAAAAAAACACGTGGATTGTCTCTACAATTGGATTGTCAACTACAAAACTCATCGAAAATTCAAAGGTGATTTTTGTTTTTTTTATAGAAAATGTGTAAATTTCTATTGCTTTTGATATTTCACTTTTAGCTTTAAAATTCTTTTGACAGATGGGATGTGACAATGAACTGAAAATGAATTTGCAGATCCACAAATGAATTTGTGTGTACACGGTTTAGAGAAATCTAAAAATATCTGCAATTCTATTGCCAGCTATTTGCCCAAATTAGTTTCTCGACATTGTAAGCCAAATAGCTGGCAATAAACTTGCAAATATTTGTAGCTTTCTGCGAAAAAAAGCAAAAAAATTTTAAACAAGCACTGGAGAGTTACAAAATAGGTATCCTTGCCTGAGACTTCCCGGAAACGCTACTTAACACTGACCAAATGACAGCAGTGCAAGACACCCTCTTTGGTTTAATTTGCAGCCAAAAGACAGGGGATATCAGCCCCAAATTCTTTGGCACCAATTTCAGACCAGGACGGCTTGTCTTCAACTGCAAAAGTAAGGTCACGGCTGATTGGCTAAAAGGCGAAATTCCAAAAGTAGAGCCTTGGGAGAATGCCTCACTGAAGGCGGTCGAAGAGGAAGAAATTCCCCAAAACCAAATTCTGGTGGGCCATTTCCCCGTTGGCCCTACATGCACGAACGAGCAGATTCTCACTGCGATCAAAGTCCAGAATGAGGGTCTCCCCGATCCTTACAGAACTGGTACCCCCAAACCCCCACCTAACTCCACTGTCAAAACAGCCTGTACAACTCTGACGACAGGTAATAGTGCTCCACAGCCTTCACCAACGTCAGATCTACAAAACAGGCTGACAGCTCCAATATCCCTAGGTCCTCCCTCCTCAGTTGTTAATGCCACAACTACCTTACCAAAGGAGTCAGCCGTGAGGCCCTCCTCACCAAAAGGTACCTCTGGCAATGCAACAACAACTCGCCCCCCCCCCCTCCCTGCTCAACTACCGTTGCCAAACCAACACCAAAAAGCGGTAATGCAACACCATGCATTGGTGTTGCATTACCGCAAAAAGCAGCACAGCCAAATTCATGGCTCAAAAACGGGACCCCTGGCCCAAAGGTAAAGCTCGGCAGAGGCTATTAAAAGCACCAGCGAGCTTTTCCTCAACCTAAAAATCAAAATGAATTACACCACCGTAAAATTCCTTTAGATAAATCTCATGCACGCCAAAGCTGCCTCAGCTGCGGCAAGCTGGGAATTTGTCAAGCAGGATCTGGACTGCTTACTAGTCCAGGAACCATGGGTGGTAAGAGGCCAAATAAAAGGCCTTCCAACACAATCGTGTAAGTTTATATACGACAACACGCAACTCCAACCAAGAGCTGCTTTTCTTATCCATAAAAGAACTAACTTTCTTCCCATTCCAGAATTCATCACAAATGATCTCGTTGCGGTACTTGCTGAGATCCCCACGGCAAGAGGCTTACAAGACATTGTAATAGCCTCAGCCTACCCGGGAGATACTACCTCCGCACCACCTGAAGAGATAAAAAATTTGTTAGCTACTGCAACGCAAGGGGAAGACAGCTACTACTTGGTTGTGATGCCAACTCCCATCACACCATATGGGGTAGCAAAGACATCAACAAAAGAGGTGAGTCACTTTTAGATTTTCTTATGCATTCAATCTTAGATATTCTTCTTCTTTTTCATTTTCGGCGTCACGAGTAGTGATCTTGAAGCGATCACAACTCTCCCACTTTTCTGCTTCACACTAGATATTCTAAACAAGGGAAATGAACCTACTTTTGTCGGCTCCACTAGGAAAGAAGTGTTGGATATGACAGTGGCAAGTTTTGCCATAGCCAACAACATTCTCAATTGACATGTCTCGAAAGAGATATCATTCTCGGACCACCGGCACATCAGATTTGATCTGTCAAGTCCGAATCACACCAATCTAGAAAACAATAGGATTCCAAGACACACGGTGTGGAATTTCTACACAGAGACACTTCGTTGTGAATTTGAACCATCCTATCCAAACATTGTTCCTCCTTATCAACTTGAAAGGGAAGCAACACGCTTAAGCTCACAAATCAAAAGCGCATACGAGTCCAGCTGTCACATTTGACAGACCAACTCAAATCGCGATGTTCCCTGGTGGAACAGTGAGTTGGAGAAGTTAGAAAGAAAGCTTCGAAAGATGTTCAATAAAGCTAAACGAACCAATTCGTGGAGCGAATATCGAACAACTCTAACGACTTACAACTCGATGATAAGAAGGCAAAAACGACTTACCTGGAAAAACTTCTGTGAAAGTATCGATAAATTGCCTTCTTTAATTAGAGTTCAAAAAGCCTTAGCTAAAGATCATAAAAAAATCAGATGGTAGTTTTACCCAAAGTTACAGTGAAACTCTGATCCTTCTTTTGGCCACTCATTTTCTTGACTGTATACATACCACTGATCAATCTGTAACCACAAATATGAGTTACACTACACCTAATAGCATAACAAGAAGTCTAGCTAGAAAAATTTTTAACGAAGACTCCATCAAATGGGCAATATCCTCCCAACAGCCTTTCAAGGCGCCCGGGGAAGATGGTATCTTTCCTGCTCTCTTGCAGTATGGAATTGATACCATAATCTGCTCACTCACACTTATCTATAGATCCAGTGTTGAATTAAGCTACATCCCTCAAACTTGGAGAAAGGTGAGAGTAGTATTCATACCAAAAGCTGGCAATAGATCAAACTCAGACCCAAAATCCTTCAGACCAATCAGTCTCACATCCTTCTTTCTAAATGTCATGGAAAAAGCAATTGATTTACACATTCGCAGTACGGCCTTAATAGCAAATCCTCTCAAAGCTAACCAATTCGCTTAGTTTTAAATTCATTTTGTATTGTTCTTTCTTATAACTACTTACATGCTAGCAAAAATGTTTAAACTAGCTTACATAATAACTTAACTAACTTAGTGACCCTAGGCGGGTACTCTAAATTACACAATAACATATTTCTAATGCCTTTCGGCCTAAAGATACCATATATATAATTCAACTAGAGCTAATACTAAGAACTAAGAAATTATAAAAAACTTAGTTTCGTCGATCATGTTTTTGTTTTTCTTAAAACTACTTAAAACTAGTTAAAACTACTTAAAACTAGTTAAAACTACTTAAAACTAGTTAAAACTACTTAAAACTAATTAAAACTACTTAAAACTAGAGCAGCCATAGTAGCTTTTTATATTTTTTTTTTTTTTTTTGTGTTTTATAATTTTTTTTTGGATTTTGTATATTTTCTATTTTTTTTTTTTGGATTTTGGAACGCACAGTGTTTTTAAATTTTTTTTTTATTTTAATTTTTTTTTATTTTTTTTTTTTTTATTTTCGACGCAGCATTAGTTTTTATAATTTTTTTTTTTTGGTTTTTATAATTTTTTGGTTGCCACTATGTCTACCCCTTATACCCTAAGTCTTACTCTTGCCAGCCATTGGCAACTCGCTATCGGTATCATTTTCTGTCTGTTGCTCAGACAACCACCAGAACTGTTCTGACGTTTTAACAACGTCCCGTCGATCGCGATCTGATACCGCCCTACTGAACCGGAGGAGCTCTTCAGCTTCTCCGTCTACTGCGGCAACGTCCCGGCCATAAAGGAGCCGTCGTTCCACGGACTTACGGCAGACGTGGTAGATAACGGAACCACTGATCTGTCCTGTATCAAACCTATCATGTCAAAATAGAGGAAAGCCTCCGGTGGGACAAATCCACTGAAACGTGTTCTCTCCATATATTCTAAGTTGGGGTAATAAGCCCCAAAAATCAGGCCATTGGTCGAGGTCATCGCTCTTGCAGTGTGACCACGAGTCAGTTTTATAATGAAGTTGCCGATCCTGTTTATTTGAGCCCCGTTGTAAAGGACCTCATTAGGATAATATTTTCTGTACTCCGACTCTGGTGTTCTGTGCAATCCAAGACAGGTACGCAGACACTGTCTCTGAAACACCCGAATCTTTTCCATTTGAGACGCTGTAACATTGAACCACACGAAATTTTAAAGCTTGTTATTTAATGCAAGTCAAAAAAAATTGCGAAAAAATCGAATGCCAAATAAAAAGAAGCCAAACAATGAGATGCAAAAAAAAATTTATCACACATTCATACTGTAAAAATCGTTATTTGGTTATACTTAGCTTTTTAACAACCAGTGAGATGTCTTATTTTATGGAAGAAAAGTATTTTCCTAGAAGTCTCTGAAGATATTAAATGCTTACCGATAAATACTGAAACTATAATCAAAGAATGTAGAAAAACAAATTTCGAAAGTAGCAACTTCACATATGGTTTAATTTACTTTAATGAAATAACTGGAAACAGATTTAAGAATGTACTTTTTGAAGACAACAATTTCATGCATAAGTACGGCGAAACAATCTTTTCGCAGAACAATGAAACGGCGAAACGATCATTTGCGAAATAAACACTTGACCAAGTAACTTAAAGCGAAGTAAGTGAAGGGCATTCAACAATTTGCCAAATGATGTTTGCGTATTGTCCCAAAATCATTTCAAACTGAGCCGAAAGAATGAAATGCCAAATAATAATTGCGTAATAATAAGAAGACAAAACGAAAGAATGCAAAGTGTTATTTGCCAAACAAGGTTTGCAAAACAAAAAAAAGTCGAAACGACCACGGCGAAACAAAGAAATGGCAAACGTCTTCTGCCGAAATATAGGTGACCCCACCCGTACACTGCTTTTTAGCTTTGTTCCATTGAATATCAGATACTAGTTTAGACGCGGCATGTATGGTATCATGACCCGCCTTAAAACCGAACTGATTTTCAGGAATAATATTTTTGTCCTCAGCCCATGTGGACAGTGCTCTATGAGAACTTTCTCGAATACTTTGCTGATACTCGGAAGAAGACTAATTGACCGGAGATTTGCTGGATTGGAACCATCCTTACCTTTTTTAAGGAGAGGATGGACCACTGCCGTCTACCAACGCGCTGGATAATATGCATTATTCAGCGCATTGTTGAACAACGTGGTGTATATGTCCACCGCTTCCGAAGGGAGGTTTCGCAGCACAACATTGGGTATGCCGTCGACTCCTGCTGACTTCTTTTTCTTTATTTTGTGAAAGATGTCCAAAAGGTCCATCTTAGAAACGAACAGGGTGTTATCCCCGTTTTGCTGGGCGATGACTGCATTTGCAAGTCGGTCGTCATTGAACCTAGTGAAACCAGGATTCTCGGATCGCCAATGCGAGATCTCGTCTCTAAGATAGAAGTGTCCAACGAAGGCTCTGTTCTCAAGGTCGTAATTCGGGCGAATGCACTCGTTCACCTTATATACTCGCTCGAAAACAGCACCCACAGTCTCTACCTTCTCTTGAGCATCTTCCAATATAAAGTGGTCATCATCCAAGATGGCCTCATCCGGATCTATCCCTATTGTCATAAGTAAGTTTTTGTTCTCTGTCGTCCTTTGGAGTTTAATACCCTGAAGGTCATTTTGATCTTTTCTCCTAAAGATTTTGTTTATTTCCGGAAACATACTCGGGTTGTTGGACTGCACAGCCCGAATTTTATTGTTCCAGAAACATGAAATGGAAATTCTATAGTTTTCTTTAATAAGTTGTTGGAGATTTTTTATCTGTGACCTCAGAGTTCTAATCTCCAAATCGTGTCGGTCAGTAAACCTCCTGTGCAAGAGTTTGAGTCTTGACAGGAGTCTACTTTTTTGTTTGTAAAGTGCGTCTATTGTCGCGTTTCTGTACATGTTCGTTGGATCGTTTTGCCTATACTTAGGAATTGTCCTGTCCATTGTACTACGGATTGCATCCTCCATACGTTGCAGGTATCCATCGATCTCAACGTTCGACAGATTCCTGTTGCATGGTGGCGCAATACCGTTCGAACGAAGTTCCCTTGAGACGGCACCGGAAAAGCGCGGCCAACGTGTCTTACCGTAGTTGTAAGAGTGCATCGGCACGTACTCCTCCAGTTCCACAAGGTCGTTCGAAAGCAGTATGACGGCGGCAAGTCCACAGTGGTCACTGTCGTACTCAACCGTCGTCAAACAATTTTTCGTCCGTCGAAGAATGTCGTCGGTCAGTTTCAGTCTTGAGTCTAAAAGCAATAGATCCAAATAAGAGCCACTTCGAGGATATGAAGGCCTGTCAGTAGCCAGCAGATCGACTTTACACTCAACGTTATGGAGCCCCAGCCAATTGAATAGCTGGGTCCCCCTTGGATTGGCTAATTGATTTCCCCAATCTGGGTGTTTAGCATTGTAATCACCGGCCAAAAGGAAATAGTTTTCTTCTGAGTTCAGCTTCAGAGTTCGAAAAAGTGATTCGAGCTCTGTTATAAAACATGAGGGTTGAGAAGCCTCCGGCGCATAGATTGCGACCACATACAACGGCCTCCCCTGTTGAAGAGGGATGCTAACGATACACGCTTCCAGCAATCGGAATCGGCGTACTTCACCACTATATATTACCTTATGAGCAATGCCCTTACGTAAGAAGATCGCAACCCCACCCGCGAAAGTCGAGTTGGGTCGGTCCCTCCTTACGATAATGTAATTATTATTCGTCAAATTGTGATGCTGGTTTAGCCTAGTTTCGCTAATCATACACACATCAGGACGTTGGTCTTTTAACAACGGCTAGGATCTTAAAAGGCCTCTCCGGCAGCGCGCCCGTTAACCTAAAAATTGCGCAAGCGACGGCAGATCAAATCCACCCTACGCGCCTGCTCACTTATTTGCCGTGATAGCTCACTCATTTGCGCCTGAATGACACGCAGAGCGACCATCACCTCTGACTCCCCAGTAGCTGCCTTTGACACAGATGGCTGTGCGGCCGCTTTCTGGGGAGGTTGTACCGTTTTCCCAGCTCCACCCGCCATTTGGGCGTAGGAAACTTGGGGTACGATGGCCCTTGGAACTGGTCTGGCTGTAAGTCCTTGGTTACTATTGGAGCAGCTTTTAATGATTTTTTGATTACCTGTTATCGAGGACATCCCCGATAGTTAGCAGGGTGTCCATCTCCACCACAGAGAACACATTTCAATTAGGTCTTATCCTCGACCCTTTCCTAACCGAGCTTGCACTCTTTTTCTTTGTGGTTCTCTCCACACTTCGCGCACCTTGACTGCATTTGGCAGTTGAATGCGGCGTGCCCGAACCTTTGGCAACGAAGACATTGTAAAATGTCTCCGTGCCTGTTTATTTTTTCCCATCTTACCATCTGGTAGTCTAGGACTGAGATTTTCCTCAGACTTTCCAGACGGCTACTGGGTGATAGGGTGACGAGGAACGTCGGCAATAGCCGCCTCTCCCGTCTAGCCTTAGCCGTGGTGAACGACTTGACCCCGATAAACTCGAGATCGTCGCTCGCCAACCTGCGGAGTTCCGCTAAGAGCTCCTCTGGGTCAGAGGTAGGCTCTACCCCTTTCAAGAGCATGGTTTTTGGCTTCTCCTCTTTGGGAGTAAAAATAAAATGTTCGGTGGCAGTTGTTTGCAACAGCGCCCGAACGATCTTATGGTCACCAATGTTTCCACATTGGATCGCATGTCGATCTTGTCCTAATCGTTTAATTACAAATTTATCGCCTATGGCGGACTTACACAGACTTTTTGTTGCTTGTAACTCCATCCAATTTGTTACACTTTTTATTTCGCGAAAACTATACTTTACGATGAATCGAAACTACTTGTCGCGATTGGATTTTCCGAATCCAATTAATAAAAAAAAATAAACGAAATTTATAAACGATCGAAAGAAATGCACAACCGGTGTGCCGCGAGGTAAACAGACGAAATGTCAAACGCGCTGATAAACTAAAAAGTGTAACACTTAGCAGGTAGGCTGCTGACACCACGGCTAAACTCAGCTGGGCTGGGTTCGTAAACAAAAAAAAAGGTAAGCGTAGCGCGATTAAACGATCGCGAATAAAATGACCGATTAAATAATTATTACAAGACGAATTAAAATGTATTATTTCTCAGTACAGGGTGTACTAAGAAAAGTGGGCGCCAAGAAATTTTGAGGTGAAACTTCCAAACCACGAATTTGTTCTGAAATAGTAAGAACCGAATTAAAATACGAAGTTTAAATTCCCAATGGGATTTAAGGCTATTTATTTTGTTATTTTTGTTGGGAAAACCTTACAAAAAGTGGGATTAAAAACTCAAATCTTTTCAACTATAAAATTACGTTTAAAAATGTAAACAAATGAAATAACCGGAAGATTGAAACGTTAATTGTTCTTTCCCGAAAAGAACAATTAATAAGAATTAAAAAGAGATCGCATGTCTCACACTTTTGAGAATTACGATGGCAAAGATCAACCGAAACTATATTTGACAACACTTGCAAAACTATAAAACTCTACTTATCTTTTTTTCCTATTCGCAGCTATTCCTTCCTCCTTCAAGTTTCTCAATATTCGTCCGTCTGACGATTTATACAGCTCCTTTAATTTACTCCTTCCACTGACTCTAATTCTTTTTCTAAAACTTTATTTAAAATTTCTCTAACACTTTCGCTCAAAACAATATTTCCAACTTTCTCTAAACTTTCCACTTTTCTCTTTTAAAATCGCAAATCTCAAAAAACCACTTGTCATAGACTAGGTCAACCAAGAAGTGTTTGATCTTGTCAATTTGTCCTTTCTCGACTTTCAAATTCACACACACATTCATACAATCGGCCAATCGTGTCTCGAGGTTTTCTGTCACGGCTTTCTAGCACATGCAGCCTTATAAGAATAATCTAAAGTTTTTTTTTTGAAAAACCAAAAAAATTTAAAATGCACAAATCAAGCTCCAATTGGACGCTTGATCCTCAAGATTAAATCAAAATAAAATCAAAAAAAAAATCAATGTCAATTGACACCAACTCAAAAAAAAAAAAAAAACAATAAGAAAAACACACAAAACAGTGTATCAAAAATGAATAATATAATAATAATCAAAATAGTAAAATGATGATAAAAGTAAAAGCAATAATAACAAACCAAATTAATAAAAACGAAATTGCGCGTTGGTTGTAACCGATAACCAAAACACCCAGTCAAATTTCCTTCTCGCCAACCGTGCGAGTTATAAAACTATTTATTCTGTGGCCAAGTAAACCACACAAAACAATAACAACTACTGTACAAAATTAAATGTGCACTTCCGTGTGCAACAAATATCACACCAAAACAAAAAACTCAATCAAGTGCCACCCAGACACAGCAGACAATATCAAATATCCTAATGTAAAAATAAAAATTAAAAAAAACTCACTTGTCTGGTTCTGTGATATACAGACCAATAACAATAACAACAACTCGTTCCTTCAATTATCCACACCGCTGCCCAAGCAATTAAGAATGGGATTCTGCAGCAAATCAAAACGCACTTTTCCAACACAATTTTCACCTCACCTAGGAGATAAGAAAAAACCAAAAGTAAAATATTCACTCACAGGGAAAATCAAAAGCACACAACACAAAACGATTTACTTCCCTAAAAATTAAATTATCAAAACACAGGTAGGTACCACGTACCAAGAGGTTATGCACAAAATGCACTATGTACAATTGTATGTACAATCACACTCAATGTGAATTTTTTCACTAGATTTGCCCCACGTTGTGGACGCCAACCTGCTTTTAGCTGCCACCCTGCTTTTAGCTGCTGTCTTTTTTGGCTGCTGCTTTTGTTGTGTTGGCTGTTGTTGTTGTTGTTGTTGTTGTCTCTGCTGCTGCTGCTGCTTTGGCTCCGTCTCCCCTGGCTGCTTCGTTGGCGAGGCTTTTTTAGCCGCGGTCCCACGTTGCTGCTCTGGTGCGGGGACATAAGGCAACGGGAAATAACCCCACTGATGGTTTTACTTCCCTCTATGTGGGAAATAAGCACACTTTGATGAAGTGGACTTAGTTCCCACGACCGGTGGGAAATAAGTCCACTTTCTTATGGGAATTAAACTCACATGAAGAAATTCAAAGAGCGACCAAATTTAACTGAATGAAACGTTGTAAACAACCGTTGGTTATTATAAATATGAACACAAACATTTCCATTATGCAATGACAAAAACTATTGGAAACTTAAATAATTCAAAACAACGAAAATATAAACCATGAAACCATGCCTAAGAGTTCTGCGAATTGTTTTTAATTCGCGCGAATTTTCAATTTTCACATCACAAATCCATATTCCCCTGGCCAAAATTTTTTTCCGCTTCGCTTTTTGCTTTATCTCCGGTACAAAAAAAATGTCGCACGCAAAGAAAATCCAAAGTCCGTAGCGCGAATTTCACACTATAGTTTTATAAACTACTAAAAAACTAAATATCAATTTTTTATTTGTTCCTATTTTTCACAATTTTAATTAAAGCTCTTGAAGAACTTTTTTTTAATATAAAAACAATTCGCAGAACTTTTAGGCATGGTTTCATGGTTTATATTTTCGTTGTTTTGAATTATTTAAGTTTCCAATAGTTTTTGTCATTGCATAATGGAAATGTTTGTGTTCATATTTATACCTTTGATCCGAAATGTTTATAATTTTGTTGATTAAATTTGGTATCATTTATCTATTTTTTTTTGCAATTTAATTATTATTATTTGTATATATAATAAAATTAAAAACATGCTTAAATGTTAGTTTGATTTTTAGTTCATGGGTTAAAATTTCTTCAAACTTGATGGGAAATAAAACCACACAGATATTTTGGAACTTATTTCCCACCTTGCATGGGAATTAAGTCCACTTCATCAAAGTGTGCTTATTTCCCACATAGAGGGAAGTAAAACCATCAGTGGGTTTATTTCCCGTGGCCTTATGTCCCCGCACCGCTGCTCTTGGGTAGCAGTTTTCTTTCTTTCAATTTTCTCCCCAGCTATTTTACTAGCTGTCGTGCCTTGTTTTTGCACGGGAGCAGTTTTTGCAATTGCCTTTATTGTTGTTGGCTGTTGCTGTTTGTTGTTTTGCAGTTGTTTTTTTGCCTCGCTTTCTGCTAGTCTGCGGGCCAATTGTCTGGATTTAATCTCTTCAATCTCTTTGCACAGCTTCTCTAATATATTGGATAATGCATTTAGTTTCTTGTCGTCGTCATTGTCTTTGTCATTCAGCCTCTCGTCCACACCGTCCCCGTCGTCTGCCAATGCAGTGAACGAGTTTCCACTACCGGTGTAACGGCCCTCGCCACCGGCACCGTTGGACTCGTATTCGTATGTCGAATTTAGGCTTTCGATGCTATCACTGCTGGTCGACATCTCGTCATCGTCGACCTCCTTATCTTTTGATGTTTTTTGATTATGTGACACCAAATTCGGCTTGGCTTTTATGCGCACCTCTTCTTTGCAGTTTTTGTTGCTGCTGTTGCTGGCACCGCAATTTCCATTTTGGTTGTTGCCGCTGCTTTGCTTGTAGTTGTTGCTTTTAGTGTAGGAATTTCATCCAACACTTTTTTTGTTGTTGATGGACCGCTATGGTCCATCACAGGCGACTGTGTCGCTTTTTTCTCGCCTTATTTCTGGATTTTCTCCTTGATAATAGCAATTTGCTACAGAGCAAGAATAAAAATTGGAGGGCCCGGCTGGGAGTTGAACCCACGTTCCTCCACACTGGGTACCTGCTGCGCTGCTCGCTCGGCTACTGCCTTATTGAAAATTCACTGAATTTAAACTTTTAAATCGCACTCCACTTGTAAATATACCACAGCTAAAGTCGTCAACACGTCTACACACGATAGCTGTTGCTGAACGACTGAACCAATTCGCTTACCAAACTGGTAAATCCACAGTTACAGCTTTCAATCAGCTGGTTAGCAAAATTGAGAATGCGTTTGCTAAGAAAGACATCATACTCTGCTCTTGTCTTGATATTTCTGGCGCCTTTGACAATACTACGTACTTGTCAATTCAAACCGCTGCAACTGTCAAAGGAATTGACACACCAACCATTAAATGGATTGACTCTATGTTAAGTGGCAGAATCATCTCCACCACACTAGGTCAAACATCAATACCAGTTAATGCTGTTAAAGGCTGTCCCCAAGGGGGAGTTTTATCTCCCCTACTCTGGTCAATTGTAATAGATCAGCTCTTGGATGACCTCAATAAGCTGGGCCTTGATACACTGATGACCTAGTCATCTCTATTCAAGGCAATCAAGAGCACAGGTCACAAACCGTATGCAAAGTGCCCTGAACAAAGTTAATGACTGGTGCAATAAAGAAGGGCTTAAGGTCAACCCCACCAAAACAGTCATCATTCCATTCACCAGGAGACGTAAAATCGATCTCCAAAAACTATCCCTAAATAGTGTTCAAATTAATTTTTCCAAAGATGTCAAATATCTAGGAGTAACCCTGGATAATAAACTCAATTGGAAACCACATCTAGACAAAACCATAGCAAAAGCAACAAATGCTTTCTGGGCCTGTTCTAGACTCTTCGGTAAAAAGTGGGGACTTAGGCCAAAAATTATTTACTGGACATACCTCACTATTATCACACCCATCATAACCTATGCTTCGCTGATCTGGTGGCAAAAAACAGAACAAGTTTATGCCCGCAAATCTTTGCAAAAGTTACAAAGACTAACCTGTGTAGGTATCACAGGTGCAATGCGCACCTGCCCAACTTTAGCGTTTGAAAGTTTATTAAATTTTCCTCCACTACATCAAAGAGTAAAGAAGACTCCTGCACTAAGCGGACTAAAGCTTCATCTCACTAACTATTCGAGAAAGGAAAACTTACAAGGTGGAGTATTCTGTAGGTGCTCCTAATACTGGAATCGCCTGCAGCCCACTCCTCGGCCTTTATGTCTAAACGCATACTATTACACCACCTCTTTGAAGTAATCTTTCTAAACCGCTCAGCATGGAAGAACCCTGTAATTCTTACAAATAACTTCCAATACATCTGGTATACTGACGATTCAAAAACAAACAACGGTGTAGGTGCAGGGATTTACGGTCCCAACTTTAAATCATCTACATCCCTTGGTAACACAACTACTATCTTTCAGGCAGAGGTAATGGCTATAGAATTCTGTATTAGGGAATGCATTAGAAGAAACCTCCGAAGATCAAGCATCCTAATCTGCTCTGACAGTCAGGCAGCACTAAAGGCTCTGTCCTCGACAAAAATCGAATCCAAACTAGTTTGGAACTGCCTGACATGTTTATTTTAATTGCCTGGTCATGAAGGTGTACCGGGTAACGAAGAGGCTGACCGCCTTGCTAGACTTGGCTCTCAGTCTCAATTCAAAGGCCCTGAACCCTACTGTGGTCTCCCAATCAGTAGCCTTAAAAAAGAATAAACTACCTGGGAACGACAGAACATGATCAGCACCTGGAACAACTCAAATGGCCATCGTCAGTCAAAACTATTCATTGACTTATCCCACAAACGTATGAAAGAAATTCTTGACATGAGCAAATGTGACGCAAAGTTACTAACGGACTTCTTCACTGGACACTGCTCTCTCAAGTATCATCTTAAAAACATGGGCATCAGCCAAGATGACACCTGTCGTCTCTGTCTTGAAGACATAGAAACAGTTGAACACATTTTATACGAATGCCCTGCCTTAGCTAGTTCCAGGCTTAAAATATTTAATGAAGGGTTACCCAGTCCCCTTGATATCAGAAACACCTCTTCATCGAAGATTCTTAGGTTCTTACATGACCTCAGCTTCGAATGAAATAACCCATACTAACCCACAATATACGTGGATGGTATATTGTGAGCCGTGGATGCTGAGGGTTGTATATTGGGTAATTAGCATGTGACGAAGCTAAACGCTTCGTTACATACCCCTCCCTCTTCGGAGACGTTAACCTTGTCGTCTAAACTTGTTTGATTTCGGTGGTGGCCTCCGATAAGATCGGTGCCGCTGTGGTGGCGGTGCTGGCTGGTCGACTGGCCATCGAGGGGGTGCTGACTGGTCGGGCGGTTAGAGGTGTTCGGCGAAAATTCTACGGGCTCCTGGCGCCTTACTCACGCGCTATTGCGCGTAGGCGCGTGCTGGTTGGGTGGCTAGTGACTCCGGGTTGGCTGGCTTTGGCAACCATGGCTGGTACCTTAACTAGCTAACGGCTACGGCTTGCCTGATTGCTTCCTGGACATCGCTTCTTGGTGTTAGGGCCGTGTGCTGTCTTCTTAGGGCTGGTTGCGTTGGGCGCTCGTTGCGGTTGAACAGCTTGCTTTCCATTGCTGGCGGCGGTTGTTTGTTTCCCTTTAAGGTGAGGGACAGGATGCCTGCCTTCGACGACCTTGGTTTTAGGTTTACGAGGCTCGGAACGGGTAAGTTCGGTGAAAAGATCGCACTTTTTCGTGTCGGTATCCTCGTGGGTTGCGTTTGAATACGTTTCCACGCTTGTGCTATCTCGCGCTCGATTTCGTCGATGTTACGACCTTCTTGTACGACGGCTGACGACAGACTGATCATGCCTGCTGGTTCAATAATATTATTACTGCTCACTTAAGGCAAAGCGAAACCTTTTAAATCCTTTACGTATGTTCGCAATACGGGATTTCTTTTATTTCCTTTTGTCTGTACCATCTTTATTTCGACAATTATAGGGGGAATGAAACGGACGACCACGTATGGTCCCTCATAACGTGGTGCCAGTTTCTTCTTAAAGTGTTTTTCGGCAGAGGCGAGTACTCGCACTCTCTTATATACACGTTCACCCAGATTAGGCTTCCATGCTCTTCTTTGAAGATTGTAGTGTCGCGCCTGGCGCTGTGCGGTGGTTTGTAAGTTCATTTGGATTACCATGTCCTCTGTAAGTTGCTTTATATAGTTAAACTCACCATGGATCGTCTGGTTGGCGACGTTCAAAGTCGCTTTGTAGTGTTCTCGGCTGGTGACGGCGTCACCGTTGGCCAAATGAGTGAGATGATGGTAATATTGCACGGGCACTTAAATTCGTCGCAACAACTGGCGCGTTCTACCGTTGACAAATGACTTGGTAGCGCCGGTATCAATAAGTGCTCTAATCGGGTGCCCACAGATTTCGACGGTTATAAAGCATCTGGGGTCCGTCAATGTGTCTGACGGAAATTCTGGTTTTGGTAGATTGGGGCGAAAATTAGTTCGCGTTATCGCTGCAGAGTGCGCGATCCATGATGCTCTCTCATTTGGAGAGTTAACTGTACGGATTCATTATGCGGCGTTCGCTCGGCTGTTCATGAGTGTTGCCCGGTGTTGATGACAGGCACAGCCGTCTGTCAGACATCGGTCTTCCCCGCAGTATGAACAGAAAAGATGGAAAGGGCGGCGGCAGTTGTCTTCGGTGTGGCCACGCTGCTTACAGTTCCAACAGTGGGTATTCCGGTCGTAGGAACTAGCAGCCGGCGGTTGGTAACTGCGGTCTGGTCGGTTGAAAGGGTTCTGTGCGGCTGGTGGTGGTCGGTTGTAAGACTGCTGCCATGCGGGCGGGGTACGGTTGTTGGCAGGTGGGGTGCGGAAGGTATATTGGCGAGATCGGTCCTCGCTTTGAATGTACTACTATTCTTCCACCAACTTCATTAATTCGTCTAGTGTCTCGAAGTAGCGCCTTCTTATGTAGAGATGGTACTCCGGTCGAAGACTGTCATATATTCGGTCTACGTTGTGGGCTATATTCATGGTAGGGTGTCGGTGTATGAGGTACTGAGAGGTTTGAATAAACTCTTTGCCCTTCTCACGTGGGCCTTACTTCCTACGCATAATCTCGTCTTCCAGCTTACAAACATAGCGAGCAGGTAAGAAGTGCTGGAGAAATGCGGACCGAAACTGGCTCCATTCTTTCAATCGCTCCCGGTTTATTCGGAACCACTCCAGGGCGGTACCTCTCAAAATTTCTGGCAGGGCCTTCACCATGTCGCTGGGGCGAATATGGTAGCACTCGACCAATTCCTCTACCCGTTCCAAGAACTCTACTGCGCTACCAGAGGAATCGAGTTTCACGCCCCATTTCCTTATGGTGTTCATCACTTCGGCATCGTAGCTGAGCTTGGACCTGCCAACTGGTCTTTCAATGGCTGATAGTCAGAACTTTCGAAATAGCGTGAAGAACTGGCGTTGTTCTGGCGAGGATTCGGCGTCTCTTCAGTTTCGGTACTTGGTCTGGCAGTGTGTACGAGTAACTCTTTAAATTCCCGCTCGATTCCGCTTCTCTCCAAATAATAATAATAATAATAAATATATAGCGCCTATACTGGCGAAGACGTCAAATCCTTCCTCGGGTTCTGCCATTGTCGTAATTGTGTTGTATAGTCATAGCTCGATTGATTGATTGATTTACCCACATGTCAAACAAAAGACATTGTGGGAATACACAAAAAGTAAACAACCAGTCAACTATGACCCAAATACACATTGGGTTAAAAGAAACACCTGCAGCTCATAAACGCAAGCAAAATACAATTGGAACAGTGGTTTGCAAACAAAAATGATGACTGGCGAATGACGACACTAGCTGATGGTTATGAGGGCAAATATAGTTCCGTAAGCTAAGTAGAATAAGATATAAAAGAGATCATGTTAGCAAAGTAAGTCAATTAATAAAAAGGTGTCAGTAAACTAGTTCATCAGAACTCAGAGAATAAATAACATTTTAAAAAGGAACAATTTGTACCATTATCTTATATTTGAAGTTTGGAGTGTTTATTACGACCAAGTAAGTATAAAAACAAATCGGCCTTTTAAGGGCCTTACATTTTAGCCCCACAACAGGCTGCGAAGAATATGTTGTTCCCCATCCCCCACTCCCATCCCTTTCAAGCAAGATTCTAACTAGCTCGGTGTTTCTAGCATGAACACCGAATACACTAAATCGTACACCAACACCGACACCAAATCTCCCCTTGGAAGAATACCGCCGACCGACGGCACCTCCAAGACGTCGTGAAGGGTGTGCAACCTCCGGCCCCACCAGTGCCCCGCAAGCACAGAAGGGGACACAAAGTAAAGGTCAGGCGTGCTCTGGGAGAGATTTATCGATTGGTGGCCTTGTCATCCGAGATCAATAACAAAACTTGTATATTATGAATCTGAGAAAAATATAAACCGATTAAGTTTATTTGTTTTGATGTTCCTTACTTCTTTCATGGGTTTTGTCCCGTTATGGTTGGCATTTGATGTTCTTTGTTTCTTTCATGGGTTTTGTCCCGTTATGGTTGGCTCAGGAGTTCTGACTTGTTGGGAAAAATGCAACAAATGGCGCAGCCGGAAGGATGATGCTAGAGATTCATCTCATTATATCCAAATTTTTAATTTCGTTCAACAACTCGCATGTTGTTTAAACAATAAAAAATAAAAGGAGGCATCATTTTAGAACCAAACAAAATTTTTTACAAACAAATGTCAAATTCGGACTCAGAGGAGTCAAATAACGAGACCTACTTTAATCTGAGGCAACGCAAAATCTACAAAGCGTCAACCTCAACAGCTGCTACTCTCCTACCCGGCAAACAAAAGACCGTATTGGAGCAAGTTAAAGCACTACATGAAAAGGCTCAATCCACGGGAAATATATCCCTGCTGGCTTTAGACCAACTCGAAGCATCTTCAGAAAAACAAAGGCTTGAACGGCTAAAACAGATAGCAAAGTTAAAGACAGATTCTCTGATTTTCCAGGGAATCCTTCTAAACCAAAGCAGTACTAAACTGACTGATCGTATAGCTCAAATAAAGACCCCACACCAAATCTCCTTTACGGACCAGTCTCAAACTAACTTGGAATTCCAAGATTTTTCCGATTCAGGAAGTGAGACCATTAATTTAAACATGGCGGTGGATTACACGAAAATTATCAAGCTTACGGCCCAGGTCGTTCCTTTATTTTCCGGAGAGAGACACCCAAAAATCTCCCAAGAACTACAAACATTCATTGGATGTTGTAGGCAGGTGATGTTTTGTCTCTCAGAGGAGGAAAAGGAAGCTTTTGCAAGTTTATTCACCACAAGATTGCGAGGTGAAGCATACGACCTAATAGATACAGCCAGACCCGAAACTTTTCGGGAAGCCGAGGATCTCCTCAGTAGGATATACCTCCCAGTAGAAAACTATAACGAGTTAGTGACGCGTTTGATATCGTGCAAACAGGAAAGGCAAGAAAGTACAATAGAGTTTGCTTCAAGACTTCGCCACAAGTTGGCACAGTGCCTCGAAGCAGCAGAAATAAAATATCTTAAAAATGCGGACACTGTGAAAACGCAGTTAGAAGACTTTGCCATATCCTCTTTCGCTAGTGGGGTTCTAAATCCTCATCTAGGGCAGTATTTACTAGGGCTATCCGAACCCAATTTTCAAGGCATTCTACAAAAAGCTTTCATGATGGAAAAACTGCACAGAAGCGAATGTTTCAACCATACTTGTCAGAGGCAACGATTCCCATAGACAAAGACTTCGAGAAAAGCCAAGGTAGAGAACACAAAACAAAACCCCAAATTACTTGCAGTTTTTGCAAGTTTAAAGGTCACACATACGAGGATTGTTTGAAAAGGAAAAACACACCCGTATGTGAAAACTGTTAAACCTACGGACATGAGACCCGACTCTGCCGTAGAAAAAATATAACAAATTATTATCAAAGCACAAAATTCCAAGATCACAACTGGAATAGAAACAATAGAGACGAGTATGTTCCAAGGCAAAACCACACAAATCCATTTAGGAATACTCATAACGAACCTAATTTCAAACCCAATTTCTCAACCCAAAATAGGAACGAGTTAAATCCTAGGGCGAGGGTTTTTCAAATGAATTCTGAATGTGATTTTTACGGAAGAAACTCACACTCCATTAATCAATGTAGTTTAAAACTCAGGTGGGAAAACAAAACTTCGGGAAACGCTTCATCGTCGACCGAAAAAACCCCGGCTCGACGATAAATAGCAAACAATTTAAAGGGTATACTGAAACACAACAGTTTTCCGAAAACTATGAATTGCCTTCTGTTGAAATCCCAACAGATTTTACTAAACATAAAACCGTTCGTCTGTTAGTGGATACTGGATCTGAAGTCAGCTTCATTAGGAGGAAGGTGTTAAAACAAAACACAAAAATTGACAAAACCAGAAACGTATCCATAAATACTCCATTTGGTTCAGGTAAAACACTTGGACAATGTACTGGAAAATTCAAAATACCCACGGAACCTTCTTGCAACTTTCAAGTAGTTGAAGATGAATTACCCATTCCAGATGACGGAATATTGGGAAATAATTTCATTGGGCCACACTGTAATGTGGAGGGTCCCAAAAAGATTTTAAAATTCATCACCAACAAGCAAGAATATATAACTCCACTGTTAGATTCAAAAACAGGGGTTCACGAATTACCAACTACAAAAAATGGAGCTAACTCCTATGGACCTCATTGTAACCATCAGGAAAAAGACACTTGTGGAAAGAGGAAAATAGACCTTGCAGAAAGATTTTCTGATATGGCTAAGACCTCCTCACTCGTTACACAAGGTGAACCAAGTTTTACAAAATTAGTAATCGACAGAACAAAGAAACAAATACCAACCCGTAGCGGCTCTGGTATTAATCATGGCAATTTCCATAGTAAAGAAGACACTTGTGGAAAGAGGAAAATAGACCTTGCAGAAAGACTTTCTGATATGGCTAAAACATCCTCATTCGTTACAGAAGGTAAACCAAATTTAACAAAATTTATAATTGATAGGGAACAAATGCCAACCCGTAGAGGCTCTGGTATCCATAGCAAACCGAAAAATAGAGAACAAGTCAAAAAAGATAAATCAACCCAACGCGGCTCTGATCCAAATAATAAGTCAACCCAACGCGGCTCTGATTCAAAAATCCAAATTATTGATAAGTCAACCCAAAGCGGATATGACCCAAAAATAAATAATATATAATCAACCCAACGCGGCTCTGATCCAAAAATCAAAAATAATAAATCAACCCAACGCGGCTCTGATTCAAAAATCCAAATTAATGATAAGTCAACCCAAAGCGGACATGACCCAAAAATAAATAATATAAAATCAACCCAACGCGGCTCTGATCCAAAAATCAAAAATTGTAAATCAACCCAACGCGGCTCTGATTCAAAAATTTAAGCTAATGATAAGTCAACCCAAAGCGGATCTGACTCAAAAACAAATGATATAAAAACAACCCAACGCGGCTCTGATTATAAAATTAAAACTGAAAAGTCAGCCCTAGGAGGCTCGGCTAATACAAATCAAAACGAAAAAATCTCTGAAGAATTTTAAAAGAAAAAATCCAGATACCAGAAAGATCAAAAATGATCGTAGAACTACCGGTAAAACTCAACGAAGATATGATTTGCTTATCAAAGCATATCCAAAAAGGAGTCCTTCTTGGAAATTGTATTGTAGCAGGAGGACGGGAAAAGGTGTCTGTTCCGGTCATAAACACTCTAGAACACAATGCAACTCTCAAACAAGTTGTACTACATCTAATGGAGTTAAAAAATTACGTGCCTTTGGAAAACACATCAATAAACAATATTGCAAGCATCCCTGAACCGAAGTGTTACCATACTAACGTGACAACGAACAATACCAGAGAAAAGAATCTTAAAGAACAACTTATTCTAGATGAAACACTAAGTGACGAGGAAAGAAATTCCATCATTAATTTATGCATGGAATATAACGACATATTTTTTCTACCAGGTGATAGGTTAACATATACTTCTACAATAAAACACAGTATACCTACCAAACAAGATCAACCACCTATCAACACCAAAATGTATAGGTTACCTGAAAAGCAAAGAGATATCATCAATGACCAACTAGCTGAGATGCTTGATAACGACATAGTGCAACCGAGTAAAAGCCCTTGGAATTCTCCACTTTTGGTAGTTCCAAAAAAGGCAGGCCCAAACGGTGAGGTACGATGGAGGGTAGTTGTAGACTTTAGAAAAATAAACGAAATTACAATAGGAGATGCTTTTCCTCTACCCTGAATCGAAGACATTCTCGACCAATTAGGAGATGCCAGATATTTTTCCACACTAGATTTGGCGAGTGGATATCATCAAGTGCTGGTTGACCCAAAGGACAGGGCAAAAACAGCTTTTAGCACATCATACGGCAACTATGAGTTCAAAAGGATGCCGTTCGGTCTAAAAGGTGCTCCTGCAACATTTCAACGTTTAATGAATTATATCTTAACCGGACTTTAAGGTCTGGAATGCTTTGTTTACCTAGATGATATCGTGGTTTACGGAAAGAATTTGGTAGATCATAATAGAAAACTACAACTAGTTCTCGATAGGTTGCGCGAGCACAATTTAAAGGTTCAGCTGGAGAAATGCCAATTCTTGCGCAAAGAAGTGGTATACTTGGGACATAAATGTTCCGCCGCCGGAGCACAGCCTGACCCCAGTAAAACCAGTTGTGTACAAGATTTTTCCGTACCAAAAACGGTTCGACAAATGCAATCCTTTTTGGGTCTAGCAAATTACTATCGAAAGTTCATTCCGAATTTCTCAAAAGTAGTTAAACCTTTGACAAATCTGCTAAGAAAAGATGTAAAATTCACCTGGACAGAAAAATGTCAAGAATTGTTTCAGAAAGTTAAGGACCTACTCATTTCACCCCCTATACTTATATATCCCGATTTTAATCAACCTTTCAACCTAACCACTGATGCAAGTAATGACGCAATTGGTGCGGTTCTGTCTCAAGGAGAGGTTGGTAAAGACCATCCAATCGCATACGCAAGTAGAACCCTAAACAAAGCCGAAAGAAATTATTCGACAATCGAAAAAGAACTTTTAGCTATCGTTTGGGCAACCAAAAACTATAGTTACTACCTGCTAGGGAGACAAGTGACTATATATACCGATCACAAACCTTTAAAAGGCATTTTTAGCGTCAAATACCCAACATCCCGATGGGTTAGGTTTCATCACAAACTTTCCGAATTCGATTATAAAATCGAATACAAACCCGGGAAGTATAATACTAACGCTGACGCGCTTAGTAGAATTCCCAATAATTCGGTCGAGCACACGGTTGACAAAAAGACAGAAATAACTTTTAAATCCGGAAATAGTGAAGACAAAAAATCAAACAATATTGTTCTCGCTGTAACCCGAGCACAAACGCGAAAAAACGATGAAGAAGCGGAAAAAACCAATTTAGATACCCCTCCTATAATATACCCAGTAGAAGAAGCAACAAAGAAAAGATATGAAACCATAAAATCTCAAGAAGAAATTTCCACAATTCTCAATGATTACCATAACTCTCCATTTGGTGGACACCAAGGTGTTAATAAGACCTACAAGAGAATCCGAGAATAATATACATATATGGCCCAATATGTTCAAAGATATAGCCAACTACATCAAAAAATGCAAAAAATGTCAGAAAATGAAGTCAATTCTCGAAACCAAAATGCCAATGGTAATTACAGACATCTGTAATTTACCTTTTGACAAGGTATACCTCGACATTGTAGGACCACTTCCAGATTCTCAAATCGGAAACAAGTACATTCTTAATTTCCAAGATAATCTGACGAAATTCGTCGATTGGTATGCTATGCCCAACGCCGAAGCTGAAACAGTGGCACACATATTTTTCGAACAAAAAGTTACAAGATATAGAATACCTAAGCAGCTAGTAACCGACCAAGGTGCTAACTTCGTAGGGAAACTATTCAAAAAAGTGTGTAAACTCCTACAGATCGAGAAACTTCAGACTACTGCATACCACCCACAATCAAATGGTTCGCTTGAACGTGCTCATAGGCCTTTAGTGGAATATCTCCGCACTGTATGTGACGACAGTCCAATAACTTGGGATCAGTACCTCAGAACTGCAGCACTCGTATACAATAATAGTATACATGAGGGAACCAAGCTAACCCCAATGGATTGCCTTTACGGTTTTACTTCTAGTGTACCTTCTAATCTAAAAAGAGATCCCGAACCCCTATACAACCACGAAAATTATTATTATGTTCTAAGACACAAACTCCAAAAAACTTACGCTATAGCTAAGAAAAATCTTCTCCAGAGCAAAATAACTTCTAAAAACTATCATGATACAAAACTAAGACCCAATATTTTCCATATAGGAGATAAAATACTAATAAAGAATCCAAATAAAAACCACAAGTTGGACGAAGTTTGGAAAGGCCCATACACAATAGTAAAAATCATCAATGACATTAATAGTGTAGTTCAAATAAAGAAAAAACAGGTGACTGTACATAATAACCGCTTAAAACATTTTTACGAATAACAACTAACAACATAATACAAAAAAAAACAAAAAAAAACACGAACTTCACCTTGTTAAATTTCCAATCAGCAAAATTCACTAATATTCAACATACAAGACAAATTTTTTTTACGTGCAATAACCAAAGGTAATTTTTTCATTATGAATGAAGCAGCTCAAGTTCAAAAAAAGCTCAAGTGGTTTAACCTACTACAAAATTAACACACAAAAAAAATTTGTTGACTAAATACCTTTCATTTGACCCACAACAATATAGAAGCTCAAGTAACCAGAACATTTTTTATCAAAGAAACACCGCATTTAGGTCTTCGATTACTAGGGCACACGCCAAAAACATTGAAGGTTCTTATGTTCGGGCATTTAAGTGTCATGGTGTCTTGTGATGCAACACCGCATTTAGGTCTTTGATTACTAGGGCACACGCCAAAAACTTTGACGGTTCTTATGTTCGGACATTTGAGCGTCATGTTGTAATGTAATGCAATGAGAAGGTTACGCCAGTCAAATATTTTGAGGTAGAAATAGATATAGAGATATAGAAAGAAGAAAAGGGAAGCTTACGTTGATACAAATTTTGTTCATTTAAGATATGAATCATATTAATATTATTCTACAAGTTAGTTTATTCAACACAATCTTAACACTAGCCCAACAACGGAAATATATAAAGATGACATAATCCAACACACGAACATAGTAAAGTCCGCAGAAGAAAATTGGAATTTAAAAAACGAAAGTCCGCTAATCGATGAATTACAAAAATTCAAAGTAATACTACCAAAGAAACAAGGAGATGGAAGATATAGTAAAACCTCACCAGAATAAAAGACTACCTAGAGTTCAAAATAAAAAAGATTTACCAGATAAAAAGTTCCAAATGTAAAAAATAAATTTTTTTTGAAAAGAGGGAAAAAAGAGGGAAACAAAAAAAAATATTCTAACAAGATCAAAAAAAAAACACACATTAAACACATACACATACAAAATAGACACACACAGAGTAACACCTTCAAAAACAAATTTTTTTTTTGAGAAGACAAAAAAAAAGTATATATTTGTATACAAATATACTAAACATTAAAAATTGAAATAAAAAAAATATATATATATATATTTATCAAATATATCTGTATACAAATATACTATATTCCAAACAAAAATTAAATTTTAAAAAAAATTAATATTCTTCAAACAAACATATGTACATATATATGTATACATGAAAAAAAAATTTTTATAGACAATTTATTATCAACAAATATTTTTTTTGATGGTTAAAGATTTTTTTTAACCTCTTCACTAATAAGTAAACACAAGATTATAATAAATTGCAAGGAAACTAATATATCATAAGACTTAATATTTAAATGAACAGAATGCAACTTTTTGAAATAGTTTAAATATACTTTGTTACATATCTTGCCTACTATGAAAAAAAAAATTTAAAAACTTGTATTATGTAATGTAAATTAAAAAATTAACTTTCATTAAATAGATATAAAAATAGAGTAAGGAATATTAAAGAAAATTTAATAAATAAATACACACTTGTAAAAAAAAACTTATTTTTTTTTATATTTTTGATATAAAATACAAATGCGTACCTAAATTTACACTATTAAAAACAAAAATAATAACAATATTTAAAACCCAAGTTCCTGTAAAATTATTTTACTAAAGAATATTCAATAAACATAAATACATATTATGTACAATTAAAAAAAAAAAGAAAAATAAAGAAATTAATTAAATTACTTAAAACAAAAAAAAAGAAGAAATAAAATGTTACTTGAACAAAAAGTAAACCAAACTGTCAAATAATACCACAAATACTACATAATTTAAAGTTAAAAATAATGTTCTTAAAAGTCATAAATAAATTTACATTGACAAATCCAAGAGTATAAAAAAAGAGGTCAACAGATAATCTTTGCACTTATATAAATTTTTTTTTTTTTTTTTTTTTGTCAGGAGTAAATCTTCAAAAGACACTTAGTAGTATTCGATACCAAGTAGTGTGGGATTCTTACCCACTAAAAACTCCTCATAATCAGAACCAATCTATAACGATCGACAACAGATTTTTCTTTCTCAATAATATTATCTCTTTAAGGGAAGCTTAAACTTTTAATGCTTCCCATGACTTTTAGGCCATTAGCTCGTGTGGCTTGGTTCTTCTTAATCTCCGAACATTGCCTCTCGTATTTAATACGGACTCCATTTCAGAGTTGATATGACTATGCAGTCGCTGATTGTGTGATACAGCATGTTTTCTTACAACTTCTGTAACCGTTTCTATTTGTAGGTCACGATGTAAATCGCTATTTCTTATATACCATGGTGCATTTACTATTCCACGAAGGACTTTGTTTTGGAACTTTTGGATGATTTCAGTATTTGTTTTCTTTGAACAGCCCCATAATTGGATTCCATAGGTCCAAACAGGTCTAAGTACTTGTTTATAAAGCATTATTTTATTTTCAAAAGATAGTCCGAATTTCTACCGAGTACCTAACCAGTACATTTTTCTATATTTCAAGTTGAGCTCTTCCCTTTTCTTTTTGATATGCTCTTTCCATTTTAGCTTTGCATCCAAATTCATCCCAAGGTATTTGGCCGTATTGGCGTAGGGTACAGCTTAAATGATGATATAAAAATGAAAATATATATATACAAAAAAAATAAAATATAAGAAACGAATATAATGTAAAATAAAATTTTTTATTAAATTAATGATAATAATTAAATATAGTTGTACACTTAGTCTTAACTAAATAAATTCGTTGATATTCAAATTCATCTAAGAAAGAAATTTATGTTATAAATTAATGTATATTAAATAAAATTAAACAACAATTTAAGTACTGAAAAAATCAAATCAATGCAATAAATAGATCAATAAATTATTGAAAGTGACAAAAAAAAAAATTTTAGACGTTATGAAATACTTAAATAAGGGAACTTTATTTGGCACCTCATAGACCTATTCAAACCTAAGCTGAATTCGCGCCAAGGACAGGAATTAGAAGAAGGAAAAACATACAGAAGCCAAAATTCCAGTATTCATCAACCAATAATAAACTCTCCATGAGAGATCACCAGTTTAAAGAAGCAAAAGAACCCTGCCAGTTTCTCAAAATTAAACCATGTCTAGCAAGAGTGCAGATCACTAAAAATCACCCAGAAGGACAATTTTCGTCTCTCCAAAACGGGAATTGGACACTTCTTTACGATGGGGAGGAATGTTGTATAGTCATAGCTCGATTGATTGATTGTTTACCCACATGTCAAACAAAAGACATTGTGGGAATACACAAAAAGTAAACAACCAGTCAACTATGACCCAAATACACATTGGGTTAAAAGAAACACCTGCAGCTCATAAACGCAAGCAAAATACAATTGGAACAGTGGTTTGCAAACAAAAATGATGACTGGCGAATGACGACACCAGCTGGCGGTTATGAGGCCAAATATAGTTCCGTAAGCTAAGTAGAATAAGATATAAAAGAGATCATGTTAGCAAAGTAAGTCAATTAATAAAAATGTTTCAGTAAACTAGTTCATCAGAACTCAGAGAATAAATAACATTTTAAAAAGGAACAATTTGTACCATTATCTTATATTTGAAGTTTGGAGTGTTTATTACGACCAAGTAAGTATAAAAACAAATCGGCCTTTTAAGGGCCTTACATTTTAGCCCCACAACAGGCTGTGAAGAATATGTTATTCCCCATCCCCCACTCCCATCCCTTTCAAGCAAGATTCTAATTAGCTCGGTGTTTCTAGCATGAACACCGAATACACTAAAACGTACACCACCACCGACACCAAATCTCCCCTTGCCGAAGCTATCCGACGGAATCCCGAAGCGGGACCGAAGCCTATCTCCCTGGAAGAATACCGCCGACGGCACCTCCAAGACGTCGTGAAGGGTGTGCAACCTCCGGCCCCACCAGTGCCTCGCAAGCACAGAAGGGGACACAAAGTAAAGGTCAGGCGTGCTCTGGGAGAGATTTATCGATTGGTGGCTTTGTCATCCGATAAAGATAAAAAGGTTTTATTGGCCAAGGCTCGGGAAATTCGGATGGCCGAGTTCTGCAGGAAACAGGAGGCGGCTTACAACAAACTAAAGACTCGGGAGAACCGAGATCAATAACAAAACTTGTATATTATGAATCTGAGGAAAATATAAACCGATTAAGTTTATTTGTTTTGATGTTCTTTGCTTCTTTCATGGGTTTTGTCCAGTTATGGTTGGCATTTGATGTTCTTTGTTTCTTTCATAGGTTTTGTCCCGTTATGGTTGGCTCAGGAGTTCTGACTTGTTGGAAAAAATACATCAATTGTTGTTTTAGTTTTCTTCAGGGGTGTTTGAGTTTAAAAACGCAGTGCACTTGTTAATTGTCCCTGCTCGGGCGCCAAATTGTGACGACGAATAAGTCAAGAAATGTGATTTTATGTACCCTGCAAGCATAAATTCATCACGAATTTTTTAGGAAACGATGGAAATAAAGTTCGTAGTTACTTTTAGGAGAAAAAACTCTTGCTTTTGTGCCTAAGCTTTTGGGAATAGAAAAAATAAATTTATTCGTTCCAAATAAAATTTATTCGTAACGAATACAATTCTTTCTCTGTTGCTTTAATTTTAGGCACAAGAATAAGAGTTTATCCACCTAAAAATAAGTATGAACTATATTTCCATCGTTTCCTAAAAAGCTGTCTTTGGTCTTAGATCATGTAATGGAATTGTCTAGTTCGGAAAACTATATACTATTGTTAGGCAATTTTAATTTACCAGAAATAAATTGGGTTCCTTCGAAAGACTGATCTTTTCAAGTACCTTCTCTGACTTAATCGCAACTAGAGCTTCGGATGCTAGGTAATATTATTTCTTCGGACTAACAGCAAATAAGCTGTATTGTGGTCGCCACAACAAAAAGGAATGACTGGGACCTTCTCATGGGCTGTGATGCTGATGCCCATCATATACAGTGGGGTAGTACAAACACGAACGAAAGAGGTGAGTCACTTTTTGAATATATTATTGAGAACAACCTGATAATTATGAATAGAGGTAACGAACCAACATTTATATAACAAAGGTAAGAAAAGAAGTGTTAGACGTTACACTGTTCACTAGCTCTGGTACGCTAGTAACCAGTAATTGGAGGGTCTCCAACAACGTAACATTCTCTGACCATAGAATGATAACATTCGAAATAGAACACAAATCTGAAAATTTTATCCCTTATAGAAACCCTAGGAAAACTAACTGGGGTCTCTTTATCCAAAAACTGGCCCTAACTCTCAGCCAGAACAACAATCAGCCTTTGCTTAACTGCTCAGCCATAGAGACACAGGTAAACAAGCTTACGTCAGACATAATCAATGCCTACGAAAGCTAATGCCCGCTGTACAAAACAAACTGTACACGTTGAGTATATATGTATTTGATACTGCTTTATTTCTTGTAAACCTATTCTATTTATACATTTTACAGTTCTAAAAAGACTTATTTACAACAAGATAAAAACCTCTTTATGACCTGACCCTTTCTGTGGTCAGCTGTGTGTTGTGTGTGGGAAAATAATAATCTTCCTTTTCGCGAGTGGACTGTATCTTGTTTTTATTGCTTTATTTAAGATAACACACAGCTGCTTACTTACTGACTTAGGTGGGCATTACAGTTCGGGGTGAACCTGGGCCTCAACCAACATCCTTCTATAACGACTTCGATTTCGGGCGAGCTCTCTCCAGTTTCGCACTCCAAGTTGGTTGAGGTCTTCATCCACTTGATTGCGCCACCTAAGACGAGGTTTTCCCCTTCCGCGATTTCCCTGCAATGTGCTTTCGAACACCCGACGAGCCGGAGCGTTTGGGTCTATCCGCTCAACATGGCCCAACCATCGTAGCCTCGCGATGCGTACTCTTCTGGCTATGCCTATGTCGCGGTACAGCTCATACAGCTCGTTGTTGTATCTTCTTCTCCACACATTGCCTTCGCATACAGGACCAAAGATCATTCGGAGAATTTTTCTTTCGAAACGACTAAGGGTTTCCTCATCCGCTTTCGATAAGGTCCATGCTTCCGCGCCGTAAAGCAGGACTGGGATGATTAAGGTCTTATACAAGGTTACCTTGGAGAGGGTTTTGTTTCTCAATTGCCTTCTTAACCCAAAGAAGCAACGGTTGGCAAGAGTTATTCTCCGTTTGATCTCCGCACTGATGTTGTTGTCCGTGTCTACAGCGGATCCTAGGTAGACGAAGTCCTGTACTACCTCGAAGTTATGTCTGTCTATTGTGACGTATTGTCCAATTCGTCGATGTTCTGTGTCCTTTTTTGATGACAGCATATACTTCGTTTTGCCCTCATTAACCATCAAACCCATTTTTGCCGCTTCTGTTTCAATACTCGCAAAAGCACCTATGACATCACGCTTTTTTCTTCCCATTACGTCAATATCGTCTGCATAGGCGAGTAACTGTACAGACTTTTGAAAGATTGTTCCTCTGGTGTTGACGTTTGAGTTTCTTACAATCTGTTCAAGTATGATGTTGAACACACAGCTGCACACAGGACTATCTTTCATTCTGTTTATGAACATTCTGCGGGCGGCCAGAAAGATCTATTGTTATAAATATATATATATACTAGCTGTGCCCGCGACTTCGTCTGCGTGGAATAGCGATTTTCAGCAGCACTTTTAATGTTAAGGCTACTTATTTTGCAAATAAGACACGTGCACTTTGTTAAACTATTGCTTTATTATTTTATTTCAATACATTTTTGCACACGACGTTCTTACTTTTCCCATTTTATGTCAAATAAAAAGGTTTTGCGAGTTTGATATACACTCTTTTAAACTAAAATGACAAATCAGTGGGAATTATAGAAATACGGGGAATCAATAGTTTTCTAATATCGCTGTTTCAGTCATTATTAAATCTTTTATAATGCCGCATCCCAGATGTGTGATTTATAGCTGTGTACAATTCTAGATTACTCATTATTGGCACTGGAACACAAACTTGCAGCCACTTCTGATAATTCGAATAAATTTAAGAAACTCTATAGGGTATGATGTGACTTGCTCAGAGTCTATGATATAGTCCAGTCTATAACTTATTAGTTTATATGGTTAACTATCTCATTAGTCGGCGCCGAAATCGACTTTTCACACAGTCATTACCGATTGCCAATATTTATTTGAAGATCAAAAAAGACGTTTCTTCTCAGGTCAACTGTGCTATCGGCAATTTGACAGAAATCACCTCACGGTGACGCAGATTTTTTGAAATCGGTCCAGTAGCTTCAAGGTTCCCGTTTACGTTGCCGTTCCCGTAGAAATATTGGGATAACAAATACAGCCCATGTCCTTCTTCAGGCTCAAAACTATCTCTGCACCGAAATTCGTACAAACAGGTTTAATAGTTTGGGCGGTAGATGGTAACAAAGAAAAACAGACAAACGGAGTTGATTTCGGATCTATAATGTAAGTAAGTACTTTCGTTCCCATGGGAATATGGGGATAAATTAAAGCTTATGTTACTTTGAGACAGTGTAACATTCTAACGGGGAAATAGTTCTTGAAATCAGTTCAGTAGTTTCTAGGTTCCCGTTTACGTTTGCGATTCTTGTGGGAATACAGGGATAACATAAATAGCCTATGTCCATCTTCAGGCTCAAGACTATATCTCTGTACCAATTCATATAAATAGGTTTAAAGGTTTGGGCGGTTTTTGATAAAAAATAAAAATAAACAGACAGATTTCATTTCAGACTTATGATATTAGTAAAGACTCCCATTCCCATTCCATTTAGGGATAAAATATAAAGCTTATGTCCTTCCTCAGGTTCTAGACTATCTCTATACAAAATTTCATATCAATCAGTTTAGTAGTTTGGGCGGGAGACGGTAACATAGAATGTCGAACAGACAGAATTACTTTCACCATTATAATATTAGTTAAGATTAGGATTAAGAGCATTAAACATTTTTTTGAAACTTCTAGCCTTAAAAATGGCGGTATTTCCAAAAATAAACAATCATCTCCCATTTCAACACCTTGTAGCCCTGTTAAAAGTACTTTTGAGACCGTAGTTTTTGAATTCCCATTTCCGTTCCCGTGGGAATATTAAGGATAAATATATAGCCTTTTTCCTTCCGCATGTTCTAGACCATCTCTTTAGCTAATTTAATAAAATCTGTTTTGCAGTTTGAACGGGAGACAAACGAAAAACATACCGACATAGCTACATTCGCATTTTCAATATAAGTAAAAACTCCCGTTCCCGTGGGAATAGGGTGACAGTTTTCGTGGGAATATGTGGATGAGTTGAAGTTAATGCTACTCAGGGACTATGGAGCATTCCAACGGTGGAAAAATTTTTGAAATCGGTGTTGCAGTTTCTAAGTTCCCGTATACGTTCCCCTTTCACGTGGGAATATAGGGATAAAATATATAGCCTATGTCCATTCTCAGGTTCTGAGCAATCTTTATACAAAAATTCATTTTAATCTGTTCATTTGTTTGAGCGGAGATGGTAACTGTTTTGTCGCCAGGACAATTAGCATAAAAAAAAAAAAAATAATGTTTCTTTTCTTTCCGTGGGCAAAGTACATATACTGCCGCGAAAAGTAAGTCTGTCCTTTCACTTTAAAAACAACACAAATTGCTTTATTTCGCCAAGATCGAAAGTCTTAATAGCGCCAGAACAAGAGAGATTAAAAAATACCAAAAGTTTGCTTAATTCAATTTATTTTAATTTCTTTGACTTGGTTACCCAGTTATTATCGCAAGAGTGATTAACATTTCGAATCCACATCCTAATAACACCTCGGTATTTGGTTCCAGCTGGGCCATCCGTTAGTACCTCTATAAGGCATTGACTTGTTGCGGATTTTGTTTTTTTTGCATAGGCAAGTCGATCGTCAACCAGCAGCTTCCCCCTTTCCTTGCATTTAAGTTTTCTTCTCTTCTGTGATCTCATCATCGAAAGGGAAATGAAAAAACATCGCATTGTGGGAGGTCCCAATGTTTGGGTGATGGCAACTCCCACTTTCGCTCTTTGAGTGAAATTACCAATTTTGGTAATTGATGGTATGTTTTGCCGTCGGTTGTTTAGCGATGGCATTGCAAGTGCCGTCGGCACTTGTATTTAATGAATTTGGGCTATCCAAGCCAATTATGCATTTTGCTGCATGTTGCGTTGCAACATCCTGCCGGGCCATCGAAGAGGGAACGACGTCATCGAAAACCGTGCTCTGCATTTCATTCCGAAGTGGTTTCGGTTAAGACGTCCAGAGAGCCGATACCTCATCGATGTTTAATTGTGATGTGGGTTCATGAAAATAGAAAAGTTTAGTGTGGTGAATGGTGTGTGGCAAAATTAGATTGTAGATTATAATATGAGTTATATGATATATATATTAAAATTCATTGTACATTAAAGGTAGGTATAGTTTAAAATTAGATGCGAATATGGGTTTTAAGGTGTGTGTGTGTCGGTGGGTAAAGTTGAGTCGTTTAGCATAGGTAGAAAACAAAGTTTAGTGATCGGGCGTTTAAGTACGTTGGTTGCAGTTTTTATTGTAACAACCCGAACCTTTCCATCTGTTCCAGGATGAGTTTCGGTGATTCTGCCTAACCGCCATAGAGTAGGAGGTGTTTGCTCATCAGGCAAGAGCACCAGATGGCCAATCTTAAGATTTGAAGTCGGTGTAAGCCATTTCGGACGTTGTTGTAGCCGAGCCAAGTATTCGGATTTCCAATGTTTCCATATGGTTTGCTGAATCTTTTGCATGAGTTGCCATCGGTCTAAATAATTGTCCTTTATTTCGGTGAAGTCTTTTTCAGGTACCGTATTTAGTGATGCACCGATTAAAAAGTGTCCTGGGGTCAAAATTGATAGGTCGTTTGGATCCTCGGTGATAGGGCAAAGTGGACGTGAGTTGAGGCAGGCTTCCACTTGGGTTAAAATCGTTGCATATTCTTCAAACGTCAGAGTGTAATGTCCAATGGTCCGTTTTAAATGGTATTTCATAGATTTTACTCCTGCTTCCCAAAGCCCACCGAAATGCGGAGCAGCAGGAGGATTGAAATACCAATTAGTACCATTGGCTTGCATACATTGGGCAATATCCTCTGTCCATTTCTTTGGCATGTGCGACCTTTCCTTGTCCAGAATGTTTGCAGCTCCTTTAAAATTCGTTCCACAATCGCTGTACAGGTTGGTACAGATTCCCCGACGAGCAGTGAAACGTTTGAAAGCAGCGAGGAACGCTGATGTAGTGTAATCGCTTACCAATTCGAGGTGTACTGCCTTAGTACAGAAGCATATAAAAATGGCTATGTATGCCTTTGTTATTTTATTGCATCGCCCCCTCCACGCCTTAAGTTGGACAGGTCCAGCATAATCCACTCCGGATGTCTGAAAGGGTCGTGCCTGGGTGACTCGTAAAGTTGGTAGATTTCCCATTTTCTGCTGCATCTCAGTTGCCGTAAACCTGTAGCATTTCAAACACTTGTGAATGCATTTTTTTACTGTGGTTTTTAGATGCAAAATCCAGTATTCAGTTCGAAGTGTGGCCATCATTAATTGTTGGCCTCCATGTAGCGATGTCATGTGGGTGTCGTGAACAATGAGCGATGTCAGAAAGTTGTTTGAAGGTAAAATTATTGGATGCCGCTGGGAATAGCGTAGATCAGCGTTCTCTAATCGTCCTCCAACTCGAAGTATTCCCTCGTCGTCAATTATTGGTGAAAGTCTTGCCAGTTTGCTCCGTTGCGAGACTGTTTCACCCTTAAGTACACTTGAAATTTCGTCAGCGAAAAATTCTTCTTGAATCAAAACAATCAATCGCGTCCGAGCTGAATGTATTTCAGTCACTGACAGTGGACCTGATATTCTAGTTGATGAGTTTTTTGCTTTGAATCTCAAATTTACCATATAACGACGCCACCACGCTGCAGCTCGAAATAGACGATTTAGCGACGAAAACCGAGAAAATAGAAGTTGTTTTGTTTCGAAGCAAGTGAAGTGAACGCATATCTGAAAAATACTTATAAAAGGGTATTCAAATTTGGTTTTCGCTATCTCCGACGCTTTTGTTTCGAGATCGGTGGATTTAATATCGGATGGTCGATGAAGTTTCTCATCAAACCCTTGTAAAAATGCTGGCCCATGCCACCATTGATGGTTTTTTATGAGGTCCTTCGGAGAACTTCCTCTGGATGCAATATCCGATGGGTTTTCTTTGGACGGAACGTAGTTCCAACACTGAGGATCAATAAGGTCCTGAATTTCTGCCACTCTGTTGGCCACAAATGTAGTTCTGATGTGGGATGCACTTTTAATCCAAGCAAGTGTGATTTGAGAATCACACCAAGCATATATTTTTGATGATTGCAGTTCCATCGTCTTAATCGTATGCCTCAACAACTGTGCTAACAACAAGGCTCCGCAAAGTTCCAACCGTGCTATAGATTTATTCTGTAGAGGTGCCACTCTAGTCTTAGCCACGATTAGGTTGATAAATGTTTTAGTATCGTTGGTGATTCTTAGATAAATCGTTGCAGCATACGCCTTTTCGGATGCATCGCAGAATCCGTGAACTTCGACCTTCGATTTTTTTGTGAAGTTAATCCAGCGCGGTATTTCGATGGCCTCCAAAGCGCTAAATTCATCCTTCAATTTGTGCCACGCTGACACGATTTCCACTGGGAGCTCCGAATCCCATGTATGGCTTTCTTTCCAGAGATCTTGCATTAAAATCTTACCGACGACAAGACAAGGTGCTATCCACCCCATCGGATCGTACAGACGAGCCAAATCTGACAAGATGGTTCGCTTCGTAGTGGTTTTCGCTTTTTGCAGAGATATTCTGACCATGAATGTGTCTTTTGCAGGATGCCATTGTATTCCAAGCGCTTTGATTGCATCTTCGTTGTTGAATGAAAGTGGTATTTGAACCTCCCTGTCTTCCTCTGAAACGGATGTCAATAGCCTTTCGCAATTGCTTGCCCACTTTCTTAAGGGAAAACCACCCCGCTGCAACATTATTCGGAGTTGAGATTGCATTTCTAAGGCTTCCTCAACTGAATCTGCCCCATGAATAACATCATCTACATAAAAATGGCGTAAAGCTATTGTTGATGCGATGGGAAAGTCGTCTCGTTCATCTGCCGCTAGTTGTTGAAGCGTCCGAATAGCTAAATATGGTGCCGAAGCTGTGCCAAATGTGACAGTGTTTAGACGATATATTTTAATTTCTTCTCCATCAGCGTCACGCCATAGAACTAGTTGGTACATTGAATCGTGGGGACTAATCCAAATTTGCCTATACATTTTATTAATATCGGCGGTAAATGCAATTTTGTGTTTCCTGAAGCGAGCAATGTGATCAAAAATATCATCTTGTAGTCTTGGGCCGGTGAAAAGATGATCGTTTAACGAGGTGCCATCCGATGTTTTGCAGGAAGCGTCAAAAACAATTCGCAGTTTTGTGGTGGAACTGGACTCTTTTATCACCGCATGGTGAGGGAGAAAATAATGAGGAGAAGATAATGCCGTGGACCCTATTTCAGTCATATGACCAAGTTCTTTATATTCATTGAATACATTTCTATACTCGTCATAGAAGGACGAGTTGGTTTTGAATTTTTTCTCCAATTGTAAGAAACGAACAAATGCTGACCTTTGGGACAAGCCTAACAACGGATGTGTTCCATTTTTGAAGGGCAGGTGAACGACATATTTGCCATCCAATTGGCGTTGATGACATCTACTAAAATGAGTCTCACATTTTTTTTCTTCAGGGGACATGAGTTTTCGCTTTGGAATTTGTTCGAGTTCCCAAAACTTCAGAACTATATTGTCTAACGTTGTAGGTTCAATTTTGATGTGGAATGATGATACTGTAGGTTTTTTACTAAGTGAAATCCCACCAGATAGCACCCAGCCCAGTTCCGTTCTTTGCGCCATAGGGGAACCCTGTTCTCCTTTAAGCAGACCATCAAGGATAATAAACGGATAAACATCACTACCCAGTAAAACGTCAATCTTACTCGCTTTATTAAAAGACGGATCTGCGAGTTCAAGATCTTGAAGATGATTCCAATCAGCCTTTGGAATTGTTTGCGCGGGGAGCAACTTTGTTAGTTTGGGTAAAACCAACGCATTAAGTTTTAGGCTAAAGTTTGCATTGACACAAGATAAAATGGTGAACGAAACTTTATATTTTGAGGTGCTTGTAGTGGTTTCCCCAACACCAATGACGTTAACACAGCTCTTTACCCTTTTGAGATTTAGCAGTTGAACAGCAGATTCAATAATGAAGGAAGCCTCTGATCCAGGATCAAGTAATGCTCGCAGTAATAACGGTTGGCCTGTAGGTGTGAGAACCTTTATTAGGGCCGTAGCCAGAAGAACAGGTGATGTAATGTTTTCGGCTATAAACGCATTATAAGCTGAAGCATTGTTTGTAGATGGTTGAAGATTTTCAGATAATCTTGCTTGAGGCGTTTGAGCGGAAGCCCAGGGGGAATGGTTTGATAACTGAACCGCTGCTGTGGGAGCGTGTTCATTAGCATGATTTGCATTGACTGACTCGTTCAAGTGCAGTAATGAATGGTGCCTTTTTTGGCACGTGGAGCACGTGAAAGTACTTGTGCAGTTTTGGGACGAATGCGCACTGGATAAACAGTTTAGACACAACTTCTTATTTTTCGCAGTTTCAAGTCTTTTCCTGACATTAAGTGCCTTAAATTTGAAGCAATTGCGAATTGAATGAAGACCCTGACATAATGAACATTTATTCACGACTGTGGAATTGTGAGCTCGAACTGTATTTGATGAGGGTTTTGACCTTGATTGATGATTTGTAGATCCCGACGAAGATTGTCCGATGATATCCAAAGTCCTTGATCTCATAAGAATGAAATCCTCTAAAACGCTGTACGTTGGATAATCTACGTGAGTTGAAATGTGAGATTCCCAAAGACCACGTGTTTTAACTGGAAGTTTTTCTACCGTATGAAAAATCAGAACATCCTCCCATGAGTCTACAGATACCCCAAGATTCTTAAGAGATTGTCTAGCTTCATTTGTGACGTCTAACAACAATTTCAGATCTTCAGCAGATTCATGAAGGAGTTTAGGTTGATGAAACATTAATTTAAATTGACTATCCTTTAACAAACGTACATTTTGGAATCGTTTCATTAACAACTCCCAGGCAGATTCAAAATTTGTGTCAGTGTTACGCAGCAATCGTGCTGCCTCACCACTTAAATTACCCTTTAAATAATGAAGTTTATGGGCATCGGAAATCGATGTATTTTTTGCCACCAAACTTTCAAATAGCCCTTTAAATTCTGGCCACATTTTTAATGACCCATCGAAGGTAGGAATTTTAATGTGAGGGAGCTTTAACGCTGCTGTTGGTGTCGCGGCACCAATTGTCGATTTGTGAAAACTATGCTGAGTGTCTGTGTTTGATAAGTTCTCTTTTAATGCACATGAATACGCGAAAAAAACTTCTTTCAATTTATGGAATGAAAGTGCTTCCATATATTTGATCTTTGCCTCTTCTGAAGGAGCAACGATTATGTTTTGATGAATAGATTTAGCCTCCTCAAAAGCTGCTTCTGCTTCAACCAATCGCATTTCATTCATATGCACAGATTTTTTCGACGATTCTAAGTTAGCATATGCCCCGTAATCTGCAATGATATCTTGAGCAATTGCTTGAATTGCATCTATATAATTTGCGACCTTCGATTTAGACATTTTCAGCAAAATTGTTGCAACCCGATATCACACCACACACAATTATACTTAGATCAACAAGGATCGAATAATTTAAATAAATATATATTTTTTTTATTAAGAGTATGCCACACACCTGTATTTGAGCGTTGCTCCAACGTTGCTCCAGAGTCTGCAAATCCAAACGTCACCGAAAGTAGTCTTAACCCGACGATTTTGAATAAAAAAATGTCTTTTACGCGCTTTATACCAAACAGGATATGTCTTTGGGTTTATTTAAATGATTGACGCGATTATTTGTAATATGCACTTTCGTCAAGATCGATACGAGAATTAATTTTTGCACTGATCTAAGATGCTACGCATCTGGTTCGAAGGACCACTGTTTTGTCGCCAGGACAATTAGCATAAAAAAAAAAAAAATAATGTTTCTTTTCTTTCCGTGGGCAAAGTACATATACTGCCGCGAAAAGTAAGTCTGTCCTTTCACTTTAAAAACAACACAAATTGCTTTATTTCGCCAAGATCGAAAGTCTTAATAGCGCCAGAACAAGAGAGATTAAAAAATACCAAAAGTTTGCTTAATTCAATTTATTTTAATTTCTTTGACTTGGTTACCCAGTTATTATCGCAAGAGTGATTAACATTTCGAATCCACATCCTAATAACACCTCGGTATTTGGTTCCAGCTGGGCCATCCGTTAGTACCTCTATAAGGCATTGACTTGTTGCGGATTTTGTTTTTTTTGCATAGGCAAGTCGATCGTCAACCAGCAGCTTCCCCCTTTCCTTGCATTTAAGTTTTCTTCTCTTCTGTGATCTCATCATCGAAAGGGAAATGAAAAAACATCGCATTGTGGGAGGTCCCAATGTTTGGGTGATGGCAACTCCCACTTTCGCTCTTTGAGTGAAATTACCAATTTTGGTAATTGATGGTATGTTTTGCCGTCGGTTGTTTAGCGATGGCATTGCAAGTGCCGTCGGCACTTGTATTTAATGAATTTGGGCTATCCAAGCCAATTATGCATTTTGCTGCATGTTGCGTTGCAACAGTAACATAGAAAGGTGAACAGACAGAGCTACTTTTGCATTTATAATAATCGGTTCCCGAGGGAATATTCGAATGAAATAAAGTCTATGTCCGTCCTTTAGTTCAGAACAATCTTTGTACAAAATTTCATTTAAATCGGTTTATTAGTTTGGGCGGGAGATGGTAACATAGAACGACGGACAGACGGAGCTTCTTTCACACATATTATATTAGTAAGGACTCCCGTTTCCGTAGGAATATGTGGATGAAATAAAGTTTATGTTACTCTGGGATAGTGAAGCATTCTACCGGTGGAAAAATTTTTTAAATCAGTGTTGTAGTCTCTAAATTCCCGTATACCTTCCCGTTCCCGTGGGAATTTAGGGATAAAATATATAGCCTATGTCCTTCCTCAAGTCTAAGACTATATCCGTATCAAATTTTATTTGAATCGGTTCAGTAGTTTGGGCGGGAGATGGTAACATAGAAAGCCGGACAGACAGAGGGACATTCACATTTATAATATTAGTTAGGATTTTTTTTTTTTTTTCTTTTTTGACTTACATTTGTTGCGAATATAAATTATGCCTAGGAACAAAATTACACTTATGACTAATATCAGCAAAAGATGACAGCTATGTGATTTGCGTTTTTAAGCAATTCTGCCGCCGTCTCCGGCCTCAGGCAAACAGCTCAAGTTGTTTCCAATCTCCCGAATCATGAAGGTTCTCGGCTTCATCCTCAGATATTCCTTTGATATTAAGAGCGTTAATACCTTCGTCTCGTATATGCCTCCAGTTGTTTTCAATTTGGTTAAGAAAATGTATATAACCTGTCTCTTCTTTAGACCAAAAGGCCTGAGCTCGAAGAGAGTCTACATTGTAAAGTGATCTTGGGTATTCTGAAGGACAAAGCTTTAGAGCTGCTCCGCGTTTGTAAATCTCACGTGCTTCTTCCGATCGAACTTATCTTTGGTAACTGTCGCCCAGGTTAAAAAAGAACCTACCGTCCTGGGTACCTTCTTGTCCAGAATCGATTCCACGTCGCAAGTACTGCACAGCAAGGGTAAGATTTTGATTGAGATTTTTAAGTACAAATCCATAATGAACCATGGCAAATCCATCACTTGGGCAACGAGCTAAAATTCCTTCCAAGACATACTTTGCATCTAAAAGACGATTCACCATCAGATATGTGACCGCCAGTTGGTTACGATGGGTTACATTTTTCGGAAATCTTTCAATTAGCATTTCATGGATAGGCACAGCTTGTACATAAAAAAAATAAATAGGGTGGCGCAACAGAGCGAGGAGCTCTTTGGCCTAGCGCATTTCTCACAACCATGCCTTGTGAGGGAATGGAGTGGACCTACAATTTTCTGCCGTTTCCGAACGGCTAATCGAGAAAGCGCTTTTCATGGCAATGAATACTAACGGAGGACTTGCCAATTCCTCGCGAAAGGCAATACCCGTGGGAAAATCATTTTTGCCTCTGTTTGGACAGCTTGTACATAAAGTCCCATAAACCGCATACGATCCACGCATCTTTCGGCAACCTCAGTGAATTCTTTATCATTAAAGATATCATTTCCAAAGGCTAAATATCTTTTGTATACATCCAAGGTTTCAGAGAGTTTTGAATTACTGCGATTAATCTCTGAAAACTTGTCGAGAATTTTGGCTTTTCCAAGGAATGGTTGAGGTTTATCGGTGAATTTTCATGATAATTATTCAAACGAGGTTAGCGCTGAGTTAAGATTCTTTCGGAGCATTTCTTCGTTTGCTCTTTTGAGTTCCTCTTCAAATTCATCGTCATATACTGACTGTTGGCCACCACCTCGTGGTTCTATTTGTGACAATGTATACGACGGCGACTCTTCTTCTTCTTTGGGTTCTTCTTGCTTTGAACTTGCTTGTTGCTGTCGTGCTTTTTCTTGGAGAATCAACAGATCCTCAGCATCATTATTGACTACCATTGATTCAAGAGATTCAAAAGTTCCATTGTCATCCTCCTCTTCAAAAGGTTCTTCATTGTCGTCGTCATCTTCAATTTTTCTTTTTAGGTGGTACTTCATAGCTCTTACACCTGCTTCCCTTATTCCACCAAATTGTGGTACTGCCGGGGGGGAAAAATGCCAGGTTACTTTTTCATCTGCCAGAATTGGTGCAACACTCGTATTGTATTTGATAACTTTTTCGAGTTCCACATTTTCTTCATTTCCAACTTCACTTCTCCTCTTATTTCCATTGCGTTGGTCTTTTTCCGTATTCTATTTATTTGCTTTCGACGTTGATCGTTTGCTTTCTTTTTTGTTTGTTAAATTATCAATTTCAAGCTGGTTCGGACAAACCCTTCATGTCTTTCTGGCTAGATATTCAACTAGGGCAGTTTTACCACAACCAACTGGTCCAGACACACAAACTTCTTTACCTAAAGAAGCCCCCAATGCTATGCTCCCTAAATTGACTTTTTTGGAGCCCACTTTCACATTGGAGTCGTAATGACCAACAGTTTCATCGTAGAACATTTTGTTTTCATTATTGAAAATAGGAAGAAGCACACCCTCGACATTGGTCGCTACTTCACTGGTAAAGGGCAAATAAATTACTGAATCTAGCTTGTTCTCTTCAACTTCATTTGTTTTCAACAGACTAGGAATGGTGTGTTGCTCTTTGGGAAATATTAAAATTGTGTCTTCATCTCTCCATTCCTTCAATAATTGAAGCGGTGTTGTGTGTGGGATAATGGCTATGGCACGATTGTAGAAGAAGTTTTGGATAGGACAACCTTGGTTAAGAAAATGAAAGATCCTTGAAAAAGACAGGATCACATGAAAGCAATTGGTAGCAGCTTTTACGATCTCCAAATCTGAAACCGCAGAGACTCGTGAAAGTTTGGCTTTCTTTTTTATCGTAATATCATCATACAGCGACGCATTTCTTTTGATACTGGTCAAAGCTTTTGCCATCATCGTCTTCTGCGTTGTTGGTGTTTGACATCAAAATAAGTAAAACGTAGTCTTGGAATGCTACTACAATATTCTTCGTATATTTCGGGTTCAACAGGTTGGATCCCAAATAGTTTAGAGTTTTTACAACATCGAGAGCAGTTGGATCTGGTAACCTCAAAATATCCTTCAATATTGTGTCTTCGTTTTTCATAAGACTCAATAAATGTTTTACTGATGTTTTGAATTAATTAATACTTATTTCCATCTCGCTAATGAGTTTCTCTTTTATTTGCTTCAAGGTGTTCGTTGGAGGTGTTTTTTGTTTAGTCGCCACGTTGACTTAGCTGTGCCTCGACTCACAACTTGTTATTTGCACTTTCTATTTTTTTTTTTTTTTTTTTTTTTTTTGACTTTGTATAGCCACGTTGCGCTAACCAGTATAAGTTCTGATTACACTTTATTATATTTTTTTTTTAACGTTGTATAGCCACGTTAACGCTAACCAGTATATACATAGTTCTGATTACACTTAATTTGTTTAAACGTTGTATAGCCACGTTAACGCTAACCAGTACATAGTTCTGATTGCACTTTATTTTTTTAAACGTTGTATAGCCACGTTAACGCTAACCAGTATATAGTTCTGATTACACTTTTTTTTAAATTCTATGTCTCTAACCACTTGTGGGGGAAAACTTGTATTTAATTTTATTTTTTGCTTAGAATTTTACTAAGTCTTTTCTTTTTATGGCTGAGCTCAATTTCTGTGGCTCGATGGACCAAATGTACAAAACAAACTGTACACGTTGAGTATATATTTGATACTGCTTTATTTCTTGTAAACCTATTCTATTTATACATTTTACAATTCTAAAAAGACTTATTTACAATAAGATAAAAATATCTTTATGACCTGACCCTTTCTGTGTTCAGCTGTGTGTTGTGTGTGGGAAAATAATCTTCCTTTTCGCAAGTGGACTGTATCTTGATTTTATTGCTTTATTTAAGATAACACACAGCTGCACACAGGACTATCTTTTATGTTCATTCTGTTTATGAACACCCGCCATCCAAAGGGAAAGGTAGATCCAACCCCATATGGTGGACAAGCGAACTATCGATCCGTAGAAGGAACTCTAGGAGCCTAGGAGGCTCTTCAATAGAGCAAAATTTAGCAACCTTTCGGCTGACTAGAAGATCAGTAAAAATGAATACAAAAATAGAACAACCTACGCAAAAAGAGCAGCCTGGCGCAACTTCTGCTCAGATATTGAGTGCACAAATGACGCAGCAAGGCTAAGAAAGGTCATGTCCAAGGTCCAAAATACCCCTAGTTTTCTTAGAAGACCTGATAACACATGGACTGTCTCATGCTCTGAGATTCTAGAGTCACTCATGAACACCCACTTTCCAGGGTGTTCTCAAATGACATCCCCAGAACGCGGAAACCCTAGCGCTAACGTTAGATCCAACATAGGAAATCTATTAGTAGATAATAGGAAGGTAATGTGGGAAATTTACTCATTCTCAGCATACAAATCTGCAGGTCCGGACGGTATCATTCCAATGATGCTCCAAAGTCCCAAAGACTTGATTGTGCCGATTCTAGTGGAAATATTCAGAGGTTGTCTAAACCTCACCTTTATTCCAACTAGTTGGAGGGAAATTAAAGTCATATTTATTCCCAAAGCCGGTAAGCCCTCACACACTGAGCCCAAAGAATTCAGACCAATAAGCCTATCCTCCTTTCTACTTAAGACTAGAAAGACTTATAGAAACGCACATCCGATCCAAACTGAATAACAATGTGATCTCTACAGCCCAACATACATATATAAAGGGCAAATCAGTAGAGACTGCACTTCATGAAGTAGTCAGAACCATTGAACAGTCAATCCAATATAAAGAGTACACGTTGGCTGCATTCCTCGACATAGAAGGGGCCTTCAACAATGTTGAATACAGTGTCATTCGCATGGCATTAAGTGCCATAAATATCGAGCCAACGCTGTCAAACTGGATCGACTCCATGCTCCAAACGAGAATAGTAAAAGCAGAAATGGGTGCAAGTACCCTAAAAGTCAAAACTTGTAGAGGTACACCTCAAGGAGGAGTGTTATCCCCGCTAATCTGGCTCCTAGTAGTAAACCAAATCCTGGTTAAACTTGACAGGAGCGGAATAAAAGCAGTAGTCTATGCCGATGACATCGTCATCATGACTTCGGGAAAATTCACAACCACCCTCTGTGAACTTCTTCAGACAGCTCTAAACAAGCTCACCAGCTGGGCAAAAAACTGTGGGCTAGACGTCAACCCTACAAAAACAGAACTTGTTCTGTTTACGAGAAAACGTAAAATTCCAGATATACTTCCTCCCTCCATTAATGGTATACCAATAAACTTATCTGGTACGGCAAAATATCTCAGAATTGTCCTTGATCGTAAACTTGACTGGAAAGAAAATTTAAAAGAAAGAGAAAGGAAAGCTCAAATCAAACCATTCACTAGATGTTGTTACACTTTCATTTCGTGATTAAACTAACTTTACGATGAATCGGAACTACTTGTCGCGATTGGATTTTCCGAATCCAATTAATAAAATAAAATAAAATAAACGAAAGTTAGAACGATTAAAAGAAATGCACAACCGGTGTGCCCCGAGGTAAACAGACGAAATGTCAAACGCGCTGATAAACTAAAAGTGTAACAGTCAGCAGGTAGGCTGCTGACACCACGGCTAAACTCAGCTGGGCTGGGTTCGTAAACAAAAAAAGTAAGCGTAGCGTAATAAAAGACGATCGCGAATACAATGACCGATTAAATAATAATTAAAAGAATGATAAATGTATTTTCCAAGTACCGGGTGTACTGGAAAAAGATGGGCGCCGGGAAATTTTATGGTGAAATTTCCAAACCACGAACTCGATGCTGAAATGTTAAAATATCAATTGAAATACGCAAGTTAAATTCCCAAAGGGATTTAAAGCTATTTATTGTTGTAAACTGTGTGTTGGGAAAACCGTACAAAAGTTGAATTAAAAACCCAAATCTTTTCAACAATAGAACTACAATTGGTAGACGGTTAGGGGAACCGTTTAAAAAGTAAACAAACGCAAGTAACCGGAGAATAAAACGTTAATTGCTCCTTCCCGACAAGATCAATTAATAAAAACTAAAAAGGGTCGCATGTCTCACAATTTTATTGAGAATTTACGAAGGCAAAGATCAACCAAAACTCTTTAACACAAGACTCACAAAAAACTAAAAACACTCTACTTATCTTTTCCTTTTGTAGTTATTAATTCCTCCTTCTATTTTCTAAATTTTCATCCCTCTGACGATATCTGCTTCTCCTTGAAATTTCTCCTTCCACTGACTCTTAACAATTTCCAAAATTTCTCTAAAACTTTCTGCTTAACAAAACTATTTCCAACTTTCACTTTTTTTAACTTTCTATTTCTCTTTATGAAATCGCAAAATCGCAAAAAGAACCACTTGTTGTTTTCTAGGTCAACCAGAAGTGGTTGATCTTGTCAGTTTGTCCTTTCTCGACTTTCAAATTCACCCACACATTCATACAATCGGCCAATCGTGTCTCGAGGTTTTCGGTCTCGGTTCTCTAGTGCATGCAGCCTTATGGCTGACAAGCACCTCCGTTGTCGAATTCCAGCGAGACCTTTCACTCGCACAATTTTCCAATCACATTGAACTGAAAAAGTTGTTGGGGGTTTGTTCCCAAAACTTATCCAGCTCATTAGTCGAGATCAGACCCCTCCCATAAAACATGTCGAGAAAAATGAAAGTTCCTGAAAGTTGAAAATAATACTTCTGGGCATTTTCCCAGTTACTCTACTATATATTCTTCTGAGTCAGGGGAAGGACAAAATTTTCTGTGTTACAACTTTTCGAAAATTGAAGAAGGAAGGAAAAGCTACTAAAACCAAAATGAACAACTTTACCCTATTCGGTGAATCTTTGCGCAGATTTGGGGAAAAAGGGAAAACTATTAACGTTTCATTCTTATGATTCGGTTTTACAATACTAAAAGTTAAATTTAGCGTGTTTACACTTGCAGCACTACGCTGCACAGTGTGTCTCATAACGAAGTATGGCGTTCACACGTGCCATTTCTATTGTTGTCCTCTGTGATATGTGTGATATGTATATGGATATGTATAGTGTTGTGTATGTGATATCCTGCGTGTGTAGTGTATGTAATGAGATGTGTGTATATGATGATGAGTGTAAAGATGATAGTTGTGATGATGATAAAGGGTGAATGATGGTATAAGTGAATGAATGTAAGCATGTGTAAATGATGATAATGATGTGAATGTCGATAAATGAGAATGATAATGTTAGTGACTGACGAAGTATGACATTCAATTTAAGTAGACGGTGTGCGAGTCTGCAGAGGCTTCTGACTCGACACACCAAACGCCGACACCAGTTCAGCTCATCCGCTGATTACGACATGCACCTATTTTGTCATTTGCTCAAAGCTATGTTTCGATCACATTGCTAAGAGCAAACAACGGAGAAATGATGGGACGAAGAAATGATAGGGAAGGGTTTGAGGAAAAGAGAGGGATATTGAAATGTTAATAACTAAATGTTAGAAAGGTTTTTGTTGCGGGAAAACTTACCGTAACAAATTCCACCCTTACCTACTAAAGAGAGAAACTGGGCTTTTCGAAAGAAGAGCCGAAGTAACAAGAAAAGAAAAGGTAAGACAACACAACCAAATGGAGCACACACTAGCAGACAACATAACCAAAACTCAATCGCTCCTGGCGAGAGTATGAGCACCGCACAGAGATTTTACTGCTGTCAGTATCTCTCTGCGAGCACATCCTTGCTACGCGACTACCTTACGCCCTCTCTTCAGGGTCGTCGGAATAATGTTTGAGGTCCTTGACATTCCACGTTCCTCGAGAGATCCATTGGCATCTTCGAGAACGTATGTCCAAGCCGAAACTCTTTTCTTCACCCGAAACGGGCCCAGAAACTTCGGTGCTAACTTTGCAGCGTAATAATTCGCTGTATCAGAAAGCACGAAGTTCCGTCGCCAAACCAACTCGTTTGGGAGGAACTGAACGTCCCTGCGTCGAAGGTTATATGTTTTCGCCGCCTTTTTAGACGCCGACTCTAACCTCATAGCTATCTGATCCCTAAGCTTCCTAAACTGTTCCCTACTGAAGTCCCTATCGCTATTCCTACTCTGGTCCCTATCACTATCCCTACTATTTTGAATGGGCGTCGTGGTGGAGGAACCAGCAAACGTCACCATTAACCTACCGAAATTCACGTAGTACGGTGAAACTCCTAAAACTTCATGCTGGGCCGTGCGAATACTAAACGCTACTTTCGCAAGTTGCGAGTCCCAGACCCTATGATTCTCTGACACATGAGCCCTAAGTGTAGTCTTTAAAATCTGATTAATACGTTCCGCGGGATTCGCTTGCGGATGGTAATGCGCGGTAAACCGTATCGACGAACCGTAGGCATCACACAACGTTTTCAGTTCCTTACTTTTGAACTGGGGACCGTTGTCGCTGATAACAAACTTTGGTACGCCGAACAACAAGAAGACATTGTCTTACAGCTGCTTGCAAACAGATTTTGCAGTAGCTGACCTTAAAGGGAACAAAAGCGGGAACTTAGTAAAATAATCTACAACTTTTAAAATATAAATAAAACCCCTACTCGACTTAGGTAATGGATAAACTAAGTCCACAAACACCATTTCCCAAGGGTCGGTAACCCCTTTCCTCTCCAACATCAACCCAGCCGGTTTCTCATTAATCGGCTTCACGCTTTGGCACACTTTACAAAACCTAACATATTTAGTAATATCTGACCTCATCTTAGGCCAGTAATACTTCTCTCCTATCCTAGCAAATGTTTTCTTTACCCCCATATGCCCTGCTAATGGATGGTCATGATTATCAAATAAAATCTTTTTCCTATCTTCCCTACCTACTACTAATTTCCATTCACTACTACTGTCATGGACTATCACATGACTTGACCTAACAAACTTATAAAACTTTCCATCTTCTACCCTCCACGCTGGAAAAGACAACGGTTTCTTTTCCACCTCCGATATCATTTTTCCAATCCAAGGGTCGGTTGTTGGCTCGGAAATCCCAGAAAAAACTGGCACACTCCTGGAGAGCAAGTCCGGCACTATATGATCCTTCCCTTTACGATGGATGATATCGAAGTCAAACTGCTGCATACGTACAGCCCAACTCACCAGCCTTCCCGCTGGATCATTCAACTTGCTAAGCCAAATCAAAGAGTAGTGATCGGTAATTACCGACAACATAACTCCCTCCAGATAAGGCCGCAACTTTTCTATCGCCCACAAAACTGCCAGGCACTCTTTCTCTGTGGTCGAATAATTTCGCTCACACCAATTTAGTGATCTGCTCAAATAGCAAATCACCTTCTCACCATCCTCGAAGGTCTGACTCAAAACAGCCCCGATCCCGAAATCAGAAGCATCCGTTTGAACGACAAACGGCTTCGAAAAATCAGGACAGGTCAAAGTGGGTGCTGCCACTAAACAGTCCTTAGCTTTCCTAAAGCTTTCCTCACAAGTGCTACTCCACTCAAACTTCTTGTTTTTCCTAAGTAAATCGGACAACGGCTTCACCAGACTCGCAAAGTTTGGTATAAATCGCCTTTACCAGGACACCGTGCCGATAAAACTCCTAACCTCTTTAATATTCTTTGGCGATGGAATCCCTAACATGCTTTCTATTTTCTCCGGATCCATGTGTAAACCATTGCGGTCTACAACATAGCCTAAGAACTTCAGAGATGGACTAAAGAAATTACATTTGTCCCTACCAACTTTTAAACCTGATTTAATAAGTCTTCTGAAGACTTCTTCTAAAATCTCCATATGCTTCTCAAATGTGTCTGTGACGATAATGATATTATCCAGATACACGAAGACATATGGTTCTAACTAGGGTCCTAAAACATTATCTATAAATCTTTGCCAAGTTGCGGGAGCATTATGCAACCAGAACGGCATTCGCAAAAACTGAAACAGACTGCGGCCAGGTACCGTAAAGGCAGTATACTTTCTTGACTCTTTTTCCATCGGAATCTGCCAATAGGCCGACTTGATGTCCAAAGATGACGAGAATTTCGCGTTATTCAGCTTATCCAGGATAGCTGTTATGTATGGAAGGGGGTACGCATCCCTGTCTGTAGCCACATTCAACTTCCTAAAATCTACACAAAAGCTATACGTACCATCCTTCTTCTTAATCATGACAATGGGTGAAGCCCATGGACTGTTAGATTTTTCTATAACCCCCTCTGCTAGCATTTCTTCTAACTTCTTATCTATGAAAGTCTGAATGGCATGAGATACCGGATAATACCTCTGCTTAATGGGTTCAGCTTTCATCCTAATCTTGTGCTCCACCATCTGTGTGCACCCTAATCCTTCAGGCATTTCTTTAAATGTCCTGTCCAAAAATCTTTCTAACTGTTGCTTTTCTACCTCTCCTACCTCAGTCAAATGCTCAGAATGGGAAATCGAATCCAACGAATTCTGATTCGAAAATTCCCATTCCCCTGATTGTAAATCCGGGACTATTCCCGCTAAAGCCCAAAAATCGGCTCCTAAAATCAGATTCTGAGGAAGATGAGGTATAACTAAACACCCTACTAAAACTACCTTGCCTTTAATTATAATTGGAAGTGAAACTTCACCTTCCACCTGCACTCCTGCACCATCAGCTAAACTAACACTACCTACCTTGCAAGTGCCTGACTTTATACCTAAGCCCTGTAAAATTTTCCATCCATCCCTACATATGATAGTGCGAGATGTGCCCGAATCCAAAAGTCCTACTAACCTAGTCACGTAAATACTAACACCTACGTATGGTTTCTTGTCCCTACCTACGTGCTCAAGCACGAAACTCAAATTAACTTTCTCCGACTGGTTACCAGTAGGCAACCCCGACGCATTTAACGGCGCTCTCGTCCTACTGACCCGAGAGTGCGTCTGCAGTTTCCCGAACACTGAGGGCAGTTACCCTTCGTAACTCCCAAAACATCGTTACCCAAAACATCGCCTAACAGCAGAACATCTATTTGCAAGATGGCCTTCTCCATTGCAAATAAAACACCTATACGAACTTGAGGAGTTGACGGGCGGACGAGATTGGGTGTTGTCCTCAACAACCGCAACTCTCCTTACAGCCGCCTCGCTGAAACAAAATTCGAGTTACGACTCGACTCCTGCACGACCTGTCGAGTTCGATTGTTTCCTTCAACAACCGAAACTCTTGGGGGCTCGACTCCTACATAAGCCAGATCCGGCTCAAGTAGGTTCCTACTTCTACTGTTGGGCGGTAGAACGTATGATTCCACGTTTGCCCTGACGAATTCCAAATTGCGCCCTAATCTAACCATCTCGGAAACGCTAGCCGGATTAGCCAATCCGAGCTGCGTCTGGTAGAAAGGGGTCAGATTTTTTTTAATCATTCCTAACTTCCTACCCTCCAAGATGGGTTCGGAAAGCCTTCCAAACATATTTTGCATTGTCGCCACAAAGACTCCGATGGATTCATCTCGGCCTTGTGTACGACGCCTAATCTCATCTAACAAAAGATCATCATAATTTGGTGGCAAAAACTCCTGCTTCAACTCGCTGTTCTGGCCACGAACCTATCGAAACCCTTACTGCCCCAAACCATATCAATGCACTACCTTCAAACAAATCTGCTGCCGACCGCAACAGCTTTGCTTCCGTCACTCCACGAGCCTGACGGATCTCCTCAACCGTCTCCAGGAATGCGTTCACCGAAGCTCCACAACGCTCTCCGGCGAACTTCACATCCCACTTAGCTAAGTTCTCAAACCTCTCGCTAACATAAACCGTTTCTCTACTATCGATTTCCCTACTCTCATCTACCCTATTAACATTCATATCCCTACTTAAAATGTCTTCCCTCATTCCAGTCTCTAATGAAACTGGTCCTAAAGCTGGTGCTGTTGATGTTGATGTTGATGTTGTTGTTGTTGATACTGTTGATGCTGCTACTGTTGTTGATGCTGATGCTGCTGATGTTGATTGCAATGTCGCTGGTCCTGCCGCTGAAGCTCTCAGACTATCGGTTGATAGCTGACTGCCATCATCCATCACCCCTCCTACTTCTTCAGAATCTAGGACTTCCTCGAAGTCCGCTAATGCCATGATGAGTTTATTCTTCAACTCTAACCTCAATTTCTCCTGTTCGCCATCTTCTGGCTGCGACCTATCTAGCCAAGCTATACCCCACTCTACCTTAACTAAACTCTTCAAATACTCCCTAGACTTCCTCGACTTCGGTTTCATCTCTAAAATTTTCCCTATCTCTCCTAACTTATTCTCAACCGCTTCATAATCCTGTTCAGAAAAGGATACTGTGCGGGAGTACCTTAAGAACCCCTACGTTCTAATAATTTTGCACCACGAAGTGATCGTCGCATTTCGTCTACGGTGCCTACCTCTAACCACCTACAATCCATCTCATAAGCAAGCTCATCTTGCGCTAACCTATAAATATCCATTATAACAATAAAAATTCAAAACTAAATATCAAGATAAGATCAAAAAAAACTATGGGGAGTTATAATCAAAACTATAAGTTCCTACTCCTTTCAAAAAAAAACAATAAAGGAAAATAGTACCAAAAAATACTTTAAGAAAATAAAATAACTAAAAGTATCAAAAAAATAAAATATACCTCTACGGCAACACCAAACGAAAATTGGTTGCTGCACACAATAAGGTAAAAATTTAACATTCACACAAGTGTGAGAGAGAAAAATATATTATTTAATTAAAACACAATCCACAATAACAAAATAAAATGGCAGACAAAAAAATATTTCCACAAAACTATTTTTTTTTAACACCCGAGATTTTTAGAAATCTCCAAAGAGAAACACAAAAGAACAAAAAAGAAAAACACCTACTTGGATGGATCTGTGAATACAGACCGTAGACAATTCCTCAATAATATGTAATTTCCCACGGATGCGCTGTTTACCAAAAGATCACGCAGCCAAACAAACTCGCACTTTATTTCACAATTTCCACAGCAATTCACCTAAAGAAAAACAACAAAAGTAAAAAGTTCTTTCACAAGGAAAACTAAAAACAATAAAAAATAAAATTAACACCAAAAGATATTCACTTCCTTAACAAATAATATACACAGGTACCAAGTACCAACAATATGCATAAAATGCACTATGTATGTACAAATGTATGTACAATCACACTCAATGTTTGGAAAATTTTCCACTAGATTTGCCCCACGTTGGGCGCCAATTTGTTACAGTTTTATTTCGCGATTTAACTAACTTTACGATGAATCGGAACTACTTGTCGCGATTGGATTTTCCGAATCCAATTAATAAAATAAAATAAACGAAAATTAGAACGATAAAAAGAAATGCACAACCGGTGCGCCCCGAGGTAAACAGACGAAATGTCCAACGCGCTGATAAACTAAAAGTGTAACCGTCAGCAGGTAGGTTGTTGACACCACGGCTAAACTCAGCTGGGCTGGGTTCGTAAACAAAAAAAGTAAGCGTAGCGCAATAAAAGACGATCGCGAATAAAATGACCGATTAAATAATAATTAAAAGAATGATAAAAGTATTTTCCAAGTACCGGGTGTACTGGAAAAAGATGGGCGCCAGGAAATTTTATGGTAAAATTTCCAAACCACGAACTCGATGCTGAAATGTTAAAATATCAATTGAAATACGCAAGTTAAATTCCCAAAGGGATTTAAAGCTATTTATTGTTGTAAACTGTGTGTTGGGAAAACCGTACAAAAGTTGAATTAAAAACCCAAATCATTTCAACTATAGAACTACAATTGGTAGACGGTTAGGGGAACCGTTTAAAAAGTAAACAAACGCAAGTAACCGGAGAATGAAACGTTAATTGCTCCTTCCCGACAAGATCAATTAATAAAAACTAAAAAGGGTCGCATGTCTCATAATTTTATTGAGAATTTACGAAGGCAAAGATCAACCAAAACTCTTTATCACAAGACTCACAAAAAAAACTAAAAACACTCTACTTATCATTTCCCTTTGTAGTTATTAATTTCTCCTTCTATTTTCTAAATTTTCGTCCCTCTGACGATATCTGCTTCTCCTTGAAATTTCTCCTTCCACTGACTCTACAATTTTCAAAGCTTTTCTAAAAATTTTAAAACTGCTGACTTATCAACAAAACTATTTTTCAAACTATCTTCAAATTTCACTCTTAAACTTTCTTTTTCTCTTTTTACAATTTCAAATTCGCCAAAAAAACACTTGACGTCAACAAAGAAGTGGTTGATCTTGTCAGTTTGTCCTTTCTCGACTTTCAAATTCACCCACACATTCATACAATCGGCCAATCGTGTCTCGAGGTTTTCGGTCACGGTTCTCTAGTGCATGCAGCCTTATGGCTGACAAGCACCTCCGTTGTCGAATTCCAGCGAGACCTTTCACTCGCACAATTTTTTAATCACATTGAACTGAAAAAGTTGTTGGGGGTTTGTTCCCAAAACTTATCCAGCTCATTAGTCGAGATCAGACCCCTCCCATTATACATGTCGAGAAAAATGAAAGTTCCTGAAAGTTGAAAATAATACTTCTGGGCATTTTCCCAGTTACTCTACTTGTTTGGGATTCAACATTGCGATCCTCAACTGAATCATGCAGATCACCCTACATTTCTTTTTACATGTCTTAAAGTCAATTAAAATTTATGTTAACTTCATGTTAAGAGTACTTTCGCTCTTAAACTCTCTTAAATTACATAATTAGTTAAATCATTTCATATTTCGCTTTAAATCTTATTCGTATCAAAAGACTTGTCATGTCTTGTGTGTTATCAATCAGTTTAATCGTTTAATCTTTAAAAGAGAACAAATGTAATGGGCAAAGGTGTCGGTACCAATTTAGTATGGATTGATCAACACTCGTTCACTTGGATCGTGACAGCAGCCGACACCACACCTTTGGCCAGAAATTCAACTTTGGATAAGTATCAATCATCAAAGAAATAAATCTATAGTTAATATATTGTACTTAATTTTCGTTCTCTGGTAACCTTTCTTTAATAGTGTGGTTTTGATTCAAGGCAGTTTTTATTAAAATTTTCTATTTGCTTTGGGGTCTGTAATCTCGTTCATGAACCACCTTCGACTTTTGGAGTTCTATCAGCGGACTTATAAAATTTCAAGAGAATTCAAAAACATGTGGTCCTTCGGTAGCCGAATTAATAATTGAATCGGTGGATTAATATCGGGTTAAGCAAAAAATTTGGAAAAAGTGCGTGATTAATATTTTAATTGAAAAAACCTCGTGGTTTCCTCGTGGCGTTGTAGGCTTAGAACTATATACATATATTTTTCTACAATACATATATGCACAAGAAATATATATATACGTGGACATTTAATCATTATAGTTGTTAAAACCTGAGCAAATTCCAATAGTTTCCTTCATATTTCCACCTAGAAAAAAAAAAAACTTTATTTGTGAAATATGAACGCTCTGAAACAGAAACGTGATGTTGCAAAGGCCACGCTTACGCGCGGGGTTGAATTTATAGCTTCCATTCAACAGGCGACATCGTTGAGCTTGTTAGAGATTCGTTTAAATAGAGTAATTGAAGCGTGGCAAGAATTTACTACTCTGCATTATGAATGCCTTCAGCTTGTAGAAGAAGATGAAGTCGAAGAGTTTAATGCTGATTTCGCGATATACGAAGACAAGTATTTTGAAGTGCACGCGGGATTGACTGACGCGATACGCGAAAGAACATTAAGTAGTCCCAATCAGTCCGCACTTGAACGCATCGTGGATGAGTAGAACCAATTTCTGAAATCATTAAGCTCGTCTCAGAAAACTCCGGGAGATCTTAAATTGCCACGAATAGTGATTCCGAAATTTTCTGGTGACTATAAGGACTGGCCATCCTTTCGTGATTTGTTTTTGGGCTCAGTAGACATTAACGAAAAATTAACACCTACTCATAAATTTCAATATCTGAAATCTTTTTTGACCGGGAATGCTGCCGATCTCATCCAACATATTAAGGTTTCAGACGCAAACTATACTGAAGCTTGGGATAGGCTGGAAAAGCGGTTTGATCGGTGTAATTTAACTGTTCAGTCGTTTGTTCAGACATATTTGTCTCTTCCGTCAATTAACGGGCCAAATCTACAAACGCTTCGAAAGATAACGGATGGTGCGGATGAGGTGATTCGGGGCTTAAATGCATTATCGAAAAATAGTCGGGATCCGTGGCTTATTTTCATTCTGCTCAATAAACTCGACAATGAAACGAAGCAGGCTTGGGCAGAAGAAGTCGGTGCGCGTGAAGATATGACAATTTTGCAGCTCATTGAATTTCTTGAGCGAAGATGCGATGCATTAGAGTCGTGCCATTCTCTGAGCCACGTGTCAATACCTCGTGGAAAACACGTCGGGTCCGTTCGTGCGCTGGTAGCTAAGCCGTCGGATGCTAATTTGCAATGTACGTTATGTAAAAGTAATCACCATTTATATCAGTGCGCAAAGTTTCTTGAGTTAGACATTCCAGCGCGTAGAAACGTTATTAAAACCAACTCGATTTGTTTTAACTGCCTTCGCTCTGGTCACACAGTTAAAAAATGCCATTCAACATATCGCTGTCGGGTGTGCAAAGCTCGCCACCATTCCTTAGTTCATCAGGATGGGCCAAATAACAATCCTCAATCGGGGGCCCCTTCGTCCTTTACAAACCAATCGCCGTCGTTCGCAGATTCAATTCAAACTCAGTCCTTGGGGACTTCAACATCGTATGCTAGTACACCATTACCCGTGATCAGCAATCATTCGCGCGAAATTGACATTCGAAAACAAACAGTTTTACAGACAATCATCGCTCAGTTAAAAAATAATCAAAGCCAGCTCACTAACGTTCGGGTTTTATTGGACACTGGGTCTCAATCATCATTCGTATCTGAGGCATGCGTTCAAAAACTGGGACTTCAACGAGAGCATGCTCGAATCCCAGTATTAGGATTAGGTTCAAAGGAAGCTGGGCATACTAGGGGATTAGTGTCTTTGAATCTTATTTCTCGCCTTGACTCCGTTCGTTTATCTGTAGATGCTCTTGTGTTGAGTAAGCTGACTTCGAATCTACCATCTAAACCGTTTGATATATCAACCTGGAAATATATATCTAAATTAGATCTGGCTGATCCCAGCTTCAATGTTCCTGGTGCAGTTGATATCATTCTTGGTGCTGATAAGGTTTGGTCTATCTTAAAGTCCGAACAAGTTATTGGGCCAGAAGGCAACCCTATCGCACAGGGTAGTACTTTCGGTTGGGTGATCTCGGGCGAATTCATTGATTCAAATAATCGAAACACCGTGTTGTCTTCATTTCATTCGTCCATTGATGTTGACGCTCTTCTTCAGCGGTTCTGGGAGCTGGAGGAAATCTCTACTATCCAACCACAGGAAACGTTTAAAGATCCAGCTGAACAGCATTTCCAAAAAACATTTTGTCACGCTTCTGATGGCAAATACGTGGTCTCACTTCCATTCAAAACCGAATTACCACAGTTTAAAGACACGCTGCAGGCAGCGGTTTCACGGTTGCATTCGATGGAGCGTAGGTTTCGATCTAATCCATATTCACAATTCATGCAAGAATACCTCGAATAAGGTCACATGGAACTTATACCTCGTGGTGATATTCAAGGAAACGAGTCGTATCAATTTTATTTACAGCATCACGCTGTTTTCAAGCCGGAAAGCTCGACTACGAAGCTTCGAGTCGTTTTTGACGGATCGGTAAAAGATTCTATCGGGAAATCGTTGAATAGCCAATTGTTAGTCGGTCCGCCTATACAACGAGATCTAATTGGGGTGTGTCTTCGGTTTCGACAACATCGTTTTGTGTTTACCGCCGACATTGTCAAAATGTTCCCACAGATATGGGCTTGCGAAAAGGACTGTGACTACCAACGTATCGTGTGGCGGCTAAATTCAAATAATCCAATCGAACATTATCGCTTACGAACCGTAACGTATGGTACTGCGTCGGCGCCATTTTATCGGTACGCGTTCTTCAACAACTCGCCGAAGAATATAAAACGGTTTATCCAGCTGCAGCGCGAATCTTGCAGAGTGACGTCTACGTTGATGACATTATGACAGGCGGAGATTCGATCCAAAATGTGTTAGATCTGCAATCTGAACTCATCTCGCTATTATCAAAAGCTCGCCTTCAACTTCGTAAATGGAGCTCCAACTGTTGGGCTCTACTAGCTGGGCAGAATCCTGAAGACTGCGAGTATTCTTTCGTGGATCCGGAACGTTCGCAGTCATTTGTAAAGGTTTTGGGAATGTACTGGAATCCTGCTTCTGATATGTATTCTTATCGTCTAACACTCTCCAAACCATGTCCTTCGATTACTAGAAGAATGTTGCTTTCTGAAATTGCGAGTATTTTTGATCCTCTAGGACTGTTAGCACCTTCAGTCATTTTTTTTAAGATACTTTTTCAGAATCTCTGGTCGTCTAAGCTGAATTTGGGCTGGGATGATCCTCTACCGCCCGATCTATTGGGAAAATGGTTAAACTATCGTGAAAACCTGCCGTGTTTTGAAAAGATTTGTGTTCCGCGTAATGTGTTTTTATCTGGAGAAACAATTGAGCTTCATGGCTTCTCAGACGCTTCATCGCTAGCTTAGACCGCAGTCGTTTACGCCCTCTCAAAATCGTCGGATGGAAAAGTGAAAGTTGTCATTTTGGCTGCTAAGACAAAGGTTGCCCCACTTAAGCCGGTTTCTATACCTCACCTTGAACTCTGTGGTGCGGTTTTGCTTGCTCGTTTAATAGCATTGATTAAATCTTCGGTAAATATTAAAATTCACAGAACAGTCGCTTGGTGCGATTCTGAAATCGTTTTGCACTGGCTCTCATCGCATCCACGTCGATGGGCTACCTTTGTAGCCAACAGAACCGCCGCTATTTTAGAAACAGTATGCAGGTCATCCTGGCGACATGTGCCGTCTGAATCAAATCCAGCTGATTGTGCTTCGCGGGGTGTGCTACCTTCAGATCTTTTTAATCACAATCTCTGGTGGAATGGTCCATCTTGGCTATACTATCCAGAAGAGTGTTGGCCAAAATCGAAACTTATCCTGAATACTACCGGTGTGGAATCCGGTCAATTGGAGGAGAGATCAGTCGCAAGGCGTGCACTCATCACGTCGTTTGATGGGCATGTCTTGAACGAGCTGATAGATAAGATCTCTAGCTGGAATCGTCTACAACGAGTTGTCGCTTACATTTTCAGGTATATCTCAAATCTTCAACCAAAACTTAAGCCTCGAGCTGTTCATGGTTTGTGTTACGCTGAAATTCAAAAGGCAAGGATAGCTATTATAAAATTTATTCAGCTAAAATTCTTCGAAGATGACATCCTTCATTTGCAAAGTAAAGACCAATTACCCGCTAATTCAAAACTTCTGAGGTTCGCTGCGTTTTTGGATAATGATGGACGGCTTCGCGTCGGTGGACGCATCAAAAATGCAAGCGTATCATATAATATTAAACATCCGATCATTTTGCCCAAATCTAATCTGATATCTAACCATGTTATTCTAGACTATCACCATCGATACTTACATGCAGGGGTATCAGAGACGTTCGCGTTCATCCGACAACAATTTTGGATCATGGGTAGCCGAAACCTCATTCGCTAAATTATTCAAAGTTGCAAAATTTGTTTTATGCAACGCAGAGGGAACAGCCAGCAACTGATGGGTGACCTGCCGTCATATCGCATCCAACCCAATCGCCCCTTTACCAACGCAGGCTGTGACTATGCCGGGCCTCTCAAAATCAAATTATCTCGATGCCGTAACGCTAAAACTTCAAAAGGCTACATAGCTCTGTTCGTGTGCATGTCCACCAAAGCTATACATCTGGAACTGGTCAGTGACCTCACCACAGAAGCCTTCATCGCCGCCCTGCGTAGATTTATCTCGCGTCGTGGCAAATGCACAAACATCTACAGTGACAATGGGACGAATTTTCAAGGAGCTCGGCGTATTCTCACCAACATGCACAGATTGTTGATGGCACAACATCACAATGATCTCATCACTGCTGACCTAGCCAAGGATGGTATAACTTGGCATTTCATCCCTCCTTCTGCGCCACACTTTGGCGGTTTATGGGAGGCTGGCGTTAAGTCAGTTAAACTGCACTTGCGTCGTGTTATTGGATATACAATTTTAACTTTTGAAGAACTATATACTCTTTTAACACAAATAGAAGCCGTATTAAATTCTCGTCCTTTATGTTCTTTGTCTGACGTTGATTTAAATCCATTAACCCCAGCACATTTCCTTATAGGTGAACCACTCACAGCCGTGCCAGAGCCGAGTCTTATTAGAACTCCAATCAACCGCCTCTCGCATTGGAATCACATCCAGAGCATGGTCCAAGGATTTTGGAAGCGATGGCACAACGAGTATCTTACAACTCTGCAGGAGCGACCAAAGTGGCAAAGGAGCAATCACAATTATCAACCTGGGGAATTAGTGGTTATCAAAGAACCCAACCTTCCACCATCGAAATGGGTCTTGGGCCGAATCGTTTCAGTCAACCCTGGCCAAGATCAAAGGGTACGAGTTGTTACGGTGCGAACAGGAACAGGAGAATTCGTTCGCCCCATAACAAAATTAGCTTTGCTACCGATGTCCTGAAACTCGTTCCAGGGGCGCCGGGATGTTTGGGATTCAACATTGCGATCCTCAACTGAATCATGCAGATCACCCTACATTTCTTTTTACATGTCTTAAAGTCAATTAAAATTTATGTTAACTTCATGTTAAGAGTACTTTCGCTCTTAAACTCTCTTAAATTACATTATTAGTTAAATCATTTCATATTTCGCTTTAAATCTTATTCGTATCACAAGACTTGTCATGTCTTGTGTGTTATCAATCAGTTTTAAAAGAGAACAAATGTAATGGGCAAAGGTGTCGGTACCAATTTAGTATGGATTGATCAACACTCGTTCACTTGGATCGTGACAGCTACCACACCTTTGGCCAGAAATTCAACTTTGGATAAGTATCAATCATCAAAGAAATAAATCTATAGTTAATATATTGTACTTAATTTTCGTTCTCTGGTAACCTTTCTTTAATAGTGTGGTTTTGATTCAAGGCAGTTTATATTAACATTTTCTATTTCCTTTGGGGTCTGTAATCTCGTTCATGAACCCCCTTCGACTTTTGGAGTTCTATCAGCGGACTTATAAAATTTCAAGAGAATTCCAAAACACTACTATATATTCTTCTGAGTCAGGGGAAGGATAAAATTTTCTGTGTTACAACTTTTCGAAAATTGAAGAAGGGAGGAAAAGCTACTAAAACCAAAATGAACAACTTTACCCTATTCGGTGAATCTTTGCGCAGATTTGGGGAAAAAGGGAAAACTATTAACGTTCTTATGATTCGGTTTTACAATACTAAAAGTTAAATTTAGGGTGTTTACACTTGCAGCACTACGCTGCACAGTGTGTCTCATAACGAAGTATGGCGTTCACACGTGCCATTTCTATTGTTGTCCTCTGTGATATGTGTGATATGTGTATGGATGTGTATAGAGTTGTGTATGTGATATCCTGCGTGTGTAGTGAGTGTAATGAGATGTGTGTATGATGATGAGTGTAAAGATGATAGTTGTGATGATAAAGGGTGAATGATGGTATAAGTGAATGAATGTAAGCATGTGTAAATGATGATAATGATGTGAATGTCAGTAAATGAGAATGATAATGTTAGTGACTGACGAAGTATGACATTCAATTTAAGTAGACGGTGTGCGAGTCTCCAGAGGCTTCTGGCTCGACACACCAAACGCCGACACCAGTTCAGCTCATCCGCTGATTACAACATTCACCTATTTTGTCATTTGCTCAAAGCTATGTTTCGATCACATTGCTAAGAGCAAACAACGAAGAAATGATGGGGCGAAGAAATGATAGGGAAGGGTTTGAGGAAAAGAGAGGGATATTGAAATGTAAATAACTAAATGTAAGAATGATTTTTGTTGCGGGAAAATTTACCGTAACAATGTATACATCCATTCTTAGTACACGCCACAAGACTATGGAACTCTCTACCAGTGACTATTAAAAAAATAATAAATGCTAAAAATTTTGAAAATGCCCTTGCTTCCCACTTCTCACAGCAACCATGAAATTTTAAACAGGCTCTTTTTTGTATTCGTTCTTTTTTCACTGTTCTTTTTCTATATTTCTACTCTATATATTTTATTCTATATTCTATTCTTCTCTTTATTCTATTCTACTCTAAAAAACCATTATGTATTATTTTGTGTAATTAATTTTGTTGAATAAGTGAAATTGTTATTTACTACCCAATATTAGGTACTATAAAAGACTAAGTCTTATTTGTACATTTGAATTGTTAATAAATTGAATTGAAATTGAATTGAATAATAAGACCAATCCTCACATATGCCTGTCTAGTCTGGTGGACATCATTAGAGAAGGCTTCAAACCTTAAGACCATAACCAAAATCCAAAGGCTTGCATGCATTGGCTCAACTAGTGCCATGAGAACAACACCAACTGCAGCTCTGGAAACCTTCCTGTCGCTAGCCCCCTAGATCTTTTTACTAAGGAGATGGCGGCCAAAAGCGCACTGCGAATCAAACAATGCAACAATTGGAAAACAGGCATATCAGGCCATAGAACCATCATGAACCATACAGATATAGACATTCAAACAGACTATACCCCCCTCATATTGACTTCAATCCAGTGGCCCTAACAGTCTTTCCGACAAGAGAAAGATGGGAGGAAAACAGGGTTATAAAAGGAAATCACATTTCCGTCTTCACAGATGGTTCCAAAACGGACGAAGGGGTAGGGTCAGGTATCTTCTCAGACTACCCCACCATGAATAGATCAATAAAGCTTCCCGACTTCTGCAGTGTCTTTCAGGCAGAAGTATTCGCAGTGTGCGAAGCCGCGAAGCACCTAGCTACGCAAAACCTGATCAACAAAAATATTGACTTCTTTATAGACAGTCAAGCTGCCAATAAAGCTAAGTTGTCAAAAAGTGATATCAAAGTTGAGGAACGAACCTTATTTCGTTTTCCATTAGTCGTTCGAAGGCCTTCTGAACGCTTCTCATTGGCATCAAATGACAGTTCCTCTCCTGGAAAGAATTTGGTGGCAAAAACTCCAGCTTCAACTCGCTGACTAGTTCTGGCCACGAACCTATCGAAACCCTTACTGCCCTAAGCCATATCAATGACCTACCTTAAACAAATCTGATGCCGACCGCGACAGCTTTGCTTCCGTCACTCCACGAGCCTGATGGATCTCCTCAACCCTCTCCAGGAATGCGTTTACCGAAGCTCCACAACGCTCTCCGGTGAACTTCACATCCCACTTAGCTAAGTTCTCAAACCTCTCGCTAACATAACCCCTTTCTCTACTATCGATTTCCCTACTCTCATCTACCCTATTAACATTAATATCCCTACTTAAAATTTCTTCCCTCATTCCAGTCTCTAATGAAACTGGTCCTAAAGTTGGTGCTGTTGATGTTGATGTTGATGTTGTTGTTGCTGATGCTGTTGATGCTGACACTGTTGTTGATGTTGATGCTGCTGCTGTTGACTGCAATGGCGCTGGTCCTACCGCTGAAGCTCTCAGACTATCGGTTGATAGCTGACTGCCATCATCCATCACCCCTCCTACTTCTTCAGAATCTAGGACTTCCTCGAAGTCCGCTAATGCCATGATGAGTTCATTCTTCAACTCTAACCTCAATTTCTCCTGTTCGCCATCTTCTGGCTGCGACCTATCTAACCAAGCTATACCCCACTCTACCTTAACTAAACTCTTCAAATACTCCCTAGACTTCCTCGACTTCGGTTTCATCTCTAAAATTTTCCCTATCTCTCCTAACTTATTCTCAACCGCTTCATAATCCTGTTCAAAACTTAATGGATATTGTGCGGGAGTACTTTAAGAACCCCTACGTTCTAATAATCTTGCACCACGAAGTGATCGTCGCATTTCGTCTACGGTGCCTACCTCTAACCCTCTACAATTTATCTCATAAGCAAGCTCATCTTGCGCTAACCTATAAATATCCATTATAACAATAAAAATTCAAAACTAAATATCAAGATAAAATCAAAAAAACTATGGGGAGAATGAAATCAACTCAAAAAAAAGTTATAATCAAAACTATAAGTTCCTACTCCTTTCAAAAACAAACAATAAAAAAATAGTACCAAAAAATACTTTAAGAAAATAAAATAACTAAAAGTATCAAAAAAATAAAATATACCTCTACGGCAACACCAAACGAAAATTGGTTGCTGCACACAATAAGTTAAAAATTTAACACTCACACAAGTGTGAGAGAGAAAAATATATTATTTAATTAAAACACAATCCACAATAACAAAATAAAATGGCAGACAAAAAAATATTTCCACCAAATTATTTTTTTTTAACACCCAAGATTTTTAGAAATCTCCAAAGAGCAACACAAAAGAACAAAAAAGAAAAACACCTACTTGGATGGATCTGTGAATACAGACCAACTTTACGATGAATCGGAACTATTTGTCGCGATTGGATTTTCCGAATCCAATTAATGAAATAGAATAAACGAAAGTTAGAACGATTAAAAGAAATGCACAACCGGTGTGCCCCGAGGTAAACAGACGAAATGTCAAACGCGCTGATAAACTAAAAGTGTAACAGTCAGCAGGTAGGCTGCTGACACCACGGCTTGACTCAGCTAGGCTGGGTTCGTAAACAAAAAAGTAAGCGTAGCGCAATAAATGACGATCGCGAATAAAATGACCGATTAAATAATAATTAAAAGATTGATAAAAGTATTTTCCAAGTACCGGGTGTACTGGAAAAAGATGGGCGCCGGGAAATTTTATGGTGAAATTTCCAAACCACGAACTCGATGCTGAAATGTTAAAATATCAATTGAAATAAGCAAGTTAAATTCCCAAAGGGATTTAAAGCTATTTATTGTTGTAAACTGTGTGTTGGGAAAACCGTACAAAAGTTGAATTAAAAACCCAAATCTTTTCAACTATAGAACTACAATTGGTAGACGGTTAGGGGAACCGTTTAAAAAGTAAACAAACGCAAGTAACCGGTCTCACAATTTTATTGAGAATTTACGAAGGCAAAGATTAATTAAAACTCTTTATCACAAGACTCACACAAAAACTAAAAACACTCTACTTATCTTTTCCTTTTGTAGCTATTAATTCCTCCTTCTATTTTCTAAATTTTCGTCCCTCTGACGATATCTGCTTCTCCTTGAAATTTCTCCTTCCACTGACTCTACAATTTTCAAAGCTTTTCTAACAATTTTAAAACTGACTAATCAACAAAACTATTTTTCAAACTATCTTCAAATTTCACTCTTAAACTTTCTTTTTCTCTTTTTACAATTCATACAATTTTTTTTTACAATTTTACAATCTCATACAATCGGCCAATCGTGTCTCGAGGCTTTCGGTCACGGTTCTCTAGCGCATGCAGTCTTATGGCCGACAAGCACCTCCGTTGTCGAATTCCAGCGAGACCTTTCACTCGCACAACTTTCTAATCACATTGAACTGAAAAAGTTGTTGGGGGTTTGTTCCCAAAACTTATCCAGCTCATTAGTCGAGATCAGACCCCTCCCATAAAACATGTCGAGAAAAATGAAAGTTCCTGAAAGTTGAAAATAATACTTCTGGGCATTTTCTTTGTTACTCTATTATTTATTCTACTGAGTCAGGGGAAGGATAAAATTCTCTGTGTTACAACTTTTCGAAAATTGAAGAAGGGAGGAAAAGCTACTAAAACCAAAATGAACTACATTACCCTATTCGGTGGATCTTTGCACAGATTTGGGAAAAAGGGAAAACTATTAACGTTTCATTCTTATGATTCGGTTCTACAATACTAAAAGTTAAATTTAGGGTGTTTAAACTTGCAGCACTACGCTGCACAGTGTGTCTCATAACGAAGTATGGCGTTGACACGTGCCATTTCTATTGTTCTCCTCTGTGATATGTGTGATATGTGTATGTATGTGTATAGTGTTGTGTATGTGATATCCTGCGTGTGTAGTGTATGTAATGAGATGTGTGTATGATGATGAGTGTAAAGATGATAGTTGTGATGATAAAGGGTGAATGATGGTATAAGTGAATGAATGTAAGCATGTGTAAATGATGATAATGATGTGAATGTCGATAAATGAGAATGATAATGTTTATAAGTGACGTCTCCAGAGGCTTCTGGCTCGACACACCAAACACCGACACCAGTTCAGCTCATCCGCTGATTACGACATGCACCTATTTTGTCGTAATTCGATCACATTGCTAAGAGCAAACAACGGAGAAATGATGGGACGAAGAAATGATAGGGAAGGGTTTGAGGAAAAGAGAGGGATATTGAAATGTAAATAACTAAATGTAAGAATGGTTTTTGTTGCGTTAAAATTTACCGTAACAATGTATACATCCATAATAAGACCAATCCTCACATATGCCTGTCTAGTCTGGTGGACATCATTAGAGAAGGCTTCAAACTTTAAGACCATAACCAAAATCCAAAGACTTGCATGCATTGGCTCAACTAGTGCCATGAGAACAACACCAACTGCAGCTCTGGAAACCTTCCTGTCGCTAGCCCCCTAGATCTTTTTACTAAGGAGATGGCGGCCAAAAGCGCACTGCGAATCAAACAATGCAACAATTGGAAAACAGGCATATCAGGCCATAGAACCATCATGAACCATACAGATATAGACATTCAAACAGACTATACCCCCCTCATATTGACTTCAATCCAGTGGCCCTAACAATCTTTCCGACAAGAGAAAGATGGGAGGAAAACAGGGTTATAAAAGGAAATCACATTTCCGTCTTCACAGATGGTTCCAAAACGGACGAAGGGGTAGGGTCAGGTATCTTCTCAGACTACCCCACCATGAATAGATCAATAAAGCTTCCCGACTTCTGCAGTGTCTTTCAGGCAGAAGTATTCGCAGTGTGCGAAGCCGCGAAGCACCTAGCTACGCAAAACCTGATCAACAAAAATATTGACTTCTTTATAGACAGTCAAGCTGCCAATAAAGCTATCTCATCCATTATCACAAAATCCAGACTAGTAGACAACTGTCGCAGTAACCTAAGACTGCTCAGCGAAACAAACACAGTTAGTTTAACCTGTGTTCCAGGACAACGTGACAAAATCGGTAAGGAAATGGCAGATAGCTGGCTAAAATCGGGTCAGCACTCGAATCCAGCGAAACGAACACCTCAGTTCTAAGGCCACTTGAGCAAGAAAAAAACAGAATCAAACACAATTTTCTAAAAACCGCCAATGACAGGTGGTCATCTTTAGAAACATGCCGAGTCTCTAGAAACCTTTGGCCAGATATTTCCAAGAAAAAAACAGAATTTCTACTCCAGCTAAGTAGATCTCGGCTCTCGGCAATTGCCACACTCTCGGCAATTGCCACTTGTCGCTGCACCCCCCATTCAACCTTACCTTACCTAACCTAAGCTGTATCAAGAACTATACGAATCGCATGCTTGATTAAGTCTTTTCATCTGACGCAATTAGCACTGTTGTTCTCAAATCTCTATATGGCATTACTAACGTTGATGATTTTCAACCACCCTTAGACATCTTTCTTCACCAGAGTAGACTACCGGAGAGCGGATTTCAGTTTGCTTTCTGAAGAACTAAGCAGAGCTGGTATTCATTATATTTCAGCTTATGACAACATTGACGATGCAGTCAAATGTTTTTACTCAATATTGTAAAATTGTGTAAAAACATTATTCCCCAAAAAATTCTTAAAAATTTTAGCTTTTGCCAGCCTTGATATACCAAAGAGCTTAAGGTTCTGCGGAATAAAAGGAATAAAGCCATCAGTAAAGCTTATATTAATTCATTCTACAGCCGACCATCATTTGTGCATTGGTCATTTTGAAAGTTTCAATATACTCTCAAAAACTCTTTACTCCAACTGTCTTAGCCATATGGGTTTTTCTCTCAAAGATTATCCTTAAATTTTTTGGCACTTTGTCAATTCGAAAAAATTCGGACTGTTATCCAGCAAACTTCCTCTATGGTGATACTACTCTAAAGGATACTGCCGATATTTGCAATGCCTTTGCGATTCAATTTCAAAGCTCTTTTAGTGATACCCCCGTAAATATTGACGAAAACTATTTATCATATTTACGCAACTGCTCTCAATTAAATTTCAATAATACCTACGCCTGCTAACATAGAAAAGATTTAACAGTATTTATCATCTCTTCATGATGATTTTTCTTCTGGTCCAGATGGTATACCGCATATACAGGGTGTCCGGTAATTCGTGTATTATCCTTTGGGGTGTGATTCTTGGTCATATTCTAAGAAAAAAATTGTTATACAGTAAAGTTCGTTTCTCAACTTTGACATCACTTTTTGACAATTTAAAAAAAGGTTAACTCTGGTGTACCCTGACCTTTGTTAAATTCGATATCTCTGTCAATACTGATGATAGAGACCTAATCTTAGACTTTGTTTTTTGTTAAAATAACAATCTGAAAGACTGTATTTAAGTTGAGCTTTTATAGGCTTAGGATTGCCAGATTTTCAATTTTAAGTGGTGTTCAAATTTTCTTCCCCAAACAAAGTTTTGACTTTGAGGTCACTTTTTTCAGAAAATGCCTGATAAACATACAGTTTCTTTATTTTTTACAGATGAACAAAACAATAATAAAAAACAAAAACTTTTCAATAAGTGCACTCAAAACTCATACATTTTATGATACTTGGAAAAAAATTAAACAGGTAAAAAATCTAATTTTGGGTTCTTACGGTTTTTTATTGCAACAACTTGCAAATTGAGTAGTTTTCCAAGAATTGATTATTTTAAGACAATTTTTATGACTTTGCACTGACGAAAAGGGTTGAAAGTGTATTTGACCTGCTACTTGAATCCTAAGTAACTTACATCATCTCAAGGAAATTTTTGGAGCGTATAAAAGAATAAGAAAACAAATTTGTTCATCAGTTTATCAAAATAAGTCGCGATTGAAGTTTGATCAGAGAGCTCTTTGAAATGCCTTCATTTACGAAAGAAGAATACGCAGACATTTTAATAGGGTCTTACAATGGAAATTCAAGAAGAGCATATCGAAGATACCAGGAACCTTATCCCAACAGACGACTTCCTTCTGAAAATGTTTTTGGAAGAAACTTTCGGAGGCTTCGAGAAACTGGATCAGTATTAACTGAAAGACCTAACGCAGGAACTGCAACCATAAGAAGAGTCTCGGTCGATGAAAGAATACTGGCAGCTGTTGAAATCGATCCTTCCATTAGCATAAGACGCTTGGCTCTACTATAATGTTTCAGAAGACAAAATCTCCAAAGTACTGCATGGCGAAAATATGCATCCATATCACCATACACCTGTACAGGAACTACTTCCGAATGATTTTGTGATGAGAATCGAATTTTGTAACTGGTTGCTAGAGAGAAGCTTGAATGACAACCACTTTATAAACAGAATTCTTTGGACAGACGAATCCCAGTTCACAAGAGATGGTATCACCAATTTCCAAACCTCCATACATGGGCTTCAAGCAATCCACATTCAAGACGGCAAAGATCGTTTCAGCGCAGATTTTGTGTCAATATGTGGGCAGGTGTTATTGGAAATAAGTTAATCGGACCTTTCAAGTTACCACCCCGACTCAAATCTACAAATTACCTGTAGTTCTTACAAAATGATCTTGCAGCCTATTGGAGGATGTTCCACTGCGTCAGCGAGTTTCATCATGTTTCCAACAAGATGGTGTTCCCGCCCACTATGGTCGTGAAAATAGGGATTGGCTGGATGAAAAATACGGTGGTAGATGAATAGGCAGAAATGGACCAATTCACTGGCCTGCACGATCTCCCGATCTCACTGTACTGGATTTTTTTGTATGGGGACGAATGAAAAAAATTGTTTACTCATCTGAAATAACAACCTTAACTCAATTAGAACAACATATTTCCAAAGGATCACTACAAGTTAGATAAGAGTTATCGAGAGCAAACATCCACGATGAAATCCAAAAACGGGCTCTGGCATACATTCAAAACGAAGGAGGGCATAGTTGTTTTTGTATAAAATACATAAGACACTACTAAAAGTTCTTTTAAAACTGCTCCCTTTGCAAGTTGCTGCAATAAAAAACCGCAAAAAACCCAAAATTAGATTTTTTACCTGTTTTAGTTTTTTCCAAGCATCATAAAATGTATGGGTTCTTGAGTACACTTACTAGTAAGTTTTTTTTACTATTGTTTTGTTCATCTGTAAAAAATAAAGAAATTTTATGTTTATCAGGCATTCTCTGAAAAAAGTGACCTCAAAGTCAAAACTTTGTTTGGGGAAGAAAATTTCAACACCACTTAAAATTGAAAATCTGGCAATCCTAAGCCTATAAAAGCTCAACTTAAATATCTACAGTCTTAAAGATTGTTATTTTTACAAAAAATAAAGCCTAAGATTAGGTCTTTATCATTAGTATTGACAGAGATATCGAGTTTAACACAGGTCCAGGTACACCAAAGTTAACCTTTTTTTAAGTTGTCAAAAAGTGATATCAAAGTTTAGGAACGAACCTTATTTCGTTTTCCATTAGTCGTTCGAAAGCCTTCTGAACGCTTCTCATTGGCATCAAATGACAGTTCCTCTCCTGGAAAGAATTTGGTGGCAAAAACTCCAGCTTCAACTCGCTGACTAGTTCTGGCCACGAACCTATCGAAACCCTTACTGCCCTAAGCCATATCAATGACCTACCTTAAACAAATCTGATGCCGACCGCGACAGCTTTGCTTCCGTCACTCCACGAGCCTGATGGATCTCCTCAACCCTCTCCAGGAATGCGTTTACCGAAGCTCCACAACGCTCTCCGGTGAACTTCACATCCCACTTAGCTAAGTTCTCAAACCTCTCGCTAACATAACCCCTTTCTCTACTATCGATTTCCCTACTCTCATCTACCCTATTAACATTAATATCCCTACTTAAAATTTCTTCCCTCATTCCAGTCTCTAATGAAACTGGTCCTAAAGTTGGTGCTGTTGATGTTGATGTTGATGTTGTTGTTGCTGATGCTGTTGATGCTGACACTGTTGTTGATGTTGATGCTGCTGCTGTTGACTGCAATGGCGCTGGTCCTACCGCTGAAGCTCTCAGACTATCGGTTGATAGCTGACTGCCATCATCCATCACCCCTCCTACTTCTTCAGAATCTAGGACTTCCTCGAAGTCCGCTAATGCCATGATGAGTTCATTCTTCAACTCTAACCTCAATTTCTCCTGTTCGCCATCTTCTGGCTGCGACCTATCTAACCAAGCTATACCCCACTCTACCTTAACTAAACTCTTCAAATACTCCCTAGACTTCCTCGACTTCGGTTTCATCTCTAAAATTTTCCCTATCTCTCCTAACTTATTCTCAACCGCTTCATAATCCTGTTCAAAACTTAATGGATATTGTGCGGGAGTACTTTAAGAACCCCTACGTTCTAATAATCTTGCACCACGAAGTGATCGTCGCATTTCGTCTACGGTGCCTACCTCTAACCCTCTACAATTTATCTCATAAGCAAGCTCATCTTGCGCTAACCTATAAATATCCATTATAACAATAAAAATTCAAAACTAAATATCAAGATAAAATCAAAAAAACTATGGGGAGAATGAAATCAACTCAAAAAAAAGTTATAATCAAAACTATAAGTTCCTACTCCTTTCAAAAACAAACAATAAAAAAATAGTACCAAAAAATACTTTAAGAAAATAAAATAACTAAAAGTATCAAAAAAATAAAATATACCTCTACGGCAACACCAAACGAAAATTGGTTGCTGCACACAATAAGTTAAAAATTTAACACTCACACAAGTGTGAGAGAGAAAAATATATTATTTAATTAAAACACAATCCACAATAACAAAATAAAATGGCAGACAAAAAAATATTTCCACCAAATTATTTTTTTTTAACACCCAAGATTTTTAGAAATCTCCAAAGAGCAACACAAAAGAACAAAAAAGAAAAACACCTACTTGGATGGATCTGTGAATACAGACCAACTTTACGATGAATCGGAACTATTTGTCGCGATTGGATTTTCCGAATCCAATTAATGAAATAGAATAAACGAAAGTTAGAACGATTAAAAGAAATGCACAACCGGTGTGCCCCGAGGTAAACAGACGAAATGTCAAACGCGCTGATAAACTAAAAGTGTAACAGTCAGCAGGTAGGCTGCTGACACCACGGCTTGACTCAGCTAGGCTGGGTTCGTAAACAAAAAAGTAAGCGTAGCGCAATAAATGACGATCGCGAATAAAATGACCGATTAAATAATAATTAAAAGATTGATAAAAGTATTTTCCAAGTACCGGGTGTACTGGAAAAAGATGGGCGCCGGGAAATTTTATGGTGAAATTTCCAAACCACGAACTCGATGCTGAAATGTTAAAATATCAATTGAAATAAGCAAGTTAAATTCCCAAAGGGATTTAAAGCTATTTATTGTTGTAAACTGTGTGTTGGGAAAACCGTACAAAAGTTGAATTAAAAACCCAAATCTTTTCAACTATAGAACTACAATTGGTAGACGGTTAGGGGAACCGTTTAAAAAGTAAACAAACGCAAGTAACCGGTCTCACAATTTTATTGAGAATTTACGAAGGCAAAGATTAATTAAAACTCTTTATCACAAGACTCACACAAAAACTAAAAACACTCTACTTATCTTTTCCTTTTGTAGCTATTAATTCCTCCTTCTATTTTCTAAATTTTCGTCCCTTTGACGATATCTGCTTCTCCTTGAAATTTCTCCTTCCACTGACTCTACAATTTTCAAAGCTTTTCTAACAATTTTAAAACTGACTAATCAACAAAACTATTTTTCAAACTATCTTCAAATTTCACTCTTAAACTTTCTTTTTCTCTTTTTACAATTCATACAATTTTTTTTTACAATTTTACAATCTCATACAATCGGCCAATCGTGTCTCGAGGCTTTCGGTCACGGTTCTCTAGCGCATGCAGTCTTATGGCCGACAAGCACCTCCGTTGTCGAATTCCAGCGAGACCTTTCACTCGCACAACTTTCTAATCACATTGAACTGAAAAAGTTGTTGGGGGTTTGTTCCCAAAACTTATCCAGCTCATTAGTCGAGATCAGACCCCTCCCATAAAACATGTCGAGAAAAATGAAAGTTCCTGAAAGTTGAAAATAATACTTCTGGGCATTTTCTTTGTTACTCTATTATTTATTCTACTGAGTCAGGGGAAGGATAAAATTCTCTGTGTTACAACTTTTCGAAAATTGAAGAAGGGAGGAAAAGCTACTAAAACCAAAATGAACTACATTACCCTATTCGGTGGATCTTTGCACAGATTTGGGAAAAAGGGAAAACTATTAACGTTTCATTCTTATGATTCGGTTCTACAATACTAAAAGTTAAATTTAGGGTGTTTAAACTTGCAGCACTACGCTGCACAGTGTGTCTCATAACGAAGTATGGCGTTGACACGTGCCATTTCTATTGTTCTCCTCTGTGATATGTGTGATATGTGTATGTATGTGTATAGTGTTGTGTATGTGATATCCTGCGTGTGTAGTGTATGTAATGAGATGTGTGTATGATGATGAGTGTAAAGATGATAGTTGTGATGATAAAGGGTGAATGATGGTATAAGTGAATGAATGTAAGCATGTGTAAATGATGATAATGATGTGAATGTCGATAAATGAGAATGATAATGTTTATAAGTGACGTCTCCAGAGGCTTCTGGCTCGACACACCAAACACCGACACCAGTTCAGCTCATCCGCTGATTACGACATGCACCTATTTTGTCGTAATTCGATCACATTGCTAAGAGCAAACAACGGAGAAATGATGGGACGAAGAAATGATAGGGAAGGGTTTGAGGAAAAGAGAGGGATATTGAAATGTAAATAACTAAATGTAAGAATGGTTTTTGTTGCGTTAAAATTTACCGTAACAATGTATACATCCATAATAAGACCAATCCTCACATATGCCTGTCTAGTCTGGTGGACATCATTAGAGAAGGCTTCAAACTTTAAGACCATAACCAAAATCCAAAGACTTGCATGCATTGGCTCAACTAGTGCCATGAGAACAACACCAACTGCAGCTCTGGAAACCTTCCTGTCGCTAGCCCCCTAGATCTTTTTACTAAGGAGATGGCGGCCAAAAGCGCACTGCGAATCAAACAATGCAACAATTGGAAAACAGGCATATCAGGCCATAGAACCATCATGAACCATACAGATATAGACATTCAAACAGACTATACCCCCCTCATATTGACTTCAATCCAGTGGCCCTAACAATCTTTCCGACAAGAGAAAGATGGGAGGAAAACAGGGTTATAAAAGGAAATCACATTTCCGTCTTCACAGATGGTTCCAAAACGGACGAAGGGGTAGGGTCAGGTATCTTCTCAGACTACCCCACCATGAATAGATCAATAAAGCTTCCCGACTTCTGCAGTGTCTTTCAGGCAGAAGTATTCGCAGTGTGCGAAGCCGCGAAGCACCTAGCTACGCAAAACCTGATCAACAAAAATATTGACTTCTTTATAGACAGTCAAGCTGCCAATAAAGCTATCTCATCCATTATCACAAAATCCAGACTAGTAGACAACTGTCGCAGTAACCTAAGACTGCTCAGCAAAACAAACACAGTTAGTTTAACCTGTGTTCCAGGACAACGTGACAAAATCGGTAAGGAAATGGCAGATAGCTGGCTAAAATCGGGTCAGCACTCGAATCCAGCGAAACGAACACCTCAGTTCTAAGGCCACTTGAGCAAGAAAAAAACAGAATCAAACACAATTTTCTAAAAACCGCCAATGACAGGTGGTCATCTTTAGAAACATGCCGAGTCTCTAGAAACCTTTGGCCAGATATTTCCAAGAAAAAAACAGAATTTCTACTCCAGCTAAGTAGATCTCGGCTCTCGGCAATTGCCACACTCTCGGCAATTGCCACTTGTCGCTGCACCCCCCATTCAACCTTACCTTACCTAACCTAAGCTGTATCAAGAACTATACGAATCGCATGCTTGATTAAGTCTTTTCATCTGACGCAATTAGCACTGTTGTTCTCAAATCTCTATATTATGGCATTACTAACGTTGATGATTTTCAACCACCCTTAGACATCTTTCTTCACCAGAGTAGACTACCGGAGAGCGGATTTCAGTTTGCTTTCTGAAGAACTAAGCAGAGCTGGTATTCATTATATTTCAGCTTATGACAACATTGACGATGCAGTCAAATGTTTTTACTCAATATTGTAAAATTGTGTAAAAACATTATTCCCCAAAAAATTCTTAAAAATTTTAGCTTTTGCCAGCCTTGATATACCAAAGAGCTTAAGGTTCTGCGGAATAAAAGGAATAAAGCCAGTAAAGCTTATATTAATTCATTCTACAGCCGACCATCATTTGTGCATTGGTCATTTTGAAAGTTTCAATATACTCTCAAAAACTCTTTACTCCAACTGTCTTAGCCATATGGGTTTTTCTCTCAAAGATTATCCTTAAATTTTTTGGCACTTTGTCAATTCGAAAAAATTCGGACTGTTATCCAGCAAACTTCCTTTATGGTGATACTACTCTAAAGGATACTGCCGATATTTGCAATGCCTTTGCGATTCAATTTCAAAGCTCTTTTAGTGTAAATATTGACGAAAACTATTTATCATATTTACGCAACTGCTCTCAATTAAATTTCAATAATACGCCTGCTAACATAGAAAAGATTTAACAGTATTTATCATCTCTTCATGATGATTTTTCTTCTGGTCCAGATGGTATACCGCATATACAGGGTGTCCGGTAATTCGTGTATTATCCTTTGGGGTGTGATTCTTGGTACTATTCTAAGAAAAAAATTGTTATACAGTAAAGTTCGTTTCTCAACTTTGACATCACTTTTTGACAATTTAAAAAAAGGTTAACTCTGGTGTACCCTGACCTTTGTTAAATTCGATATCTCTGTCAATACTGATGATAGAGACCTAATCTTAGACTTTGTTTTTTGTTAAAATAACAATCTGAAAGACTGTATTTAAGTTGAGCTTTTATAGGCTTAGGATTGCCAGATTTTCAATTTTAAGTGGTGTTCAAATTTTCTTCCCCAAACAAAGTTTTGACTTTGAGGTCACTTTTTTCAGAAAATGCCTGATAAACATACAGTTTCTTTATTTTTTACAGATGAACAAAACAATAATTAAAAAAAGAACGTAATAATAAGTGCACTCAAAACTCATACATTTTATGATACTTGGAAAAAACTAAAACAGGTAAAAAATCTAATTTTGGGTTTTTACGGTTTTTTATTGCAACAACTTGCAAATTGAGTAGTTTTCCAAGAATTGATTGTTTTAAGACAATTTTTATGACTTTGCACTGACGAAAAGGGTTGAAAGTGTATTTGACCTGCTACTTGAATCCTAAGTAACTTACATCATCTCAAGGAAATTTTTGGAGCGTATAAAAGAATAAGAAAACAAATTTGTTCATCAGTTTATCAAAATAAGTCGCGATTGAAGTTTGATCAGAGAGCTCTTTGAAATGCCTTCATTTACGAAAGAAGAATACGCAGACATTTTAATAGGGTCTTACAATGGAAATTCAAGAAGAGCATATCGAAGATACCAGGAACCTTATCCCAACAGACGACTTCCTTCTGAAAATGTTTTTGGAAGAAACTTTCGGAAGCTTCGAGAAACTGGATCAGTATTAACTGAAAGACCTAACGCAGGAACTGCAACCATAAGAAGAGTCTCGGTCGATGAAAGAATACTGGCAGCTGTTGAAATCGATCCTTCCATTAGCATAAGACGCTTGGCTCTACTATAATGTTTCAGAAGACAAAATCTCCAAAGTACTGCATGGCGAAAATATGCATCCATATCACCATACACCTGTACAGGAACTACTTCCGAATGATTTTGTGATGAGAATCGAATTTTGTAACTGGTTGCTAGAGAGAAGCTTGAATGACAATTGACAACCACTTTATAAACAGAATTCTTTGGACAGACGAATCCCAGTTCACAAGAGATGGTATCACCAATTTCCAAACCTCCATACATGGGCTTCAAGCAATCCACATTCAAGACGGCAAAGATCGTTTCAGCGCAGATTTTGTGTCAATATGTGGGCAGGTGTTATTGGAAATAAGTTAATCGGACCTTTCAAGTTACCACCCCGACTCAAATCTACAAATTACCTGTAGTTCTTACAAAATGATCTTGCAGCCTATTGGAGGATGTTCCACTGCGTCAGCGAGTTTCATCATGTTTCCAACAAGATGGTGTTCCCGCCCACTATGGTCGTGAAAATAGGGATTGGCTGGATGAAAAATACGGTGGTAGATGAATAGGCAGAAATGGACCAATTCACTGGCCTGCACGATCTCCCGATCTCACTGTACTGGATTTTTTTGTATGGGGACGAATGAAAAAAATTGTTTACTCATCTGAAATAACAACCTTAACTCAATTAGAACAACATATTTCCAAAGGATCACTACAAGTTAGATAAGAGTTATCGAGAGCAAACATCCACGATGAAATCCAAAAACGGGCTCTGGCATACATTCAAAACGAAGGAGGGCATAGTTGTTTTTGTATAAAATACATAAGACACTACTAAAAGTTCTTTTAAAACTGCTCCCTTTGCAAGTTGCTGCAATAAAAAACCGCAAAAAACCCAAAATTAGATTTTTTACCTGTTTTAGTTTTTTCCAAGCATCATAAAATGTATGGGTTCTTGAGTACACTTACTAGTAAGTTTTTTTTACTATTGTTTTGTTCATCTGTAAAAAATAAAGAAATTTTATGTTTATCAGGCATTCTCTGAAAAAAGTGACCTCAAGGTCAAAACTTTGTTTGGGGAAGAAAATTTCAACACCACTTAAAATTGAAAATCTGGCAATCCTAAGCCTATAAAAGCTCAACTTAAATATCTACAGTCTTAAAGATTGTTATTTTTACAAAAAATAAAGCCTAAGATTAGGTCTTTATCATTAGTATTGACAGAGATATCGAGTTTAACACAGGTCAAGGTACACCAAAGTTAACCTTTTTTTAAGTTGTCAAAAAGTGATATCAAAGTTGAGGAACGAACCTTATTTCGTTTTCCATTAGTCGTTCGAAAGCCTTCTGAACGCTTCTCATTGGCATCAAATGACAGTTCCTCTCCTGGAAAGAATTTGGTGGCAAAAACTCCAGCTTCAACTCGCTGACTAGTTCTGGCCACGAACCTATCGAAACCCTTACTGCCCTAAGCCATATCAATGACCAACCTTCAAACAAATCTGATGCCGACCGCGACAGCTTTGCTTCCGTCACTCCACGAGCCTGACGGATCTCCTCAACCCTCTCCAGGAATGCGTTCACCGAAGCTCCACAACGCTCTCCGGTGAACTTCACATCCCACTTAGCTAAGTTCTCAAACCTCTCGCTAACATAACCCCTTTCTCTACTATCGATTTCCCTACTCTCATCTACCCTATTAACATTAATATCCCTACTTAAAATTTCTTCCCTCATTCCAGTCTCTAATGAAACTGGTCCTAAAGTTGGTGCTGTTGATGTTGATGTTGATGTTGTTGTTGCTGATGCTGTTGATGCTGACACTGTTGTTGATGTTGATGCTGCTGCTGTTGACTGCAATGGCGCTGGTCCTACCGCTGAAGCTCTCAGACTATCGGTTGATAGCTGACTGCCATCATCCATCACCCCTCCTACTTCTTCAGAATCTAGGACTTCCTCGAAGTCCGCTAATGCCATGATGAGTTCATTCTTCAACTCTAACCTCAATTTCTCCTGTTCGCCATCTTCTGGCTGCGACCTATCTAACCAAGCTATACCCCACTCTACCTTAACTAAACTCTTCAAATACTCCCTAGACTTCCTCGACTTCGGTTTCATCTCTAAAATTTTCCCTATCTCTCCTAACTTATTCTCAACCGCTTCATAATCCTGTTCAAAACTTAATGGATATTGTGCGGGAGTACTTTAAGAACCCCTACGTTCTAATAATCTTGCACCACGAAGTGATCGTCGCATTTCGTCTACGGTGCCTACCTCTAACCCTCTACAATTTATCTCATAAGCAAGCTCATCTTGCGCTAACCTATAAATATCCATTATAACAATAAAAATTCAAAACTAAATATCAAGATAAAATCAAAAAAACTATGGGGAGAATGAAATCAACTCAAAAAAAAGTTATAATCAATATACCAAAAAATACTTCAAGAAAATAAAATAACTAAAAGTATCAAAAAAATAAAATATACCTCTACGGCAACACCAAACGAAAATTGGTTGCTGCACACAATAAGTTAAAAATTTAACACTCACACAAGTGTGAGAGAGAAAAATATATTATTTAATTAAAACACAATCCACAATAACAAAATAAAATGGCAGACAAAAAAATATTTCCACCAAATTATTTTTTTTTAACACCCAAGATTTTTAGAAATCTCCAAAGAGCAACACAAAAGAACAAAAAAGAAAAACACCTACTTGGATGGATCTGTGAATACAGACCAACTTTACGATGAATCGGAACTATTTGTCGCGATTGGATTTTCCGAATCCAATTAATGAAATAGAATAAACGAAAGTTAGAACGATTAAAAGAAATGCACAACCGGTGTGCCCCGAGGTAAACAGACGAAATGTCAAACGCGCTGATAAACTAAAAGTGTAACAGTCAGCAGGTAGGCTGCTGACACCACGGCTTGACTCAGCTAGGCTGGGTTCGTAAACAAAAAAGTAAGCGTAGCGCAATAAATGACGATCGCGAATAAAATGACCGATTAAATAATAATTAAAAGATTGATAAAAGTATTTTCCAAGTACCGGGTGTACTGGAAAAAGATGGGCGCCGGGAAATTTTATGGTGAAATTTCCAAACCACGAACTCGATGCTGAAATGTTAAAATATCAATTGAAATAAGCAAGTTAAATTCCCAAAGGGATTTAAAGCTATTTATTGTTGTAAACTGTGTGTTGGGAAAACCGTACAAAAGTTGAATTAAAAACCCAGATCTTTTCAACTATAGAACTACAATTGGTAGACGGTTAGGAGAACCGTTTAAAAAGTAAACAAACGCAAGTAACCGGTCTCACAATTTTATTGAGAATTTACGAAGGCAAAGATTAATTAAAACTCTTTATCACAAGACTCACACAAAAACTAAAAACACTCTACTTATCTTTTCCTTTTGTAGCTATTAATTCCTCCTTCTATTTTCTAAATTTTCGTCCCTCTGACGATATCTGCTTCTCCTTGAAATTTCTCCTTCCACTGACTCTACAATTTTCAAAGCTTTTCTAACAATTTTAAAACTGACTAATCAACAAAACTATTTTTCAAACTATCTTCAAATTTCACTCTTAAACTTTCTTTTTCTCTTTTTACAATTTCAAATTCGCCAAAAAAAACACTTGACGTGAACTAGGTCAACCAAGAAGTGGTTGATCTTGTCAGTTTGTCCTTTCTCGACTTTCAAATTCACCCACACATTCATACAATCGGCCAATCGTGTCTCGAGGCTTTCGGTCACGGTTCTCTAGCGCATGCAGTCTTATGGCCGACAAGCACCTCCGTTGTCGAATTCCAGCGAGACCTTTCACTCGCACAACTTTCTAATCACATTGAACTGAAAAAGTTGTTGGGGGTTTGTTCCCAAAACTTATCCAGCTCATTAGTCGAGATCAGACCCCTCCCATAAAACATGTCGAGAAAAATGAAAGTTCCTGAAAGTTGAAAATAATACTTCTGGGCATTTTCTTTGTTACTCTATTATATATTCTACTGAGTCAGGGGAAGGATAAAATTCTCTGTGTTACAACTTTTCGAAAATTGAAGAAGGGAGGAAAAGCTACTAAAACCAAAATGAACTACTTTACCCTATTCGGTGGATCTTTGCACAGATTTGGGAAAAAGGGAAAACTATTAACGTTTCATTCTTATGATTCGGTTCTACAATACTAAAAGTTAAATTTAGGGTGTTTACACTTGCAGCACTACGCTGCACAGTGTGTCTCATAACGAAGTATGGCGTTGACACGTGCCATTTCTATTGTTCTCCTCTGTGATATTTGTGATATGTGTATGTGTAAAGTTAAATGAAACAATACGTTTGTAATTATAATAAAGAATGCGGATTGGTTTATTTGTACTTTATAACATTGCGATCTAAAGTCGATGGATAACCTCTCCGAACTGCCTGACGCCTCGTGGTCGTTGAGACGTTGACATATGCGAAACGTCAGACACTTATCAGTCACTTGTCAGTGACATATACTGATGGTAGGATTACATCCATCTCTCATCTCTCTTCTTCAAACCAATAAGCAAGCCGCTCTGGCGGTTTTACCAGCCTCCCATACCTTGTTGTAGTGGGAGCTGTTAAGCCACTCGACGAACCTTGCTGCAATTGTGGTGGAGGTGATATAGTCGCGTTAGGTGGGGTCATCTCTGGTACGCTGTTTTGTGGTTGTTGCGGTGACGATCTTTGATCTGTAGTCATTGCTGTGGGATCTGATGTACTACCCTGGACGGATGGAACCGAGGAACGCCTCTTAATATTTGCATTGGTCGGTTTAATGTTTGCTGTATTACGACGAATGATGCGTCCGTTATCGTCTCTCAGTTTATACGACCTCGGATGTAGCTTTTGTTCCACAAATGCTGGTTCCCATTCTTGGTTGTGGATTCTTGTCAGTACTCGGCTTCCTACCTCTAATGGACGGTGACTGCTAGCTCCCCTATCTGCATAGACAGCTTGACGATTTCTCAACTCGGCCATTAATTTTGGAACATTGTGTTGAGGTGTACCTGTGGGTAAAAGAGATGTTACAGTTGTTGGTATACCTGACCTAAGATTTCTAGAGTATAGTCTCTGTGCGGGTGAGCCCAAGGAACCTCTTGGCGTGTTCATGAAGTTTAACAATCCCAGCTGAGGGTCGGTGTTGTTGTAGTCGCATTTCTTAAGGATGTTTTTGGCGGTTTGGACAGCTCTCTCTGCCAAGCCGTTTCCACTTGGATGGTATGGTGAACTGGTTCTGTGTTCGAATTTCCACTCTGAAGAAAATTGCTTGAAGTCAGCACTTGAAAACTGCGGGCCATTGTCACTCTCCACGACCATGGGAACTCCATTAGTAGCAAAAATATTTTTCAGGAATTTTATGACGTTGGACGCGGTTGCCTCTCGTAATTTTTCAAATTTAAGAAAGCCCGAATAACTATGTGTTAGTATTATGTAATCATTACCTTTGTAATAGAACAGATCTGTGGCTACAATTTCAAACGGGAATTTTACAACTTCTTTGACTCCCATCTCCACTTTGTTATTGTTTCTCTGGTGTACTTGGCATGCTGCGCATTTTTCTATGTAGCTATATATGTCTTTATTCATTTGGGGCCAGAATACGTTATTGTTTGCTCTGCGTACGCATTTTTCATAGCAGAAATGTCCCTGATGAATATAGTTTAACATATCGGCTCTCAATTGAATAGGTATAACAACCTTGTGTGATTTGTAGATAACACCCTCGTAAACTGACAACTCATCCTTGAATGTCCAGTAGGGTCTTACACTTACCGGAAGGCATTCTCTTTTGGTCGGCCATCCGTTGATGATGTAATATATGATTTTACTGGAGGTTTCATCATCTTTTGTTAGTTTTTTCAAACGTTCATGCTCTTTCTCCGTTACGGCGAGTGTCAATTGAACTTCTAACTCGGAGCCTTCTTCTGATGTTGGTTGGTTCACGCAGTCTCTACTCAAAGGATCTGCCAAAACCATTTTTTCGCCTTTTTTGTAGACTACTTTTGGGTTGTAGTTTAGTAGACTTAAGCGAATACGTAAAAGCCTCGCTGGTGATGAATGAAGGGGTTTCGTAAATATTGTTTCAAGAGGCTTGTGGTCCGATTCAACTACTAGCTCTTTTCCCCACACGTATTGATGGAATTTCTCGCAACCAAACTTTATAGCCAGCGCTTCTTTCTCCAGTTGCGAGTAACGTTGCTGACATTCGGTAAGAGACTTTGACGTGTAAGCAACTGGCTGATCTGATTGTAGCAGCACAGCGCCGAGTGCCACTGAGCTGGCGTCAACTTGCAACTTAACATCCTCATTGACATCATATAGCTTGAGTACTGGAGGCTTGGTGATTAATTTAATTATTTAATTATATAAATTTTTTCAAACGCGGCTTCTTGTGGTGTATCCCATAGCCACAGTGTTTCTTTTGCTAATAATGACCGCAGAGGAGCTGTAATTGTAGAAAAATTTTTAATAAATTTGCTCAGATACGTAAATTTACCGAGTATTCGTTGAAGTTCCTTGCGGTTTGATGGTGGTTTTAGTCTAGCAATTGCAGATGTTTTTTCTGGGTCAGCTGTCATACCTTTTTGGCCAATAACGTGGCCGAGAAATTTTACCTCTTTTTGCTCGTACGCACATTTTGATTTGTTTAGAACTAGACCATTTTGTTTGATGATGTCCAGAACTTCAGTTGTGGTTTGGCGCAGCTTTTCGATGGTTTTAGCATGAATTAGAATATCGTCCACTGAAATTTTGACGTTGGGAACTTTAGCTAGCATTGATTCGATTTTGTTTTGAAAGACTTCGGGAGCTGAAGAAATTCCAAGCGGAAGTCGTTTACAGCTATACCTGCCCCATGGTGTTGCAAATGTTAAAATCTTCTTTGTACGTTCTGAAAGCTGTACTTGCAAAAACCCTTTTTTACAGTCTAGAATTGTGAAGTACTTTGCGCCTTTTAGCTGGGCCGCAATTTCTTCTAACGACTGCATCGGGTGGTGTCGGCGAAGAATGTTTTTATTTATGGACGTAGGATCTATACATATGCGGATTTTGTTATCTTTCCTTACAACTACCATCGGTGAAACCGCTGGAGTTGCTTCGCGAGTTCGTTCTATCACCTTAAGTTGTTCCATTCTGTCCAGTTCCTGCTTCACTTGGTCTCTAATTTTGTATGGGATTCGCCGAGGAGGGCTTATAATGAATTGAGGATTAGGCACTAAATCAATATCATACACAAAGTTGTTGATGCACCCAAGACCTTCGTATATATCATTTTCGATATTCATCTCATTTATTCGACTGATGAGACCAAGCTTCTCGCAAGCAATCGCACCTAGGATTGGTTGGATGTTTGCGTCTACTACCTTAAATGCGATTTGATGTTTTTTCATGGAAATAACGCATGGTATAACGGCTTCTCCTAGAACGATTAAGCGGTGGTAAGAAAACGAAATAAGGTTTTTTACCTGGCAGGGTCGTATCACTGCTTTCAATTGATCGACTATCTTCTTAGGCAAAACATTGCACTGAGCTCCAGTATCTCATTTGATCTGGTAACTTTTATCTGCTATTGTGATGGTTTCCGAAAATTTGTCGGGGACTCGTATCTTTTGCTTGCTTCTCATGACGCAGCCGATTATAAGAGAACTATCGTCGCTATCAAATTCTTCGAAGAGATCTACCTTTTTAGTGGATTGGGCGTGTTTGTAGGTAGGAGCTTGGTGCTCCATGCTCTCGAAATGGTGTCTATTCTTACACTTCTTGCACGTGTGGTTGAATGCGGGACAATCGCGATATGCGTGCTTAGTTCCACACTTGCGACAGTCAAATGTTTTTTTTTCTTTCTTACCTGTTGACTTGTTCACGTAGTTTACTTTTTTCTCGTTTTCAACTAATATTTGCGCTGCCTGTTTCTGTGCTTGTTCGGTCGACTGACATATGCTGATCGCTTTGTTTAATGTGCCGTCTTCAGAGAGTAATTTTGTGCGTAGTTCCTCGTTACGGACTCCCAATATGAGCTGATCACGCAGTATGCTTTCCAGAAGTGAATCGAAAGCACAAGTTTGTGCCTTTAGTCGCAGCCTCGACACGAGTTCATCGATGGTTTCATTCTCTTGTTGAATTATTCCATGAAATTTATACCTTTCGAAGGTAATATTCACCTTAGGTATAAAATACGCTTCGAAAAGATCTTCAATCGATTCTAGTGACGCTTCCCGGCCTGCTTCTGGTATGGGAATGGCAAAGGTGTTATATAATTGTATGGCTGAATAGCCAATCGCGGACATAAATGTTGCCACTTGTATATTGTTTGGCTTATTGATCATACCGGTCGCAATTTCGAAGTAAGAATATTGCTGTTTCCACAGCTTCCATTCTTTGGCCATATCCTTGTCGTGTTCTACGATAAGAGGCTTTGGTGGCCGTAGAAAATTGCAGGTATCGTTATCAGCCATGTTTACTTTCTTTTCTGAAATGGGTTTCGGCACCATGTAAAGTTAAATAAAACAATACGTTTGTAATTATAATAAAGAATGCGGATTGGTTTATTTGTACTTTATAACATTGCGATCTAAAGTCGATGGATAACCTCTCCGAACTGCCTGACGCCTCGTGGTCGTTGAGACGTTGACATATGCGAAACGTCAGACACTTATCAGTCACTTGTCAGTGACATATACTGATGGTAGGATTACATCCATCTCTCAGTATGTATGTGTATAGTGTTGTGTATGTGATATCCTGCGTGTGTAGTGAGTGTAATGAGATGTGTGTATGATGATGAGTGTAAAGATGATAGTTGTGACGGTAAAGGGTGAATGATGGTATAAGTGAATGAATGTAAGCATGTGTAAATGATGATAATGATGTGAATGTCGATAAATGAGAATGATAATGTTTGTAAGTGACGTCTCCAGAGGCTTCTGGCTCGACACACCAAACGCCGACACCAGTTCAGCTCATCTGCTGATTACGACATGCACCTATTTTGTCATTTGCTCAAAGCTATGTTTCGATCACATTGCTAAGAGCAAACAACGGAGAAATGATGGGACGAAGAAATGATAGGGAAGGGTTTGAGGAAAAGAGAGGGATATTGAAATGTAAATAACTAAATGTAAGAATGGTTTTTGTTGCGGGAAAATTTACCGTAACAATGTATACATCCATAATAAGACCAATCCTCACATATGCCTGTCTAGTCTGGTGGACATCATTAGAGAAGGCTTCAAACCTTAAGACCATAACCAAAATCCAAAGACTTGCATGCATTGGCTCAACTAGTGCCATGAGAACAACACCAACTGCAGCTCTGGAAACCTTCCTGTCGCTAGCCCCCTAGATCTTTTTACTAAGGAGATGGCGGCCAAAAGCGCACTGCGAATCAAACAATGCAACAATTGGAAAACAGGCATATCAGGCCATAGAACCATCATGAACCATACAGATATAGACATTCAAACAGACTATACCCCCCTCATATTGACTTCAATCCAGTAGCCCTAACAGTCTTTCCGACAAGAGAAAGATGGGAGGAAAACAGGGTTATAAAAGGAAATCACATTTCCGTCTTCACAGATGGTTCCAAAACGGACGAAGGGGTAGGGTCAGGTATCTTCTCAGACTACCCCACCATGAATAGATCAAGAAAGCTTCCCGACTTCTGCAGTGTCTTTCAGGCAGAAGTATTCGCAGTGTGCGAAGCCGCGAAGCACCTAGCTACGCAAAACCCGATCAACAAAAATATTGACTTCTTTATAGACAGTCAAGCTGCCAATAAAGCTATCTCATCCATTATCACAAAATCCAGACTAGTAGACAACTGTCGCAGTAACCTAAGACTGCTCAGCGAAACAAACACAGTTAGTTTAACCTATGTTCCAGGACATCGTGACATAATCGGATAAGCTGGCTAAAATCGGGTCAGCACTCGAATCCAGCGAAACAAACACCTCAGTTCAAAGGCTACTTGAGCAAGAAAAGAACAGAATCAAACACAATTTTCTTAAAACCGTCAATGACAATTGGTTATCTTTAGAAACATGCCGAGTCTCTAGAAACCTTTGGCCAGATATTTCCAAGAAAAAAACAGAATTTCTACTCCAGCTTAGCAGACCTCGGCTCTCTCTGTTGATTGGCATTCTCACGGGACACAACTCGTTGGGTACCACATGATGAGAATGGGCATTAGCACATCCGACTTATGTAGAGGATGCCAAGATGAGGAGGCAGAGAAGGGATCATTCCACTTCCTCTGTGAGTGTCCTAGCTTGGCCCACACTCGGAAAAAAACCCTCGGAGAATTCTTTTTCGACGAACTGGGAGACATCTCTAATCTCCCACTAAGCAACGTCTTGAAATTAACTCAGGGCTCCAAGTGGTTCAGTGGGAGTTCCCTACCACAATAACCATCTACCTCTCCAATCCTCCCATTTCCTCCTCCTCTGATTTCCCGGGGAGCACAATGGACCCTTGAGATTCGAGTGAGGTGTTGCCACTTGTCGCTGCACCCCCCCTTAAACCTAACCTAACCTAAGCTGTATCAAGAACTATATGAATCGCATGCTTGATTCAGTCTTTTCATCTGACGCAATTAGCACTGTTGTTCTCAAATCTCTATATGGCATTACTAACGTTGATGATTTTCAACCACCCTTAGACATCTTTCTTCACCAGAGTAGACTACCGGAGAGCGGATTTCAGTTTGCTTTCTGAAGAACTAAGCAGAGCTGGTATTCATTATATTTCAGCTTATGACAACATTGACGATGCAGTCAAATGTTTTTACTCAATATTGTAAAATTGTGTAAAAACATTATTCCCCAAAAAATTCTTAAAAATTTTAGCTTTTGCCAGCCTTGATATACCAAAGAGCTTAAGGTTCTGTGGAATAAAAGGAATAAAGCCAGTAAAGCTTATATTAATTCATTCTACAGCCGACTATCATTTGTGCATTGGTCATTTTGAAAGTTTCAATATACTCTCAAAAACTCTTTACTCCAACTGTCTTAGCCATATGGGTTTTTCTCTCAAAGATTATCCTTAAATTTTTTGGCACTTTGTCAATTCGAAAAAATTCGGATTGTTATCCAGCAAACTTCCTTTATGGTGATACTACTCTAAAGGATACTGCCGATATTTGCAATGCATTTGCGATTCATTTTCAAAGCTCTTTTAGTGATACCCCCGTAAATATTGACGAAAACTATTTATCATATTTACGCAACTGCTCTCAATTAAATTTCAATAATACGCCTGCTAACATAGAAAAGATTTAACAGTATTTATCATCTCTTCATGATGATTTTTCTTCTGGTCCAGATGGTATACCGCATATACAGGGTGTCCGGTAATTCGTGTATTATCCTTTGGGGTGTGATTCTTGGTCATATTCTAAGAAAAAAATTGTTATACAGTAAAGTTCGTTTCTCAACTTTGACATCACTTTTTGACAATTTAAAAAAAGGTTAACTCTGGTGTACCCTGACCTGTGTTAAATTCGATATCTCTGTCAATACTGATGATAGAGACCTAATCTTAGACTTAATTTTTTGTAAAAATAACAATCTTAAAGACTATATTTAAGTTGAGCTTTTATAGGCTTAGGATTGCCAGATTTTCAATTTAAATGGTGTTCAAATTTTCTTCCCCAAACAAAGTTTTGACTTTGAGGTCACTTTTTTCAGAAAATGCCTGATAAACATACAGTTTCTTTATTTTTTACAGATGAACAAAACAATAATTAAAAAAAGAACGTAATAATAAGTGCACTCAAAACTCATACATTTTATGATACTTGGAAAAAACTAAAACAGGTAAAAAATCTAATTTTGGGTTTTTACGGTTTTTTATTGCAACAACTTGCAAATTGAGTAGTTTTCCAAGAATTGATTGTTTTAAGACAATTTTTATGACTTTGCACTGACGAAAAGGGTTGAAAGTGTATTTGACCTACTACTTAAATCCTAAGTAACTTACATCTTCTCAAGGAAATTTTTGGAGCGTATAAAAGAATAAGAAAACAAATTTGTTCATCAGTTTATCAAAATAAGCCACGATTGAAGTTTGATCAGAGAGCTCTTTGAAAAGCCTTCATTTACGAAAGAAGAATACGCAGACATTTTATTCGTATATGGGTTTTGCAATGGAAATTCAAGAAGAGCATATCAAAGATACCAGGAACCTTATCCCAACAGACGACTTCCTTCTGAAAATGTTTTCGGAAGAACCTTTCGGAGGCTTCGAGAAACTGGATCAGTTTTAACTGAAAGACCTAACGCAGGAGCTGCAGCCATAAGAAGAGTCTTGGTCGATGACAGAATACTGGCAGCTGTTAAAATCGATCCTTCCATTAGCATAAGACGCTTATGTCCGTCAAGTTAGCACTACCACTTCAAAATTTTCATAGTTTGTTAATTGGATTAATTGTCGTAAATTTGTCGTAAATTTGTCGTGAAAACAAAAAATTTGTCGCTCTTCGTTTTAAAAAAAAAACCGTGTGTAGTGCTAACTTGACGGTCAAGTTAGCACTACCACCCCCCAAATCCGTCAAATCGATCTTAAACAAAAAACTAAGTATGCAATTAATTGGCGTAAATTTGTCGTAGATAAATCGTGAAAACCAAAAAATTTTAGCTCTTCATTTTTTTAAAAAAATAGTGTGTAGTGCTAACTTGACGCGTCAATTAGAACTACCACCCCCCTAAAATGGTCAAATCAGCTCGAAATCAAAAACTGAGTACGCCATTAATTGTCGTAAATTTGTCGTTCACAAGATATCCAAAAAGATATTTTGTCGCGACCCCCTTTCGAAGTGCCCCCCATATGAATGATTTTCAAGCAACGAAAAACACCAAAGTTCAATACTTCACAAAATCGTTCAAATCAACTCCAAATCGAAAACTGAGTACGCAGTTAATTGTCGCTTTTTATCCTCTTATGAGATATGCAAACAGATAATTTGTCGCGCCCCCCTTTCTTTTTTTTTTTTTTTTTTTTTGCATTTCAGAGACTAAGTAGTACTGAGCTTAGAACAAGCTCATATGTACACACTTATATACGCTCTTCATCATGAATGCAAGTGTTAGTAGTTAGTTAGTATAACACCAACACCAGCACATAGAGAACGTAAGGATAGTAAAAATAAAAAAAAATAAAAACATTATAGTAAAAATTTCAAATATAAATTACATAGATTACAAAATTATCTTAAATAAAGTACACTAATTAAAACAAACAAGACATACAAAATGTGATACAATTTACAATTAATAACATAAACTAAAAATTATTGAAAAATGCAAACATGCAAGCATACAAACTAAACTTAAGAAAGTGGAGCACTGGTTCTCAACAAATTTTTTAAACTGGATTTACTTAAGTTAAAATCAATTAAACATGAGTTAAGATTAAATAGTCTACCCATACGAGTCAATGGCTCATTCATGCCATAATTCGTTCTATGGTAAGGGCAGTATATCAAAACTAAGTTGCGCAGGTGGTAAGAACCGCCTCGAAAGTTGAATTCAACACAAGAAAGTAACTCAGGTGCATCGATATGTCCGGTGATAAGTTGATGAAAAAACACCAGATCGTTAATGGTACACCTTTGAGAAGAAGTTGCATATGTAATAATTGGATTCTATGCTCATATGGTGGTAAATCGTAAGGGTTTTCCCACGGAAGCCCTTTAAGAGCGAATCTTATGAATTTATGTTGTACTGATTCAATTCTTGAGTTGTGTATTTCATAAAAAGGGGACCACACTTGAGAAGCATACTCTAGATGAGGTCGTACTAAACAATTGTATAGAGCAAGGGTAACATACGGGTCTTGAAACTCTTTTGACCATCTTTTCATAAAACCAAGCATACTATTGGCCTTACTAACGATGTAATTGATATGTTGAGTAAAGTCCATATTAAAACTAAAATATACGCCAAGATCCTTAAAAAATTTCACTTGACTCAAAATAATATTGGAAATAGAATAACTTGGGTTGCTAGGCACCTTCTTTTTAGAGAACGTCATGCTTTGGCATTTGTTGGGGTTAAGGTTGAGCCCATTTTTAAAGCACCAAACTGCAAAAAGATTAACATCGGATTGGAGATGAGAGCGATCAAGCGAACCAGTTATCTTTTTAAAAATTTTCATATCATCAGCAAATATTAATATTTCACTGAAGGAAATGCAAGACACAACATCATTGATAGCTAAAATAAATAGAAGAGGTCCTAGATGACTTCCCTGAGGTACACCTGAGCCAGCATTAAAAGGGTTGGAAAGGATATTACGAAACTTTACTTGGTAAGATCTCATAGACAGATAAGAAAGTACCCAATCGGTGAACACAGGTGGGAAGCCAATAGCCTTTAGTTTGAACAGTATAATATTGTGTGAAAGTTGATCGAAAGCTTTAGAAAAATCCGTGTAGATGCAATCGAGCTCATTACCATTTTCTAGTGATAAAGAACATTTTTGAAGAAAGCATAGCAGGTTTGTGACAGTCGATCTATTTTTGACGAAACCGTGTTGCTGTGTGCAAATAACGTTTTTTACACTGAAAGCCAGCTGTTCACATACTAGTTTTTCAAATAGTTTAGGAATGCTAGAAAGTTTGGCAATGGGTCTATAGTTTTTTATATCACATTTATCCCCTTTTTTAAAAACTGGAGTGATAAAAGATCTTTTCCAAAGTAAAGGAAATTTACTGGATTTCAAAGAAAGTAAGAACATATATTGTAAAGGAAACGCTAAGCATGACCTACATTTTTTTAGTACAATTGGAGGAATGCCATCCGGCCCGGAAGAAAAATCGTCATTTAAGGTTTCAAGACTCCAAAAAAGTTTATCAATTTCAATAACAATGTAATTAAAACATACTTGATATCTTGCTTAGATATCTGAAGAAATCAGTATCAATGTCAACAGTAGTATCACAAAATGAGCTGCGAAACTGGTCAGCAAATGCATTACAAATATCAGAGATGCTCTCATAAGAACAGTTCTCATACACAAAACTAGCTGGATAACCATCTGATTTTTTCTTTGAGTTAACAAACTGCCAGAAGGTTTTTGGATCCTTTTTAAATGAGTATCCCATTCGGTCAATGAAATTTGAATAAAGATTTTTAGAAAGTGTCTTAAATTCTTCAAAAAGAAAAACGTAAGACTCATAGTCGGAAACGGAATGAGTTTTAATATAAGTGTTCCAAGCTTTATTTCTTTTATTTCTTAAAACTTTTAACTCTTTAGTATACCATGGATGGTTGGGTTCAGAATTTTTAAAAATTTTTTTAGGAATTGATTTTTCTATACATCTATAGAGAATCAAATAAAAGCTGCAAACAGCTTCGTCAATATTGGTAAAAACTGATATGTTTTCGATACCAGACATAATTAATTCACCACAGAGCAAATCGAAATCAGCTTTGCGGTAGTCAAACACATAGGAACAATCATGAGAGTTACTATTAGTGTGGATCTCGCCACTCAAGTCAAGAAAAATATTCAGAGGTGGGTGGTAGTCATCTATGTTAGTTTCATCCAGGCTAGGATCAGTAATTCCGAAACTAGATTCAATAACAACGGTACTAACAGAGTCTGAAGAGAAGACCAAATCGAGAATTCGATTTTTAGAGTTTTTGATACAGCTTACTTGCCGTAAGTCGGTTGATGTTAAATTATCCAACAACATTAGTTCCTGTTGAGGTGAAGTCAAAGATGGCTTGAAATAGGTTTCATGCGAAGATGGTAACCATTGAATAAAGGGTAAATTAAAGTCACCTAAGAATAATACATAATTTTCAAAGCACAGTAATTCATTAACATAGTCTAAAACTAACGTTAATTCTTTATATGTCGGATAGTATTTTAAAAAGAGTAGTGTGTAGTGCTAACTTGACACAAAGTTATCACTACCACCCCCCTAAAATGGTCAAATCAACTCGAAATCAAAAACTGAGTACGCCATTAATTGTCGTAAACTTGTCGTTCACAAGATATCCAAAAAGATATTTTGTCGCAACCCCCCTTTCCAAGTGCCCCCCATATGAATGATTTTCAAGCAGCGAAAAACACCAAAGTTCAATACTTCACAAAATCGTTCAAATCAACTCCAAATCAAAAACTGAGTAGCCAGTTAACTGTCGCTTTTTATTCTCTTATGAGATATGCAAACAGATAATAATTTGTCGCGCCCCCCTTTCGGATAGTATTTTAAAAAGAGTAGTGTGTAGTGCTAACTTGACACAAAGTTAGCACTACCACCCCCCTAAAATGGTCAAATCAACTCGAAATCAAAAACTGAGTACGCCATTAATTGTCGTAAATTTGTCGTTCACAAGATATCCAAAAAGATATTTTGTCGCAACCCCCCTTTCCAAGTGCCCCCCATATGAATGATTTTCAAGCAACGAAAAACACCAAAGTTCAATACTTCACAAAATCGTTCAAATCAACTTCAAATCGAAAACTGAGTACGCAGTTAATTGTCGCTTTTTATCCTCTTATGAGATATGCAAACAGATAATTTGTCGCGCCCCCCTTTCGGATAGTATTTTAAAAAGAGTAGTGTGTAGTGCTAACTTGACACAAAGTTAGCACTACCACCCCCCTAAAATGGTCAAATCAGCTCGAAATCAAAAACTGAGTACGCCATTAACTGTCGTAAATTTGTCGTTCACAAGATATCCAAAAAGATATTTTGTCACGACCCCCCTTTCGAAGTGCCCCCCATATGAATGATTTTCAAGCAACGAAAAACATCAAAGTTCATTCAATAATTCACAAAATCGTTCAAATCAACTCCAAATCGAAAACTGAGTACGCAGTTAATTGTCGCTTTTTATCCTCTTATGAGATATGCAAACAGATAATTTGTCGCGCCCCCCTTTCGGATAGTATTTTAAAAAGAGTAGTGTGTAGTGCTAACTTGACACAAAGTTAGCACTACCACCCCCTAAAATGGTCAAATCAACTCGAAATCAAAAACTGAGTACGCCATTAATTGTCGTAAATTTGTCGTTCACAAGATATCCAAAAAGATATTTTGTCGCAACCCCCCTTTCCAAGTGCCCCCCATATGAATGATTTTCAAGCAACGAAAAACACCAAAGTTCAATACTTCACAAAATCGTTCAAATCAACTTCAAATCGAAAACTGAGTACGCAGTTAACTGTCGCTTTTTATCCTGTTATGAGATATGCAAACAGATAATTTGTCGCGCCCCCCTTTCGGATAGTATTTTAAAAAGAGTAGTGTGTAGTGCTAACTTGACACAAAGTTAGCACTACCACCCCCCTAAAATGGTCAAATCAGCTCGAAATCAAAAACTGAGTACGCCATTAATTGTCGTAAATTTGTCGTTCACAAGATATCTAAAAAGATATTTTGTCGCGACCCCCCTTTCGAAGTGCCCCCCATATGAATGATTTTCAAGCAACGAAAAACACCAAAGTTCATTCAATAATTCACAAAATCGTTCAAATCAACTCCAAATCGAAAACTGAGTACGCAGTTAATTGTCGCTTTTTATCCTCTTATGAGATATGCAAACAGATAATTTGTCGCGCCCCCCTTTCGGATAGTATTTTAAAAAGAGTAGTGTGTAGTGCTAACTTGACACAAAGTTAGCACTACCACCCCCTTAAATGGTCAAATCAACTCGAAATCAAAAACTGAGTACGCCATTAATTGTCGTAAATTTGTCGTTCACAAGATATCCAAAAAGATATTTTGTCGCAACCCCCCTTTCCAAGTGCCCCCCATATGAATGATTTTCAAGCAACGAAAAACACCAAAGTTCAATACTTCACAAAATTGTTCAAATCAACTTCAAATCGAAAACTGAGAACGCAGTTAATTGTCGCTTTTTATCCTCTTATGAGATATGCAAACAGATAATTTGTCGCGCCCTCCTTTCGGATAGTATTTTAAAAAGAGTAGTGTGTAGTGCTAACTTGACACAAAGTTAGCACTACCACCCCCCTAAAATGGTCAAATCAACTCGAAATCAAAAACTGAGTACGCCATTAATTGTCGTAAATTTGTCGTTCACAAGATATCCAAAAAGATATTTTGTCGCAACCCTCCTTTCCAAGTGCCCCCCATATGAATGATTTTCAAGCAACGAAAAACACCAAAGTTCAATACTTCACAAAATCGTTCAAATCAACTTCAAATCGAAAACTGAGTACGCAGTTAATTGTCGCTTTTTATCCTCTTATGAGATATGCAAACAGATAATTTGTCGCGCCAGTTACGAAGGTACCACTTAATGTACCAAACACTCCACAGTTGGTTTCTATTCAGATACCAAAACTTGCAACCTCAACGGTTTAAATAAAGAATAAACAAAAGAATAAACAAATGACAAAAGAATAAACAAATGATCTCTACAGAGATCATTGAATTTGCAACCTCAACGGTTTTATGGTCTCATTGTAAACATCCGATGACCATCACCCTCATGAAGAATATTCTGTATGTAAACACACACTAGTAAGGCACAATAGAAGCATAGGTTTCATTAAAGATTGTATTTAGTTCTTAAGTGAGTTCATTTCTACAGTTCGAATAAAGCGGTCGTCCAAGACCCAGAAAAATACAACTTCGTGTTTTCTTTTTTTGTTGTTCGCTTCGTTGTTCGCAAAAGTTGAGATCACCTCCAAGTTGGGAGGTTGGATCTTTTTAATATTTTTTTTGATCAACACGGGAAGTTTTTCGTTAACTCGCCCCCCTTTCGGATAGTATTTTAAAAAGAGTAGTGTGTAGTGCTAACTTGACACAAATATCTTTTTGGATATCTTGTGAACGACAAATTTACGACAATTAATGGCGTACTCAGTTTTTGATTTCGAGCTGATTTGACCATTTTAGGGGGGTGGTAGTGCTAACTTTGTGTCAAGTTAGCACTACACACTACTCTTTTTAAAATACTATCCGAAAGGGGGGGCGCGACAAATTATCTGTTTGCATATCTCATAAGAGGATAAAAAGCGACAATTAACTGCGTACTCAGTTTTCAATTTGAAGTTGATTTGAACGATTTTGTGAAGTATTGAACTTTGGTGTTTTTCGTTGCTTGAAAATCATTCATATGGGGGGCACTTGGAAAGGGGGGTTGCGACAAAATATCTTTTTGGATATCTTGTGAACGACAAATTTACGACAATTAATGGCGTACTCAGTTTTTGATTTCGAGCTGATTTGACCATTTTAGGGGGGTGGTAGTGCTAACTTGACGCGTCAAGTTAGCACTACACACTATTTTTTTTTTAAAATGAAGAGCTAAAATTTTTTGGTTTTCACGATTTATCTACGACAAATTTACGACAGTTAATTGCATACTTAGTTTTTTGTTTAAGATTGATTTGACGGATTTGGGGGGGTGGTAGTGCTAACTTGATCATCAAGTTAGCACTACACACGGTTTTTTTTTAAAAACGAAGAGCGACAAATTTTTTGTTTTCACGACAAATTTACGACAAATTTACGACAATTAATCCAATTAACAAACTATGAAAATTTTGAAGTGGTAGTGCTAACTTGACGGACATAAGACGCTTGGCTCTACTATAATGTTTCAGAAGACAAAATCTCCAAAGTACTGCAAGGCGAAAATATGCATCCATATCACCATACACCTGTACAGGAACTACTTCCGAATGATTTTGTGATGAGAATCGAATTTTGTAACTTGTTGCTAGAGAGAAGCTTGAATGACAACCACTTTATAAACAGAATTCTTTGGACAGACGAATCCCAGTTCACAAGAGATGGTATCACCAATTTCCAAACCTCCATGCATGGGCTTCAAGCAATCCACATTCAAGACGGCAAAGATCGTTTCAGCGCAGATTTTGTGTCAATATGTGGGCAGGTGTTATTGGAAATAAGTTAATCGGACCTTTCAAGTTACCACCCCGACTCAAATCTACAAATTACCTGTAGTTCTTACAAAATGATCTTCCAGCCTATTGGAGGATGTTCCACTGCGTCAGCGAGTTTCATCATGTTTCCAACAAGATGGTGTTCCCGCCCACTATGGTCGTGAAAATAAGGATTGGCTGGATGAAAAATACGGTGGTAGATGAATAGGCAGAAATGGACCAATTCACTGGCCTGCACGATCTCCCGATCTCACTGTACTGGATTTTTTTGTATGGGGACGAATGAAAAAAATTGTTTACTCATCTGAAATAACAACCTTAACTCAATTAGAACAACATATTTCCAAAGGATCACTACAAGTTAGATAAGAGTTATCGAGAGCAAACATCCACGATGAAATCCAAAAACGGGCTCTGGCATGCATTCAAAACGAAGGGGGGCATAATTGTATTTGTATCAAATACATAAGACACTACTAAAAGTTCTTTTAAAACTGCTCCCTTTACAAGTTGCTGCAATAAAAAACCGCAAAAAACCCAAAATTAGATTTTTTACCTGTTTTAGTTTTTTCCAAGCATCATAAAATGTATGGGTTCTTGAGTACACTTACTAGTAAGTTTTTTTTACTATTGTTTTGTTCATCTGTAAAAAATAAAGAAATTTTATGTTTATCAGGCATTCTCTGAAAAAAGTGACCTCAAGGTCAAAACTTTGTTTGGGGAAGAAAATTTCAACACCACTTAAAATTGAAAATCTGGCAATCCTAAGCCTATAAAAGCTCACCTTTACAATCTTAAAGATTGTTATTTTTACAAAAAATAAAGTCTAAGATTAGGTCTTTATCATTAGTATTGACAGAGATATCGAGCTTAACACAGGTCAAGGTACACCAAAGTTAACCTATTTTTAAGTTGTCAAAAAGTGATATCAAAGTTGAGGAACGAACCTTATTTCGTTTGCCATTAGTCGTTCGAAAGCCTTCTGAACGCTTCTCATTGGCATCAAATGACAGTTCCTCTCCTGGAAAGAATTTGGTGGCAAAAACTCCAGCTTCAACTCGCTGACTAGTTCTGGCCACGAACCTATCGAAACCCTTACTGCCTTAAACCATATCAATGACCTACCTTCAAACAAATCTGATGCCGACCGCGACAGCTTTGCTTCCGTCACTCCACGAGCCTGACGGATCTCCTCAACCCTCTCCAGGAATGCGTTCACCGAAGCTCCACAACGCTCTCCGGCGAACTTCACATCCCACTTAGCTAAGTTCTCAAACCTCTCGCTAACATAAACCCTTTCTCTACTATCGATTTCCCTACTCTCATCTACCCTATTAACATTTATATCCTTACTTAAAATTTCTTCAGTCATTCCAGTCTCTAATGAAACTGGTCCTAAAGTTGTTGTTGTTGCTGATGCTGTTAATGCTGTTGATGGTCCTACCGCTGAAGCTCTCAGACTATCGGTTGATAGCTGACTGCCATCATCCATCACCCCTCCTACTTCTTCAGAATCTAGGACTTCCTCGAAGTCCGCTAATGCCATGATGAGTTCATTCTTCAACTCTAACCTCAATTTCTCCTGTTCGCCATCTTCTGGCTGCGACCTATCTAACCAAGCTATACCCCACTCTACCTTAACTAAACTCTTCAAATACTCCCTAGACTTCCTCGACTTCGGTTTCATCTCTAAAATTTTCCCTATCTCTCCTAACTTATTCTCAACCGCTTCATAATCCTGTTCAAAACTTAATGGATATTGTGCGGGAGTACTTTAAGAACCCCTACGTTCTAATAATCTTGCACCACGAAGTGATCGTCGCATTTCGTCTACGGTGCCTACCTCTAACCCTCTACAATTTATCTCATAAGCAAGCTCATCTTGCGCTAACCTATAAATATCCATTATAACAATAAAAATTCAAAACTAAATATCAGGATAAAATCAAAAAAACTATGGGGAGAATGAAATCAACTCAAAAAAAAGTTATAATCAAAACTATAAGTGCCTACTCCTTTCAAAAACAAACAATAAAAAAAATAGTACCAAAAAATACTTTAAGAAAATAAAATAACTAAAAGTATCAAAAAAATAAAATATACCTCTACGGCAACACCAAACGAAAATTGGTTGCTGCACACAATAAGGTAAAAATTTAACACTCACACAAGTGTGAGAGAGAAAAATATATTATTTAATTAAAATACAATCCACAATAACAAAATAAAATGGCAGACAAAAAAAAATTTCCACCAAATTATTTTTTTTTAACACCCGAGATTTTTAGAAATCTCCAAAGAGCAACACAAAAGAACAAAAAAGAAAAACACCTACTTGGATGGATCTGTGAATACAGACCGTAGACAATTCCTCAATAATATGTTATTTCCCACGGATGCGCTGTTTACCAAAAGATCACGCAGCCAAACAAACTCGCACTGTATTTCACACTTTCCACAGCAATTCAACTAAAGAAAAACAACAAAAGTCAAAAGTTATTTCACAAGGAAAACTAAAAACAATAAGAAAAAAATAAAATCAACACCAAAAGATATTCATTTCCCTAACAAATAATATACACAGGTACCAAGTACCAACAATATGCATAAAATGCACTATGTATGTACAAATGTATGTACAATCACACTCAATGTTTGGAAAATTTTCCACTAGATTTGCCCCACGTTGGGCGCCAATTTGTTACACTTTTATTTCGCGATTAAACTAACTTAACGATGAATCGAAACTATTCGTCGCGATTGGATTTTCCGAATCCAATTAATAAAATAAAATAAACGAAAGTTAGAATGATAAAAAGAAAAGCACAACCGGTGTGCCCCGAGGTAAACAGACGAATGTCAAACGCGCTGATAAACTAAAAGTGTAACAGTCAGCAGGTAGGCTGCTGACACCACGGCTTAACTCAGCTAGACTGGGTTCGTAAACAAAAAAGTAAGCGTACCGCAATAAATGACGATCGCGAATAAAATGACCGATTAAATAATAATTAAAAGATTGATAAAAGTATTTTCCAAGTACCGGGTGTACTGGAAAAAGATGGGCGCCGGGAAATTTTATGGGGAAATTTCCAAACCACGAACTCGATGCTGAAATGTTAAAATATCAATTGAAATACGCAAGTTAAATTCCCAAAGGGATTTAAAGCTATTTATTGTTGTAAACTGTGTGTTGGGAAAACCGTACAAAAGTTGAATTAAAAACCCAAATCTTTTCAACTATAGAACTACAATTGGTAGACGGTTAGGAGAACCGTTTAAAAAGTAAACAAACGCACGTAACCGGTCTCACACTTTTATTGAGAATTTACGAAGGCAAAGATTAATTAAAACTCTTTATCACAAGACTCACACAAAAACTAAAAACACTCTACTTATCTTTTCCTTTTGTAGCTATTAATTCCTCCTTCTATTTTCTAAATTTTCGTCCCTCTGACGATATCTGCTTCTCCTTGAAATTTCTCCTTCCACTGACTCTACAATTTTCAAAGCTTTTCTAACAATTTTAAAACTGACTAATCAATAAAACTATTTTTCAAACTATCTTCAAATTTCACTCTTAAACTTTCTTTTTCTCTTTTTACAATTTCAAATTCGCCAAAAAAAACACTTGACGTGAACTAGGTCAACCAAGAAGTGGTTGATCTTGTCAGTTTGTCCTTTCTCGACTTTCAAATTCACCCACACATTCATACAATCGGCCAATCGTGTCTCGAGGCTTTCGGTCACGGTTCTCTAGCGCATGCAGTCTTATGGCCGACAAGCACCTCCGTTGTCGAATTCCAGCGAGACCTTTCACTCGCACAACTTTCTAATCGCATTGAACTGAAAAAGTTGTTGGGGGTTTGTTCCCAAAACTTATCCAGCTCATTAGTCGAGATCAGACCCCTCCCATAAAACATGTCGAGAAATGGGCATTTTCTTTGTTACTCTATTATATATTCTACTGAGTCAGGGGAAGGATAAAATTCTCTGTGTTACAACTTTTCGAAAATTGAAGAAGGGAGGAAAAGCTACTAAAACCAAAATGAACTACTTTACCCTATTCGGTGGATCTTTGCACAGATTTGGGAAAAAGGGAAAACTATTAACGTTTCATTCTTATGATTCGGTTCTCCAATACTAAAAGTTAAATTTAGGGTGTTTACACTTGCAGCACTACGCTGCACAGTGTGTCTCATAATGAAGTATGGCGTTGACACGTGCCATTTCTATTGTTCTCCTCTGTGATATGTGTGATATGTATATGGATGTGTATAGTGTTGTGTATGTGATATCCTGCGTGTGTAGTGAGTGTAATGAGATGTGTGTATGATGATGAGTGTAAAGATGATAGTTGTGATGATAAAGGGTGAATGATGGTATAAGTGAATGAATGTAAGCATGTGTAAATGATGATAATGATGTGAATGTCGATAAATGAGAATGATAATGTTAGTGACTGACGAAGTATGACATTCAATTCAAGTAGACGGTGTGCGAGTCTCCAGAGGCTTCTGACTCGACACACCAAACGCCGACACCAGTTCAGCTCATCCGCTGATTACGACATGCACCTATTTTGTCATTTGCTCAAAGCTATGTTTCGATCACATTGCTAAGAGCAAACAACGGAGAAATGATGGGACGAAGAAATGATAGGGAAGGGTATGAGGAAAAGAGAGGGATATTGAAATGTTAATAACTAAATGTAAGAAAGGTTTTTGTTGCGGGAAAACTTACCGTAACAAATTCCACCCTTACCTACCAAAGAGAGAAACTGGGCTTTTCGAAAGAAGAGCCGAAGTAACAAGAAAAGAAAAGGTAAAACAACACAACCAAATGGAGCACACACTAGCAGACAACATAACCAAAACTCAATCGCTCCTGGCGAGAGTATGAGCACCGCACAGAGATTTTACTGCTGTCAGTATCTCTCTGCGAGCACATCCTTGCTACGCGACTACCTTACGCCCTCTCTTCAGGGTCGTCGGAATAATGTTTGAGGTCCTTGACATTCCACGTTCCTCGAGAGATCCATTGGCATCTTCGAGAACGTATGTCCAAGCCGAAACTCTTTTCTTCACCCGAAACGGGCCCAGAAACTTCGGTGCTAACTTTGCAGCGTAATAATTCGCTGTATCAGAAAGCACGAAGTTCCGTCGCCAAACCAACTCGTTTGGGAGGAACTGAACGTCCCTGCGTCGAAGGTTATATGTTTTCGCCGCCTTTTCAGACGCCGACTCTAACCTCATAGCTATCTGCTCCCTAAGCTTCCTAAACTGTTCCCTACTGAAGTCCCTATCGCTATTCCTACTCTGGTCCCTATCACTATCCCTACTATTTTGAATGGGCGTCGTGGTGGAGGAACCAGCAAACGTCCCCATTAACCTACCGAAATTCACGTAGTACGGTGAAACTCCTAAAACTTCATGCTGGGCCGTGCGAATACTGCACGCTACTTTCGCAAGTTGCGAGTCCCAGACCCTATGATTCTCTGACACATGAGCCCTAAGTGTAGTCTTTAAAATCTGATTGATACGTTCCGCGGGATTCGCTTGCGGATGGTAATGCGCGGTAAACCGTATCGACGAACCGTAGGCATCACACAACGTTTTCAGTTCTTTACTTTTGAACTGGGGACCATTGTCGCAGATAACAAACTTTGGTACGCCGAACAACAAGAAGACATTGTCTTACAGCTACTTGCAAACAGATTTTGCAGTAGCTGACCTTAAAAGGAACAAAAGAGGGAACTTAGTAAAATAATCTACAACGGTTAAAATATAAATAAAACCCCTACTCGACTTAGGTAATGGATAAACTAAGTCCACAAACACCATTTCCCAAGGGTCGGTAACCCCTTTCCTCTCCAACATCAACCCAGCCGGTTTCTCATTAATCGGCTTCACGCTTTGGCACACTTTACAAAACCTAACATATTTATTAATATCTGACCTCATCTTAGGCCAGTAATACTTCTCACCTATCCTTGCAAATGTTTTCTTTACCCCCATATGCCCTGCTAATGGATGGTCATGATTATCAAATAAAATCTTTTTCCTATCTTTTTCCTCTCCAACATCAACCCAGCCGGTTTCTCATTAATCGGCTTCACGCTTTGGCACACTTTACAAAACCTAACATATTTAGTAATATCTGACCTCATCTTAGGCCAGTAATACTTCTCTCCTATCCAAGCAAATGTTTTCTTTACCCCCATATGCCCTGCTAATGGATGGTCATGATTATCAAATAAAATCATTTTCCTATCTTCCCTACCTACTACTAATTTCCATTCACTACTACTGTCATGGACTATCACATGACTTGACCTAACAAACTTATAAAACTTTCCATCTTCTACCCTCCACGCTGGAAAAGACAACGGTTTCTTTTCCACCTCCGATATCATTTTTCCAATCCAAGGGTCGGTTGTTGGCTCGGAAATTCCAGAAACAACTGGCACACTCCTGGAGAGCAAGTCCGGCACTACATGATCCTTCCCTTTACGATGGATGATATCGAAGTCAAACTGCTGCATACGTACAGCCCAACTCACCAGCCTTCCCGCTGGATCCTTCAACTTGCTAAGCCAAATCAAAGAGTAGTGATCGGTAATTACCGAAAACTTAACTCCCTCCAGATAAGGCCTCAACTTTTCTATCGCCCACAAAACTGCCAGGCACTCTTTCTCTGTGGTCGAATAATTTCGCTCACACCAATTTAGTGATCTGCTCAAATAGCAAATCACCTTCTCACCATCCTCGAAGGTCTGACTCAAAACAGCCCCAATCCCGAAATCAGAAGCATCCGTTTGAACGACAAACGGCTTCGAAAAATCAGGACAGGTCAAAGTGGGTGCTGCCACTAAACAGTCCTTAGCTTTCCTAAAGCTTTCCTCACAAGTGCTACTCCACTCAAACTTCTTGTTTTTCCTAAGTAAATCGGACAACGGCTTCACCAGACTCGCAAAGTTTGGTATAAATCGCCTATACCAGGACACCGTGCCGATAAAACTTCTAACCTCTTTAATATTCTTTGGCGATGGAATCCCTAACATGCTTTCTATTTTCTCCGGATCCATGTGTAAACCATTGCGGTCTACAACATAGCCTAAGAACTTCAGAGATGGACTAAAGAAATTACATTTGTCCCTACCAACTTTTAAACCTGCCTTAATAAGTCTTCTGAAGACTTCTTCTAAAATCTCCATATGCTTCTCAAATGTGTCTGTGACGATAATGATATCATCCAGATACACGAAGACATATGGTTCTAACTAGGGTCCTAAAACATTATCTATAAATCTTTGCCAAGTTGCGGGAGCATTATGCAACCAGAACGGCATTCGCAAAAACTGAAACAGACTGCGGCCAGGTACCGTAAAGGCAGTATACTTTCTTGACTCTTTTTCCATCGGAATCTGCCAATAGGCCGACTTGATGTCCAAAGATGACGAGAATTTCGCGTTATTCAGCTTATCCAGGATAGCTGTTATGTATGGAAGGGGGTACGCATCCCTGTCTGTAGCCACATTCAACTTCCTAAAATCTACACAAAAGCTATACGTACCATCCTTCTTCTTAATCATGACAATGGGTGAAGCCCATGGACTGTCAGATTTTTCTATAACCCCCTCTGCTAGCATTTCTTCTAACTCCTTATCTATGAAAGTCTGAATGGCATGAGATACCGGATAATACCTCTGCTTAATGGGTTCAGCTTTCGTCCTAATCTTGTGCTCCACCATCTGTGTGCACCCTAATCCTTCAGGCATTTCTTAAAATGTCCTGTCCAAAAATCTTTCTAACTGTTGCTTTTCTACCTCTCCTACCTCAGTCAAATGCTCAGAATGGGAAATCGAATTCAACGAATTCTGATTCGAAAATTCCCATTCCCCTGATTGTAAATCCGGGACTATTCCCGCTAAAGCCCAAAAATCGGCTCCTAGAATCAGACTCTGAGGAAGATGAGGTACAACTAAACACCCTACTAAAACTACCTTGCCTTTAATTATAATTGGAAGTGAAACTTCACCTTCCACCTGCACTCCTGCACCATCAGCTAAACTAACACTACCTACCTTGCAAGTGCTTGACTTTATACCTAAGCCCTGTAAAATTTTCCATCCATCCCTACATATGATAGTGCGAGAAGCGCCCGAATCCAAAAGTCCTACTAACCTAATCACGTAAATACTAACACCTACGTATGGTCTCTTGTCCCTACCTACGTGCTCAAGCGCGAAACTCAAATTAACTTTCTCCGACTGGTTACCAGTAGGCAACCCCGACGCATTTAACGACGCTCTCGTCCTACTGACCCGAGAGTGCGTCTGCCGTTACCCTTCGTAACTCCCAAAACATCGTTACCCAAAACATCGCCTAACAGCAGAACATCTATTTGCAAGATGGCCTTCTCCATTGCAAATAAAACACCTATACGAACTTGAGGAGTTGACGGGCGGACGAGATTGGGTGCTGTCCTCAACAACCGCAACTCTCCTAACAGCCGCCTCGCTGAAACAAAATTCGAGTTACGACTCGACTCCTGCACGACCTGTCGAGTTCGATTGTTTCCTTCAACAACCGAAACTCTTGGGGGCTCGACTCCTACATAAGCCAGATCCGGCTCAAGTAGGTTCCTACTTCTACTGTTGGGCGGAAGAACGTATGATTCCACGTTAGCCCTAACGAACTCCAAATTGCGCCCTAATCTAACCAACTCGGAAACGCATTCCTAACTTCCTACCCTCCAAGATGGGTTCGGAAAGCCTTCCAAACATATTTTGCATTGTCGCCACATAGACTCCGATGGATTCATCTCGGCCTTGTGTACGACGCCTAATCTCATCTAACAAAAGATCATCATAATTTGGTGGCAAAAACTCCTGCTTCAACTCGCTGACTAGTTCTGGCCACGAACCTATCGAAACCCTTACTGCCCCAAACCATATCAATGCACTACCTACAAACAAATCTGCTGCCGACCGCAACAGCTTTGCTTCCGTCACTCCACGAGCCTGACGGATCTCCTCAACCGTCTCCAGGAATGCGTTCACCGAAGCTCCACAACGCTCTCCGGCGAACTTCACATCCCACTTAGCTAAGTTCTCAAACCTCTCGCTAACATAAACCCTTTCTCTACTATCGATTTCCCTACTCTCATCTACCCTATTAACATTCATATCCCTACTTAAAATGTCTTCCCTCATTCCAGTCTCTAATGAAACTGGTCCTAAAGCTGGTGCTGTTGATGTTGATGTTGATGTTGTTGTTGTTGATACTGTTGATGCTGACACTGTTGTTGATGTTGATGCTGCTGCTTTTGACTGCAATGGTGCTGGTCCTACCGCTGAAGCTCTCAGACTATCGGTTGATAGCTGACTGCCATCATCCATCACCCCTCCTACTTCTTCAGAATCTAGGACTTCCTCGAAGTCCACTAATGCCATGATGATTTTATTCTTCAACTCTAACCTCAATTTCTCCTGTTCGCCATCTTCTGGCTGCGACCTATGCATAGCCCGTCTAATACAATGCACAAATGTATCCAAATACGTCCAGCCATATGCACTACACAGTATGCAGTACATTGAACCTTAGTGAGTAGGTAGATACACTTGACAAAAGTAATCTGAAGCGTCGCGTCCCGTCATCGTCAGTGGCATTGAAATTATTACTTAATAGTTTAGTGCATGAGGTTGATACTCATGACCATGAATGAAATATGAGTTCAAGGTTGGCTATCGTGAAGCGTAATGTGGATTAACGTCAATGACCGGAATTAAATGTATAATGACGTGGTCGCTAGTGTGATCCCTTCACACCACCCTTCCTGGGGAAAAGGAGAAATCATGACATATCTTGATTTCTTCTTTTAAACGACACTTATATATATATATTTTTTTTCTTTTCCTTCGTAATCCCAATATCTATTTTTTATTTTTTTTTTAAACATTATTTTCTTTTATATTAATTGAAATAGTACATACTTAGTGTGTATCATTACTTACGCATATAATATAATATAATTTTTTTTTCATTCATACAAGTAACTTTATTTTCTTATATTCTAGTTGTGTTTTTTAAACATTATTTTCTTTTATACTTAGTGTGTATTACTTACGCATATAATATAATATAATTTTTAATTTTTCATTTTCATTCATACAAGTAACTTATTTTTCTTATATTCTAGTTGTGTTTTTGAACATTATTTTCTTTTATACTTAGTGTGTATCATTACTTACGCATATAATATAATTTTTTTTTCATTCATACTAGTAACTTATTTTTCTTATATTCTAGTTGTGTTTTTTAAACAACTTAGTGTGTATCATTACTTACGCATATAATATAAATTTTTTTTTTTTCATTCATACTAGTAACTTATTTTTCTTATATTCTAGTTGTGTTTTTTAAACATTATTTTCTTTTATACTTAGTGTGTATTACTTACGCATATAATATAATATAATTTTTCATTTTTCATTTTCATTCATACAAGTAACCTATTTTTCTTATATTCTAGTTGTGTTTTTTAAACAACTTAGTGTGTATCATTACTTACGCATATAATATAATATAATTTTTTTTTCATTCATACTAGTAACTTATTTTTCTTATATTCTAGTTGTGTACACAACAATATAATTTACTCTTATCAAAAATTAAGTTAATTAATTAAATGAAGTAGTTATCTTGTATGTATATATGTGCATATAATATTATTTACATTCTCTTCCCCTTTTTTTTTTTTTTTTTTTTTGGTTTTGATTTAATTAGCGATTATATAAAAGTTAAATACATGTAAAATGGTTTTAGTCTATTCTTGTGTACTGTCATTGTTTTGTTATCGTATTTGATATCACAATTTACACCATTTTGAGACAAAACTTCGTATGGTCCTATAAATATTGGATCTAATTTTTTTCTAGCTTCGTTTCTTAATAAAACTAAACTTCCTTTTTCAAAACTACTACTCTTTGTTTGTCCCTCTTTATCATACCTATCTTTCCTAACATTTTTCTTCTTTATAAGCGTTTCTCGGGCATCTCTATGGGCAACTTGTAATTTATGTTTAAGGTCAATTACGTAATTGTCATAGTTGTACACCGGTTCCATTTGTTTTGTCAGATTGTTGGGTAAGCTACATTGCTTTCCGAATATCAATTCGAATGGAGTGTAACCCGTTTCTGAGTGTACGGAGGTGTTATAACAGAAAACGTAATATGGCAACCAAGTGCTCCAGTCCGTGTGTTTTTCTGAGACGTAACTTCTAAGATATGCTCCTAAAACCTTATGTGAATTTTCTAAAGCTCCTATGCTCTCATGATGGTACGCTGTAGATTGTAATTGTTCTATTCTCAAAAGCTTACAGATACTTTTGAAAACCTGGTTTAGAAATTCGGTTCCCTGATCAGATGCTATTGTATGTGGTACTCCGTACCTAAGAATAAAACCTTCTACTAGAGCTTTAGCTACCGTGCCTGATTCTTTATTTGGGAGTGGTATAGCTTCGATAAACTTGGTAAGCTCATCTTGAATGGTGAGTATGTATTTAGATCCATCTTCAGATTCTTCTAAAGGTCCTACTAGGTCTATAAATATTTTGTCAAAACCTGATTCGGCTGTTGATGTGATAGTCATTGGTTGTTTCTTCGGTTGGTTATATTTGTTTCGTTGGCATACTGGGCAGTGCTTAACGAATGTCGTCACATCGTTTTGCATTCCTGTCCAAAAGTATTTTTTCTTTATATTTTGGATCATACGGTTTATACCTGCATGTCCACTGGTTGGAAGTATGTGAAAGTCGTTTAGTATTAATTTCTCCTGGCAGGATCGCCATGTAATGAGGTGCCTAATACTACCTCACCTACTAATCTATGGGGGATATTAGATGGCTTCCCCAAGCCGAATTGTGTTGATGGCTAGAGAGCCTATCTGTTGGAAATAAGAATAGAGGCTGAAGAGCCAAAGTGTTCTGTTCTACTTCAAACTTAAAAGTGAATTTATTACACTGAACTTAAGCTATTTATACAAAATAATCAACTTACACACTAACATCTTAAACCAATATCAAATATACATATTATAACTAACACATAGAAATATTTGGTATTCCGAATTCTGTGGGAAATAAACGAACAACGGAACCCGGTAGCATACTTGCTATGTCATCAAATTAATAGCACATGCCAATATGCATAGCCCGTCTAATACAATGCACAAATGTATCCAAATACGTCCAGCCATATGCACTACACAGTATGCAGTACATTGAACCTTAGTGAGTAGGTAGATACACTTGACAAAAGTAATCTGAAGCGTCGCGTCCCGTCATCGTCAGTGGCATTGAAATTATTACTTAATAGTTTAGTGCATGAGGTTGATACTCATGACCATGAATGAAATATGAGTTCAAGGTTGGCTATCGTGAAGCGTAATGTGGATTAACGTCAATGACCGGAATTAAATGTATAATGACGTGGTCGCTAGTGTGATCCCTTCACACTATCTAACCAAGCTATACCCCACTCTACCTTAACTAAACTCTTCAAATACTCCCTAGACTTCCTCGACTTCGGTTTCATCTCTAAAATTTTCCCTATCTCTCCTAACTTATTCTCAACCGCTTCATAATCCTGTTCAGAATTGAAAGGATACTGTGCGGGAGTACCTTAAGAACCCCTACGTTCTAATAATTTTGCACCACGAAGTGATCGTCGCATTTCGTCTATGGTGCCTACCTCTAACCACCTACAATCCATCTCATAAGCAAGCTCATCTTGCGCTAACCTATAAATATCCATTATAACAATAAAAATTCAAAACTAAATATCAAGATAAGATCAAAAAAAACTATGGGGAGTTATAATCAAAACTATAAGTTCCTACTCCTTTCAAAAACAAACAATAAAGGAAAATAGTACCAAAAAATACTTTAAGAAAATAAAATAACTAAAAGTATCAAAAAAATAAAATATACCTCTACGGCAACACCAAACGAAAATTGGTTGCTGCACACAATAAGGTAAAAATTTAACATTCACACAAGTGTGAGAGAGAAAAATATATTATTTAATTAAAACACAATCCACATTAACAAAATAAAATGGCAGACAAAAAAATATTTCCACAAAATTATTTTTTTTTAACACCCGAGATTTTTAGAAATCTCCAAAGAGAAACACAAAAGAACAAAAAAGAAAAACACCTACTTGGATGGATCTGTGAATACAGACCGTAGACAATTCCTCAATAATATATAATTTCCCACGGATGCGCTGTTTACCAAAAGATCACGCAGCCAAACAAACTCGCACTTTATTTCACAATTTCCACAGCAATTCACCTAAGGAAAAACCACAAAAGTAAAAAGTTCTTTCACAAGGAAAACTAAAAACAATAAAAAATAAAATTAACACCAAAAGATATTCACTTCCCTAACAAATAATATACACAGGTACCAAGTACCAACAATATGCATAAAATGCACTATGTATGTACAAATGTATGTACAATCACACTCAATGTTTGGAAAATTTTCCACTAGATTTGCCCCACGTTGGGCGCCAATTTGTTACAGTCTTATTTCCCGATTTAACTAACTTTACGATGAATCGGAACTACTTGTCGCGATTGGATTTTCCGAATCCAATTAATAAAATAAAATAAACGAAAATTAGAACGATAAAAAGAAATGCACAACCGGTGCGCCCCGAGGTAAACAGACGAAATGTCCAACGCGCTGATAAACTAAAAGTGTAACAGTCAGCAGGTAGGTTGTTGACACCACGGCTAAACTCAGCTGGGCTGGGTTCGTAAACAAAAAAAGTAAGCGTAGCGCAATAAAAGACGATCGCGAATAAAATGACCGATTAAATAATAATTAAAAGAATGATAAAAGTATTTTCCAAGTACCGGGTGTACTGGAAATAGATGGGCGCCAGGAAATTTTATGGTAAAATTTCCAAACCACGAACTCGATGCTGAAATGTTAAAATACCAATTGAAATACGCAAGTTAAATTCCCAAGGGGATTTAAAGCTATTTATTGTTGTAAACTGTGTGTTGGGAAAACCGTACAAAAGTTGAATTAAAAACCCAAATCTTTTCAACTATAGAACTACAATTGGTAGACGGTTAGGGGAACCGTTTAAAAAGTAAACAAACGCAAGTAACCGGAGAATGAAACGTTAATTGCTCCTTCCCGACAAGATCAATTAATAAAAACTAAAAAGGGTCGCATGTCTCACAATTTTATTGAAAATTTACGAAGGCAAAGATCAACCAAAAATCTTTATCACAAGACTCACAAAAAAAGTAAAAACACTCTACTTATCTTTTCCTTTTGTAGCTTTTAATTCCTCCTTCTATTTTCTAAATTTTCGTCCCTCTGACGATATCTGCTTCTCCTTGAAATTTCTCCTTCCACTGGCTCTACAATTTTCAAAGCTTTTCTAACAATTTTAAAACTGACTAATCAACAAAACTATTTTTTAAACTATCTTCAAATTTCACTCTTAAACTTTCTTTTTCTCTTTTTACAATTTCAAATTCGCCAAAAAAAACACTTGACGTGAACTAGGTCAACCAAGAAGTGGTTGATCTTGTCAGTTTGTCCTTTCTCGACTTTCAAATTCACCCACACATTCATACAATCGGCCAATCGTGTCTCGATGCTTTCGGTCACGGTTCTCTAGCGCATGCAGTCTTATGGCCGACAAGCACCTCCGTTGTCGAATTCCAGCGAGACCTTTCACTCGCACAACTTTCTAATCACATTGAACTGAAAAAGTTGTTGGGGGTTTGTTCCCAAAACCTATCCAGCTCATTAGTCGAGATCAGACCCCTCCCATAAAACATGTCGAGAAAAATGAAAGTTCCTGAAAGTTGAAAATAATATTTCTGGGCATTTACCCAGTTACTCTATTATATATTCTACTGAGTCAGGGGAAGGATAAAATTCTCTGTGTTACAACTTTTCGAAAATTGAAGAAGGGAGGAAAAGCATCTAAAACCAAAATGAACTACTTTACCCTATTCGGTGGATCTTTGCGCAGATTTGGGGAAAAAGGGAAAACTATTAACGTTTCATTCTTATGATTCGGTTTTACAATACTAAAAGTTAAAGTGTGTTGGGAAAACCGTACAAAAGTTGAATTAAAAACCCAAATCTTTTCAACTATAGAACTACAATTGGTAGACGGTTAAGGGAACCGTTTAAAAAGTAAACAAACGCAAGTAACCGGAGAATGAAACGTTAATTGCTCCTTCCCGACAAGATCAATTAATAAGAACTAAAAAGGGTCGCGTGTCTTTAATTTTATTGAGAAATTACGAAGGCAAACATGAAAAACCAAAACTTTTTATCACAAGACTCACAAAAAAACTAAAAACACTACTTATCTTTTCCTTTTGTAGTTATTAATTCCTCCTTCTATTTTCTAAATTTTCGTCCCTATGACGATATCTGCTTCTCCTTGAAATTTCTCCTTCCACTGGCTCTACAATTTTCAAAGCTTTTCTAACAATTTTAAAACTGACTAATCAACAAAACTATTTTTCAAACTATTGTAATGTGCACCCAACATTTCATGCTGATTTCCTAATTGAAAACGTCAAACCGAAAACACAAGTGCTGGCAACGCTATAATGGAGTGCTATAATGGCAGACGTTGTTTGTGAGTGAGTGTGTGTGTGCAGAAAAATACCGGGAGGGGAACTTTTCTAGACATCATGGTTCATAGAAAAACTACTAGAAATCTCTCGATGTTTCACACCCTATATAAAGAGGTAGCTGACGCAACCAGAAGTCAGTTTTATTTAGAAAGTGATAGTGTGAATATTGAATAAACGTAATTGAGTTGAGTTCGAATAAAGTGTATATCGAAAGTAGATACTGAATAAAGTGGTAGAATTAAATTGAAAGGTAGAGTTTTAATTTTGCGAACTAAGCGCACGTTACACTATCTTCAAATTTCACTCTTAAACTTTCTTTTTCTCTTTTTACAATTTCAAATTTGCCAAAAAAAACCACTTGACGTGAACTAGGTCAACCAAGAAGTGGTTGATCTTGTCAGTTTGTCCTTTCTCGACTTTCAAATTCACCCACACATTCATACAATCGGCCAATCGTGTCTCGAGGTTTTCGGTCACGGTTCTCTAGCGCATGCAGTCTTATGGCTGACAAGCACCTCCGTTGTCGAATTCCAGCGAGACCTTTCACTAGCACAATTTTTTAATCACATTGAACTGAAAAAGTTGTTGGGGGTTTGTTCCCAAAACTTATCCAGCTCATTAGTCGAGATCAGACCCCTCCCATTAAACATGTCGAGAAAAATGAAAGTTCCTGAAAGTTGAAAATAATACTTCTGGGCATTTTCCCAGTTACTCTACTATATATTCTTCTGAGTCAGGGGAAGGATAAAATTCTCTGTGTTACAACTTTTCGAAAATTGAAGAAGGGAGGAAAAGCTACTAAAACCAAAATGAACTACTTTACCCTATTCGGTGGATCTTTGCAAAGATTTGGGAAAAAGGGAAAACTATTAACGTTTCATTCTTATGATTCGGTTCTACAATACTAAAAGTTAAATTTAGGGTGTTTACACTTGCAGCACTACGCTGCACAGTGTGTCTCATAACGAAGTATGGGGTTGACACGTGCCATTTCTATTGTTCTCCTCTGTGATATGTGTGATATGTGTATGTGTAAAGTTAAATAAAACAATACGTTTGTAATTATAATAAAGAATGCGGATTGGTTTATTTGTACTTTATAACATTGCGATCTAAAGTCGATGGATAACCTCTCCGAACTGCCTGACGCCTCGTGGTCGTTGAGACGTTGACATATGCGAAACGTCAGACACTTATCAGTCACTTGTCAGTGACATATACTGATGGTAGGATTACATCCATCTCTCATCTCTCTTCTTCAAACCAATAAGCAAGCCGCTCTGGCGGTTTTACCAGCCTCCCATACCTTGTTGTAGTGGGAGCTGTTAAGCCACTCGACGAACCTTGCTGCAATTGTGGTGGAGGTGATATAGTCGCGTTAGGTGGGGTCATCTCTGGTACGCTGTTTTGTGGTTGTTGCGGTGACGATCTTTGATCTGTAGTCATTGCTGTGGGATCTGATGTACTACCCTGGACGGATGGAACCGAGGAACGCCTCTTAATATTTGCATTGGTCGGTTTAATGTTTGCTGTATTACGACGAATGATGCGTCCGTTATCGTCTCTCAGTTTATACGACCTCGGATGTAGCTTTTGTTCCACAAATGCTGGTTCCCATTCTTGGTTGTGGATTCTTGTCAGTACTCGGCTTCCTACCTCTAATGGACGGTGACTGCTAGCTCCCCTATCTGCATAGACAGCTTGACGATTTCTCAACTCGGCCATTAGTTTTGGAACATTGTGTTGAGGTGTACCTGTGGGTAAAAGAGATGTTACAGTTGTTGGTATACCTGACCTAAGATTTCTAGAGTATAGTCTCTGTGCGGGTGAGCCCAAGGAACCTCTTGGCGTGTTCATGAAGTTTAACAATCCCAGCTGAGGGTCGGTGTTGTTGTAGTCGCATTTCTTAAGGATGTTTTTGGCGGTTTGGACAGCTCTCTCTGCCAAGCCGTTTCCACTTGGATGGTATGGTGAACTGGTTCTGTGTTCGAATTTCCACTCTGAAGAAAATTGCTTGAAGTCAGCACTTGAAAACTGCGGGCCATTGTCACTCTCCACGACCATGGGAACTCCATTAGTAGCAAAAATATTTTTCAGGAATTTTATGACGTTGGACGCGGTTGCCTCTTGTAATTTTTCAAATTTAAGAAAGCCCGAATAACTATCGGTTAGTATTATGTAATCATTACCTTTGTAATAGAACAGATCTGTGGCTACAATTTCAAACGGGAATTTTGCAACTTCTTTGACTCCCATCTCCACTTTGTTATTGTTTCTCTGGTGTACTTGGCATGCTGCGCATTTTTTCTATGTAGCTATATATGTCTTTATTCATTTGGGGCCAGAATACGTTATTGTTTGCTCTGCGTACGCATTTTTCATAGCAGAAATGTCCCTGATGAATATAGTTTAACATATCGGCTCTCAATTGAATAGGTATAACAACCTTGTGTGATTTGTAGATAACACCCTCGTAAACTGACAACTCATCCTTGAATGTCCAGTAAGGTCTTACACTTACCGGAAGGCATTCTCTTTTGGTCGGCCATCCGTTGATGATGTAATATATGATTTTACTGGAGGTTTCATCATCTTTTGTTAGTTTTTTCAAACGTTCATGCTCTTTCTACGTTACGGCGAGTGTCAATTGAACTTCTAACTCGGAGCCTTCTTCTGATGTTGGTTGGTTCACGCAGTCTCTACTCAAAGGATCTGCCAAAACCATTTTTTCGCCTTTTTTGTAGACTACTTTTGGGTTGTAGTTTAGTAGACTTAAGCGAATACGTAAAAGCCTCGCTGGTGATGAATGAAGGGGTTTCGTAAATATTGTTTCAAGAGGCTTGTGGTCCGATTCAACTACTAGCTCTTTTCCCCACACGTATTGATGGAATTTCTCGCAACCAAACTTTATAGCCAGCGCTTCTTTCTCCAGTTGCGAGTAACGTTGCTGACATTCGGTAAGAGACTTTGACGCGTAAGCAACTGGCTGATCTGATTGTAGCAGCACAGCGCCGAGTGCCACTGAGCTGGCGTCAACTTGCAACTTAACATCCTCATTGACATCATATAGCTTGAGTACTGGAGGCTTGGTGATTAATTTAATTATTTAATTATATAAATTTTTTCAAACGCGGCTTCTTGTGGTGTATCCCATAGCCACAGTGTTTCTTTTGCTAATAATGACCGCAGAGGAGCTGTAATTGTAGAAAAATTTTTAATAAATTTGCTCAGATACGTAAATTTACCGAGTATTCGTTGAAGTTCCTTGCGGTTTGATGGTGGTTTTAGTCTAGCAATTGCAGATGTTTTTTCTGGGTCAGCTGTCATACCTTTTTGGCCAATAACGTGGCCGAGAAATTTTACCTCTTTTTGCTCGTACGCACATTTTGATTTGTTTAGAACTAGACCATTTTGTTTGATGATGTCCAGAACTTCAGTTGTGGTTTGGCGCAGCTTTTCGATGGTTTTAGCATGAATTAGAATATCGTCCACTGAAATTTTGACGTTGGGAACTTTAGCTAGCATTGATTCGATTTTGTTTTGAAAGACTTCGGGAGCTGAAGAAATTCCAAGCGGAAGTCGTTTACAGCTATACCTGCCCCATGGTGTTGCAAATGTTAAAATCTTCTTTGTACGTTCTGAAAGCTGTACTTACCAAAACCCATTTTTACAGTCTAGAATTGTGAAGTACTTTGCGCCTTTTAGCTGGGCCGCAATTTCTTCTAACGACTGCATCGGGTGGTGTCGGCGAAGAATGTTTTTATTTATGGACGTAGGATCTATACATATGCGGATTTTGTTATCTTTCCTTACAACTACCATCGGTGAAACCGCTGGAGTTGCTTCGCGAGTTCGTTCTATCACCTTAAGTTGTTCCATTCTGTCCAGTTCCTGCTTCACTTGGTCTCTAATTTTGTATGGGATTCGCCGAGGAGGGCTTATAATGAATTGAGGATTAGGCACTAAATCAATATCATACACAAAGTTGTTGATGCACCCAAGACCTTCGTATATATCATTTTCGATATTCATCTCATTTATTCGACTGATGAGACCAAGCTTCTCGCAAGCAATCGCACCTAGGATTGGTTGGATGTTTGCGTCTACTACCTTAAATGCGATTTGATGTTTTTTCATGGAAATAACGCATGGTATAACGGCTTCTCCTAGAACGATTAAGCGGTGGTTAGAAAACGAAATAAGGTTTTTTACCTGGCAGGGTCGTATCACTGCTTTCAATTGATCGACTATCTTCTTAGGCAAAACATTGCACTGAGCTCCAGTATCTCATTTGATCTGGTAACTTTTATCTGCTATTGTGATGGTTTCCGAAAATTTGTCGGGGACTCGTATCTTTTGCTTGCTTCTCATGACGCAGCCGATTATAAGAGAACTATCGTCGCTATCAAATTCTTCGAAGAGATCTACCTTTTTAGTGGATTGGGCGTGTTTGTAGGTAGGTAGAAGCAGAAGGGGCACTACACATGCTCTCGAAATGGTGTCTATTCTTACACTTCTTGCACGTGTGGTTGAATGCGGGACAATCGCGATATGCGTGCTTAGTTCCACACTTGCGACAGTCAAATGTTTTTTTTTCTTTCTTACCTGTTGACTTGTTCACGTAGTTTACTTTTTTCTCGTTTTCAACTAATATTTGCGCTGCCTGTTTCTGTGCTTGTTCGGTCGACTGACATATGCTGATCGCTTTGTTTAATGTGACGTCTTCAGAGAGTAATTTTGTGCGTAGTTCCTCGTTACGGACTCCCAATATGAGCTGATCACGCAGTATGCTTTCCAGAAGTGAATCGAAAGCACAAGTTTGTGCCTGTAGTCACAGCCTCTACACGAGTTCATCGATGGTTTCATTCTCTTGTTGAATTATTCCATGAAATTTATACCTTTCGAAGGTAATATTCACCTTAGGTATAAAATACGCTTCGAAAAGATCTTCAATCGATTCTAGTGACGCTTCCCGGCCTGCTTCTGGTATGGGAATGGCAAAGGTGTTATATAATTGTATGGCTGAATAGCCAATCGCGGACATAAATGTTGCCACTTGTATATTGTTTGGCTTATTGATCATACCGGTCGCAATTTCGAAGTAAGAATATTGCTGTTTCCACAGCTTCCATTCTTTGGCCATATCCTTGTCGTGTTCTACGATAAGAGGCTTTGGTGGCCGTAGAAAATTGCAGGTATCGTTATCAGCCATGTTTACTTTCTTTTCTGAAATGGGCTTCGGCACCATGTAAAGTTAAATAAAACAATACGTTTGTAATTATAATAAAGAATGCGGATTGGTTTATTTGTACTTTATAACATTGCGATCTAAAGTCGATGGATAACCTCTCCGAACTGCCTGACGCCTCGTGGTCGTTGAGACGTTGACATATGCGAAACGTCAGACACTTATCAGTCACTTGTCAGTGACATATACTGATGGTAGGATTACATCCATCTCTCAGTATGTATGTGTATAGTGTTGTGTATGTGATATCCTGCGTGTGTAGTGAGTGTAATGAGATGTGTGTATGATGATGAGTGTAAAGATGATGGTTGTGACGGTAAAGGGTGAATGATGGTATAAGTGAATGAATGTAAGCATGTGTAAATGATGATAATGATGTGAATGTCGATAAATGAGAATGATAATGTTTGTAAGTGACGTCTCCAGAGGCTTCTGGCTCGACACACCAAACGCCGACACCAGTTCAGCTCATCTGCTGATTACGACATGCACCTATTTTGTCATTTGCTCAAAGCTATGTTTCGATCACATTGCTAAGAGCAAACAACGGAGAAATGATGGGACGAAGAAATGATAGGGAAGGGTTTGAGGAAAAGAGTAAAGTAAATGTAAAGCTAAGTGTACACGATTGCCTGATCTGCAAATATTGCCAGATTTGTCAGTGAAAAATTTGTCTCGAATGGCTGACAATCGTGTACACACCAAATGAATTTGCAGAAAAACAATTTGGGTGCTAATTTGTAGACAAATATCTGCTAATTAATTTGCAGATATCTGGCAATCGTGTACACGCAAGCTGACAACCGTGTACACACCAAATATTTTTGCAGAAAAATTTGTTCATCAGTCATTTTGAAGACAAATTAATTTGCAAATGTGGCAATCGTGTGTACACAAATTTTGTTCATTTTCTGACGCTTCTGCAAATGTCTGGCAATAAATAAATTTGCAGACCCAGTTTGACGAACATTTTCAAATTTATTCATTGGCAGACAAATCTGAGGATTACAGGAAAAAAAAACACTTGTCTCTACAATTGGATTGTCAACTACAAAACTCATCGAAAATTTAAAGGTGAGTTTTGTTTTTATAGAAAATGTGTTAATTACGTGAACATTTTTTTTAGTTATGGATGCTAACTCATATAAAAAAGATGAGATAACCAGTGAAATGGATGACATGCATAACATCATTATATTCCTTTCTGTATGTCACTTATGATCTTTCTACAGAACGACCATTTCCACATGAATCAAGTGCGATTATTCCAGATGGCTGAAACAACTAAACCTAATCAGGATACGAAGCCGTTTGTTGAGGATTAATATCCAAACGTCTTGTTCATAAGAAACCGAGCCAAGGGGATAGATTTCCTGGACACAGAGAAACAAATGCAAGACAAAATGCTAGGCCAACCAAACCAAAAAAGCAGAAACCAAACTCAAAATATTCCTTGGTTAACAGATGAACAAAAGAAGTTCTCGAATGTTTCCGACTCAGAGAAGATTGTTAACTCTTTTTTGATACCAGAAGTCACTGGTAAGTGAATTTATTTTCGTTATTGAATCAATATTCATACCAATGTTTTCTAGACGAAGCTGCAAGTAGTTTTCATTCAGATTTGCAATCTGTAGCAGAAGATCTCAGACGACGAGTATTTATGACACCGCGTAGTCAAATTTATAATGCTCCAGGTGAGCCCACAGAGGCGAAAAAGTCTTGCTATGAATTCAGACTGCGGTGCATCAAAAAATTAGCTAAATTTGTATGTAATCCGCTGGCCGGTTAACGTAAAATCGAAATAAAACAAAGGGAAATATTTTGTTGTACTCGTATTTGTATTCTATTCTCGGAAATCTAATCTTAACGCTAGCATTCCATTCGGACAGAATGAAAACTAATTTTTTCTGTAGATCTATGAAAACTTCATGAAAACGACACAAGAAAAATTTGAAGTAGTTCTTAAATAATGTTGCTTTCCATTGCAACTTTGTATCTTTCTTTGTATATGTGGAGCCACCAAAGCTAAAAGGTGATCAAATCGCTTGCAATCCATTCGCAATAAATTTCGGCACAGTCCTGGTTCCTCTGCTCGCAATTTCACCATCAATTTCGCGAATCCCTCCTGCTCACGACGCACGGGCCACCCAATCCTTCGTCCCACCTTCGTCCATACCTTACGACACATCTTTTTCGGCTGTTTTATTATCGCTGTTTTTTAACAAATACGCCGTCAAAATAGTTGCGATTGCAACGTTTTTATCCATTTATATTGTTTTTTGATATTTCACTTTTAGTTGAATATTAAACGATTAAAAACAAAATCTATGTTCTTTTCACTTTTAGCTTTAAAATTTTTTTGACAGATGCGATGTGACAATGAACTGAAAATGAATTTGCAGATCCACAAATGAATTTGTGTGTACACGGTTTGCAGAAATCTACAAATATCTGCAAATCTATTGCCAGCTATTTGCCCAATTTAGTTTGTCGACATTGTCTGCCAAATAGCTGGCAATTAACTTGCAGATATTTGTAGATTTCTGCAAACCGTGTACACACAAATTCCATTTTCACCCTCATTGTCAGCTCATTTGCCCACATTGTCAGACGTTTGCAGATCTGACAATGATTGTCAGACCTACCAATCGTGTACACTTAGCTTAAGAATGGTTTTTGTTGCGGGAAAATTTACCGTAACAATGTATACATCCATAATAAGACCAATCCTCACATATGCCTGTCTAGTCTGGTGGACATCATTAGAGAAGCCTTCAAACCTTAAGACCATAACCAAAATCCAAAGACTTGCATGCATTGGCTCAACTAGTGCCATGAGAACAACACCAACTGCAGCTCTGGAAACCTTCCTGTCGTTAGCCCCCTAGATCTTTTTACTAAGGAGATGGCGGCCAAAAGCGCACTGCGAATCAATGCAACAATTGGAAAACAGGCATATCAGGCCATAGAACCATCATGAACCATACAGATATAGACATTCAAACAGACTATACCCCCCTCATATTGACTTCAATCCAGTGGCCCTAACAGTCTTTCCAACAAGAGAAAGATGGGAGGAAAACATGGTTATAAAAGGAGATCACATTTCCGTCTTCACAGATGGTTCCAAAACCTCCCATTTCCTCATCCTCTGATTTCTCGGGGAGCACAATGGATCCTTGAGATTCGAGTGAGGTGTTGACACTTGTCGCTGCACCCCCCATTCAACCTAACCTAACCTAAGCTGTATCAAGAACTATATGAATCGCATGCTTGATTTAGTCTTTTCATCTGACGCAATTAGCACTGTTGTTCTCAAATGCCTATATGGCATTACTAACGTTGATGATTTTCAACCACCCTTAGACATCTTTGTTCACCAGAGTAGACTACCGGAGAGCGGATTTCAGTTTGCTTTCTGAAGAACTAAGCAGAGCTGGTATTCATTCACTGGTCTACAGTGGTTTTGTTGCCAAAAGCAAGTTATATTATTTTAAAGGTTTTTGTTTCGCTGAATCTAAAGATGAGCTCAGAATCTACCTAACAGCTCGCGTTTCTGAGATATTAGGCGTTCAAAATCGAAAAAATCCAGTTTTTGCTATCTTTGAGCCTCTGTTTTAACATGAAAAATATGTTAGCCCAAAAACAAACCATTGCTTTTCCGATGATTTGGTATCCGCTGAATCCATATCTGGTCTCAATTGATCCTATACAATCAAATTTGTTCTCTGTTATAAATTGAGTCTTTACTTATTGTTCTTTCTCTTACATTTTAAGTCTCTTTTCTTCATTGATTTTATGTATGTTCTTTAATTATGTTTTGTTGTTTTTGCACTCAATTTATAGCTTTTTGTTCTTACTTTGTAACCCCCCTTTTGTCTTTTTGCTTCAGTGTTCACTTGTGGAGCTTTGATAATGGGGGAACTACCCTTGCCCGAAATTGCAATACGTAGCCTTTAATAAAGTTTCAAATTTAAAAATTTTATCTTCATGCGTTTTTAATTTTTAATTTTTAACTTTATTTTTCGTTATTTGCGGTCAATAAGGACGTTAACAACACTTACATAGTTATAATCGACCACAAAGTTTATTCAACGTTTAGTGATTAAAAACTGAACAATATTGTTCTAATACTAGGTCTGTTCGTTGAACTTTCCCAAGGGTTGACCCAGGTTTTCTTGACAACCCTATGAGTTGTCAAAAAAAACCTGGGCTTTCCAGTCCTCAAAAAACGCTAAACCACAAATCACCACACATCCCTGTCATTAAAAAAAAAATACATGCCATTTGACAGCCCTCAAATCGCCACAGCAAAAAGCTAGGGCGAGTTTGGGGAAAACCTATGGCAAACCTATGGCTCAAAAAACACTCAATTTGACATTCAGGGTGAATTTAGGTTTCTCAAAAAACGCTTTGTGGCGACCCTAGGGCAACCCCAGGGCTTCAACGAACAGACTTACTGTTTCTTTATTTTTTACAGATGAACAAAACAGTAATAAAAAAAGAACTTATTAATAAGTGCACCCAAAACTCATACATTTTATGATACTTGGAAAAAACTAAAACAGGTAAAAAATCAAATTTTGGATTTTTACGGTTTTTAATTGCAACAACTTGCAAATTGAGTAGTTTTTCAAGAATTGATTGTTTTAAGACAATTTTTATGACTTTGCACTGACGAAAAGGATTGAAAGTGTATTTGACCTGCTACCAAAATCCTAAGTAACTTACATCTTCTCAGGGAAATTTTTGGAGCGTATAAAAGAATAAGAAAACAAATTTGTTCATCAGTTTATCAAAATAAGTCACGATTGAAGTTTGATCAGAGAGCTCTTTGAAATGCCTTCATTTACGAAAGAAGAATACGCAGACATTTTAATAGGGTTTTGCAATGGAAATTCAAGAAGAGCATATCGAAAATACCAGGAACTTTATCCCAACAGACGACTTCCTTCTGAAAATGTTTTTGGAAGAACCTTTCGGAGGCTTCGAGAAACTGGATCAGTATTAACTGAAAGACCTAACGCAGGAACTGCAACCATAAGAAGAGTCTCGGTCGATGAAAGAATACTGGCAGCTGTTGAAATCGATCCTTCCATTAGCATAAGACGCTTGGCTCTACTATAATGTTTCAGAAGACAAAATCTCCAAAGTACTGCATGGCGAAAATATGCATCCATATCACCATACACCTGTACAGCAACTACTTCCGAATGATTTTGTGATGAGAATCGAATTTTGTAACTGGTTGCTAGAGAGAAGCTTGAATGACAACCACTTTATAAACAGAATTCTTTGGACAGACGAATCCCAGTTCACAAGAGATGGTATCACCAATTTCCAAACCTCCATACATGGGCTTCAAGCAATCCACATTCAAGACGGCAAAGATCGTTTCAGTGCAGATTTTGTGTCAATATGTGGGCAGGTGTTATTGGAAATAAGTTAATCGGACCTTTCAAGTTACCACCCCGACTCAAATCTACAAATTACCTGTAGTTCTTACAAAATGATCTTCCAGCCTATTGGAGGATGTTCCACTGCGTCAGCGAGTTTCATCATGTTTCCAACAAGATGGTGTTCCCGCCCACTATGGTCGTGAAGTTAGGGATTGGCTGGATGAAAAATACGGTGGTAGATGAATAGGCAGAAATGGACCAATTCACTGGCCTGCACGATCTCCCGATATCACTGTACTGGATTTTTTTGTATGGGGACGAATGAAAAAAATTGTTTACTCATCTGAAATAACAACCTTAACTCAATTAGAACAACGTATTTCCAAAGGATTACTACAAGTAAGATAAGAGTTATCGAGAGCAAACATCCACGATGAAATCCAAAAACGGGCTCTGGCATGCATTCAAAACGAAGGGGGGCATAATTGTATTTGTATCAAATACATAAGACACTACTAAAAGTTCTTTTAAAACTGCTCCCTTTGCAAGTTGCTGCAATAAAAAACCGCAAAAAACCCAAAATTAGATTTTTTACCTGTTTTAGTTTTTTCCAAGCATCATTAAATGTATGGGTTCTTGAGTACACTTACTAGTAAGTTTTTTTTACTATTGTTTTGTTCATCTGGCAACCCTTAGCCTATATGAGCTCAACTTAACCAATGTTCTGGAGTTCATGTTCGAAATATTTCGAAATTTTATAAAGCTCCCTTCTACAGAAGAAGAAAAGCTTCAAACTGCAGCAAAATTTAAACAGGTGCGTCGTGCTTTTGTTTTGTTTCAATCGCTTATTTTGAAATTATCTTTATTTCCAGATTGCAGGTTTTCCTGGTGTTCTCGGACGCATCGATGGATGCTACATATACGTATCGAAACCAGCAAATAAGAATCGTTCGACCTACATCAACCGCCACGACCTAGTGTCTCTGTCTCTCTCAAAATACACGACTCAAGAGTGTTCGACCTTTCTTTCATTAGCAGAGACCTTCCGGGAATATATGGAACAGAATACCACTTGTTGGGTGACGCAGCATACCCAATAAGGGAATATCTGATGACGCCTTACAAAAATATGGGAAACATGACCAGCAGTAAGCGAAAGTACAACAAAATCCACTGCCAAACGAGAGTAAAAATTGAAAACTCGTTCTCCATGCTCAGAACAAGATTCAGGCAGCTGTTAAAGTTGGAACTCCACTCTGTTGAACGAATGTGCAAGTTCATTTTAGCCTGTTGTGTATTACACAATCTTTGCATCGATGAAGGAGATCTTTGGAGCGAAGACAGAGAACAAGAAGACCAGGAAAACAGCGACAACGCTTACACATTTACTACAATAGAAAGCTCCCAAAGAGACAGTGAGCAGCAACAGTTGGGGAATATAAAAAGAACGCGAATAACAAATTTGTTAACAGAGAGTTTTTAATAAAAAATAAATAATAAAAAAACCAAATAGTACAGACTTCATATGTATGGAACTTAAGCTTAACCTAAAACTAGTTTTTCCACTTCGTGGCAGTTTTATCTTATATCTAAACAATTTTAACGTTAACAATTATAACATTTGTAGGTATAGGTACACTGTAGTTGCAACCAAATTGATTTTAATTGATGTTGTTCACAGCATCAATTAGTTTTTTGAGAAGGTTCTCGATATTCGTTTTTTTTTCATTTTCTCTTCGTGTCTTTTCATTTTCATGTCTTCTTTTTTGGCAGCACGACGATCTCTGCTTTCAATTAGCTGGTCGACCAGCTTTTCATTTTGACATCTAACTATTTTTCTGGCAGGAGCGTCTTCGTATTCAACTGCAGATGAAAAAGTTACAGTGGTGACTTGCCGTTGAGACATTTGCAGAGATGCTTCGGCGGAAGATGAAAATGCGGAAGATGCGGCTGACGTCGAGGCTACGACTGACATCGAAGGTGCGGCTGACGTCGAGGGTACAGCTCTCATCGAAGGTGCGGCTGACGTCGAGGGTACGGCTCTCATTGAAGGTGCGGCTGACGGCTCTCATCGAAGGTGCGGCAGACGGCAAAGGCTGTTCCATCAAAGTAGTTTTCCTCATAACTTTGTTGGGAGATATGACTACCTCGGGGAGGAGAGAATCGTCTTTTTGTTTTATTGCCTCCATAGAAGATTCGAAGGGGACTCTCTTCCTAACTGCCACACTTGTCCTATTGTTTTTTATAAAAGCCCTCGCTTTTTTTATTATAGTCTTAAAGCGGCTTTCTGCTTGTTCCGCAGCGATTTTTCGGGCACGGATTTTCGAACAATCTTGGGCAATGTAGCTCCACATATCTTTTTTTGCCCGGAATTTCCGCATTGGTCTGACAAGGTCCATATTCTCACTGTATATACCCAGTAGCGTGTGAGTCTCCTCGTCAGACCATTTGTGTACTTCTGTAGAAATAATGAATACATGAATAAATCATATTATGAAATATGAGGATAAATCTTACCTGCACCATGTTCTTTTGCAGCTTCCATGGCTACAGGCCCGGTTTTTTCTGGTAGGCCAAGAAATTTGGCACTTCATCGTAGTTGGCTAGTACCCTCTCTCCAGCTATACATCATAAAAAAATGTTATGTGCAATTGTTAATAAATGTGTGTCTCTACTTACTCCACTTGTCTTGCAAAACTATTTTGCCTTCGAGGAAGGAAATTTCTCCCTTTTCATTAAGAAATAGATCATAGTCGCAGTCCATCTTGACGTCAGCCATGTTTACGAATAAAAAAAAATGGCGCTTGACGTTGCACACCGATACACAATACAAGCAACGAAACTTCAAAACAAATAAAAGTGTTTCTTTGGCATCCCGGATCGGAGAGTTTTTCCGGATTACCAATGGAAAACGACATTACTGTAGAACAATTTTTTTCTTATGTCGTTTTCCAAAATATCACTCCCATATGAAATCGGGAGTGATTTGGAGAGTTGGAGTGATTTTTTGACAGATAAGCTATACTAGAAATGTCAAAGCTGTCTATGCCCGATGAAGCCCGCCTCACGATGAAGGTTGTCTTACAAGACGAAGTCGATCGCCTGCTCTGCATTAAGCTTTGAGTGCTGAGACCAATAAGTGTCATGCAGACTTTGAGGACCGTGTCAGCCAGGACAATTTTTCAGTCCAATGCCAGATGCGCTTGGACGAAAGAGGTATAAATAACAAACGCAACATTTCACTATAGTAAAAAACTGATTGGACTTTTATTAGGCAAGGGAATCGCTGGGGAATGTGTAAGCTTACAAGTCAATGTCCAATGGGAATGCTGTTTTGGCCAAAAGATGGTAGATGCTGTTCCATGTACACAAAAGGACCTTGTCTGAAAGGAAAATTGCTGATTCTGGATGACGATGGACTGGCGCAGTGTAGAGCAAGGTCTAAACATTTTTGTATAGGAGTTTTAATACTCAAAAGTTCTTGTTTTATTAGTGTGAAAGTTTGATAGAACTTGGAGAGTACTTCTACGACAACGATGAAACCTGCCATGAGCACTTTACCAAAGGACCGTGTCCTACTCCAGGGCATCTATTTCTTCCTGGAGGACGATGTGACTGTATGCCAAATCTACCTCATTACCACCAGGTAAAAAAGCAAAATGACTTACTTAATCGACGTGAGGCTCGCTGTTGCTTTTTGCAACAGGAACAAAAATCTTTTTGTCGCAGAGGGAATAAACTCCAATTAAACTTTTGGGTGCTAGTGCGTTCACTGAACCAAATTTGGTAGTTATATTGAATAAAACGTAGGTGGAATTGAAGAAAGGGTGATCAATATACGGTCAATGAAAACTATGTGTTGATTTGACAATTATATCGTCTTTTTGAAGAATTGCTTAGAATTTTTGGTTTAATTGATAAATCTACAAAATTTCGTCGAATTGAATAAATTTCATCACATTTTTATCAAATTTGGTGAATAACGATTCTTCAGTTTAAATAATTGAATTTTTCATTTTGACAAAATGTTATTCAGTTTGATGAATTTTGTTCTTGAAATAAATGAAATTTTTTTCATTTCCACATCATATTTTTTTCGAATGGAAGAAAATTGCTTCATAATTTCATACATACGTTTTCATATGGATGAAAATTTCTTCAGTTAATCAAGTGTTTATTCTTCGATTTGATGAATTTTCTTCATTTTAACATCAAATTTTCTTTGAACTGAAAAATATACTTTCATACTTTCACGATCGCATTTTCATACTGATGAAAAATTCTTCATTTTGAAAAGTTATATTTTTCAAATTGATGAATAGTCTGTCATTTTCACAATATACTTTCTCAAACTGTTAAAATACTCTTCAAATTAACGACTTTTGCTTTTCGAATCAATGAATTTTCATTTCTTCAAGTTAAGAAAAAAATTTCAATATATTCTCACAACTCTTTCTTCACTTTAAAAAAGTAGTCTTCAATTCAACGTATCGTGCTGCTGAAATAATCTTTTTTAATTGGCAAGCATACAAACTTCTTTTCTTTATACTTACTATGTTTAATACTCTTTGTACCATAAACAATGATTTCATTTAAGCACACCTATACATATATCTTAATAAAATGAATTTTCAAAGTTTGTTCTTGATTGATTGAAAATCACGAAGTCAATAACCATTCCGTTTTTTAAAAATACACAGTTTTTTTTAAGTATAAGAACAATATATCTTTTGTTTTTTTTTTAACTAACAAATTTCATGAAAGTAGGTATAGAAAAGTTTTTTTTTAATTTTTTTAAAGTAAACTTAGGTAGGGTAGGCACATACTTAGGTGGTATTTTGAAATTATAGTTTATTTATTTTGATTTATAAATAAATAAGTTACAAATTTAGATGAAAAACATTTTTTTTAAAGTAAATTGGTAGGTAGGGCAGATATGTTAATGAAAAGGAATTTATTTGAGTTTACTAATTAGAGAATTTACCTTTACCAAATTAGTTGGTGCCAAGAAAAGGAACAAGCAAAATACAGCACAAGATCGACCATCTGAAACAGAGTAAAGGCACGAACTTTATTGTGAAGGCAATTGATATGGTCTTGTTTAAAAACTAGTTATGTTTTCTGCTGCTTTCATACTTACAAAAAAGCATCCCGTTGGTCTTATCCTTGATGCCACCCTCAAAAATTGGAATATTTTTTTTGTAAAGGCCATCAAAGCTCAACAACAAGCTGCCGGCGTTTGAAAACAGATGCTTGAAATATCAACCTGTATTTAAGTAAGAAATTACATTAATTTTTATATAATATTCGAACCTTTTGAAATTACCAATTTAAAGCCCATTGGATTCTTATACTGCTTCCATTTTGCCAATATGTCTGCTGTAGATTCAGATTTAGCAACCTCAGCTAATCTGAACTTCTTCGAAGAAGCCCAATGCGACTCCATTTCTGCCCAAGAGCAGTTTCCTCTAATATACAATAATTTGGCACTTTCAAGACTTAATTTGAATTAAATTAAAATTTTTTTCTTGGCCTTGCAAGTCGAGCAAAGCGTTGCTTGTTGTTCGTCTATAAAATTAAAAAATTAAATATTTCAAAATCTATTAAAAATTTGTTTAGTAATGAAAAAAGTCGATTGCAAAAATCCGAAAAAAGTTTTGCAAGCAAAAACTCGCTCGAAATAAACAGTAATAACACTGGGTACACAAACGCGATTGACATATACTAATCAACAAACAGCTTTTTTTAGCTTTTTGTTTATTTATGCAAATAAAATTAATCACAGAAAACCAATTAGACAAGAAGTTATTGCCACTGAAAAAACTACAAATGATTTCTTGTTCCAAATGTCATTTTTCAAATTATTCAAATAGATTTATTTTCCTAGGCTTCTATGTTTTGTCTTAAATATTGCTTTGTAATACTACTTACCTTTATGGTGTGTGAATAGATTCCTTATCCCGTAAAAATTTAAGAATCTTGTAAATTTTTTTCTCTGCGCACTGTTTAACTTTTTGCACAATTACTATTGCTATTAACTCTCGGATTTTAACTATTTAATGTTTTTACTTTGAACACTTTAACGATAGTGAAAAATGTATCCACTTCTCAAACGACGAAAACGACAGTTCTTCAGTTTGAAGAAAGTTTCGTCAATGTGAAGAAAAACCTTCCTGTATTTAAAAAAAAAAAATATTCATTTCCAAGAAAAAACGATGGCAGATTCGTATGACTGAATAAATTGTTTGTTTTGAAGAAAATTTTGTTAACGTGAAGAAAATGCTTTTTTCTATTCAACAAAATTTATTCAATTTGAAGAAAGTATGATATAAGCTCTGCTCTAATTGCTAAAACCAAATTCTTCAATTTGAATAAACAAAATCAATATAAGAAAACACTTTCCTGTATTTGACGAAATTTCTTCAAATTGAAGAATATATGACAAACTAGTACAGTGAATGAAAAATTCTTTATTTTGAAGAATATCTTCTCAAAATGGGGTAAACGCTTCCTTGCATTCAACTTAATTTATTCAATTTGAAGAAAATGCAGTAAATTATGAAAAAAATATTTTTTTGGACATTTTTATTTTAAATGATGATTGATGAAATTTCATCAATTTGAAGAAATTGAAATTAACCGATTGGTTTCGAATAACATATATATTTTTTACTGATTTTGACAAATAAATCGTCAATGATATGAAAAATTTTACAATAAATTGTCAATTTGAATAATAATTTTTTCAAAGTTTGAAGAAATATTTTCGTCAATATCACCTACGATATTTGGTTCAGTGTTTATTCTCTAATCAAAGTAAAAAAGTTATTATTACAAAGTACAATTTTAAGATGTAACACTTACTCTTTTCTGCTTAATGATAAGTACAAATTTAAATTTTCTTCCTCTATGTACAATTTAAGTTTTTTAGTTTCTATGATAGATGACTTTACTGACTGTGGGCTGACGACGAATGAAGAAATATATCGAAGGTAGGGAATTTTCCGCGCCAACGCTCTCCGCGTTTACACTTTGGTACATTTCTTCGTTAACTGTCACCGCGTTTACATATGGACTTTTGCCTTTGGTGGCCGCATTCAGAGCGTCGTTGGCTCTAGTGATTTTGCTTGTTCAATTACATCCCCGCCCCCGTGAGCTGACCTGGAGGGGGAAGCCTCACCATCGTCATTCATAATCACATCAAGAACCACTAACTTAGATATCGGCCTTCGCAGTTCCCCATTACTAGTTCTCACCACTGCCGATCTTGCAACGCCATCTGTTCCATAAAAGAGTTTAATAGCTCTATCCCGCTTCCACTGTGACTGTTGCTACTCGCAATAATTATTTGGTCCGATTCGCCAAACACACAAACCAACACCCTATTGCATTTCTTATGTTTGCTTCCACTTTAGATCCACCTTCTTAAAATATTACGATGACAACAACAAATATAGGCCAAGGCCAAATAATGAACTACACCATCAACATCGGCCGCTCCCAAATAGCGGTAGTTGCGACCGAAAAATAAGAAACTACTTTGACAAATAGCACACAGCCTAGCACATCATCATCATCATCGATCGCATTGCCCTTGACTCCTAGAAAAACCATCATCATTTTCTCGGTCCGAATTAACGGTTGCTGCGACCGAAAACTAACACCTTGTGTTCACCATCATCACTATCTCGGTCCGAAGTAGCGGTAGTTGCGACCGACAACAAGTGCATATGCCCAGCACAAGCCTTTGCGTAAGGTATAAAAGCGAAGTTTTTATGCAAATCAGTACAGTCCATGAGAACATTTCATAAGTGAAACTCGCCACAATAAAATTACTTGATAAAAATATCCAATTTGTTTCCCTCATTTTTTCTTTAATCGAAAATCAATTTAGTTGTGACATTCGGCTAAAAAGCTAGACGAATCATAGAGGTCCTTCGAGCCGGATGTTAATCAGTGTTTCAATTAATTCAACTTTGCAAGAAAATCGCAACAATTAACAATTCACAGTCGAAAAGGTAGTGCTAGTGAAACATCACCATGCCGGACGGAAGTGACAGAAAAGAGATGCTTTTGAAGACACTTATTACACACTTAAATCAGACATGCTGCAGCACTTGGATACCCTTTCAACCCCCAACTTGCCAAATAGCACCATCGCACCCAGCAACACCACAATCGTACAAAGGTCTTGTTTCAACCTGCAAAAACTATCACTCCCATCGTTTACCGGATCGTACACAAAATGGATGGATTTTTCTGACATGTTCAATTCGCTCATCCATAACAACAAGGAATTGACAAATATCGAGAAGTTCCAGTATCTCCGGTCATGCATCCATGGAGACGCCGCTAGAGTTATTGAGTCTCTGGAAGGCACAAGTCAAAATTACGAAACTGCTATTGAATTGCTTAAAGCCAGATATGACAACAAACGATTTTTATTTCAGGCTCACATCCAAGAGATTTTCCAGCTGCACTCCATAGTTAAACCAACTGTAGAAACTATTCGTGGCATGATTGACACCATCAATATCAATCGTCGAGCGCTCAACTCAATTGGTTCAACGGAACAAATTTCCGATGGATTCCTGCTTCATTTGATCCTGTCAAAGTTTGACAACGAGTCCCAAGCCAAATGGGAAGATGAAATATCGGCCAGACAAGAACACAAGGCACTTAACAAACTAATGCAAAACTTGGATTCCACAACTATGACCAACAGTAACATCTTTGAATTCCCAACCTGGAATGATCTCTGCACATTCATGGAGAGGCGTTGTAAAACTCTCAACATCATCGAAGCTAAAACTCATCGCAATTCTACATCAACCAGCACATTGTCGCAATCACATCAACGATCACAACAATCGCAGTCGCATCACCTCGCCAAACCAAGAACTCAAGAATCATTGTTTAAGAACTCATCTTTGCTCACAACCGAGTTCCCCACAACCTCGTCCTGTGTTTTCTGCAACCAATCATCACACAACGTATTCAACTGTAAAAAATTTGTGAACTTGTCACAAATGGATCGCTTCAAGCTCACCAAAGAATTGAAATTGTGCCTAAATTGCCTACGAGAACATCACACAGTGCAACATTGCAACTCAACAAATAAATGCCAAAAATGTGGTAGCAGTCATCATACCTTGCTTCATCGTGAACGCATCGTACCTGAAAGTTCTCAGACTCCTGCACCATCTGCTGCAGATACTCAACAAATTGCACAAATTGAAACTAATCCACAACCTTTGCCTTCATCTACTTCTTTAACAGCAAGCCATACTGACAATGTCAATCGAGATGCTAGGTACGTGCTACTTGCTACAGCAATGGTCAACTTTTCGAATGAAGGAGGTACATCAGTAGTTGGTCGAACATTACTTGATTCATGCTCCCAACTGAATTTCATCACGGAACATATCGCACAACACCTCAAATTGAATCGTAGTCGCACTTACCTAGACGTCAGTGGAATCGGACAAGTTACAACCATCGCTTATCAAAGGGCACAATTATGCGTTTCATCACTGAACAATTCATTTAAGGTAAATCTTGATGTTATTATACTTCCAGAAATCACTTCACCTCAACCTAGTCGTCATATAAACATCAAAAATTGGAAGATTCCCACCAATACTCGGCTATCTGACCCTCGATTCAATCAACCTGGTCCTGTTGACTGTTTTATCGGCGCAGGGATTTACTTTGATCTTCTACAAGTAGGTCAGATAAAACTAGGTGAAAATCTACCAAGCCTACAAAAGACATCACTTGGATGGATTGTGGGTGGCACAATAAAGAATGATCAAGAGCACACATCGTCGTTACACATCGCACCGGTTGGATCAAAATCATCGAGCATCAACTACACCTGCTTCACCACCACAACTTCACCATCCATAGAAGCACTCCTACAAAAACTCCAACAACAGTTATGGACTATCGAAGCCAATCACACATCGATTAAGAAACTCTCAATAGAAGAAGAAGAATGTGAGACATTTTTCAAATCCACAACAACACGCTGCCCATTGACCAACAAGTTCATCGTTCAATTACCATTTCGTGAGGATCGCACATCGTTAGGGAGTTCATATGAAATAGCAAAGAAGCGGTTAGTATCAATCGAGCACAAATTACATCGTTCTCAATCATTACAGAAAGATTATTGCCACTTCGTTGACGAGTACGCACGATTAGATCACATGTCCAAATTAGATGCAGCAAAGGCCATTCACGACAACGTTAGCTACATTCCTCATCATTGTGTCCTGAATCCAGATAGTTCAACAACCAAGCTACGCCTTGTCTTCGACGCATCGTGTAAAACATCATCAGGCAAATCATTGAACGACATCCTGAAGGTTGGTCCAACTCTTCAAGATGACATCTTTACCATCCTTCTTCGTTTTCGCACCCATCGTTTCGTATTAATGGCAGATATAACGCAAATGTATCGACAAATTCTGGTAAGCCCTAAGGATACTAACACACAATGCATTTTGTGGCGCAATTCTCAAACGAAAGCAATCGAAAGCTATATGCTAAAAACAGTCACCTATGGTACCAGCTGTGCTCCATACCTCGAAGTGAGATGTCTTCAATTACTAGCAGAAGAAGGCTCACAACAGTTTCCAATTGGTTCCGCCATTACATTGCTTGACTTTTACGTGGATAACTTGATGTCAGGCTTTCACCTTCGCAAATGGGCATCTAATGATATAACCATAATGGAAGACCTCCCAGAAGAAGATATGGAATCATTCATCATTCTAGGAGACAGTGAAATCATCAAAGCTCCTGGAATGGGATGGGATCCAAAAGAGGACACTTTTCGCTTCAACTACATTGAGTCTCCAAGTCGCAAATCAAACAAACGCAATATTCTCTCGCAAATTTCACAATTCTATGATCCACTTGGGCTCATGAATCCCTTCATCGTGAAAGCAAAGATCTTCATGCAGACACTTTGGAAACTCAAACTCCATTGGGATGAGAGTCTCCCAGAAGATCTTCACACTCAATGGTTGGAATACAGGAACCACCTTAATGACATAAACCAAATAAAAATTCCTCGGTATGTATCAATTTGCAATGCTAACACACAAATCCATGGTTTTTCAGATGCTAGTACCAAAGCCTATGGAGCATGCGTGTACATCAGAACAATGAGCGAAGATGGAGTTGTCTTATCGAATTTGGTTTGTGCAAAATCAAGAGTGGCACCGATTGCAGAGACAACAATTCCCAGACTCGAACTTTGTGCAGCGGTGCTTCTGTTGGAACTTCTGGACAGAGTCACAAGCATTTTTGGACAACAACAAATACAAACCCTTTGCTGGACGGATTCAACGGTCGTCCTGGCTTGGCTAGCATCTGAACCATGTCGATGGACCGCCTTCGTGAGCAATCGAGTCGCAAAAATCCAAACCTTTCCACATCTCACTTGGAATCACATTCCAACTTCGGACAATCCTGCGGATCTGGTTTCTCGAGGAGTGTTCCCACACGAACTCATTGGTAATAAATTTTGGTTTCAGGGTCCTAACTTTTTGATACTATCTGAACCACATTGGCCCACACTTCACAACAAAACTAAGGAAGAAGAGATTCCTGAACAACGAAAACAAAATATAGTTCTCTTTTCACATCGCACTTTTGACATTATTATCGATTGCACATATTTTTCCAATTTTTCTAAATTAATTCGAGTATTCTGCTATATTTGCAGGCACATAAATAACCGTATCTTCAAAACCAAGCCTAAAATCAGTGGACCTATAACAGCACAGACGTTTGACGACACTCTTATGTGCGTGCTCTGCACAATTCAACACAACACGTTCGCTGAAGAAATCAACAACCTCAAAAAGGGAAAGCCTCTTCAATCAAGGCTACAACAACTTTCACCATTCATCAAAGATGGACTTGTTCGAGTTGGAGGACGAATTGCAAACTCACCATTGCCATATGATGCAAAGCACCCTATCTTGCTTCCAAAATCGCACCCTTTTATCAAAATTCTCATTCGATATTATCACTTCCAAAACCATCATGCTAGCGCACAAACATTGCACAATATCCTAAGACAACGATTCTGGATTATGAATGCCAAAGGAGTAATACGGTGGGTGGTTCATCGTTGCTTGATCTGTTTTCGCAACAAACCTGTTCTAGCGCAACAAATCATGGGTCAAAACAGCTACAGGTATCTACAAACGTGCGATATCTAAACTGTGCCCAATACCACTCGAACCTGATCCTGAAAAAACAATCAAGGAATAATAAGACATTGAAAGCGGGAGCTTTCAAGGCGGGCAGTCTCTGGATCGCAGATAAAAACCAAACTTCCTTCATTCACTGGTTTGGTGGGTGCCTACCCAACCACTTAGTTCGCCTCGTTAGTTCGGGAAGATATTCTCGAATCCATTGGTGCCACATGCCATTTTTTAGATTTTGGGCCACACGCCATTGTTTTCTTAAACACATCAGGCGAGGGTCATACGGGGCTGGAGTTTGGGTCGTGTTCGTAACCCCGAGCAGAAAATGGTTGGGCGTCAATGGTTCTGGTTCTTCAGGAGTCACTGGATTATGGGTCAAAGGTCTTGAGTTCACCATATTTTCGGCCTCGATAAGAAAAACTTTGAAGTGTGTCCAGTCTTGGAGATTGCTCCTTCAACATCAAATATAAGGCTCTTTTTACTGATTGCACTAATCTCTCCCAAGCTCCTCCTTCACTTGGATTCAAAGGTGTATTAAACTTCCACTTAATACCCAGTGGTGTAAGACTCGCTTTGATAGTGTCTTGATCCATGAACTTACGTTCTCCTTGTAGTTCCTTGGCGATACCCATGAAATTGGTCCCATTATTACTTCTTATCACCTGTGGCACACCAAGTCTGTTAATAAAATTACGGATACAGATGATTCAGGCATCAGTTGATAAGTCTGTGGCTATTCCCAAGTGGACAGCGCGGACGGTCAAGCATGTGAAGAGTGCCACCCACCTTTTTTCTCTCTGACGACGGATTGTCACTTTTATGGGTCTGAAATAATCCAGCCCAGTATATGAGAAAGGACGTACGTATGGGGTGACTCGATCCATCGGTAGCGTACTCTTTTGTGGTTGAACTGGTTTGGCCCTTCGAAAGTATCCAAAATTTCCTTCGTAACTCGCTGATTGTCGTTGCCGTATTTATATGATGGAACTTGATATGGTAGAATCTCACTATAAGGGCTGTGAGGTCATGTTTAGTAGGTAATATGACTGGCTGCCTTGCTTGAATGGATAAGCATCTGACGTTGGTAATCCTTCCGTTCACACGCATGACACCATCTTGCGAAATAAAAGGATTCAGAGTTTTAATTGTGCTGGATTGAGATATCGCTTCATTCCGAGACAAGGCGGAATATTCTTCCGTGAAAACTTGTTGTTGAACCCACTTACTAAGTTGCTTTTCTGCAAACGCTTCCTCTTCTGCTTCCAGCTCCCCTCCAACAAGTCCCTGTCTTAAAACTTTCTTCTTTAGATTTCCCATGTAACGAAACAACCAGGCAATAGATCTATTGAGCCTTGAATAATTTGAAAAACGACTAATAATATCTTGGCGGCGCCCAGATGCTGTAACTTATAGTACACGTCAATTGTGCTTACTATACCTCCAAGCGGTATCCACTGGGACCTGGGATGCTCGGTCCAGAGCTGACCTGCTAAACTAGTAAGAGTTGACGAAGGAATCCGGAACAAAAGAATTGTGAGCGATCAACACTATAATTGCTCTGCGAACAATGACTGACTGCACGAATCTCAGTGGTCTACGAGAGCTTTCGTGTAAATGTTCCAGGGGATGAATTCGAAGGACAGAATCAACGGTGGACTTCAGCAGCCATAAAAGCAGAAACCCTTGAAGGAGCTACTTCAACATATTTGGTTTAAAGGTCTTTTGTTCCGAAACAACAAACAGCCTCGGACAACGATAATGATTTCAAAGACCCAAGCAAACGAAAAAAGGACAATGACCTCCGGATCTGCACGTGGAACGTAAGATCTCTTAACGGACTACCTGCAGCTGGAGAATTAGCGGACGCCCTGGACTGCTGCAAAGCAGACATAACCGCCATCCAAGAAGTGCGATGGAGTGGACCGGGCACAAAGAAGATGAAAAACTATGACATCTACTATGGCGACTGCTACAGACAACAGAAACAGCGCTTATTTGGGTGCGGATTTGTCGTTAGAGGGAGACTCAGGTATAAGGTGATTAGCCAAAATCCAGTCAATGAGCGTATAATGACCATCCGCATCAGGGCTAAGTTCGCCAACATTAGCCTTATATGCGCCCACGCCCCCACAGAAGAGAAAGACGACGATTCCAAAGACTGTTTCTACGAGCTCCTCGAAGAAACATATGAGCAGTGCCCTAGACAGGACGTCAAAATCGTTCTTGGCAATTTCAACGCAAAACTAGGGAAGGTGGACATCTTTGGAAACACAATCGGTAAGCATAGCCTCCACGACAAAACCTCCGAAAACGGATTGAGGCTAATCGATTTTACTGCGGGGCTAAATCTTGTTGTAAGTAGTACACGCTTCCCGCATCTCAAAATTCATAAAGGTACATGGCGATCCCCAGATCAATTAACCGTCAACCAAATTGACCATGTTGCGAGGAGATAGAGAGGTGCCATGACAGGAACGAGATTCGGAAGTTTTACGAAAAGGTAAAAAGATCCTGCCAGGGTGGCAAACCCCGAACTCAAGCCTGTAAAGACCAGCAGGGTGTTCGAAAGCACATTGCAGGGAAATCGCGGAAGGGGAAGACCTCGTCTTAGGTGGCGCAATCAAGTGGATGAAGACCTCAACCGACTTGGAGTGCGAAACTGGAGAGAGCTCGCCCGAAATTGAAGTCTTTATAGAAGGATGTTGGTTGAGGCCCAAGTTCACCCCGAACTGTAATGCCCACCTAAGTAAGTAAGTAAGACTAATAATATGATTTATCAGACTAACCTTTTGAGACCCAAAGAGAAGATAATGTTTGGTTCTAATCTCTTCAAAACTTTTATCGACAGTATGTCCCATCAATGTTTTGTCTGGTCAGGTGTCTTCGTGCTCGTATAGAAACTGTGGGCCTCTGTTCCATCTGCCAATACATTCCCAACGCATAGGATTTCTAGCTCTTTTTGCTTCATCTGCAGAGTTCAAAACACCAGGGCACCATCTCCAATCACCAACTTGAGTACTTTCGAGGATTTCCGAAACACGACTTGCGACGTAATGCTTATAGACTCGATGGTCTGATCGTATCCAACGGATCACAGTGTGTGAATCACTCCAAAAATGACATTTATTTATCTTGACAGTGTGACATTTGACTATTGATGCCAATAATTGGACGCCCATTACTGCAGCCTGCAATTCGAGCTTTGGAATGGTATGAAACCGTGTCGGAGCCACCTTAACCTTGCCTTCGCTTTCTGCCCTCTAATAATCTACTACTGCCATAGCCTCCTCACTGGCATCGACGAATATATGCAGATCCAATTGATTTGCTTCGAAATCCTTTAAGTAGCAGCGTGGTATTCGTAGGCCTTCCACTCTCGGTAGCTCCTGTAGCCACCCTTTCCATCGTTGATAAATGTCATCTGGTAATGGCTCGTCCCAATCGATACCGACCTTCCATACTGCTTGCATCAACATTTTAGCTGTTATCATGAAGTCCACTAGGAATCCAAAAGGGTCGAATACCGACATGTTCATGCTAAGCATTTCTCGTTTCGTAGGTTTTCTACTAAAATTAAGTATTGCCTGTAGTACTTTATTAAATTTCAAAGTGTAAACGAAGACATCCAACTTTGGCAGCCAATGCATCCCTAAAATTCGCTCGACTTGACCATCTACATTAACAGACTCTCCATGTTGACATACGGCGCTTCCAAATTCGGTCTTTAGTCTTTCGGAGTTCGACGTGATGTTGTGTAGTTCAAAACCTGCGTTCTTATGTATAGTGATGACATCTTTCAAATTTCAATGGCCTCTTTCTCTGTTCCGAAGCTGTCGACATTATCGTCAACATAGTGCCTTTCGATAATACCTTTGACAGCTCTAGGAAACTGTTCTCTATATTTTGTAGCGTTGACATTCTTAACATGTTGAGCGATAGTCGGAGAGCATGTGTCTCCAAAAACCATTCTTTCCATGACATACGTTTCTATCACATCTGATGCATTTTCTCTCCATAAGAATCTTTGGCTATCCTGATCTTCCTTTACTATTTGGATTTGATGAAACATCTCTTTAATGTCACCACAAACTGCAAACGGACCTTGTCGGAACTTGAATAGAACTGAGATCAATGGTTGGTTGATGTCTGGGCCCCTTAAAAGAGCTTTGTTCAGTGCAAAATGGTTAACATCCGCAGCTGCATCGAAGACAAGACGAATTCCTATCTTATTAGGGTTTCTTATGTCGTTTTCCAAAAACCAAATCGGGAGTGAATTGGAGAGTTTTTATGTCAGATTTGACAGATAAAGTCTCCAAATCACTCCCAAACATGTTCCAAAATGCGGTTTGGAGACACATTTTGGAGTAATTTTTTCACTCCCGTTTCTGTTTAGGTGCAAGGGAGTGAACACCAACACATAAACAAACTGTCATCTGACTGCTTGTCAAAGCAAGCCGCAGTTTCTATATATTTTTTGTCAGCTCACAAAGCACGCGATAGTTTAATAAATTATCTTCAGAAGACAATTAAATAATTTTTAAAATTAAAGTGAACGATTTTTAGTCTTGTTTTCTGCTTTAACATAAAAGAAAAAATCTAGCAAGCTAACCACTACCAATGCAATCACTCCAAATCTGTCACTTCGGTTAAAACAAGTTCCAAAATAAAACGAAAAAGGAGTGAAAGAGTGAATTTGTTTTTGGAAAACGACATTACCCAAAAATGTGGAAGTTAAAATGTCCTAGGGGTTCGTCGACTTTTTTCATCTGGACTTAAGTATTATTCACATGAGAACGACCAACGAACGACGAATGAACGAAAATTCGTATATTTTGACATTTAATTCACATGACTGTTTTACATTTGTCACGAACAACGAACACAATTTACATGCAAAATAAAAATGGGAAACGATTTTGAGGTTAAGCACGCGCGAAAAATTTATTCGTTGGAGTGTGGATTGTATGTGGAACGAGAATAAAGTCTGACAGTTCGTGCCTACTAGATGTTTATTCGTAACGAATAAACTTTTTTTCTCAATTTGTTTAATTTAAGTTACAAAAATAAAAGTTTATCCACCTAAAACTAAGTATGAACTATGTTTCCATTGTTTCCTAAAAAATTCATGAGTAATTTATGCTAGTAAGGTACTTAAAATCTCATTTCTTGATTTATTCGTCGTTCGTTGGTCGTGCTCATGTGAATAGTCCTTTAGTCTTCTCGCCTAGCATTTTTCTAGGTAATTCTTGATTATCTCGTAATATTCTTTAGCATATTCTGAATCACGCGCCATTTTTCGCTCAATATTTTCGAGCCGCTTTAAAGCCATGTTATAACTATCTGGGAAGGCGGCGAGATTCTCTTTCCATAAGAGTCCCGCTTCATACCTATTTCCAATCTCTTTGGTTGTAATTTCCTATAAAAATAAAGCTCTTTCGTCTGCTTTAGAAATAAGTTAGAATTAGAATTTAGAATTAGAAAAATTTTATTCATTCTTTTTTCGTTTCAACTTAAGACTACATATATGGTACAATGGTAAATGAAAAGAATAAATAATAGCTATCATTCTTTAACTTCAAAGTTAGCGTTGAATGATACATTTGAGAATTTCATTTTCAATAATAAGAAACTGTTGTGGGGTGACAATCAGTGTTACGAAAATTACAATGATTTAATAAGTTAAACAAATCAATAATTATTTCAGACATAAGGCAAAAGATACATTTTTATTTTTAAACTTGATACACATTTCAACAATAGTTTACAATTAAGTTTAAGTCAATTGTGAAAAGCCAATCTTTTACTTTCTTTAAGAAAGAGTTTAAGTTTTGAGTTCTTCTGATAGATACAGGTAATTTATTAAATGATTTTGGTGCTGTTGCAGTGTAAAAGTTTGAGAATTGAGTTTTGCGGACAGTAGGTTCATTGACAAGGTGCAAGTTGTTTATTCTTAGATTATATAACTCCGAGTTTCTACTAGGAATTTTAACGCTTTGCTTAAAAAATTCTTTTAGAACTTTAAAAATATAAAGATGTTTCATAGGTAGAATTCGCAATTCTTTGTATAAGGGGAAGGGCCAACTTCAGTAAGACGATTTTTGTTGCAAATAATTCGAACAAGATGTTTTTGAGCAATAAGTAAAGGTCTAAAAGTATTTGCATAAGAACCACCCCAGCTAGATAACCCGTATTGAAGTTTAGAGTGTGCAAGACCATAATAAATTGAAGTTAGAAGTTACTTAGAGCAGAATGGTTTTAAAAGATACATTTTTCTCGTTATGAGCAACAATTGATTTTTGATGTTGTAACAGTGGTCTTTCCAGTTAAGGTTGGAATCAATTGTAACACCCATCAAGTATTTGAAATTATTAACGGAATCGATTTTGAAACAAGAATCGGAACAAGAATATATATGTTGGAAATTAGGTTCACCACAATTGTGTATTGGAAAGCTAAATTGGCTGCAACTTGGAGAATGGAAAAACAAATCGTAATCACAATTTCGATGACCAGTTGTTTTAAAAGTCATGAACTTGGTCTTCTCACTTATTACTAACTTATGGCTAGAAAACCAAGTTCTTAGCACTTCAAGGTACTTTTCAATCAGCAAAACACAATTCAGATCGGAATTTGACTGGTATGTAAATGATATATCATCAGCAAACGCAGTCGATAGGCCATTCAAACGGAGCTTAAAAATTGAGTTGATGTAGACAAGGAAAAACAAAGGGCCGAGCACAGAACCCTGTGGCACTCCACTTTTTAAAAATCGAGCTTCACTATGTGTGCCATTTACAACAACTTTTTGAACTCTTCCTTTAATGTATGATTTCAACCATTCAAAAATTACTCCTCTAAATCCCGCGTTATACAACTTATCTAATAGTAAATCATGGTCAACCATATCGAATGCTTTCGTCATATCGATGAAAAGAGCCATTGTAGATTTATTATTATTTAAACTGCTATAAAGTTGACTACATAGCCTAAGAATGGCGTCTTCTGTTGATTTACCTGAACGGAAACCAAATTGATTTCCGCTAAAGAATTCGTTTTTATTTAGGTAAGCAGTAATTCTCTTGACCATAAGTTTTTCAAATATTTTTGAAAAAGTAGGAAGAATAGAGATCGGTCGGTAGTTTCGCATATTTTTTCTGTCGCCCTTTTTAAAAAGGGGAATTACCTCCGCACATTTAAACTGTTCTGGGAAACAACCCTGTTCAACACTTAAATTAAATATGTAACTCAAAACATCTGAAACATAAAACGCAATTTTTTTAAGTAAGTTACTCGATATTTTATCTGAAGTGCAAGAGTTTTGGTTTTTCAGAGATAATATAGTTTTGTAGGTCTCAAAAGAAGAGATGGGATTGAAAGCAAAGCTATTTGGTTGTATATAGTCAGCATCCAGACAATGTCAAATATAACAATTGCAGTTACCACCTGAATTGCTGGATGGCTTTAATGTAACAGATACTTCTGTAAAGTATTCATTAAACTTGTTCGAAATACAGTTGATATCTGTTAGAGGAACATCGTTTTCTACAATTGTTTCTATTACGTTAGACCAGGGGCGTAGCGAGGGGGGGTGTGGGGGGGTGTAGCACCCCCCCACGATTTTTCCGAGTCGGCAAATCGAGGAAGAAAAACAAAGTAGATTTGTCGAGTTAAGTCAACTCAACCAAAAAGACACGAATGGAAGTGTTTGTGACAGTCGTTTTTTGGCAAAAAAAAAACGACAAGTCGGCAAATTAAGGTAGAAAAACAAAGTAGATTTCCCGACTGCCATGCCGACTCGAGTGATCTCAACCAGAAAGACACGAATGGAATCGTTTTTGTCTCAACCTAAGAGAATTAAAAGAACAAGAGGGAAAACCACACTAACACATTGATACCACCCCACAAGCTGGTGCACGCACTCATTCACAAAATTTCACTAGCTCCACTTTATATTCGGATCTCAACACTGGGCTTACACAAAATTTCACTAGCACCACTTTATATTCGGATCTCAACACTGGGCTTACACAAAAAATTGTACCAATAATACTTTATTCTCGTCTGGGAACCGGTTTTTGTTTTTTTTTTTTACTTTTAGTCACCTTAAGGCTACGTCTGGCAGAATTTTTGGAATTAAAACTTTTTTGGGTTTGTAAATAAAATTTATTTGTGATTATATACTTTTTAAGTATTTGGAAATAAAAATTTAAGCATCAAAATATTAAAATATTTTCTTTTTTGTTAAAGATTTCTCTGAGTAGTCTCCTCCCTTCTATTTCTTTTTTTTTTTTTAAAAACGTTTCTTAAGGCTAGGTGGACATTTTTAGCGAACTCAGAACTCATGTAAAAGTGTTTGCTTGTATTAGTAGATCATTTTATTCTCTTAAAAGTAGTCCCTCTTGCCATCGTCGCGTGTGATTTCAAATTCTCCCTATTTGCTCTCTCTCTTTGGCCTCGGCAACAGCCAGAAACTAGAAAAGAATTACGCACTTGCATAAGCAGAACAAAGGGGTGACCATTATACGAGCATTCAAGTAGGCATATAAAAAAACAGATATCATAGGCACACTGACGAAAATATTTGTATGTACACAATATGTGCGAATGAACATTTTTTAACGATTTCTTGTTTTTGGATGGGTTGAGAATAGAAATATTGTATCAAGTCAGGAAAAAAAGAAAACCGGTTACTTTTTTGTCCGTTTGCTTGCTGAGATAAATACAGATAATTACAAATAATGAAGATGTTGTAGGGTCGATTTTCTTATCTTGTGATTTTGCGTATGTGGAAAATATGATATTTGTGTGATTTAAATGTAGGTCAGTTTCTTGGCACATCTACTGTTGTACGATTTTCCAAGAGAAAAATTTATTATTTTTCCACCGACACATTGACACACAAAACTGTTAAATTGTTCGCATACGTTGGAGTCATACCCATGAATCAAACTCTCGGAATTTCGAACAATTCGTTGTAATATCGAACTTACGCTTTCAAAAACACCATTTTTTTTACCATGTTTTCAATTTCATCTGTGCCTTCAACATCACTACCGGCACAAAAATATCGGGTGCAAATTTGGGACGTCCAAATACATGAAACGGAACGTTTTCAATGTCTTTTTGCAGGAATCTAATCTTTACGGTGAACGGTAGATCACTTTGCCTTCTATATTTTGCTGCGCTCTTAGTTCCTTCAAAGATTTTGTTACCAGGACGAATAAACACAAGTAGACATGAACACTTAGTTATGATATACCTACCAATTCATATTCAAACTGTAGGTATCTAACGATTAGCACAACAACATTTACAGGAAATTACTCTGTATGTAGGTAGGTATCTATGTTATTTTAAATTCAATTCCAAGAATTCTCAAATGCAAAAAAGTTCCTTCTTTATCAGAAATAAAGAAGACACTGAATTACAATTAAATGCCCATAAACCTGTGTCACCCACACTATCCACCCTCAGCTTGCCTTCCCACATGCACAATATGAAACAAAAATAAAATAAAACTTCATCTTCCATATCTATCTTCTATACATATAATAAAAACGTAACAGTTTGTTTGTTTGTGCACGCTAATCTCAGAAACGGCTTATCCTTTCTAGATGGGGTTTTCAATAATATATTGTGTTAAGCTTCACTAAACATCAGTTTTTATTTCGTGTCAATCGGTTGATAAATAAAAAAGTTATGCCAATTCTTGCGGACGAAGTCGCTGGAACGTCTAGTAAGATATAAAAAAAAAAAACCACCAACGAAAGAATAGTAGGTACCTACAACCAATAACTTTGAAACAAAGTTAAAAAAATTGTTTCGCATACACCTTATCCAAACGCACATCTTATTCCAAAAAAGTTGAATCCGATATGCCTATGTAAGTTACTGACCTATACCTATATACATTTTCATGCCAACCGCGTTATGTCATCAACAAAACAATAGAAGTTCTCAAATACAAAATAACTAGCTACCTAGTCAAATACAAAATTTTTAGCTGAAGAAAAAAATGAAACACACTCTCATCAAGTTGCGTACACTTGACCAAGAAATTCCATTCTATTAGTGCAGTGGTGCTATTTTCTCACCCCTTTCCCTTCGTGCGTTTGCCTATGTCCGTTTCATTCAATCCTTCCTCATTTCAAACTTTTTTTTACAATGCAAGCTACTGCTACCAGCAAAAAAAAAAACAACAGGCACACAGTTTGTAATCAGAAATGAATAGCACAAAAGATCACAAAACACAAAATAAGGTCATAGGTATAGAATATAAATGATATGTATTATGTATGCATGCATAACGCATAACATCATCTGAGATCTGAGCGATACTCCTTTTTCAAATCATAGAGAACAGAGAACAGTCAAAAAGAGAAAACGGCGCTAAACTTGGTGGCGGATTTGCTTCGAACTAAAATGCGTATGTATATGTTTTTAAGCAAGATTTTCTAGTAAAAAACCCAAAGTAGACAGTTTTTCTAGAATTGATATTTCAAATTCTGTGACCACAAGAGTATATTTTTTAATTGAAACTGATTGAGATTATATCAAAGAAAAATACCAAAAAAAAATTGAGGTTCATTTGGCTTTTCGTTCCTCAGAAATCGTTTGCAAATATGACTTTATTGAAATTGAATTTTAGCGGTTTGGAGAAAAAAATATTGATTTTGGGCTCGGAGGTTAGTTCAGGAGCTTTATTACCTTCAAAAAAATGTATATATATATGTACTTGCAAACACCCACGCCGTGCCCCATGCTTTATAAGCTAAAAAAAGGTAGTTTCACCAACTTTTCATCAAAACACCTGTTTCAAAAAACTCAAAACTATTACCAATGTTTTTATAAGATGCGCCTGATATTTATCTACTATTTACTTTTTATTTCATGAAAAAATATTAATAAACGGCAAAGTTATTACCAAAAGAGTATGCTGAAAACCGAAAAATTACAACAAATTGAGGAAGATTTTTTTCATATAAGGAGACAAAATTTGAAAAAAAAACGCTCGGAGGTTAGTTGCATATATATTTTCTAGTTATAAAACGAAAAAGAAAAAAACTAAAAATTTCATAAATACGGATGCCCCGACCAAAATAGTGAACAAATCGAAATTTTCAATAAAAAAATGGCTTCCAGTCCCTATAAAAACCGTTACGGTATAACTTTCAGCATTTGAATGATACACAAATGTTTATGTGTTTTTCATCTTTACAATACATTTTGTTTCATCAAATTATCAAGAAAATTGCAAAAGTTATGAAGCGATAAGTCAACGCACCTTTCAAATTTTAACGAAAAATGAAAGGGACACCTAGCCTTAAGAGAAATAGACAGAAAAGTATGACTGTTAAAAAAATATATACTAAAGCAAAACAGTAACCAATAAATATGAATTCATTTTGCATTTGTTTGATGAAAGAGATTCCAACTTAAGCTTTCGATTCTATGCTTAAAGCTGTGTTGAAAATTTAAGCAGTTAATTAATTGAATTAAAAAAAAAAACAAAAATCAAAAGTAAAAGAATTGAAAGCGGATATCAAACTATGTAGACATTTTTTGAAAAACTTATTTCAATCAAAATATTGAAATGCAGCAATCTTGTAGATATTATGGAGAGCTCAGAAAGCCTTCATTCATCTCTGTAGCACAATTACTTACAAAGCGCCAACACTTTAAGTTTTAATTTTTTTTTGTGTTAACAAAAAATCATATCTACACTTCAATCAATAGGTATTTCTGTGATGAATATTGTATTTCAATCCTATGACTTTGCCAAAAATACGTCCGGGAAGTATAATGGTACCCAGAGAAAATTGTCAGAAAAATGTGGTAAGAAAATCCCGTACATTCCATGTCAAGCGCATCGTATAAATATTTTCGTTGAAACAGCATGCAATTCAAGCGTGCTGATCAAAGAGTTTTTTAATACTTTGGAAGCATTGTTTGTTTTTTTCTATTTTAGTACAAAACGTTTTCAGTGTATGCAAGAAAAATTCAAAAACATTGAAAACTCCTTGCAATTGAAAAATTTGTCAAAAACTCGATGGACTGCTAGAGCTGAAACAGTAAAAGCTGTGTGGATATCCTTTGAAGGCATTGTAAATGCTTTAGAAGGAATAAAAAGCGATGCCAGTTCTTTTGATAACAATAATCGTACCTCTGCTTCTGGACTTTTGAAAAAAATCTTAGATTTTGATTTTATTAGTTCGTTATATTTTTGCAAAAATGTCATGTTTAAAGTTAAAAATTTGACCGAAAGTCTAGAGGCGGAAGAGTTAAACGTTTTTGACGCTTCATTACTGATTCGAAGCACATTGGAGTTATTTCAAGAAATGAACGATGATGACATTCAATTAAATGCTTTGATAAAAAGTTCTTCTTCATTTGCTGAAAAACTAAGGATAAGTCCCGAAAACGATTTTTTAAAACATCATAGAACGCGTCGGTTACCAAAGAGAATTGATGAAAATTCTGAAACTGCTTTTGTATTTGATCTAGAAACATTTTATAGAAAAGAGTTCAAAATGGTTCTTCAAACTTTTATTTCGCACGATAAAGATAATCTAACAGATAATTTTACCATTTTTGAACCTTTCTTAAAAATTTTTAAAATACCCGCTTCTAGAGCAAATGCCAACATAGAACTAGTCAAATCTATCATAGAATTAGATCAATTTTTTTTTAAAGAAGATGTGGACTGCTATTTATCGGAACTGCAAATTCTTCTTTTTAATTGTGAGAAATGCTCAAATTTCGATGATATTGTCAAAGAGGTATTCAAATTAAGATATGTGATTCCGTTAGCCTTTAAACTAGTTTGCTACATGTTAACTGCTCCTGTGACGTCGGCTTCTTGTGAGCGGTCATTTAGTAAACTTAAAATAGTTCTTAATTATTTGCGTACGACGATGGGTAGTGATAGGCTAAATTCATTAATGCTTCTGTTTTCCTCAAAGGATGTTGTTGATAATATTCAACCTAGTGAGGTCGTCAACAAATGGGCATTATTAAAACACCGGAGAGTTGGAGTTTAAATTCCAATTGATGAACTTTTTTTTGAATAATGATAAAATTGTTAAAGACTAAAATCAAAGAATATGTGCTCTTTCTCATACCAAATACTATATTGTAATATTATTTCTTATAAATACTTTTAATTTTTTTTGTTGTTATATCGTTAGGTATATTGCAATTATATGTGAAATGAACACTTTTACGTTTTTAAATAGTTTTATTTATTTATTAGCTGAGCCCGGTGTTGCTCGAGTCTGTAGTTTTAAGGTTCCCTTTCTCGTTCTTCCGCTTCCGTAGGAATATGGGTATAAAATATAAGTTTTTTTACTGTGGGATTATGTGACATCGCAATGGCGAGAGAATTTTTGAAATCTGTTCAGTAGTTTCTAGGTTTCCGTTCCCAACCCCGTTCCTGTGGGAGTATGGAGATAAAACCTTGAAAGGAACCATCTCTGGTTTGAACTATGTCTACCCTGAAAATCTCATAAGAAACCAGTCTATAACGACATAAATACAAACATACATACATCCTATTTTATATATGTATATAGATTTATTTTTTGATGCAGTCGGCAAATTCTGAAGACTAGTCGGCATTTCATTAAAATTCACCCCCCCATGGCTTGGAGCCTCGCTACGCCCCTGCGTTAGACTTCCTTGTTTTCCCTAATATGGTGTCAACTGCTTTCCATTCTTCTTTAATATTACCCTTCGATTTTTCAAATAAGTTGGAATAATACCTTTCTCGAGTTAATTCAACATTTGTGCTAACAGCTTTACAAAGTGTAAGGTAGTACTTTTTTAACTTTACATTATTTGGATGTTTTTTTAGCAAAACACCAATTTTGCTCTTTTGTTTAATCTGCCTTAGGAGGTTAACATTCATCCAAGGCTTAAGAAATTTATTTTTGTTAGATTTTTTTACCAATACAGAAGTGGATGACTCTATATATGTTTTTGCAATATTGAGCTAAAAAAAGCAAACGAAGTGGATGGGTCTTTTTCCGCATAAACCTGATCCCAAAATTCATGTTTCAAAATATTGAGCAATGCTGTATAATCGGTGGTATAATGCTCCATTGTTTGTATATCTGTAGTATGACCCGAATTGTTTTCTGACTCATAGAATAATATGATCGATTTATGATCAGTGACATTTAGGTCGAGAACACTACCAAAAAATCTAAATTTACTACTGACTTTAAAACGGGTAAAAATGTGGTCAATGCAAGTGCTTGTAGATTCTGTTACGCGGGTAGGCTCATTTATAATACTTTTTAGGCCATTCGAAGCCATAAGAAATAAATAATTTTCAGTGTCTTTGTCGGACACGTTAAGGATATCAATATTTATATCACCAATTAAAATTAAATTGCAAGTTTTGTTTACACAAAGAATTTTACTGAGTTCTTCTATGAACAAACTTTTGCTAAATTCATGTAATCTATAAAAGCACAACATTGTATAGATCTCTTTTTGATAACAAAACGACAGCTTTACAACATCCGCGCTATATATATCGATTTTGGAGAACTCATGTTCAAAACTCTCTTCAATGTAAACTGCAACACCACCTGACGGATAAGATTCATTGCAACAACTAAACAACGCATAACCCGGTATATTATAAAGGCTCATTTCGTACTCATAAACCCAAATCTCTGATAAAACAATTATAGATGGCAATTTTTTAAGTGACTCAATGTAAGCTAAGAAATTAGAAAAATTTTTCCTGAGACTACGGATATTTTGGTGTATACAAAAACAATTATCAACAAAACTACGAAAAACTGGCACTTCACAAATATTTTGAACTGAAGAAGGAACAGGATTAACAATATTCATACTTTATCAAAATCAGAAATATAATTAATTCTTACTGAATTGTCCCCCTCATTCTTCCTCATAAAAATATTCCCATTCCTAGTCCAAACATATTTGACTCCTTTTGTACTTTTTAGTGCTAGTGCAGTATTCAGAAGTTGACGCCTCTGTTGAGTTAAACAATCGTTTATGTAAGCATTTTCAGGTTTACCATTTGCTCCACACATTTTAGTTGTTAGTTGTTCTTTTTTTTCTCTTTTTGCTTTCATTATTATCTCTTTCAACTGATGAGAAACAAATTTGACATGCAGAATATTGGTACTCTTCAAACCGCCATTCGCAAGAGAGTTATTATTTTTTTTTTTTTTTTGACAAAGCATTGATCGATGTCAGTCTCATTTACATTTACATTCAACACATTGCGAAAAATACCAACTGCAAGATCGATGTGTGGCAGGTCTTTGTTTACAACTGCAACATTGTACACCTCAATGCTGTTTGAAAGAAGTTGTTGTTCTAGAAAATCAACCTTTGACTCTAAATCCAACAGTGATATCTTTTCAGCTCCGGGGATGGCGGCGCGTGGGTGGTGATCTCTCTACATGTATTTTGGAAGACCGAGCTTCACTATTGTCAAATCTAGGTGGCGGAATCCCTTTATTTTTTCTCTGACTAGTCCTAACTGGGTATTGGGTTTGAGGCACTAAACCCGGCTTTGCTTAGTATATATTTATGTGACTCGGGCACGTGGTTCGAAGACTAGCAAAATATATGTAAAAAAGCAAAAAAAAAAAAAATTCCCCACCTTCGATATTCCCATAAATAAACTAAAATGCCGTTGCCTGCGGTTAAAATGGCAAATCATATACAATTTCTTAACCAAATAACTGTCGAATGTACGTATTATATAGAGACTTAACGTTATTTATCATATATATACAGTTGCGAGCAAAATAATAGCAGCGCCCTATTTTATATTATACTAGCTGGGCAACCCGGCGTTGCTCAGGCCTGTAGTTTTAAGGTTCCCGTTCTCGTTTTTCCGCTTAAGTAGGAGCTTGGGGATGAAAAATAATTGTTTTTGCTTTGGGATTATGCGTGGCATCCCAATGACGAAAGTATTTTTAAAATCTGTCCAGTAGTTTCTAAGTATCCGTTCCCAACCCCGATCCTGTGGGAATATCCTCGCAATTTTTTATTTTTTGTGTCATAAGAACCTTCTCCTGACAATAACAAATACAACAAAAAAAGAATTGGCCAAATTGGTCCAGGCGTTGTTGAGTTATGCGCATACCAACACATTTTGCGATTCATTTTTATATATAAGAAGATTGTTTCTTGTAGGTACAGAGTGTTATGTTTTTCAAAAAGGTTGTTTGCGTAAACATGTTTAACAACATTTGTTTTCTCTGGCAACATATTATTAGTATAGTTTATATCTTTGGCGATGCACTGCTATTATTTTGCTCGCAGCTATATATTTGATCGAGCAATACATAAAAAACTGTTAATTACTTTTCAAGATGTAACACTTACTCTTTTCTGCTAAATGATAAGTATAAATTTAAATTTTCTTCCTCTATGTACAATTTAAGTTTTTTAGTTTTCATGATAGATGACTTTACTGACTGAGGGCTGACGACGAATGAAGAAATATATCGAAGGTAGGGAATTTTCCGCGCCAACGCTCTCCGCGTTTACACTTTGGTACATTTCTTCGTTAACTGTCACCGCGTTTACATATGGACTTTTGCCTTTGGTGGCTGCATTCAGAGCGTCGTTGGCTCTAGTGATTTTGCTTGTTCAATGACACTCGCCGTCGTAAAATACTGGAAAACGCCAAGGGCAGGTTAGACAGACTAAGTGCGTAGTTTTGTTTAAAAGGATCGACTATTAATTATTATTTTGATTTTAATTCGTCTTATAGGATGCAACAATCATTCCACAGATAATATTCAGATCCTGAAATTGAACATCCAGAATTCATTAATAACTACAGCCAAAATTATACAACAAAAACAGGAATAGAAGCAACACCGAATCATGTTGGCTGGATCACTTCGCCCCAGTTTGATATGCCAACAAAAGCATCACCAACAAAAATTGAGACATTTTTATCCACCCGAATTTACATACTGGCATGCAGTGCATTGACGTACCTTTTGCTTGTTTCTGGGTTGATTGCATTTATTTCTCATAGCCTAATTTTGTTCATAACGCTGGAATGTTTGGAGTTAGTTTTTTTCCGCCTTGATAGGCCGCTAAGTCCAATTGAAAATATAGTACTGATGATGTGTGGCATAAACATGGCCAAGGCAAAAGTAGTTATAAGGATTGCTTCGCGGTTTAAGAAGTTGGTGGGCGATTTGGGTTTGTTTTTGTCATAACTCATGGTCTTTATATGTAGTTGATTTTTTGGAAGCAATGATGAAATGATCTATTCTTTTTGATATAAAAAAATAAGATAAATTGGAGTATGGTTGTAGTTTATTTATCTCATTATGTTACAGAGTAGCCTCCTTCTAATAGTAACCGATGTCCATTCACAAAACTGGACTGAGAACTCAATAAGTAAACAATGTAATCTATAGCATCTTTAACTTTTTTTAACACGTTTCTTTCGAGGACCAAACTCTAGCGCAAGGGCTTTGGTAAGCGAATCGACCGCTGCTTTTGAAGCAATGTTTGCCGTATGACCCTCAAATGATCTTGAAGACGCCAATGATGAAATATTTACAATTGAATTGAGCCGTATAAGTTTGCCTGCCACTGTTTGAGTGACACAAAAAAAAGCTTTGATGTTGACATCGAAAGTGCTGAAGTAAAAAAAAATGGGTAGAAATGATACGACCGCGTGGGAATTTGTTTACCAATCAAAATCTTTTTCAGTAAGCTCGGCGAAGGGTTTAATGATAGCGACACCTGCGTTGTTCACAAGATCATTCAAAGCTTTCTTAGTTTCGTCCCAGTTGCTAAGATAGGCTTTAATAATATCAGTTGAAGGGCAATCAGCTTTTTTCTTAAATTTTTTCTTAAAGAGCTGCTTAGTTCCAGAGGTCGGTTGGAGTTTTGTTCCACATGTCATATTGCAAGATATCTTTGCTGACTGGATTTCTTTCGTACATTTCATATGGGCCTTCCTTCTCGGCTAGCTCACAACTGGCTTCCAGAGCCCCATCAGTAGACTGTCTAGAAAATATGCTGGTTGATCAATTTGAAAATTAATTTAGTTAGCTATGCTTACAAGAAATAAAACACTACAAAATTTTGCAATATGTAGTAACTTTCAAAGATAAGTGTCATCCTATTTTTTTTTTTTTTTTTTGTCATTTATTGAGGTTTGGAACTTCAACACTACTCCATTTTTTATCAGGATATAGGACACAGAATAAGGAATATACAGAAGGTCATTTTCATCCAAAAAGTTCATTTTGCCTACAAGCTTAAGCTAGCGGAAGCCCCCGGGCCGGAAAGTGTGGTCAGTGGAAAAAGACGGTTGAGGTGAGATCAATTTCGAAAATTTAAAGTTTTTTATTTTTTGTAATAAAAGTTGGTATTTTTAAGCTATCTTACAGTCTAGAATGTTGAAAAACTGATTTATGTGTCATAAATAGACTTTATTTTCCATTTCAGCCAGTATTTTACACAAAAAGAGAAAAAGTAACCTTAACTGCATTCCGACGCTGAAGTTCTATTAAATTTTGCAACACATAGCTTTAAGCTCACCACTCGAAAGCAACTGGTGTGGTAGGCTTACGAAAGAATAAAACAAATAACATATACTTAGGAGTTGGTATAAAAAAAGATACAAAAAATATTATACATATTGTAACAAGCGCTTAGTTCGCAAACTCCACTTTTTTTTTTTATTCTACCACTTTTATTCAGTATCTATACTTTATTCGATCTCAATTCAACTTTTGGACTATCACTTGCACAATCATATACAATTTCTTAACCAAATAACTGTCGAATGTATGTATTATATAGAGACTTAACGTTATTTATATTTGATCGAGCAATACATAAAAAACTGTTAATTACTTTTCAAGATGTAACACTTACTCTTTTCTGCTAAATGATAAGTACAAATTTAAATTTTCTTCCTCTATGTACAATTTAAGTTTTTTAGTTTCTATGATAGATGACTTTACTGACTGAGGGCTGACGACGAATGAAGAAATATATCGAAGGTAGGGAATTTTCCGCGCCAACGCTCTCCGCGTTTACACTTTGGTACATTTCTTCGTTAACTGTCACCGCGTTTACATATGGACTTTTGCCTTTGGTGGCTGCATTCAGAGCGTCGTTGGCTCTAGTGATTTTGCTTGTTCAATGACACTCGCCGTCGTAAAATACTGGAAAACGCCAAGGGCAGGTTAGACAGACTAAGTGCCTAGTTTTGTTTAAAAGGATCGACTATTAATTATTATTTTGATTTTAATTCGTCTTATAGGATGCAACAATCATTCCACAGATAATATTCAGATCCTGAAATTGAACATCCAGAATTCATTAATAACTACAGCCAAAATTATACAACAAAAACAGGAATAGAAGCAACACCGAATCATGTTGGCTGGATCACTTCGCCCCAGTTTGATATGCCAACAAAAGCACCACCAACAAAAATTGAGACATTTTTATCCACCCGAATTTACATACTGGTATGCAGTGCATTGACGTACCTTTTGCTTGTTTCTGGGTTGATTGCATTTATTTCTCATAGCCTAATTTTGTTCATAACGCTGGAATGTTTGGAGTTAGTTTTTTTCGCCTTGATAGGCCGCTAAGTCCAATTGAAAATATAGTACTGATGATGTGTGGCATAAACATAGCCAAGACAAAAGTAGTTATAAGGATTGCTTCGCGGTTTAAGAAGTTGGTGGGCGATTTGGGTTTGTTTTTGTCATAACTCATGGTCTTTATATGTAGTTGATTTTTTGGAAGCAATGATGAAATGATCTATTCTTTTTGATATAAAAAAATAAGATAAATTGGAGTATGGTTGTAGTTTATTTATCTCATTATGTTACAGAGTAGCCTCCTTCTAATAGTAACCGATGTCCATTCACAAAACTGGACTGAGAACTCAATAAGTAAACAATGTAATCTATAGCATCTTTAACTTTTTTTAACACGTTTCTTTCAAGGACCAAACTCTAGCGCAAGGGCTTTGGTAAGCGAATCGACCGCTGCTTTTGAAGCAATGTTTGCCGTATGACCCTCAAATGATCTTGAAGACGCCAATGATGAAATATTTACAATTGAATTGAGCCGTATAAGTTTGCCTGCCACTGTTTGAGTGACACAAAAAAAAGCTTTGATGTTGACATCGAAAGTGCTGAAGTAAAAAAAAAATGGGTAGAAATGATACGACCGCGTGGGAATTTGTTTACCAATCAAAATCTTTTTCAGTAAGCACGGCGAAGGGTTTAATGATAGCGACACCTGCGTTGTTCACAAGATCATTCAAAGTTTTCTTAGTTTCGTCCCAGTTGCTAAGATAGGCTTTAATAATATCAGTTGAAGGGCAATCAGCTTTTTTCTTAAATTTTTTCTTAAAGAGCTGCTTAGTTCCAGAGGTCGGTTGGAGTTTTGTTCCACATGTCATATTGCAAGATGTCTTTGCTGACTGGATTTCTTTCGTACATTTCATATGGGCCTTCCTTCTCAGCTAGCTCACAACTGGCTTCCAGAGCCCCATCAGTAGACTGTCTAGAAAATATGCTGGTTGATCAATTTGAAAATTAATTTAGTAAGCTATGCTTACAAGAAATAAAACACTACAAAATTTTGCAATATGTAGTAACTTTCAAAGATAAGTGTCATCCTATTTTTTTTTTTTTTTTTTTTTTTTGTCATTTATTGAGGTTTGGAACTTCAACACTACTCCATTTTTTATCAGGATATAGGACACAGAATAAGGAATATACAGAAGGTCATCTTCATCCAAAAAGTTCATTTTGCCTACAAGCTTAAGCTAGCGGAAGTCCCCGGGCCGGAAAGTGTGGTCAGTGGAAAAAGACGGTTGAGGTGAGATCAATTGCGAAAATTTAACGTTTTTTATTTTTTGTAATAAAAGTTGGTATTTTTAAGCTATCTTACAGTCTAGAATGTTGAAAAACTGATTTATGTGTCATAAATAGACTTTATTTTCCATTTCAGCCAGTATTTTACACAAAAAGAGAAAAAAGTAACCTTAACTGCATTCCGACGCTGAAGTTCTATTAAATTTTGCAACACATAGCTTTAAGCTCACCACTCGAAAGCAACTGGTGTGGTAGGCTTACGAAAGAATAAAACAAATAACATATACTTAGGAGTTGGTATAAAAAAAGATACAAAAAATAGTATACATATTGTAACAAGCGCTTAGTTCGCAAACTCCACTTTTTTTTTTTATTCTACCACTTCTATTCAGTATCTATACTTTATTCGATCTCAATTCAACTTTTGGACTATCACTTGCACAATCATATACAATTTCTTAACCAAATAACTGTCGAATGTATGTATTATATAGAGACTTAACGTTATTTATATTTGATCGAGCAATACATAAAAAACTGTTAATTACTTTTCAAGATGTAACACTTACTCTTTTCTGCTAAATGATAAGTACAAATTTAAATTTTCTTCTCTAAGTACAATTTAAGTTTTTTAGTTTCTATGATAGATGACTTTACTGACTGAGGGCTGACGACGAATGAAGAAATATATCGAAGGTAGGGAATTTTCCGCGCCAACGCTCTCCGCGTTTACACTTTGGTACATTTCTTCGTTAACTGTCACCGCGTTTACATAATGGACTTTTGCCTTTGGTGGCTGCATTCAGAGCGTCGTTGGCTCTAGTGATTTTGCTTGTTCAATGACACTCGCCGTCGTAAAATACTGGAAAACGCCAAGGGCAGGTTAGACAGACTAAGTGCGTAGTTTTGTTTAAAAGGATCGACTATTAATTATTATTTTGATTTTAATTCGTCTTATAGGATGCAACAATCATTCCACAGATAATATTCAGATCCTGAAATTGAACATCCAGAATTCATTAATAACTACAGCCAAAATTATACAACAAAAACAGGAATAGAAGCAACACCGAATCATGTTGGCTGGATCACTTCGCCCCAGTTTGATATGCCAACAAAAGCACCACCAACAAAAATTGAGACATTTTTATCAACCCGAATTAACATACTGGCATGCAGTGCATTGACGTACCTTTTGCTTGTTTCTGGGTTGATTGCATTTATTTCTCATAGCCTAATTTTGTTCATAACGCTGGAATGTTTGGAGTTAGTTTTTTTCCGCCTTGATAGGCCGCTAAGTCCAATTGAAAATATAGTACTGATGATGTGTGGCATAAACATGGCCAAGGCAAAAGTAGTTATAAGGATTGCTTCGCGGTTTAAGAAGTTGGTGGGCGATTTGGGTTTGTTTTTGTCATAACTCATGGTATTTATATGTAGTTGATTTTTTGGAAGCAATGATGAATTGATCTATTCTTTTTGATATAAAAAAATAAGATAAATTGGAGTATGGTTGTAGTTTATTTATCTCATTATGTTACAGAGTAGCCTCCTTCTAATAGTAACCGATGTCCATTCACAAAACTGGACTGAGAACTCAATAAGTAAACAATGTAATCTATAGCATCTTTAACTTTTTTTAACACGTTTCTTTCGAGGACCAAACTCTAGCGCAAGGGCTTTGGTAAGCGAATCGACCGCTGCTTTTGAAGCAATGTTTGCCGTATGACCCTCAAATGATCTTGAAGACGCCAATGATGAAATATTTACAATTGAATTGAGCCGTATAAGTTTGCCTGCCACTGTTGAGTGACACAAAAAAAAGCTTTGATGTTGACATCGAAAGTGCTGAAGTAAAAAAAAATGGGTAGAAATGATACGACCGCGTGGGAATTTGTTTACCAATCAAAATCTTTTTCAGTAAGCACGGCGAAGGGTTTAATGATAGCGACACCTGCGTTGTTCACAAGATCATTCAAAGCTTTCTTAGTTTCGTCCCAGTTGCTAAGATAGGCTTTAATAATATCAGTTGAAGGGCAATCAGCTTTTTTCTTCAATTTTTTCTTAAAGAGCTGCTTAGTTTGTGGGCTTCGTCGCTCAGACGAATACCACTTTTTACTTGTTTTCACACGCCGGTGTTTATATGCCACTGAACCAATCAATAATATGAACGCGAATTTACTTTTCTTTATTTCTATACTTTGATTTATTTTTCTTTAAAATACAAATTCTTATTTTCTCAACTTACAATAGTTATTCTACTTTAATGTACTTTTGCATTTTTAGTTTAAGTTGGAGTGAAAAGACGAGATGCTAAGTTGGTGGCGTCAGTAATTGTTCTAGAATCGAAATGACGTTTCTATTTATACCCCGTGGGTGACAACTGACAAATCAAAATTCTAAACATTCGGAACAATGTTATTGCGTTCCTGGTTGATACGAATTGTTCTCTTTCAGAGTCTGGGCGATAGGTGGCGTTTCTTTGAGTGATTGTTATTTTGAGTGGTAATTATTTTGTTGACCACTACAGCACTCCCCTCCCAGTGAAACGATAATATTTGCTGAATTATTGAATGAAAAATGTTTTATTCCCTGAAATATGGTTTGATTCTATCGATCGCAATTGGATGATTTTTACCGAACTTGTCAACTATGAATTGCTTGCGAAGTCTTCTCACAACTTTGAAAGGACCTTCGTAAGGAGATTCAAGACTTCTTTTTACTTTGTCGCATCTGATCAAGACCTGGTCGCAAGTGTTTAAATCTTTCGGAAAGAATACTGACTTTGTCGCTTTTCTCGTTTCGAGGTTTGACGCTGGTATGTTTTTGAAAAAATTTTTGAGTTGCTCAATGAAAGTATGTTCGCTAGTGCCTTCAGAAGAGCTGAGTGATAAATCGAGAGGTAGCTTAATGTTTTCTCCGAAAAGAAGTTGAGAGGGTGTGAAGTTGAGATCATCTTTAAGCGATGTGCGTATTCCTAGTAATATTAATGGAAGTTGGTGTGTCCAATGAACTTTGTCACCTGAAGCGCGAATTGAAGTTTTTAATTGACGATGAAATCTTTCCACCATTCCGTTTGCCTGTGGATGGTATGCCGATGTTCGGATCCGATTGGTTCCTAAAAACTTTGTGAGTTCGTTGAACAATTTGGATTGAAATTGTGAACCTTGGTCCGTCGTGATGATGTTAGGTACGCCGAATCTTGATACGTGTTCTCGGACATAAGTTGCTGCGATTGTTTCCGCGTTTATGTCACGTATGGGATAGGCCTCTGGCCACCTGGAGAATCGGTCTACTATCGTTAAGATGTACCTGAAATCATCTGACGGAGGAAGTGGTCCAACTATATCCATGTGGATATGTTGAAATCGACCAGGCGGAATGGGGATTTGTTCGCATTGAGATTTCGTATGTCGTTGCACTTTTTCTTTTTGGCATGATGAGCATGCCTTTGTCCACGAGTTTATTTGGTGGTTCATGTTCGGCCAAAAATACATTTTTGTAATTTTCTTTCGAGTTCCACAAACTCCTGGATGGGATAAAGAGTGAATTTTTTCGAAAATTGTTTTCCTGAAAGCTTCGGGAACGAATGGACGACTGTGCTTTAATGATGTTTCACACCAAAGCGAAAAGTTTAAAAACGGTATTTTGACAAACTCCAATCTTACTTTTGAGTTTGGAGTTGGATTTTTCCGTAGTGAGTCTAACTCTTCATCGTTGAGTTGTGATTCAGCCAGATCTTTTATGTTCACCGTGCTTGTGCGTTCGATTTCATCTGCATTTGGGCGAGACAACGTGTCTGCGACCACATTTAACGAACCTTTGACGTATCGAATGTCGTGAGTGAACTGGGATATTAGATCCAAATGTCGTTCTTGCCTCGGGCTTCGTTTTGCTTTTGTGAAAAGCGCTGTCGTAAGGGGTTTATGGTCCGTAATGACACAGAAATCTTGCCCTTCGACGAAGTTTTGAAAATGCAGTATGGACAAGTATATCGCGAGCAGTTCCCTGTCGAATGCAGAGTACCTTGTCTGTGGAGGTGATAGTTTTTTGCTGAAAAATGCTATTGGTTCCCAGTTCTGACCGTCCTGCTGTTGTTGGACTGCGCCGACATCCGAGCTGGATGCATCCGTGGTGATGCTTAGCTTTGCGCTTTCGCGAGGATGACAAAGCAAGGTAACCTTCGCCAGTTCTGACTTTGCTTTGGAAAAAGCTTCTTGGCATTTTTCAGTCCAAGTGAACTCTTTCTTTTTGCTTTTGTCAGAACTCGAAATGTGGTCGTATATAGGCGCTAGTATTCTGGCCAGATGTGGTATGAACCGGTGGTAGTAGTTTACCATGCCTACGAAACGTTGTGCACTACGGATTGAACTCGGTTGTGGAAAGTTTTCAATAGCTTCGACTCTTGTTTTTGAGGGTTGAATACCCGACTTGGAAATGTCGAATCATAGAAATTGAAGTTCTGGGACACCAAAAATACATTTTGAGGCTTTGATCCTCAGACCATATTCTTCCAATCGTTGGAACAGAATTCTCAGATGTTTTTCATGCTCCTCCGCGGATTTGCTTGAAACTAAGATATCGTCGACGAACACCCATACGAAATCGAGATTTTTTGTTACTTGCGACATGAATCGCTGGAACGTTTGGGCAGCATTTCTTAGGCCGAAAGGCATTCGCACAAACTCGAAAAGCCCGAAAGGTGTTGTGATTGCCGTCTTATGAATGTCGTCTTCTGCCACAGGAATGTTGTGGTAGGCGCGAATAAGATCGACTTTCGAAAAAATTGTACAGCCCTGTAAGTTTGCGTTGCAATCATGAATGTGCGGAAGGGGATTTCGATCAGGAGTCGTTATGGCGTTAAGCCGACGATAATCACCGCAAGGTCTCCAGTCGTTTGCTTCATGTTTGGCAGCCATATGTAGAGGTGAAGCGCAAGGAGAGGAAGATGGTCTGCAAATGCCGATTTGCACCATATATTCAAATTTCTCTTTGGCTATTTTGAACTTTACGTTGTTCAAACGTCTAGGCTGTGAGTTTGGAAGCGGACCTTTGGTGAGAATGTGGTGTACCGTTGTATGTTTGACCGGGAGCGTGAAATCTGGCGGCTGCACTAGCGTAGGAAACTCTTGTAAAAGAGAGTTGTATTGCTTTTCGACAGCAAAGAACCTAGTGCTGGAGAAATCTTGTGTGCACGGTGTGCCTTTTACACTTGAATTGGTCTGAGGATCGATAAGTCTGGAATTTTTGATGTCTATTATAAGACCTGAGCTTTTAAGGAAGTCTGCCCCTATAATGGGTTTAGTGACAGAAGCGATAATGAAAGTGTGGTTGAAAACTTTCCGAAAACCCAGCGTGGTCTTGAGGTATTTTGTACCATAAACATCGATTTTTGACCCGTTTGCTGCTGAAATTGTTTGTTCGGGTTTGGACTTGTTCAAGTTTTGAATCTTGTTCGGAGGTATGGCTGAAACGTCTGAACCCGAGTCGATTAAAAATGTAAGGTTCGAACTAGGATCTTTGATGAATATACGGCTTTGATTGCTTGGTTTATGACTGTCATTCGCCGTGGCAATGACAGTGGAAACTAGTTTGGGGAATTGCCTTTTTTGAAACTGCAAGGGCTAGTGCACTTTAATGCTCTGTGCCCGTATTTGTTGTGAAACCAGCAAAAATGTTTGTTTTTCCTCGAGTTCGACCTATTTCTTTGACTACCTTGCGAAAAATTGTTCCTATTGCTTGTTCGTGAAGAACGCTGGTTGAAATTTAAATTTGAAAGCATCGACTTAATTTCACTGATTTCCTTCTGAAGGTGGTTGTTAATGCTTGTTAATTCACTAATTGTGCTACTTGTTTGCGACGAAAAATTTAAACTACCCTGTTGTTGTTGGTATACTTCATAAATCTCATCAGCCATGTTGAGTAAAATTTCAATTTTTGTTTCTGAAGTCGTTTTTATAGAAGCTTGGACGAGGGTGGGAAGACGTCGTCTCCAAAGTTCTAAAATGAGACTATCTGTGACAATCATTGATTGTCCCGCTAAAGTTTGGAGCCTTCTATAGAACTCAGAAGGTTTACTGTCCCCCATCTCCTCGCCTGACAACAGCGCTTCTAGGCGTTTGCCCTCACTCATAGAGTGTCGGTCAATCAAGGCTTTTTTGAGATTGGTGTACGGCGTCACTGATTCTTGTACCAGAATGTCATAAACACTTGCGGCCACGTCTTGTGGAAGCGCTTGAACAACGTAATGAAACTTTGTTTGTTCCGTGAGAATATTTCGGGTTAAAAATTGCGACTCAATTTGAATGAACCATATTGCAGGCATTTTTTTCCAGAATTCTGGTAACTTTACCGCGACGGCGTTAATAATTCTGGGAGAGGAGGCTGGTGGTGGTGGAATTCCACCAGCTGCGTCCTGTTCATCAACCATTTTGAGAAAAAAAAAACGTTTAAACTTTAACGAAAATCACGCGTTGTCGACTCGTGGTCGATTTCCTACCCCGATACTGAAAGAGAACTTCGTTTACAAAATTTACCAGAAGCAAAAAAAATTTTTATCGAGAACTTGAAAATTTACTTAAAATTCACCCACGGTTGACTGACTTTAACTCTTAATAGGTATGCAAATAATTCTGAATAAATGTTTATGAAATGTATTTGAGAAAATATATAATTTATATACGTATAAATGTTTGATATGTAAAAAAAAAATTCACATGAAAATATTTTTGGGAAAAAAAAATTTTTACCAGCTTCAAATTTTTTCTTCACGGCTTCGTGGTGGCTTCGTGATGGCTTGGGGGTGGCTTCGGTGTGGCTTCGTGTTGGTTGCGTGGTGGCTTTCTGGTGGCTTCCTGCGTGGCTTGATTTCGATGGTGGCTTCGTGGTGGTTTGTTTTCGATGGTGGCTTCGAATGTGCTTTTCGTCTTTCCAATTGTTTTTTTCCAAAAGAAAACTTGGAAACCAAAAGAAATGTGGATTTTTCCAAGACAAAACTTTATTTCTCTTTTTATGGTACTGTACCAGGCTAGCGTTGTTTGCCTAGCGGTGCCTGGTTGGGGTCACCAATGTGGGCTTCGTCGCTCAGACGAATACCACTTTTTACTTGTTTTCACACGCCGGTGTTTATATGCCACTGAACCAATCAATAATATGAACGCGAATTTACTTTTCTTTATTTCTATACTTTGATTTATTTTTCTTTAAAATACAAATTCTTATTTTCTCAACTTACAATAGTTATTCTACTTTAATGTACTTTTGCATTTTTAGTTTAAGTTGGAGTGAAAAGACGAGATGCTAAGTTGGTGGCGTCAGTAATTGTTCTAGAATCGAAATGACGTTTCTATTTATACCCCGTGGGTGACAACTGACAAATCAAAATTCTAAACATTCGGAACAATGTTATTGCGTTCCTGGTTGATACGAATTGTTCTCTTTCAGAGTCTGGGCGATAGGTGGCGTTTCTTTGAGTGATTGTTATTTTGAGTGGTAATTATTTTGTTGACCACTACAAGTTCCAGAGGTCGGTTGGAGTTTTGTTCCACATGTCATATTGCAAGATATCTTTGCTGACTGGATTTCTTTCGTACATTTCATATGGGCCTTCCTTCTCAGCTAGCTCACAACTGGCTTCCAGAGCCCCATCAGTAGACTGTCTAGAAAATATGCTGGTTGATCAATTTGAAAATTAATTTAGTTAGCTATGCTTACAAGAAATAAAACACTACAAAATTTTGCAATATGTAGTAACTTTCAAAGATAAGAGTCATCCTATTTTTTTTTTTTTTTTTTTTTGTCATTTATTGAGGTTTGGAACTTCAACACTACTCCATTTTTTATCAGGATATAAATAAATAAATAAATAAATAGGGTGGCGCAACAGAGCGAGGAGCCCCTGGGCCTAGCGCATTTCTCACAACCATGCCTTGTGAGGGAATGGAGGGGACCTACAATTTTTCGCCGGTTCCGAACGGCTAATTGAGAATGCGCTTTTCATGGCAATGAATTTACTAACGGAGGACTTGCCAATTCCTCGCGAAAGGCGATACCCGTGGAAAAACATTTTTGTTTTTTTTGATCAGGATATAGGACACAGAATAAGGAATATACAGAAGGTCATCTTCATCCAAAAAGTTCATTTTGCCTACAAGCTTAAGCTAGCGGAAGCCCCCGGGCCGGAAAGTGTGGTCAGTGGAAAAAGACGGTTGAGGTGAGATCAATTGCAAAAATTTAACGTTTTTTATTTTTTGTAATAAAAGTTGGTATTTTTAAGCTATCTTACAGTCTAGAATGTTGAAAAACTGATTTATGTGTCATAAATAGACTTTATTTTCCATTTCAGCCAGTATTTTACACAAAAAGAGAAAAAAGTAACCTTAACTGCATTCCGACGCTGAAGTTCTATTAAATTTTGCAACACATAGCTTTAAGCTCACCACTCGAAAGCAACTGGTGTGGTAGGCTTACGAAAGAATAAAACAAATAACATATACTTAGGAGTTGGTATAAAAAAAGATACAAAAAATATTATACATATTGTAACAAGCGCTTAGTTCGCAAACTCCACTTTTTTTTTTTATTCTACCACTTTTATTCAGTATCTATACTTTATTCGATCTCAATTCAACTTTTGGACTATCACTTGCACAATCATATACAATTTCTTAACCAAATAACTGTCGAATGTATGTATTATATAGAGACTTAACGTTATTTATATTTGATCGAGCAATACATAAAAAACTGTTAATTACTTTTCAAGATGTAACACTTACTCTTTTCTGCTAAATGATAAGTATAAATTTAAATTTTCTTCCTCTATGTACAATTTAAGTTTTTTAGTTTCTATGATAGATGACTTTACTGACTGAGGGCTGACGACGAATGAAGAATTATATCGAAGGTAGGGAATTTTCCGCGCCAACGCTCTCCGCGTTTACACTTTGGTACATTTCTTCGTTAACTGTCACCGCGTTTACATATGGACTTTTGCCTTTGGTGGCTGCATTCAGAGCGTCGTTGGCTCTAGTGATTTTGCTTGTTCAATGACACTCGCCGTCGTAAAATACTGGAAAACGCCAAGGGCAGGTTAGACAGACTAAGTGCGTAGTTTTGTTTAAAAGGATCGACTATTAATTATTATTTTGATTTTAATTCGTCTTATAGGATGCAACAATCATTCCACAGATAATATTCAGATCCTGAAATTGAACATCCAGAATTCATTAATAACTACAGCCAAAATTATACAACAAAAACAGGAATAGAAGCAACACCGAATCATGTTGGCTGGATCACTTCGCCCCAGTTTGATATGCCAACAAAAGCACCACCAACAAAAATTGAGACATTTTTATCCACCCGAATTAACATACTGGCATGCAGTGCATTGACGTACCTTTTGCTTGTTTCTGGGTTGATTGCATTTATTTCTCATAGCCTAATTTTGTTCATAACGCTGGAATGTTTGGAGTTAGTTTTTTTCCGCCTTGATAGGCCGCTAAGTCCAATTGAAAATATAGTACTGATGATGTGTGGCATAAACATGGCCAAGGCAAAAGTAGTTATAAGGATTGCTTCGCGGTTTAAGAAGTTGGTGGGCGATTTGGGTTTGTTTTTGTCATAACTCATGGTCTTTATATGTAGTTGATTTTTTGGAAGCAATGATGAAATGATCTATTCTTTTTGATATAAAAAAATAAGATAAATTGGAGTATGGTTGTAGTTTATTTATCTCATTATGTTACAGAGTAGCCTCCTTCTAATAGTAACCGATGTCCATTCACAAAACTGGACTGAGAACTCAATAAGTAAACAATGTAATCTATAGCATCTTTAACTTTTTTTAACACGTTTCTTTCGAGGACCAAACTCTAGCGCAAGGGCTTTGGTAAGCGAATCGACCGCTGCTTTTGAAGCAATGTTTGCCGTATGACCCTCAAATGATCTTGAAGACGCCAATGATGAAATATTTACAATTGAATTGAGCCGTATAAGTTTGCCTGCCACTGTTTGAGTGACACAAAAAAAAGCTTTGATGTTGACATCGAAAGTGCTGAAGTAAAAAAAAATGGGTAGAAATGATACGACCGCGTGGGAATTTGTTTACCAATCAAAATCTTTTTCAGTAAGCTCGGCGAAGGGTTTAATGATAGCGACACCTGCGTTGTTCACAAGATCATTCAAAGCTTTCGTAGTTTCGTCCCAGTTGCTAAGATAGGCTTTAATAATATCAGTTGAAGGGCAATCAGCTTTTTTCTTAAATTTTTTCTTAAAGAGCTGCTTAGTTCCAGAGGTCGGTTGGAGTTTTGTTCCACATGTCATATTGCAAGATATCTTTGCTGACTGGATTTCTTTCGTACATTTCATATGGGCCTTCCTTCTCAGCTAGCTCACAACTGGCTTCCAGAGCCCCATCAGTAGACTGTCTAGAAAATATGCTGGTTGATCAATCTGAAAATTAATTTAGTTAGCTATGCTTACAAGAAATAAAACACTACAAAATTTTGCAATATGTAGTAACTTTCAAAGATAAGTGTCATCCTATTTTTTTTTTTTTTTTTTTTTGTCATTTATTGAGGTTTGGAACTTCAACACTACTCCATTTTTTATCAGGATATAGGACACAGAATAAGGAATATACAGAAGGTCATCTTCATCCAAAAAGTTCATTTTGCCTACAAGCTTAAGCTAGCGGAAGCCCCCGGGCCGGAAAGTGTGGTCAGTGGAAAAAGACGGTTGAGGTGAGATCAATTGCAAAAATTTAACGTTTTTTATTTTTTGTAATAAAAGTTGGTATTTTTAAGCTATCTTACAGTCTAGAATGTTGAAAAACTGATTTATGTGTCATAAATAGACTTTATTTTCCATTTCAGCCAGTATTTTACACAAAAAGAGAAAAAAGTAACCTTAACTGCATTCCGACGCTGAAGTTCTATTAAATTTTGCAACACATAGCTTTAAGCTCACCACTCAAAAGCAACTGGTGTGGTAGGCTTACGAAAGAATAAAACAAATAACATATACTTAGGAGTTGGTATAAAAAAAGATACAAAAAATATTATACATATTGTAACAAGCGCTTAGTTCGCAAACTCCACTTTTTTTTTTTATTCTACCACTTTTATTCATTATCATTACTTTATTCGATCTCAATTCAACTTTTGGACTATCACTTGCACAATCATATACAATTTCTTAACCAAATAACTGTCGAATGTATGTATTATATAGAGACTTAACGTTATTTATATTTGATCGAGCAATACATAAAAAACTGTTAATTACTTTTCAAGATGTAACACTTACTCTTTTCTGCTAAATGATAAGTACAAATTTAAATTTTCTTCCTCTATGTACAATTTAAGTTTTTTAGTTTCTATGATAGATGACTTTACTGGCTGAGGGCTGACGACGAATGAAGAAATATATCGAAGGTAGGGAATTTTCCGCGCCAACGCTCTCCGCGTTTACACTTTGGTACATTTCTTCGTTAACTGTCACCGCGTTTACATATGGACTTTTGCCTTTGGTGGCTGCATTCAGAGCGTCGTTGGCTCTAGTGATTTTGCTTGTTCAATGACACTCGCCGTCGTAAAATACTGGAAAACGCCAAGGGCAGGTTAGACAGACTAAGTGCCTAGTTTTGTTTAAAAGGATCGACTATTAATTATTATTTTGATTTTAATTCGTCTTATAGGATGCAACAATCATTCCACAGATAATATTCAGATCCTGAAATTGAACATCCAGAATTCATTAATAACTACAGCCAAAATTATACAACAAAAACAGGAATAGAAGCAACACCGAATCATGTTGGCTGGATCACTTCGCCCCAGTTTGATATGCCAACAAAAGCACCACCAACAAAAATTGAGACATTTTTATCCACCCGAATTAACATACTGGCATGCAGTGCATTGACGTACCTTTTGCTTGTTTCTGGGTTGATTGCATTAATTTCTCATAGCCTAATTTTGTTCATAACGCTGGAATGTTTGGAGTTAGTTTTTTTCGCCTTGATAGGCCGCTAAGTCCAATTGAAAATATAGTACTGATGATGTGTGGCATAAACATGGCCAAGACAAAAGTAGTTATAAGGATTGCTTCGCGGTTTAAGAAGTTGGTGGGCGATTTGGGTTTGTTTTTGTCATAACTCATGGTCTTTATATGTAGTTGATTTTTTGGAAGCAATGATGAAATGATCTATTCTTTTTGATATAAAAAAATAAGATAAATTGGAGTATGGTTGTAGTTTATTTATCTCATTATGTTACAGAGTAGCCTCCTTCTAATAGTAACCGATGTCCATTCACAAAACTGGACTGAGAACTCAATAAGTAAACAATGTAATCTATAGCATCTTTAACTTTTTTTAAGACGTTTCTTTCGAGGACCAAACTCTAGCGCAAGGGCTTTGGTAAGCGAATCGACCGCTGCTTTTGAAGCAATGTTTGCCGTATGACCCTCAAATGATCTTGAAGACGCCAATGATGAAATATTTACAATTGAATTGAGCTGTATAAGTTTGCCTGCCACTGTTTGAGTGACACAAAAAAAAGCTTTGATGTTGACATCGAAAGTGCTGAAGTAAAAAAAAAATGGCTAGAAATGATACGACCGCGTGGGAATTTGTTTACCAATCAAAATCTTTTTCAGTAAGCACGGCGAAGGGTTTAATGATAGCGACACCTGCGTTGTTCACAAGATCATTCAAAGCTTTCTTAGTTTCGTCCCAGTTGCTAAGATAGGCTTTAATAATATCAGTTGAAGGGCAATCAGCTTTTTTCTTAAATTTTTTCTTAAAGAGCTGCTTAGTTCCAGAGGTCGGTTGGAGTTTTGTTCCACATGTCAACTTGCAAGATATCTTTGCTGACTGGATTTCTTTCGTACATTTCATATGGGCCTTCCTTCTCGGCTAGCTCACAACTGGCTTCCAGAGCCCCATCAGTAGACTGTCTAGAAAATATGCTGGTTGATCAATTTGAAAATTAATTTAGTTAGCTATGCTTACAAGAAATAAAACACTACAAAATTTTGCAATATGTAGTAACTTTCAAAGATAAGTGTCATCCTATTTTTTTTTTTTTTTTTTGTCATTTATTGAGGTTTGGAACTTCAACACTACTCCATTTTTTATCAGGATATAGGACACAGAATAAGGAATATACAGAAGGTCATCTTCATCCAAAAAGTTCATTTTGCCTACAAGCTTAAGCTAGCGGAAGCCCCCGGGCCGGAAAGTGTGGTCAGTGGAAAAGACGGTTGAGGTGAGATCAATTGCAAAAATTTAACGTTTTTTATTTTTTGTAATAAAAGTTGGTATTTTTAAGCTATCTTACAGTCTAGAATGTTGAAAAACTGATTTATGTGTCATAAATAGACTTTATTTTCCATTTCAGCCAGTATTTTACACAAAAAGAGAAAAAAGTAACCTTAACTGCATTCCGACGCTGAAGTTCTATTAAATTTTGCAACACATAGCTTTAAGCTCACCACTCGAAAGCAACTGGTGTGGTAGGCTTACGAAAGAATAAAACAAATAACATATACTTATGAGTTGGTATAAAAAAAGATACAAAAAATATTATACTGTAACGTGAGCTCAACATTTAATACCAATTTCCTAATCGAAAACGTTCAACCGAAAAACACATCTGGGAGCACTGGTGTAAGTGTAGAAATTTTGAAGGAGAGAAAATGTTTGACAGCCAAAATAGTGTAGAGTGGAGACAATGTAGAAGTTACTGGAGAGTTCTAGATGGCATGTCATTCGATATAAATAGCCCGCCCGAGCCAACCAGAGGGCAGTTTTGATTATAGAGTGATAAAGTTAAGAGTAAATACAAGTGATAGTCCAAAAGTCGAGTTGAGTTCGAATAAAGTGTATATCGAAAGTAGATACTGAATAAAGTGGTAGAATTAAATTGAAAAGTAGAGTTTTATTTTTGCGAACTAGGCGCACGTTACATTGGTGTCAGAAGTGTAAATAAAACTTATTTGACTAGTAAAGTGTAAAAAAAAAAAAAAAAAAATTTTAAATACAGTGAAAATGGGTAAGTTATTGGAAGAGCTCAACTGCACTGAGCTTAAAAGTGAGTTAGGTAAGCGAAATCTTTCTAGAGCGGGATCGAAAAATGAGCTCGTCCTGCGCTTACGCAACTATTTGGAACAGCAAGGGGAAGACGTAAACACTTTTGTTTTTGAAACAGAAGTGGAGAAAGAAGAAGAAGTAAGTGAAAGTGTAGATTTTTCTAGTATAATGAAGCTTTTATTAGAACAAAGAAACGAACAAAAGAAAATGATTGAAGAGCAACGAAACGAGCAAAAGAAGGAACAGCAGAATGTTCTCGAAAAACTCGAAGACAACAAAAGAAGCTGATTGAAGAGCAACAGCAAAATATTCTCGGACGTCTGGAAGAGCAACGAAACGATCAAAAGAAGGAACAGCAGAATGTTCTCGAACAACTGGAAGCACAACGAAACGAACAAAAGAAAGAACAACAGGATATTCTCGAAAGACTTCAGGCGCAACAGAATGTTTTAGAAGGTCAGAAAAACATTCTAGAAGGGAAATTGGGTAATATTGAGAAAAATGTATGTGCCCTTGACGAACGAGTTGAAGGTGTGGAAAAACAGCTTTCTGTTGTAGAGAATCGTTTGGAAAGCCGATGCGATAACCAGTTCTCTGTTCTGTCCAAGGAATTAGACCAGATCCGGAAAATAAAAATTCGAGAATCTGCTGGAGAGTTTGCAATGAAAAAGGAGATGAAACCCCCAACATTTGATGGACAGTCTTCTTGGCCAGTCTACAAGAGACAATTTGAGGCAGCCGCGACAACAAATGGCTGGGATGACGAAGACAAGTACATTGCACTGACTCTTGCTCTTAGAGGACCAGCAGCTGAATTACTTCAAACAGTTCCAGCTGGTAAGAGCGGCGATTTCAGTTCTCTCGTGGCAGCTATAGATAAACGCTTTGGAGATAGCCACTTGAAAGAAGTCTTCCGAGTCCAACTCAATAACAGAGTCCAGAAAAGGGGTGAAAGTCTACAGCAGCTCCAAGCAGACGTCGAAAGACTGGTTCATCTGGCATACCCGGATGCTGGAGAAGAAATCATCAACCAGCTTGCTGTTGAGTCCTTCGTTCGTGCCATTTCCGATATACATCTTCAGAGGTCTGTGCGAACTGCTAGAACACGTACTCTTTCCGAAACTTTAGCATTCGCATTGACAATTGAAGCAGCAGAACAGGCTTCTCAGGGAGTACATCGACTTAGAGAGGCCATAGTCGAAGAATGCTCGTGCCAAAGAGCTGAAATACAAAAGAACCGGAGCGGACTAGCGAGATGTTGGAACTGCAACAAGACCGGGCACTTACAGCGTCAATGCCGACTACCACCAAACAAAGGCAGTTGTCAACATTGTGGAAGCAAGAGATCCAACCCAGAGCAAGGTAACAACAACACCAGCGTTGTCTATCAGCCCGTTTCGACCGATTCGTCAACCCGCAAGACGCCTTCCACTGGCCAAACAAGGTGAGGTTGAAGAAATGATAACAGCAATGAAAAAGGACGGTCTTATTGAAAATTCCAAAAGTCCTTGGGCTTCACCAGTGGTGCTAGTGAAAAAGAAAGACGGAAGCACTCGTTTTTGTGTGGACTACCGAAGGCTGAACGATGTGACTAAGAAGGACAGCTATCCCTTGCCGAGAATCAGTGATACCCTGGATGCCATGGAGGGAGCCCAGTGGTTCTCGACGCTGGACTTGAAGAGTGGATATTGGCAAGTTGACATCCACCCTGATGATCGGGAAAAGACGGCGTTTTCTACAGGTAATGGGCTCTGGCAGTTTAAAGTTATGCCGTTTGGGCTATGCAACGCTCCGGCAACATTCGAGCGTTTGATGGAGTGCGTTCTTCAAGGACTGACGTGGAAAGCGTGCCTAGTCTACTTGGACGATGTCATTGTTTACGGGAAAATATTTGAGCAACATTGCAAGAACCTAAAAGCCGTGTTTCAGAGACTTCAAGAGGCTAACCTTAAACTGAATCCAGAAAAATGTGCACTTTTCAAAACCGAAGTCAAGTATTTGGGACACATTATCTCATCCCAAGGAGTAAAGACTGATCCTGAAAAAGTTGACTCCGTCAAAAATTGGCCAACACCACAGGACAAACATCAACTCCGAAGCTTTCTTGGTCTTGCCACATATTACCGACGTTTTGTTAAGAACTTTGCTGGAGTTGCAAAGAGTTTGCATCAGCTCACCGAAAAAGAAAAGCAGTTTAAATGGTCAGGTGAGTGCGAGAAATCTTTCCAGGAACTCAAATACCGCCTCTGTAACGCTCCAGTGCTGGCACATCCAACACCTGGCAAAACGTTCATCATCGACGCTGATGCAAGCAACGTTGGAATCGGGGCGGTACTATCCCAAGTGCATGACGGCGAAGAGAAAGTGGTGGCATACTACAGCAAGGTCCTATCGAAACCCGAAAGAAACTACTGCGTGACCAGAAGGGAACTGCTAGCTCTTATCTTGGCAACAAAGCACTTCCATAAGTACATCTATGGACAGAAATTCCTTCTGTGGACAGACCACGGTGCTCTGAGCTGGCTGTTGAACTTCAAAAATCCAGAAGGTCAAGTCGCAAGGTGGATAGAACGATTGCAGACCTATGACTACCAGATCCAACACCGCAGAGGAAAGCTGCACTCAAACGCCGATGCATTATCCCGAAGACCTTGCAAAGTGGATTGCAAGCATTGCAGGCGGCAAGAAGACAAAGAAATCATTACCGCTCAGCGACTAAGAGCTGACCCCATAAGCGGATGGAGCAATGAGGAAGTGAGGACTGCTCAACAGGAGGATCCAGATATCGAACCCATTCTTGCATGGAAAGAAAATGAAGAGAAACCGGAATGGGGAGACATTTCTGACAGGAGTCCAGTTCTCAAAGCCTATTGGGCACAGTGGGACTCACTATATGTACAAGAAGGTGTCCTCAGGCGAAGATGGGAATCCGCTGACGGTAGGTCATATGTGATGCAGCTGATCGTACCGCAATCGAAAGTCAGTGAAGTTCTTCGGGAGATGCACGACGGACCTTCTGGAGGCCACCTGGGAGTAAACAAAACACTGGAGAAGGTGCGACATCGGTTCTACTGGTTACATGCTAGAGATGACGTGGAGAAATGGTGCCGTCAATGTGACAAGTGTGCTGCAACCAAAGGACCTGGTAGGAAGATTCAAGGTAAGATGCATCAGTACAACGTTGGATTGCCTTTTGAGAGGATTGCAGTAGATGTGGCTGGGCCTTTTCCAGAGACCAACGCTGGAAACAAGTACATTCTGGTTGTAATGGACTATTTTAGCAAGTGGCCTGAGGCGTATGCCATTCCAAATCAAGAAGCCAAAACGGTGGTCGACCAGATTGTGTTTAACTGGGTGAGTAGGTTTGGCGTGCCTATGGAACTCCATTCCGACCAAGGGAGGAACTTTGAGTCAAACATCTTCCAAGGAGTGTGCGGACTACTTGGCATTAAGAAAACGAGAACCACACCGCTTCATCCACAATCTGATGGGATGGTTGAAAGATTCAACCGGACCTTGAAAGAACACCTTACCAAGGTCGTAGGCGACTACCAAAGAGACTGGGATAGGCACGTACCGCTATTCCTGATGGCCTATAGAAGTGCAGTACATAGCTCGACAGGACAAACACCATCTGACATCCGGTTCGGGAAAACCATGCGGCTGCCCAGCGAACTTAAATTTGGATGCCCCACAGAGGAGCCACAGGACACGAACGAGTATGTGGACGACCTCAAGGAGAGACTCGCTGACATCCATAAAAGAGCAAGGGAACGGATGAAAACCTACAGCGACCGGATGAAGACACGGTACGACACAAAAGCGGCAATGGCAGGATTCCAAGCAGGAGGTCGTGTGTGGCTTTATAATCCTCATCGTCAAAAGGGATTGTCACCGAAGCTTCAGCAAAACTGGGAAGGTCCTTATACTGTTGTCACGAGGATTAACGACGTGGTTTACCGCATCCAAAGAGGACTAAGAGGCAAGTTAAAAGTAGTTCATTGTGACCGTCTGCATCGATATAGTGGCGAGGCTGCAGATGGAATTGTTTGGGACGAACAATCTTAAGGAGGGGGCAGTGTAACGTGAGCCCAACATTTAATACCAATTTCCTAATCGAAAACGTTCAACCGAAAAACACATCTGGGAGCACTGGTGTAAGTGTAGAAATTTTGAAGGAGAGAAAATGTTTGACAGCCAAAATAGTGTAGAGTGGAGACAATGTAGAAGTTACTGGAGAGTTCTAGATGGCATGTCATTCGATATAAATAGCCCGCCCGAGCCAACCAGAGGGCAGTTTTGATTATAGAGTGATAAAGTTAAGAGTAAATACAAGTGATAGTCCAAAAGTCGAGTTGAGTTCGAATAAAGTGTATATCGAAAGTAGATACTGAATAAAGTGGTAGAATTAAATTGAAAAGTAGAGTTTTATTTTTGCGAACTAAGCGCACGTTACAATACATATTGTAACAAGCGCTTAGTTCGCAAAGTCCACTTATTTTTTTTATTCTACCACTTTTATTCAGTATCTATACTTTATTCGATCTCAATTCAACTTTTGGACTATCACTTGCACAACCATATACAATTTTTTAACCAAATAACTGTCGAATGTATGTATTATATAGAGACTTAACGTTATTTATATTTGATCGAGCAATACATAAAAAACTGTTAATTACTTTTCAAGATGTAACACTTACTCTTTTCTGCTAAATGATAAGTACAAATTTAAATTTTCTTCCTCTATGTACAATTTAAGTTTTTTAGTTTCTATGATAGATGACTTTACTGACTGAGGGCTGACGACGAATGAAGAATTATATCGAAGGTAGGGAATTTTCCGCGCCAACGCTCTCCGCGTTTACACTTTGGTACATTTCTTCGTTAACTGTCACCGCGTTTACATATGGACTTTTGCCTTTGGTGGCTGCATTCAGAGCGTCGTTGGCTCTAGTGATTTTGCTTGTTCAATGACACTCGCCGTCGTAAAATACTGGAAAACGCCAAGGGCAGGTTAGACAGACTAAGTGCGTAGTTTTGTTTAAAAGGATCGACTATTAATTATTATTTTGATTTTAATTCGTCTTATAGGATGCAACAATCATTCCACAGATAATATTCAGATCCTGAAATTGAACATCCAGAATTCATTAATAACTACAGCCAAAATTATACAACAAAAACAAGAATAGAAGCAACACCGAATCATGTTGGCTGGATCACTTCGCCCCAGTTTGATATGCCAACAAAAGCACCACCAACAAAAATTGAGACATTTTTATCCACCCGAATTAACATACTGGCATGCAGTGCATTGACGTACCTTTTGCTTGTTTCTGGGTTGATTGCATTTATTTCTCATAGCCTAATTTTGTTCATAACGCTGGAATGTTTGGAGTTAGTTTTTTTCCGCCTTGATAGGCCGCTAAGTCCAATTGAAAATATAGTACTGATGATGTGTGGCATAAACATGGCCAAGGCAAAAGTAGTTATAAGGATTGCTTCGCGGTTTAAGAAGTTGGTGGGCGATTTGGGTTTGTTTTTGTCATAACTCATGGTCTTTATATGTAGTTGATTTTTTGGAAGCAATGATGAAATGATCTATTCTTTTTGATATAAAAAAATAAGATAAATTGGAGTATGGTTGTAGTTTATTTATCTCATTATGTTACAGAGTAGCCTCCTTCTAATAGTAACCGATGTCCATTCACAAAACTGGACTGAGAACTCAATAAGTAAACAATGTAATCTATAGCATCTTTAACTTTTTTTAACACGTTTCTTTCGAGGACCAAACTCTAGCGCAAGGGCTTTGGTAAGCGAATCGACCGCTGCTTTTGAAGCAATGTTTGCCGTATGACCCTCAAATGATCTTGAAGACGCCAATGATGAAATATTTACAATTGAATTGAGCCGTATAAGTTTGCCTGCCACTGTTGAGTGACACAAAAAAAAGCTTTGATGTTGACATCGAAAGTGCTGAAGTAAAAAAAAATGGGTAGAAATGATACGACCGCGTGGGAATTTGTTTACCAATCAAAATCTTTTTCAGTAAGCACGGCGAAGGGTTTAATGATAGCGACACCTGCGTTGTTCACAAGATCATTCAAAGCTTTCTTAGTTTCGTCCCAGTTGCTAAGATAGGCTTTAATAATATCAGTTGAAGGGCAATCAGCTTTTTTCTTAAATTTTTTCTTAAAGAGCTGCTTAGTTCCAGAGGTCGGTTGGAGTTTTGTTCCACATGTCATATTGCAAGATATCTTTGCTGACTGGATTTCTTTCGTACATTTCATATGGGCCTTCCTTCTCAGCTAGCTCACAACTGGCTTCCAGAGCCCCATCAGTAGACTGTCTAGAAAATATGCTGGTTGATCAATTTGAAAATTAATTTAGTTAGCTATGCTTACAAGAAATAAAACACTACAAAATTTTGCAATATGTAGTAACTTTCAAAGATAAGAGTCATCCTATTTTTTTTTTTTTTTTTTGTCATTTATTGAGGTTTGGAACTTCAACACTACTCCATTTTTTATCAGGATATAGGACACAGAATAAGGAATATACAGAAGGTCATCTTCATCCAAAAAGTTCATTTTGCCTACAAGCTTAAGCTAGCGGAAGCCCCCGGGCCGGAAAGTGTGGTCAGTGGAAAAAGACGGTTGAGGTGAGATCAATTGCGAAAATTTAACGTTTTTTATTTTTTGTAATAAAAGTTGGTATTTTTAAGCTATCTTACAGTCTAGAATGTTGAAAAACTGATTTATGTGTCATAAATAGACTTTATTTTCCATTTCAGCCAGTATTTTACACAAAAAGAGAAAAAAGTAACCTTAACTGCATTCCGACGCTGAAGTTCTATTAAATTTTGCAACACATAGCTTTAAGCTCACCACTCGAAAGCAACTGGTGTGGTAGGCTTACGAAAGAATAAAACAAATAACATATACTTAGGAGTTGGTATAAAAAAAGATACAAAAAATATTATACATATTGTAACAAGCTCTTAGTTCGCAAACTCCACTTTTTTTTTTTTATTCTACCACTTTTATTCAGTATCTATACTTTATTCGATCTCAATTCAACTTTTGGACTATCACTTGCACTGACATATTATATATATATACATATATATATATATGTCAATGATCACTTGTAAACAACAATTCACTCTTTATTTATCGCTCTATAATCAAAACTGACATCTTGTTGCCTCGGGCGGCCTATTTATATCGAATGACATTTCATCTAGAACTCTCCAGTAATTTTCACATGGTCTCCACTCTCCACATTTGTCAAACATTTTTCCTTCTGGTATATTTCTACACTTACACTAGTGTTGCCACTTGTGTCTTCATTTGAACGTTTTCGTTTAGGAAATTGGTATTAAATGTTGGGTTCGCGTTTCACTGTCCCCTCCTTAAGATTGTTCGCCCCGAATAATTCCGTCAGCAGCCTCGCCACTATATCGATGCAGCCGGTCACAATGAACTACTTTTAACTTGCCTCTTAGTCCTCTTTGGATGCGGTAAACCACGTCGTTAATCCTCGTGACAACGTTCTGCTGAAGTTTTGGTGACAATCCCTTTTGACGATGAGGATTATATAGCCACACACGATCTCCTGCTTGGAATCCTGCCGTTGTCGCTTTTGTGTCGTACCGCGTCTTCATCCGTTGCTGTAGGTTTTCATCCGTTCCCTTGTTCTTTTATGGATGTCAGCGAGTCTCTCCATGAGGTCGTTCACATACTCGTTCGTGTCCTGTGACTCCTCTGTGGGGCATCCAAATTTAGGTTCGATGGGCAGCCGCATGGTTTTCCCGAACAGGATGTCCGATGGTGTTTGTCCCGTCGAGCTATGTACTGCACTTCTATAGGCCATCAGGAATAGCGGTACGTGCCTATCCCATTGGTAGTCGCCTACGACCTTGGTGAGGTGTTCTTTCAAGGTCCGGTTGAATCTTTCAACCATCCCATCAGATTGTGGATGAAGCGGTGTGGTTCTCATTTTCTTAATGCCAAGTAGTCCGCACACTCCTTGGAAGATGTTCTACTCAAAGTTCCTCCCTTGGTCGGAATGGAGTTCCATAGGCACGCCAAACCTACTCACCCAGTTAAACACAATCTGGTCGACCACCGTTTTGGCTTCTTGATTTGGGATGGCATACGCCTCAGGCCACTTGCTAAAATAGTCCATTACAACCAGAATGTACTTGTTTCCAGCGTTGGTCTCTGGAAAAGGCCCAGCCACATCTACTGCAATCCTCTCAAAAGATGATCCAACGTTGTACTGATGCATCTTACCTTGAATCTTCCTACCACGTCCTTTGGTTGCAGCACACTTGACACATGTTCGGCACCACTTCTCCACGTCATCTCTAGCCTGTAACCAATAGAACCGATGTCGCACTTTCTCCAGAGTTTTGTTAACTCCCAGGTGGCCTCCTGAAGGTCCGTCATGCATCTCCCGAAGAACTTCACTGACTTTCGATTGCGGTACGATCAGCTGCATCACATATGACTTACCGTCAGCAGATTCCCATCTTCGCTTGAGGACACCTTCTTCAACATATAGTGAGTCCCACTATGCCCAATAGGCTTTGAGAACTGGACTCCTGTCAGAAATGTCTCCCCATTCAGGTTTCTCTTCATTTTCTTTCCATGCGAGAATGGGTTCGATATCTGGATCCTTCTGTTCAGCAGTCCTCACTTCCTCATGGCTTCATCCGCATATTGGGTCAGCTCTTAGTCGCTGAGCGGAAATATTTTCTTTGTCTTCTTGCTGCCTACAATGCCTGCAATCCACTTTGCAAGGTCTTCGGGATAATGCGTTGGCGTTTGAGTGCAGCTTTCCTATACGGTGTTGAATCTGGTAATCATAAGTCTGTAGTCTTTCTATCCACCTTGCGACTTGACCTTCTGGATTTTTGAAGTTCAACAGCCAGTTCAGAGCACCATGGTCTGTCCGCAGAAGGAATTTCTGTCCATAGATGTACTTATGGAAGTGCTTTGTTGCCAAGATAAGAGCTAGCAGTTCCCTTCTGGTCACGCAGTAGTTTCTTTCAGGCTTCGAGAGGACCTTGCTGTAATATGCCACCACTTTCTCTTCGCCATCATGCACTTAAGATAGTACCGCCTCGATTCCAACGTTGTTTGCGTCGATGATGAATGTTTTGCCGAATGTTGGATGTGCCAGCACTGGAGCGTTACAGAGGCGATATTTGAGTTCCTGAAAAGATTTCTCACACTCACCTGACCATTTAAACTGCTTTTCTTTTTCGGTGAGCGGATGCAAACTCTTTGCAACTCCAGCAAAATTCTTAACAAAACGTCGGTAATATGTGGCAAGACCAAGAAAGCTTCGGAGTTGATGTTTGTCCTGTGGTGTTGGCCAATTTTTGACGGAGTCAACTTTTTCAGGATCAGTCTTTACTCCTTGGGATGAGATAATGTGTCCCAAATACTTAACTTCGGTTTTGAAAAGTGCACATTTTTCCGTATTCAGTTTAAGGTTAGCCTCTCGAAGTCTCTGAAACACGGCTTTTAGGTTCTTGCAAAGTTGGTCAAATGTCTTCCCGTAAACAATCACATCGTCCAAGTAGACTAGGCAAGCTTTCCACGTCAGTCCTTGAAGAACGCACTCCTTCAAACGCTCGAATGTTGCCGGAGCGTTGCAAAGCCCAAATGGCATATCTTTGAACTGCCAGAGCCCATTACCTGTAGAAAACGCTGTCTTTTCCCGATCATCAGGGTGGATGTCAACTTGCCAATATCCACTCTTCAAGTCCAACGTCGAGAACCATTGGGCTCCCTCCATGGCATCCAGGGTATCACTGATTCTCGGCAGGGGATAGCTGTCTTTCTTAGTCACATCGTTCAGCCTTCGGCAGTCCACACAAAAACGAGTGCTTCCGTCTTTCTTTTTCACTAGAACCACTGGTGACGCCCAAGGACTTTTGGAATTTTCGATAAGACCGTCCTTCTTCATTGTTGTTATCAGTTCCTCAACCTCACCTTGTTCGGCCAGTGGAAGGCGTCTTGCGAGTTGACGAATCGGTCTTGCATCTCCTGTGTTGATGCGATGCTGCACCAACTGTGTTCTACCATATTGCCTTTTTGACGATGCTAAGATGTCAGTGTTCTCTTGTAGGGGATTTTCAGCCATACTTGTTTGTTGGTGATCAAGGTTGGATGAATTCAATATTCTAGCTTTGATTGTCTTGAGCTGCTCTGGAGTTATAGTTTTTCTCGGGGCTTCATCTGTGATTTTCGTAATGGCTGCAACCGATTCGCAACGTCCAACGACTTCTCCTTTCTTCAACTTTACATCGTACGGTCTGGTATTTAGCAGTGGCGAGGGGTGAACAATTCCAAAAGGTAACTCGAAGGAAACTTAGTCACCAAAAAAAAAAAAGGTTAATTAATATTTTTTTTTGTGCAATGTTTGTCTTCGCATCAAGCCAAAAAGTCAAGTATTTCAAACCAACTTTGCTATTGGGTAGAGCGTCATAACTTTTTCTTTTTCATAAAACTAAGCTAATTAAAATTAAAACTATTTGCTTCCTCTAAGTGAAAATCGGTTAAGCAACAGTCAACAGATATTAAGGCCATAATCAAATAACTGAAACTTACTATCGGAAAAATTTTCAGATTTTTGCACTTTTCAATTTTTAAAGCCTATATTTGTAATATTCAAAAAAATCACGAAAAGCACTAAATCAATTTAAATAAGAAGTATTGCACTGCGTTCTGCTAGTAAACTGCGTTTTTCAAATAAAATACGGCACATTGGGAACTGAATTCATTTAAGCCAAATTGTCCCACTTTAGAAAAATTCCAATTATTTTTTGCATTTTCTGCCAAAAATATGCTTTATGCTATGAGATCTAATATCCACGCATATTTGCTATCAAAGTGGCAACCTTTGAGCTTTGACACATGAGTCTAAAGCAGAGACACATACAAATTCATGAAATAAGTCGGAGACCAGCGTGTTATTTTCTTGTTCTTCAAGCAGAGATCTACCTCAACCTGCAAACCTGCCATATGCATTTTTGTTTATACACATGTGTCCATGGGAAGAAATACGAAGGAAAGCGTTTTTTTCTTTTATAAAACCAATATCATGCAAATACCGAAGTGTGCAGAAGCAATGCTGCAAATGAGTACTGGGCTACTGCGCCGGCGCTATATTCACGTGCTCAGAGCACAAAGAGATAACAAACAACAGATTTACCAAAACATATGACGCTAGAACACCGGGTTATTTTCTTCCATAAAAAAGCATGTATTGAACAGAGAGGTGCCTAGCGCTAGGCTCTTCTCTGTTCAATACATGCTTTCTTATGGAAGAAAATAAGACGATGTTCTACCGTCATATTTTTTGGTAAAAGTAAAAAGAGGAGAGAACACAAATTTGTTCTATCCAGCAACAAGTTTTATAAGACGTAATATTTGGGGTTACCTTGTATGTTGCTAAAGTTTTGTGTTTGTTTATGGAGTGAATTGAAGAGCCAACATGTGTGTAGAATAAAACGGAAAGCAGAGTGGTAGTTGTTAAAAAAATGTTGGCAGCGAGTTCATGTGTATGATTAAGTTTGATTCATGTTGCCAGAAGTCTAAGATGTTTCGGATGTGAATTTCAAAAGGTAGGTCGGAAATAATCGACTTATATGGACGCTTCGCAACTGGTGTTTAGTAATCGTAAGGGGACCATTTTGTTTTTCGGTGTTACCAGTGTTTTCCCAATGATGACGCTTTGGGAGGAACACTCTTGGCCTGGTTCCACCACGAGGTATCGAAGGTTTCCAAACTCACCTTCCCGTTTTGTCCAAACGAACACTTCAGAAGAAGGAGGCAGAATCAGATCTTCTGTGATGACAGTCCTCAGTGTTGACGTATTTTCATTTAAATAGGTCATTGGAAGTTCCTTATTTTGGTACTTCAAAGTTTGATTACCGATATCCAAAATAACTCCGTGCTGTTTCATAAAGTCGATTCCAATGATGCACTCGTCACATATATCTGCCACCAGGAATTGATGAGTAAACACTAGATCGGCCAGTCAAATTTTAAGACACACTTCTCCATATACTCTTGCTGCTTCTCCCGTTGCGGTTCTTAGACGGTAGCTATTGGTGTTATGAAGCCACGTCATCTTTACCAGGTCTCGACGTACTATGGATGCTGTGGCACCGGTGTCGATGGTAGCCACATGTTTGTTCCCGTCAATAGTAGTCTCCACAGTCAGACTTTTGCTGTCTCGTTTGGTCTGGGAGACCTGGATGTTGGTTCTGGGGCCTTCGATACAAGAAACCAGCCTCTGCCTCTCGAAGTTGGTTCTTACTCGTTTGCCTGAATGATAAGCAACGCTGGTGTTGTTGTTATCTTGCACTGGGTAGGATCTCTTGCTTCCACAATGTTAACAACCGGTTTTATTTGGTGGTAGTCGGCATTGACGCTGTAAGTGTCCGGTCTTGTAGCAGTTCCAACATCTTACTGGTCTACTCCGCTGGTTCTTTTGTATTTCAGCTCTTTGGCACGAGCATTCTTCCACTATGGCTTCTCTAAGTCGATGTATTGTAGCTGCTGTAGACGTTCACCCCTTTTCTGGACTCTGTTATTGAGTTGGACTCGGAAGACTTCTTTCAAGCGGTTATCTCCAAAGCGTTTATCTATAGTAATAATCATATGTAATTCAGCTGCTGGTCCTCTAAGAGCAGGAGTCAGTGCAATGTACTTGTCTTCGTCATCCCAACCATTTGTTGTCGCGGCTGCTTTAAAATTGATGAACATTTTTTTCAGTATTTAACTCACTCTTCGCAAGTGAATTTTAATAGTATCCCTATTCACAGAGACAGAATTACTTACTTCCTTTCTTCTCTTAAAGATGACTTTTCTTCTGATCCGGACTCGATTCCGCCAATTGTTTTAAAAAAGTGTTCTTCACGTTTATCATCTCCACTTGAATATCTTTTCAAGCTTTCTTTAAAATCTGGAATATTTCCCACTCTTTGGAAAAAATCTTTTATAACACCTGTTTTCAAGAAGGGTGAAAAAATTGATATAAAAAACTACAGGCCAATTTCAAAGCTTTCATGCATACCCAAGCTATTTGAACAAATAGTCTGCGAAAGCCTATCCGTCTTTGCAAGGGATGGTATCTGCCATCAGCTGCTTTGATTAATGCAATGGAGATCGACGGCTACCAAATTTTTATCTTTTTATCATAAATGTTCCAACGCCCTTGAATGTGGGAACGAGCTTGACTGCATTTACACTGATTTCTCTAAGGCGTTTGACCAACTGTCTCATAATATTGTAATGTGCACCCAACATTTCATGCTAATTTCCTAATTGAAAACGTTAAACCGAAAACACAAGTGCTGGCAACGCTATAATGGAGTGCTTTAATGGAAGACGTTGTTTGTGAGTGAGTGTGTGTGTGTGCAGAAAAACACCGGGAGGGGAACTTGTCTAGACATCATGGTTCATAGAAAAAATACCAGAAATCTCTCGATGTTTCACACTTCTATATAAAGAGGGAGCTGACGCAACCAGAGGTCAGTTTTGATTATAGAGTGATAAAGTGAAGAGTAAATTGTCTACAAGTGATAGTCCAAAAGTCGAGTTGAGATCGAATAAAGTTTAGATACTGAATAAAAGCGGTTGAAATAAATTAAAAAGTGAAGTTTTAATTTTCGAACTAAGCGCACGTTACATTAGTGTCAGAAGTGTAATTAAAACTTATTTGACTAGTAAAGTGTAAAAAAAAGTAAAAAGAAAAATTATACCTACAGTGAAAATGGGTAAGTTGTTAGAAGAGCTCAACTGCATTGAGCTTAAAAGTGAGTTAGGTAAGCGAAATCTTTCTAGAGCGGGATCGAAAAATGAGCTCGTCCTGCGCTTGCGTAACTATTTGGAACAGCAAGGGGAAGACGTAAACACTTTTGTTTTTGAAACAGAAGTGGAAGAAGAGGAAGTAAATGAAAGTGTAGATTTTTCTAGTATAATGAAGATTTTATTAGAACAAAACAAGCAACAGCAGAATATTCTCGGACGTCTGGAAGAGCAACGAAACGATCAAAAGAAGGAACAGCAGAATGTTCTCGAACAACTGGAAGCACAACGAAACGAGCAAAAGAAGTTGATTGAAGAGCAGCGAAACGAGCAAAAGAAGGAACAGCAGAATGTTCGCGAACAACTGGAAGCACAACGAAACGAACAAAAGAAGCTGATTGAAGAGCAACGAAACGAGCAAAAGAAGGAACAACAGAATATTCTCGAAAGACTTGAGGTGGAACAGAATTTTTTGGAAGGTCAGAAAAACATTCTAGAAGGTAAATTGGGTAACATTGAGAAAAATGTATGTGCCCTAGACGAACGCGTTGAAGGTGTGGAGAAACAGCTTTCTGTTGTAGAGAATCGTTTCGAAATCGTAGAAACCCGATGTGATAAACTGTTCTCTGTTCTGACCAAGGAATTGGACCAGATCCGGAAAATGAAAATTCGAGAGTCTGCTGGGGAGTTTGCAAAAAAAAGGAGATGAAACCCCCAACATTTGATGGACAGTCTTCTTGGCCAGTCTACAAGAGACAATTTGAGGCAGCCGCGACAACAAATGGCTGGGATGACGAAGACAAGTACATTGCACTGACTCTTGCTCTTAGAGGACCAGCAGCTGAATTACTTCAAACAGTTCCAGCTGGTAAGAGCGGCGATTTCAGTTCTCTCGTGGCAGCTATAGATAAACGCTTTGGAGATAGCCACTTGAAAGAAGTCTTCCGAGTCCAACTCAATAACAGAGTCCAGAAAAGGGGTGAAAGTCTACAGCAGCTCCAAGCAGACGTTGAAAGACTGGTTCACCTGGCATACCCGGATGCTGGAGAAGAAATCATCAACCAGCTTGCTGTTGAGTCCTTCGTTCGTGCCATTTCCGATATACATCTTCAGAGGTCAGTTCTGTTCGGGCAAGCGCCGTATCAACACGCATTGCTTAAGAATCTAGTTAGACTGACTTGTGTAAGCTAAAGTTTTTTCTCTCTCTTAGTTGATATTTTTTTTTTTCCTTTGTTTACTTATCTTACTCCTCGGGGTGAGTGCAAAACTATCATATAAAAAAAAAAAAAAACAACTGACACTGCGTTAAGAAATTATGGACGGGGGTACAGTTCCCCCTCGAAAAAACTGGTTCAAAGGTTTGCCCCCAGAGGTGAGCCTTAACCAGAGCCAGACCAAAAAAACAAAACGAAAGCACTCAGGAGAGGAGTTCCCAGTACTCCCTGTCAGAAACAATAATGACAACGACATCCCCAGGTATATAGTTGTCACAGGAATGGAACAATCAGGTGAAAGTGCCCGACCTCTCTCTTCTTATAATCCTATCCAAATCATCCGTGGTCTCGAATATATTTCTAAAGACATCTTAGAAGTAAAAGCAATGAGGTCAGGAGATCTTCTCGTAAAGGTGCTAAACGTTGAAACAGCAAATAAATTCCTTAAAGCGAAGCTTGTAGATTCTATTCCCGTAAATGTCTCTAGCCATTTAAGCCTTAACTCGATTCAAGGAAGAATATTCTCCAAGCATATTGTCGAAATCAGTGAAGAAGAGCTTCTCTTGGAATTAAAAAATTCAAGGTAATTGGGGTTAGAAAAATAACGAGGAAGCAAGATGGTAAATTGGTACCAACTGGGGCCGCTGTTTTGACCTTCGACTTAATTAGAAGACCAGCAGAAGTTAAAATTGGATGGGTAAATTGTAAAGTTGACGAGTTTATACCCAACCCCATGCGATGCATAGAATGTCAAAAACTTGGACACACCAAGAATCGGTGTAAAGGCGCTCCTTTATGCCACAATTGCTGTCTCCCTCCAACTCATGAAGATTGCACACGCATTTTCTGCATTAATTGCGACACCGAAGGCCACTCTCCAAATGATCCAGCTTGCCCCTCCTTCCTGCGACATAAATCTGTCAACAAAATCAAAATTGATCGTCGGTGTACCGTTCGGGTTGCATGGCAGATCTTTAATGATAACCCTACCCTTCACCAGCTCCCTGCTCCCAAGAAACGGAGTGGTGGTAGCATAACGATGGCAGAAGTTATTAAAAATTGCATCGAAAAATCTAAGGACGTTGCGAATGAAAACGAAGTAACAAATACCACTGCTCCTTCTTCCTCCACAGGACTGCCAAGTTCACAACAAACACCAACACCTCTACCAAGCACTAAACAGCAAGAAAATCAAGTCGATATTCTAGAACAAATTATTATGAAAAGTAATAATTATTCAACAACAACACAAAATCAAAACACAAAACAAATAGCAAATTCTAATTTAACACAAAATCAAGAAATTACAGCATTCTCCATCTCAACCTCATCGAACAATGAAAGCAAAATAATGTCAAACGACAAATCAGTTCTGTCACTGTCACCTATTTCGGACTCCGAAAATGATATTGACATGGAAGCTGGTGGCTCTGGGAAATCATACCAGATATCGGCTCCCTCTCTCAGCACAAATTCAACTCTCTTAAATAACATAAATGACTCAATTCTCTTAAATCATCAAATTAACAACACTACAAAAACATCAATCACTTCCTCAAACCATAAACCAACACAATGACCAGAATAACATCTAATTTACTCATACTCCAATGGAACATACAAGGCTATTGCAACAACAAACACTCTCTTGAGCGACTTATCGCTAAATATAAGCCAGATATAATAGCACTGCAAGAAACTCACATAGTTTCAAAAAATCTTCATTTATTCAAAATGAAGAACTATAAATCATTCCACTATAATAAGAATTATGACTATAGCAAGTCAGGCGTAGGCTTTTTTACTAAACAAAGTATTCCCGTAGCATCACACTGTACTTCTTCGTCCAATCTGCTTTATCATACAATAGAAATCCCAGATAGTATACCAATTAAAATAACCAATATCTATAGAGAGCACGATGTCCAAGTAAACTTGAATGTATTAGATAGTATTCCAGCAACTAATAAAAGATGTCACTATTTCATACTGGGTGATTTGAATGCCCACAACTCTTTATGGGGCTCAGATGCCACCAATAGTACAGGTACATTGTTCGAAAACTTCGCCAATGATCGGAACCTTATTATTATGAACGATGGATCGCCAATATTCTTCAGTACGAGGAATACATTTTCGGCAATAGATGTGACTTTCGCAACTCAGGATTTGGCACCCCATTTTCATTGGGAGGTTCTTTCGCAGGGTGAATGTAGGGACCATATTCCTATTATAATTCGTTCCCACGAGCGGAGAGTGAACACCAAATTCACAGCCCGATTCAAAGAGGTACTCGCCGACTGGACTCTTTTTGGAAAAACTACTGAAGCTCTGTCCTTGACAACTCCCACAACTCAAAACACAAACAAAGAAGCATCAAAAATCAAGAAGATTATTAGAACTGCTGCAGCCAAATCCATACCAGTAACAAAGAAAAATGGTTCAAAAAATAACCCAGTATGGTTTACACCAGCTATTGCTAGGTTGGTTAAAAATAAAAACAACGCCTGGAAAACAGCTCGAAGGTTCCCAACAACAGAAAATTGTATTACCTATAGAAGAATTTGTGCGCAATTAAAAAGGGAATCGATTCAATCAAAAAGATCTTCTTGGGAAACCTTTGTCAATACAATGAACCCATCTTTAGATATCCGTTCTTTATGGCACAGGATCCGTGGACTGCAAGATAACAGAACACAGAACGATCCTGAAGTACTTGCTAATACGTTTGGATGTACATGGAAAAAATATAGCGAAAACTCCACCTACTCTGAATTTATTATTGCAGAAAAAATGAATTTTAATATTAACGAACTTCAAATAAACGAGAATGAATGCGAACTTCTTAAGGAAGAAATTTCACGACTGGAACTTGACATGACTTTAAGGATGGCAAAAGGTACGACTCCAGGTGAGGACAAAATAACGTATAGGATGGTTCAACAATCTTCGGATATCCTAAAGGATAGACTCTGCTCTTTATATAGTTACATTTTAACGACTGGCTTCTTTCCACACGATTGGAAAAAGGCTCAGCTTAAGCCGATCCCTAAAAGCTCTCAAAATTGTCACAATCTCGATGGGTATCGCCCAATCTCACTGCTCCCCATTCTCTCCAAAATTTTTGAAAAAATTATTGCGAGACGAATAAGTTGGTTGGCAGAACAAAAGTTAAGTTCGGGACAGCACGCTTTAAGACAAAACAGAGGAGTTCATACCCTTATACACCAGCTAGAGCACATACTCGCAGAAAATCTCTCTAAAACCAAGCATAATGTGGTCATGTCAACTGATTTGCAAAAGGCGTTTGATCGCGTCACAACGATTCCAGTCCTTAAACAGATGGCTCAGTGGGGAGTTCCCCACCAAATAATTAAACTTAAAGCGTCTTTTATGACTGGAAGAACTTTTAGAGTCAATATTAATGGCTATAACTCTTCACAATTCAACCTGGAGAATGGAACTCCACAAGGATCGCCCCTTTCAGTTGTAATTTACAACTGTTTTGGAGATGGACTTATAGACAAACTTTCAGATCCTGAACTTAATCTGGAATTTGTTGGAGTCTATGCCGACAGTATTTATGTAGTAGCGTCTGGAAATCCAACACAGGTGAAATCAAATTTAGAACTGGCGGATAGAACAATTTATACGTGGTCCCATGCCACTGGGGCAATAGTTCCACCCTCGAAAGTAGAATTACTACACCTTTGTAGAAAAAGAAACTGCGATTCACTCCCATTCAACATTCGAGGCACTAATATCACCCTTTCAAAGGAACTAAAAATTCTAGGAGTTACCTTTAGTGGAAATCTGAAATGGAATATACATATCAGAAACTTAGTAGATCAATTGAAAAAACGAAATAATCTTTTGAAAATGATATGCTCCAGGAAAAAAGGACCCCATCTTGAAACATCCCTGAAAATAGCAAAAACACTGGTCGAAGTACATTGCAGCATGGTGTTACCACCTACATGTGGACAACAATCAAAAATTGCAATGACATCGACACGGCGATCAATAATTGCTTTCGTACAGCTTCGGGGGCACTTAAAGCAACGAAAATAGAGGCTCTGCGACTAGAAACTGGATATCAATCTTTTCAGAATTTTGGCAAAATAAGATCGGTTAACTTGGCCAGCAAGGCTCTAGCCGATCATATGCGTCCTCTCTATGATACTGCAAAGGAAATTATGAGTACACAAGAAAGAAAAAGGAAAAACGCCACCTCTGCTCTTGTTAGAATACTTAGCTTGGTCACTAATCAAACGAGCTTTGATCCCGATCCAGTTTCAACTGGACCTATTTTACCACCTTGGAAAAGAAATAAACTAAAAATTAATATGAACTTAGCAAAATTTAAAAAGGAAAACACCCCAGCTAGAATCTTTCAAATGCTACACCAGGAGATGATCGACAATGTCCAACCGGATCGTATTTTTTATACAGATGGATCACACAAAAATAATATCTCGTCTTATGCAGTAATAAAATGGGAACTTAATTCACAAACATCCACAGTCTGGCAAGGACTTCTCCCTAATGATGCAGGAAGCTACATGGCAGAATTAGCAGCAATAAACAAGGCCATAAGCATTACAAAAACATACTGTGGACGTTGTCTTATATTGACAGATAACCTGGGAATTCTCAAAGGACTTAGAAACGAAAACAACAGATGCCCTACACTGGAACTATTAAGAAGAAAACTAGCAGAAAACTTAGTATTAGCTTGGGTACCAGGGCATGTTGGAATCCAAGGGAACGAAGTAGCAGACGTTGCAGCCAAAGATGCCAAAAATTATCCACTGGTTACTGAATCACCAAACTTTTACCAATTGACTCGACAGGTATGGTTAAGTCAACAGCGGGAGGAGCTTGCTGACAATTGGAGGAATTGTCAAACATTCCTTCGTACCCACAACCCTCAACACCTTCGCATTCGATACAATAGCCTTTTTTCCAGAGAAGATTGCATAAGAGTGCTTCGAATCAGAGTTGGAAAGACAATTTTTACCAGTAGGCATTTGTACAGCAGTTAGCCCCCAGAAGTGTGTGAACATTGTCAAACAGAAATTTCCATATGGCACATATTCGTCGAATGCCCTCTATCTCGCCAAATTGATCCTTCGCCAGAAAGAACTCGGATACCCTACCAATTAGCCATCATACTAATCCAGCAGATCATCAAACAATTGAGAGGATAAAGATTGCCCTAGATGCTCATAGCAAATTTAATGAAATTTAATCAGTTAATTACTCTTATATGTATAACAAAACTGTTATTTTTCAATTTTTTATTTTTATTTTTGTTTTTTCACACAACTTTGAGTATTGTATTAATGAATTAATTTTTTTTTTTTTATAAAACTTAAAGATCCAAAAGACGGCATCGCATGGTTTTATTACCCAGATGCCTTAACTAAAAAAATTTGTAAATTTATTTGTAAATTATTTGAATAAATAAATAAATAATAATAAATCTTCAGAGGTCTGTGCGAACTGCTAGAACACGTACTCTTTCTGAAACTTTAGCATTCGCATTGACAATTGAAGCAGCAGAACAGGCTTCTCATGGAGTACATCGACTTAGAGAAGCCATAGTGGAAGAATGCTCGTGCCAAAGAGCTGAAATACAAAAGAACCAGCGAAGCGGACTTGCAAGATGTTGGAACTGCAACAAGACCGGGCACTTACAGCGTCAATGCCGACTGCCACCAAATAAAGCCGCTTGTCAACATTGTGGAAGCAAGAGATCCAACCAAGAGCAAGGTAACAACAACACCAGCGTTGCTTATCAATCCGTTTCCCATCAGGAAAACGAGTAAGAACCAACTTCGAGGGGCAGAGGCTAGTTTCTTGTATCGATGGCCCCAGAACCACCATCCAGGTCTCTCAGACCAAACGAGACAACAAAAGTCTGACTGTGGAGACTACTATTAACGGGAACAAACATGTGGCTACCATCGACACCGGCGCCACAGCATCCATAGTACGTCGAGACCTGGTAAAGATGACGTGGCTTCATAACACCAATAGCTACCGTCTAAGAACCGCAACGGGAGAAGCAGCAAGAGTATATGGAGAAGTGTGTCTTAAAATTCGACTGGCCGATCTAGTGTTTACTCATCAATTCCTGGTGGCAGATATAAGTGACGAGTGCATCATTGGAATCGACTTTATGAAACAGCACGGAGTTATTTTGGATATCGGTAATCAAGTTTTGAAATACCAAAACAAAGAAATTCCAATGATCTATTCGAATGAAAATACGTCAACACTGAAGACTGTCATCACGGAAGATCTGATTCTGCCTCCTTCTTCTGAAGTGTTCGTTTGGACAAAACTGGAAGGTGAGTTTGGAAGCCTTCGATACCTCGTGGTGGAGCCAGACCCAGAGTGTTCCTCTCAAAGCGTCATCAATGGGAAAACACTGGTAGCACCGAAGAATAAAATGGTCCCTGTACGATTACTAAACAGCAGACCGTACGATGTAAGGTTGAAGAAAGGAGAAGTCGTTGGACGTTGCGAATCCGTTGCAGCAATTACGAAGATCACAGACGAAGCTCCGAGAAAAACTATAACTCCGGAGGAGCTCAAAACCATCAGAGCTAAAATACTGAATTCATCCAACCTTGATCACCAACACACAAGGATGGCTGAAAATCTCCTACAAGAGTACACTGACATCTTCGCATCGCAAAAGGGACAATATGGTAGGACACAGTTGGTGCAGCATCGCATCAACACAGGAGATGCAAGACCGATTCGTCAACCCGCAAGACGTCTTCCACTGGCCAAACAAGGTGAGGTTGAGGAAATGATAACAGCAATGAAGAAGGACGGTCTTATCGAAAATTCCAAAAGTCCTTGGGCATCACCAGTGGTGCTAGTGAAAAAGAAAGACGGAAGCACTCGCTTTTGTGTAGACTACCGAAGGCTGAATGATGTGAATAAGAAGGACAGCTATCCCCTGCCCAGAATCAGTGATACCCTGGATGACATGGAGGGAGCCCAGTGGTTCTCGACGCTGGACTTGAAGATTGGATATTGGCAAGTCGACATCCACCCTGATGATCGGGAAAAGACGGCGTTTTCTACAGGTAATGGGCTCTGGCAGTTCAAAGTTATGCCGTTTGGGCTATGCAACGCTCCGGCAACATTTGAGCGTTTGATGGAGTGCGTTCTTCAAGGACTGACGTGGAAAGCTTGCCTAGTCTACTTGGACGATGTCATTGTTTACGGGAAAACATTTGACCAACATTGCAAGAACCTAAAAGCCGTTTTTCAGAGACTTCGAGAGGCTAACCTTAAACTGAATCCGGAAAAATGTGCACTTTTCACAACCGAAGTTAAGTATTTGGGACAAATCATCTCTTCCCAAGGAGTGAAAACAGATCCTGAAAAAGTTGACTCCGTCAAAAATTGGCCAACACCACAGGACAAACATCAACTCCGAAGCTTTCTTGGTCTTGCCACATATTACCGACGTTTTGTTAAAAACTTTGCTGGAGCTGCAAAGAGTTTGCATCAGCTCACCGAAAAAGGGAAGCAGTTTAAATGGTCAGGTGAGTGTGAGAAATCTTTTCAGGAACTCAAATACCGCCTCTGTAACGCTCCAGTGCTTGCACATCCAACACCTGGCAAAACATTCATCATCGACGCAGATGCAAGCAACGTTGGAATCGGGGTGGTACTATCCCAAGTGCATGATGGCGAAGAGAAAGTGGTGGCATATTACAGCAAGGTCCTCTCGAAGCCCGAAAGAAACTACTGTGTGACCAGAAGGGAACTGCTAGCTCTTATCTTGGCAACAAAGCACTTCCATAAGTACATCTATGGACAGAAATTCCTTCTGCGGACAGACCATGGTGCTCTGAACTGGCTGTTGAACTTCAAAAATCCAGAAGGTCAAGTCGCAAGGTGGATAGAAAGACTACAGACTTATGATTACCAGATTCAACACCGCAGAGGAAAGTTGCACTCAAACGCTGACGCATTATCCCGAAGACCTTGCAAAGTGGATTACAAGCATTGTAGGCGGCAAGAAGAAAAAGAAAATATAACCGCTGCGCTCAGCGACTAAGAGCTGACCCAATATGCAGATGGAGCAATGAGGAAGTGAGGACTGCTCAACAGGAGGATCCAGATATCGAACCCATTCTCGCATGGAAAGAAAATGAAGAGAAACCTGAATGGGGAGACATTTCTGACAGGAGCCCAGTTCTCAAAGCCTATTGGGCACAGTGGGATTCACTATATGTGCAAGTGGGTGTCCTCAGGCGAAGATGGGAATCTGCTGACGGTAAGTCATATGTGATGCAGCTGATCGTACCGCAATCAAAAGTCAGTGAAGTTCTTCGGGAGATGCACGACGGACCTTCTGGAGGCCACCTGGGAGTAAACAAAACACTGGAGAAGGTGCGACATCGGTTCTACTGGTTACATGCTAGAGATGACGTGGAGAAATGGTGCCGTCAATGTGACAAGTGTGCTGCAACCAAAGGACCTGGTAGGAAGATTCAAGGTAAGATGCATCAGTACAACGTTGGATCGCCTTTTGAGAGAATTGCAGTAGATGTGGCTGGGCCTTTTCCAGAGACCAACGCTGGCAACAAGTACATTCTGGTTGTAATGGACTATTTTAGCAAGTGGCCTGAGGCGTATGCCATCCCAAATCAAGAGGCCAAAACGGTGGTCGACCAGATTGTGTTTAACTGGGTGAGTAGGTTTGGCGTGCCTCTGCAACTCCATGCCGACCAAGGGAGGAACTTTGAGTCAAACATCTTCCAAGGAGTGTGCGGACTACCTGGCATTAAGAAGACGAGAACCACACCGCTTCATCCACAGTCTGATGGGATGGTTGAAAGATTCAACCGGACCTTGAAAGAACACCTCACCAAGGTCGTAGGCGACTACCAAAGAGACTGGGATAGGCACGTACCGCTATTCCTGATGGCCTATAGAAGTGCAGTACATAGCTCGACAAGACAAACACCATCTGACATCCGGTTCGGGAAAACCATGCGGCTGCCCAGCGAACTTAAATTTGGATGCCCCACAGAGGAGCCACAGGACACGAACGAGTATGTGGACGACCTCAAGGAGAGACTCGCTGACATCCATAAAAGAACAAGGGAACGGATGAAAACCTACAGCGACCGGATGAAGACACGGTACGACACAAAAGCGACAACGTCAGGATTCCAAGCAGGAGATCGTGTGTGGCTTTATAATCCTCATCGTCAAAAGGGATTGTCACAGAAACTTCAGCAAAACTGGGAAGGTCCTTATACTGTAGTCACGAGGAGGAGAATCACGAGGCAGTTAATGTTCCTGTGGGTCACAGGAAATATATAATAGTAAGATCATACAGATTTCGTCAAAAATTTTAATAAATGGGGTTTTCTGAACTATTCTCGTCAAAAAACAAAAAAAGAAAGAATCAAAGTCTTCCGGAGCATTAACTGCAGTCAAAAGACTTAAAAAAGTTAAATGACTAAAAAAAAGTCAAAAGACTAAAAAAAAGTTAAATGACTAAAAGTTAATTCACTACAGTCAAAAGACTTGCTGACTAAAAATTTAATCACACCAGTACAAAAGAATTTTTAGTGACTAAAAAGACTAAGCCCAGTTAAATGTACTGCAGTTAATTAACTTTTAGTCAATTAACTGCATTGATTAACTGCACAGTCAAAAAGTTAGTACTAACTGCTGACTGCTTTTTTGCAGTTAAAGTACTTATCAAAGTTAAACGACTAAAAAAATTAGTCTTATTCGTGACTTAACTGCAGTACCAAAAAGACTGCAGTCTTTACAACTCTGAAGAGCACCGTGGTCTGTCCGCAGAAGGAATTTCTGTCCATAGATGTACTTATGGAAGTGCTTTGTTGCCAAGATAAGAGCTAGCAGTTCCCTTCTGGTCACGCAGTAGTTTCTTTCGGGTTTCGAGAGGACCTTACTGTAGTATGCCACCACTTTCTCTTCGCCATCATGCACTTGGGATAGTACCGCCCCGATTCCAACGTTGCTTGCATCAGCATCGATGATGAACGTTTTGCCAGGTGTTGGATGTGCCAGTACTGGAGCGTTACAGAGGCGGTATTTGAGTTCCTGAAAAGATTTCTCGCACTCACCTGACCATTTAAACTGCTTCCCTTTTTCGGTGAGCTGATGTAAACTCTTTGCAACTCCAGCAAAGTTCTTAACAAAACGTCGGTAATATGTGGCAAGACCAAGAAAGCTTCGGAGTTGATGTTTGTCCTGTGGTGTTGGCCAATTTTTGACGGAGTCAACTTTTTCAGGATCAGTCCTCACTCCTTGGGAAGAGATGATGTGTCCCAAATACTTAACTTCGGTTTTGAAAAGTGCACATTTTTCCGGATTCAGTTTAAGGTTAGCCTCTCGAAGTCTCTGAAACACGGCTTTTAGGTTCTTGCAATGTTGGTCAAATGTTTTCCCGTAAACAATGACATCGTCCAAGTAGACTAGGCAAGCTTTCCACGTCAGTCCTTGAAGAACACACTCCATCAAACGCTAGAATGTTGCCGGAGCGTTGCATAGCCCAAACGGCATAACTTTGAATTGCCAGAGCCCATTACCTGTAGAAAACGCCGTCTTTTCCCGATCATCGGGGTGGATGTCAACTTGCCAATATCCACTCTTCAAGTCCAGCGTCGAGAACCACTGGGCTCCGTCCATGGCATCCAGGGTATCACTGATTCTCGGCAAGGGATAGCTGTCCTTTTTAGTCACATCGTTCAGCCTTCGGTAGTCCACACAAAAACGAGTGCTTCCGTCTTTCTTTTTCACTAGAACCACTGGTGACGCCCAAGGACTTTTGGAATTTTCGATAAGACCGTCCTTCTTCATTGTTGTTATCATTTCCTCAACCTCACCTTGTTTGGCCAGTGGAAGGCGTCTTGCAGGTTGACGAATCGGTCTTGCATCTCCTGTGTTGATGCGATGCTGCACCAACTGTGTCCTACCATATTGTCCCTTTTGCGATGCGAAGATGTCAGTGTACTCTTGTAGGAGATTTTCAGCCATCCTTGTTTGTTGGTGATCAAGGTTGGATGAACTCAGTATTTAAGCTCTGATGGTTATGAGCTCCTCCGGAGTTAACGTTTTTTCCGGGGCCTCGTCTGTGATCTTCGTAATTGCTGCAACCGATTCGCAACGTCCAACGTCTTCTCCTTTCTTCAACTTTACATCGTACGGTCTGGTGTTTAGTAATCGTACGGGGACCATTTTGTTTTTCGGTGCTACCAGTGTTTTCCCAATGATGACGCTTTGGGAGGAACACTCTGGGTCTGGTTCCACCATGAGGTATCGAAGGCTTCCAAACTCACCCTCCAGTTTCGTCCAAACGAACACTTCAGAAGAAGGAGGCAGAATAAGATCTTCCCTGATGACAGTTCTCAGTGTCGACGTACTTTCGTTCGAATAAGTCATTGGAAGTTCCTTATTTTGGTACTTCAAAGCCTGATTACCGATGTCCAAAATAACTCCGTGCTGTTTCATAAAGTCGATTCCAATGATGCACTTGTCACATATATCTGCCACCAGGAATTGATGAGTAAACACTAGGTCGGCCAGTCGGATCTTAAGACACACTTCTCCATATACTCTTGCTGCTTCTCCCGTTGCGGTTCTTAGACGGTAGCTATTGGTGTTATGAAGCCACGTCGTCTTTACCAGGTCTCGACGTACTATGGAGGCTGTGGCACCGGTGTCGATGGTAGCCACATGTTTGTTCCCGTTAATAGCAGTCTCCACAGTCAGACTTTTGTTGTCTCGTTTGGTCTGAGAGACCTGGATGGTGGTTCTGGGGCCATCGATACAAGAAACTAGCCTCTGCCCCTCGAAGTTGGTTCTTACTCGTTTCCCTGATGGGAAACGGGCTGATAGGCAACGCTGTTGTTGTTGTTACCTTGCTCTGGGTTGGATCTCTTGCTTCCACAATGTTGACAACTGGCTTTGTTTGATGGTAGTCGGCATTGACGCTGTAAGTGCCCGCTCTTGTTGCAGTTCCAACATCTTGCTAGTCCGCTCCTGTTCTTTTGTATTTCAGCTCTTTGGCACGAGCATTCTTCGACTATGGCCTCTCTAAGTCGATGTACTCCCTGAGAAGCCTGTTCTGCTGCTTCAATTGTCAATGCGAATGCTAAAGTTTCGGTAAGAGTACGTGTTCTAGCAGTTCGCACAGACCTCTGAAGATGTATATCGGAAATGGCACGAACGAAGGACTCAACAGCAAGCTGGTTGATGATTTCTTCTCCAGCATCCGGGTATGCCAGGTGAACCAGTCTTTCGACGTCTGCTTGGAGCTGCTGTAGACTTTTACCCCTTTTCTGGACTCTGTTATTGAGTTGGACTCGGAAGACTTCTTTCAAGTGGCTATCACCAAAGCGTTTGTCTATAGCTGCCACGAGAGAACTGAAATCGTTGCTCTTACCAGCTGGAACAGTTTGAAGTAATTCAGCTGCTGGTCCTCTAAGAGCAAGAGTCAGTGCTATGTATTTGTCTTCGTCATCCCAGCCATTTGCTGTCGCAGCTGCCTCGAATTGTCTCCTGTAAACTGACCAAGACGACTGCCCGTCGAATGTTGGTGGTTTTACTTCTCTTTGCCTTACACAATCTCCACAAGTTTTCCGTAGCTCCATTTTCCGCATCTGGTCTAGTTCCTTAGCCATGTTTTCGATTCGTTTCTCCAAAGTGGCAAGCTGACTTTCGCATTGACTCTCAAGCTTGGAAAATCGTTTCTCAACACATTCAATGCGTTTTTCTAGGCCACAAACATTTTTCTCAATGTTACCCAATTTGCTTTCTAGAATGTTTTTCTGACCTTCCAAAACATTCTGTTGCACCTCAAGTCTTTCGAGAATATTCTGTTGTTCCTTCTTTTGCTCGTTTCGTTGTTCTTCAATCAGCTTCTTTTGCTCGTTTCGTTGCTCTTCCAGATTCTTTTATTGTACTTCGAGTCTTTCGAGAACATTCTGCTGTTCCTTCTTTTGTTCGTTTCTTTGTTCTTCAATCAGCTTCTTTTGTTCGTTTCGTTGTGCTTCAAGTTGTTCCAGAACATTCTGCTGTTCCTTCTTTTGCTCGTTTCGTTGTTCTAACAAAAGTTTCATCAAACTAGAAAAATCTACATTTTCACTTACTTCCTCTTCTTCCACTTCTGTCTCAAAAACAAAAGTGTTTACGTCTTCGCCTTGCTGTTCCAAATAGTTACGCAAGCGCAGGACGAGCTCATTTTTCGATCCCGCTCTAGAAAGATTTCGCTTACCTAACTCAGTTTTAAGCTCAATGCAGTTGAGCTCTTCTAACAACTTACCCATTTTCACTTTATTTTACTCTCTTTTTTTTTTTACACTGTACTAGTCTTTTTTTTTTTTTTTTTTATCAAATAAGTTTTATTTACACTTCTGACACCAATGTAACGTGCGCTTAGTTCGCAAAAATAAAACTCTACCTTTCAATTTAATTCTACCACTTTATTCAGAATCTACTTTCGATATACACTTTATTTGAACTCAACTCGACTTTTGGACTATCACTTGTATTTACTCTTCACTTTATCACTCTATAAACAAGACTGCCCTCTGGTTGCCTCGGGCGGGCTATTTATATCGAATGACATGCCATCTAGAACTCTCCAGTAACTTCTACATGTTCTCCACATTTGCTGTCTCACACACACTGGCTTACAAGCATCGCCTGTCATTTATACCATTACATTATAGTGTTGCCAGTTGTGTTTTCGGTTGAACGTTTTTCGATTAGGAAATTGGTATAAAATGTTGGGTTCACGTTACAATACTTTTAAATTAAAACTAAGAACCAGTGTGCTTATATTTGATATTTTGTTTAATTTCTGTTCTTATTTATGTACAGTTTTTGTTTAATAATGTTTCCCTAGTTTATTTTGTTCTATTTAGTAATGTACTTTTTTTATTTATTTTTTTGTTAAAAATTGTAATGTGTTTTATTTTTTTCCTCGTAAACGTTTTATTTGTGCTTGTGTTGGCGTTATTTACTAACCACTAACACTTGCATTAATGATGAAGAGCGTAGATAAGTGTGTACAAATGAGCTTGCTCTAAGTTCAGTACCGCTTAAGTCTCTGAGATGCAAAAAAAAAAAATTGTCTCTTGTAGACTGGCCAAGAAGACTGTTTATCTAAAGTTGGCGGTTTCATCTCCTTTTTCTTTGCAAACTCTCCAGCAGATTCCCGAATTTTGATTTTCCGGATCTGGTCCAATTCCTTGGTCGGAACAGAGAAATGTTTATCACATCGGCTTTCTACGGTTTGGAAACGATTCTCTACAGCAGAAAGCTGTTTCTCCACACCTTCAACGCGTTCGTCTAGGGCACATACATTTTTCTCAATGTTACCCAATTTACCTTCTAGAATGTATTTCTGACCTTCCAGAACATTCTGTTGCGCCTCAAGTCTTTCGAGAATATTCTATTGTTAATTCTTTTGCTCATTTCGTTGCTCTTCAATCAGCTTCTTTTGCTCGTTTCGTTGTGCTTCAAGTCATTCGAGAACATTCTGCTGTTCCTTCTTTTGCTCGTTTCGTTGTGTTGTGGATGGTGGTATTGGCTATTGGGAAAAAGAAAAATTGCATTGAAGTACTGCACTCAAAAATATAAACAAACTTACCTTTGGAATTGCCAATCCTCCGCCGACCAGATTACCTTCAATCACATACTGCGAAACAAAGAAGAATACCTGAAATATAAAAATAAAATAAAAATGACACAACATGTATTATTAAATATGGAAATTAAAACTAAAAGTAAAATACCCTGCCATAATTTCTAGTTTCGTGTCGACAAGAACACAACACACAAGAAGTAAACAAGCGTCTTGTCATAAAGAAGCAAATAAGAGAAAGCGAAGATAGGGTAGTGAGCAGGTGGAACTAGCTTTGCAACCACCGCAAGAGGTAGTTGCTGTCATCCCGAAAGGAAATGAAGTGACAGTAGGGTAGGAGTTATTTGTGGAAAGTAGATTACTTTTATATTATGTAATTAGGTATTTATTTGTTATAGTTATGTATTTAGTATTTATTTATATATATTTATGGTAAGTGTTATTTGTTTTAGTTATTTATTTATATGTTATGTTCAAGTGTATCGTTAGGTATTTGTGATGTGCGCATCTATTTATGTATTGTATGTGCATAGGCAGTTTATGATAAGTTTGATATTTTATGTATTTATGTAAGTATTTATTATTGTATTGTAAGTTTATATGCTTACATTATGTAGAATTTTGTGATTATTTTAGGTATTGAAAAGAAAAATAAAATCGAAATTTCGAACGCCACTACATCATTCACACTAGCGATGCTACGCCATTGTGAGTAGGGTTGCAACATCGTTGTAAAAAACATCGATGTTGGAAAGCATCGATGGTCTCCGACTAACATCGATGTCAAAAAAACATCGATGTCAACAACGATACATCGATGTTTTCCCGATGTTTTGCCGATTTTTTAATTATCTTGTCAATAATGAAAAAAATTGGCTTTATTTACGTGCACTGTAGCTAAATATGTAAATTTACTGGTCTTACCAGTTCCAAATTCAAATCAACAGGATTCATTTGCAAATTGCGATACAAAACATTTATTTGAACGTAATTAATATTACAAATATTCAAATTATTTGATCAAATCCAAGAATTTTGAGATCGAATCAAAAGCAGCTCTGATAGTCTTGTCCCCAGAAGTCTATTTCTGTCCTGAGTAATTCTTGCCCCAACTCCCGAGAACAAACGCTCGCTTGAGACAGACGTGGCAACGATGGGAAGATAAAGCATTACAATTTTTGCATGCTTTTTAAAAACAGATTTCATATGATCTTCTTTGAATATACTATGTCGCTTTCCATTGGTTTCACTCGGGGAACCACTCATTTTAAAAACCAATGGAACACCCAAAATTGTGTTTATTCAGTTAAACGTAATTTCCTTTGTGCGAGTAAAACACCTATGGCTCTTAAAAAATATTCCTTGAAGAAAATTTTCTTTTTGACATTTGAGTTGGTGCTTCTTGAGTCGATTCTCCCTTCAAATCGAGAAGCGGCTGTCACTCCTCAGAATCATGAGAAGTGTAACGTAACTTTGACAACTCGCAAGTCGCAACTCAAACGAAACATGAATGAAGTACTTTGCACTTCTCTATTTCTGCCGACAATTGAAAAGAAATAGTGCACTCATTTTATAATTAAACAACTTACTTATTACTGTGTGAATAAATCCTTGAGCCGATTCTTACAAAAATATTTTTCACTGAACGGGTTGACCTTTTCTTAGAATTAATCTTCATATCTACTAACTAACAAAACATTTACAGGCTCTTGATAATGTTATTTTTTGTTTGTAGGTAGATTGTTGTTGCAATTCAGTGATAAAAAAACGTTTTTGTTTAAAAATTACACTTTACAAGTGTAGGAAATGTTCAAGGAAATGAATGTGCGATGCCGATGTTTTTGCCGATGTTTTCAGTTTTGCCTTCGATGTATCGGCGATGTATCGTTTTTCAAAACATCGATGTCAACATCGATGTCTATGACCAAAACATCGATTTTTTGAAAACATCGATGTATCGTTTGCAACCCTAATTGTGAGTCGTCCTGGCACATTTTTAAAGAGGCTGGTGATAGTGAATGATGTGGATGTGGATGGCAAAACAAACCGTTCGACTTTGAAGATTGTAGGTGTCATAGACAAAAGATTGGTAGTGCGCAAAGTTTCGGTTGGATTTTTTATTTTGGAAAATGTTAGATTTTTAAATTTAAATGTGAGTGAGATTTTTTTGTGGGTGTTTATTTGGTTAAATTAATGTTTTTCTTTTATTGTATTGTGTTTGGTGATAAAAAAAAATAGAAACAAAAAAATTCAATAGGAGAAAGAATTGAATGAAAGGAGTCAGCTTCATATATGTTCGTACAAACATATATATTTAAAACACCACGGGTGAGTTTTATTTTTTTGGTTGTGGCCAAGCCAGTAGTTAAGAACGAGAAAATTTAGTTCTAGTTAGCAAAGGGGAAAGCCGAAAAACCGAACTTAAGCAGGTCGTGGACATTCCCCCCTTGACCTCAGTGACCTGGTCGGAAAGCTAAAAACAAAGGGAAATACCAAACAAGAACTGGGTGAGCCTGTAAGAGAAACCTGGGCTCTACAAGTAAATTCAAGCGAAGTGCTAGAACTGTTGGTTTTTGTTTATCTTTATTTATATAATTGTATAACCAATTGCGTGCAAAACATATATATGTATGCCAGTCAGTCAGTCAGTCAGCTGAAAACCAAAAACAATACATGGTACAAGAGTGCAAGTGCATAAGGTCAGGCCCGGCCTGAGGTGTCAAGTACCTGTAGGGCCCAAACATAAAATTTTGTTCCGATGCTGCTGTTTTTTTTTTGTATAAGTGTTTCGGCGTGATTTTTTTTGGTTATTTATTTATTTATTTAAATATTTGTTTTCTTTTATTTTTTTTTAACATTTATTTTACACCTTTAGTTTTTTTATACCATTTTGTAAATTTTTTTTTAGCATTTTCGTCGATATTTCTTTTTGGTTGTGTGTTGAATTTGTTGGTTTTTTTTGTTTGAATTCTCGTTTGTTTAGGGTCGTGATCATTTCCTTTTCGATTCTTAGGCTATTTTGTTGGTACGAGGCCACTTATCGGCCATATCCGCTACAGGGAGCTCCTTTTAGGCAGGAAAAGTAGGTGGGTGCAAGCAATCCCAGTGTAGCCAAGGTGATAGAGGAATCGGTTGCGAGTCACAAAAAAAAGAGAAAACTCGAAAGTAAGAAAAAGATAAGGATAGATAAAGATATATAAAGGAATTACAGAAAACACACAAGAATATCACAACGTTTAAACTACAAGAAAAGAAATACAAAAACACAAGAAAAATTAAGATAAAATTCTAAAATTATAAAAAAACATAAAAATACAAAAATATAGAAAATTATAAAAACAAGCAAAAAAAAACATAAAAACACTTACTAAAAAAACATAAAAACTTAAAAATAAAAAAAAAACTTAGGGTGGTATTCACCAAGAAATCTTAAACTAAGTGCCTCATAAACCTATTCACCGACCACTATTAGTGCAGATTTATGAGCGCTCATAACACTTAAGAGTGGTCGCTACCACTCTTAAGTTATGAGCGGTTGTTGTATTAAATAACTTCGAAAATTCGAAATTTATTGACAGCGTCATTTGTGGTTGTTATTCAAAAATCAAAATGGAGCGAGGCACTAGGAAGAAAAAAATAAGAAATTCGAATTATGATTTGCAATACAAAAAATGAACTAATTTGACGTTCTACCTTTTCTTAAATTTCCGAAAATTTTTTCTGTTTGTGCTTTGCTTTACAGCTGATTTTGACAATTGACACTGAAATTTTCGAAGTAGTTCGAAAAGTGTGCGTTCACAGGCTCAACACCCTTATTTTTCGAATATTCGAATTAGCTTAGACTAGACCCTATTATTGCTTGGTGAATAGCACATCCAAATTTAAAACTAATGCCGTTTTCGTTTGGTAAATCTAGAGTACCCTTTTTTTTAGAGTACATACTCTGATTTTTACTCTGAAAAAATTTCTAGAGTAGCAAAACTTGCTCTGAGGGTAATTTCTGACAGCAAAAAGAGTACCCTTAGATTACTCTTTTTTCCCAAACGAAAACGGCATAAGAGCCTCTTAGCTTTAAAGCACGGGTCACACACGGCTGCTGTCAGCGGCTTCTTACCAGCGGCTGGCAGTAGCAGCAGCAAGCAGCGGCTGGCAGTGCGGTCACACTTAGCTGCTAGCCACTCGTCAAAACACACACTGACAGCTAGCCAATTGACAACAGCTGTCACATTTCAATTTGTTGTTTAGAAGACTTTTTCTACTTTTCTAGTGAATTTCTTCTAAAAGCCATCGAAATATTATTGATGCCGAAAAGGAAAAGAAAAACAGTCCACCAGCAGTTAGTAAATCTCTTCTATGGAACGATAAAGAAGAAATACAAATACTTGGTAGTGAAGGTGGCTCGTTTTATAAAGTGGCGATAGAAGAAATTAGACGATCTCGAGCGTATTTTTAAAAGGCAGGAATACAAAAAAGCAAATGCGGGGTTTGTATATTACTATCAGTTGGTTAATGTTGATGACTTCAATGGGGTTGGTGAATCAAAGCCTAGCCAATTTTTCTATCAGGTAAGACTTGCTTTTTTGCTTCGTCATTCATTTAAGAATGCCTTTATAGAACCTTGCGGAAGCAGTCTGTCTTTATGTACATGCGGCTTCTTGGTTATCCCGCTGAAAAAATATCGCATCTCATCCGGGATGTCATAAGTTGTGGCAAGGACCCACTAATAGGTTGGCCATATAAAATAATAACGGTGGACAAATACCAAGGTCAACAGAACGACTACATCTTGATCTCGTTGGTGAGAACAAATTTTTATTTGGGAATATGTTGACGTTCGGTTTATATTGATCAAACTTTTGTTGTTATAGGGTAGGGATAGTGTATGAGGTTTGGGCTAGTAAAGAAATTAACCGAAACTACTTTATTTTGCAGAACCAATAGTCTTGGAATACATAGCGGCAGCGTCTTCGATTTCTGTTCGCAATAAATATCTCTTTGTTGGAACATAAAATGGACGAGTTGAAATTTTCAAAGAGAGAGTTGCCTTTGTTTAGGATAAAGTCATTGAGCTTCGCAATGAATACCAGAAGGATGTGCAAATAACAATGCCAATGGGACCACCCTTCATCATGAGCACCTGGCCCATGCAAGTTGCATGTAAGGACTTTGTACACTCATTTATGCAAAGTATTTTCCTTATCACCCTTGGCGGCAGCGAGCCAGACTTTGATACCGTGCGGCAGTACGTCTATTCGGCACCTCTTCGGTCCTCCTCATCAAAATGATCCAAACATTGGCTTTCAAACAAACAAATCACGTAAAGCTGCGCTGTTGGCGTCTCATGCAAACTCTGATGCAACATCCCAGTTGCCGGGACATATACTGTAGAGAAGAGTACTTTCATTTGGCGGAAATCTTTATCTGCCAGTTACTTGGACCCTATGATGTTGCGACAACTGTAGTAAAGGATGAGATTTTTGCCGAAGATGAGGATGTAAAAGTTGCACCAATGGATGTAGATCCATCAGCTGCAGAGGAGGCAGGCCCAAGCACAAGCACAAGCATAGGCGCAAGCATTCAAGTTAAGTTGGAAGACATCAAGGACGAGAAAGAAGAAAAACCAAAACTCGATCCAGATGAAGTAAAAGAAGAGTTTGTTCCCGTTGAGGAGGAACCGTCAACATCTGATCATGTCTACTGTCTCAAAAAAGACGATGAAGACGATGAGAATATAGCCGATCAAATGGAGGGTATTGAATTTTCACCATACTCAGCGGAAATGGTTGATCTCAAGCTGGTGGATGATTCGTGTGAAACAATGGGAATGATTGGGGCAATAAGTGAATTCTTCAACTTGGAATGCATGCATCTGATATTGAAGAGATTACAACGATTCTTTGAGCAAAGGAAGACTTTTTCGCCAGCTGGTATTTGATGAGTCAATTGGTGGAAATATGTAAATTTGTGACATTTTTCTTGGTTTGTTCTGCAGATTACGAATTCATAAGCAGAGCCATTCGGGGTTTATTCGCTTTGGATGAATATGCTTTTCGGGAGTTCATACCGTTCATGGAGAAGATGGACGTGAACGATGCAAATATTCCGGACTCTCTGTGCAGTGAATTTGCGGTAAGAAATAATTTTTATAAAATGAACTTTACTTTCAGCCATTTCAACCTCTAATTTAGTTTTTGAGAAAATGCAAGAATAGTCGGTTCTTTGAGAAACATTATTTCTTTCGTTTCGTTGTAAAGAACCATTCAGTTCCAACAAACGAACTTCCTCCCGAACTGCAAATTACATTACCCTTCCACACTAACGATCCTCATACAGGTTGTTTGGCTTTTCCTTACTTACTTACTTACTTACTTAGGTGGACATTACGGTTCTGGGTCAACCTGGGCCTCAACCAACATCCTTCTGTAACGACTTCGATTTCGGGCGAGCTCTCTCCAGTTTCGCACTCTTAGTCGGTTGAGGTCTTCATCCATTTGATTGCGCCACCTAAGACGAGGTCTTACCCTTCCGCGATTTCCCTGCAATGTGCTTTCGAAAACCCGTCGAGCCGGAGCGTTTGGGTCCATCCGCTCTACATGGCCAACCATCGTAGCCTCGCGATGCGTACTCTTCTGGCTATGCCCATTTCGCGGTACAGCTCAAGCAGCTCGTTGTAGTATCTCCGCACATTGTCTCCGCATACGGGACCAAAGATCATTCGGAGAATTTTTCTCTCGAAACGACCAAGACTTTTCTCATCCGCTTTCGATAAGGTCCATGATTCCCCGCCGTAAAGCAGGACTGGGATGATCAATGTCTTATACAAAGTTACCTTGGTTTTTCTGGAGAGGGGTTTTGTTTCTCAATTGCCTTCTTAACCCAAACAAGCAACGGTTGGCAAGAGTTATTCTCCGTTTGATCTCCGCACTGATGTTGTTGTCCGTGTCTACAGTGGGACACAAGGCCATCAGTGGCCGCTTTCCTAAACACAAAAACGTGCTTTCATTTGAAAAATCATTCAACAATCCTGGCACAGACAAATGTAAGGAAATCTGCAAGTGGTTGGCCTCAAACATGGGACAATCCAAAACCGATAGCTTTAGCGACTTATTTCTAGGTCAGCGTGGCGTACCCCACAAGTGGATCGAGGTGTGATCCCTTCGAGATCGCCATTCTCGCTACGCCAAAAAAAAAAGATTTCAAGCTCATATTCCTTTTAAACTGAAAATTAAAAAAATAAATAAATATTTCCAGCGATGTGCGATTTTCCTTCGAGGACGCGATGATATTTTTCTGTACGAGTGGTTGAGAGAGTTGTGTTCTCCCTACAGACTCGTACCATTCATGACTTATTATGCACGTAAGTACCAAATCAACATAAGACACAAGCAACTAACTAAATAAAACCACTTCAATATCCCTCTGCAGAATACCACCAAAAACTCATCCGGCATCGACATCAGAAACGTCGTGCAGCTTCGTTTAAGATCATCCCGAAGATTTCGGGTAAACGCATCGTTATCCCGCCCTCCAAGTCACCAAAGAAAGACCGTATTCCCATAGAACAACTCTTCCCGGACCGTGCAATTCTAGCGAAATCTCAAGCATCAATTCGTATCAAACACTCTGGCTGGAGGCAGATTCCTGTTAAGATAAAATCAAATCTTAACGTGACGGCTGAAACAAACGGTACTAAAATAACCGATTGACAGAGAGACATCATCATAGCCCGACGAAAACTCTTCAAAACCCTAACCGATGAACAAAGGAGTGTCCACCTTAGCAACTACCATCCGTTAAGACTCTAGAAAAGCAAACAAAAGTTTAAATTAAAAAAGTAGGTATTTGTTGTTTGAACTTAGGCGTAGTTTTTATTGTCGTATCACTAGAAGGCTTCTGGGTTATCGACACCATACTTCTTCATCTCACCGATTATTCGGCTTTGAATGATGTTTGTTATATTCCCATTTACGTTTGGCAGCAGGGTCCCCGTTCTTGCTGCATGTTCTATCTTTTGTACCAGGCTAATTTCGCGTTGGCTACTTACTAGATTTGTCACTAAACAGTTTTGTTGACTACCCTCTCGTCCTATTCTTCCACAACGATGTATGTAATCAGCAACGTGTAGAGGAAAGTCAAAATTGATGACTTGCCGCGCTCGGGTGGTGTCCAAGCCACGACTACCAACGTCCGTTGTTGATAGAACATCGACATTTCCCTGTTGAAATTGTTCGAATCTTCCGATTCGAATTTTCATTAACATATCACCGTTCAAGTTGATGCAATTGACTCCATTGTTATTGAGAAATATCGAGATGTAGTCGCTGGTAGCTGACCTATTGCCAAATATAATCACAGGTCGTTTCTTAGATAATTCTGCCTTGACTGCAGTCAGGACATATGCTGGTCTGTCCGACTTATTCATTCTGAGAAACTTGTGCGTGATGTGGGGCATCAAACGGTGTAAATTGGGACTTACTACTTGATGGAGTGTTTGTGTGTCGATGATATTTTGCAGGAGTTCTTCGGTATTTGTGGGCATTGTAGCAGAAGCGAGGATCAACTGAATAATCAAAAAGGACGTGAAAGGTTATACCGAGGCAGTATTCAATGCTGACAAAGTAGCTGGAGTTAATCGCGATGAGGTATCTGGACTGATGACCAAAGTGCAAATAGAAGAAATAGCGTGTAAGGAGTGTAAGAACTCGTCATTTTCAAAGGTGAGCTATATGAGTGTGACTTCTATGATCGTGATAGTGACAATATATGTATATATTTTTTTAGAATCCGCCATTCTTTACTTGATTACAAAGGAAATATACAAAGACAGCTTAGACAAGCTGAAGTTTATGCTGGATTCAGCCCATGGAAAACAACGCCTCCGCAATACGAACAACAACAAAAACTATCATGGCAAAACGGAGACCAAATGTGTTATTTAAAAAACCTTTATGTATATTTGAAAAAATATAAAATTTTATTTGTGTAAAACAAATTAAAAAAAAAACATTAAACAAAAAACAAAAAACATTAGAATTCCAATAAACTTTCTCTAATTACAAAAGTCAAATTGAAACAGTTTCTTCTTTTGTTCGCTTTGCATCGCTTTCCTTCCCAGCTTCGATTGAACGTTTTTCAGCAATCTTTTTATTCGATGGGGAAAGGTGGAGTTCTTTTTCATGGCTCTCTACAACTGCCACACTATCTTCTTTTTCTTGTTTTCCTTAGGCGAACTCTCATCTTCAAATTTCTTCATTTCAGACCTCTCAATCTGAGCTTGGTTTGTTGGCGATGTATCAGACTTTAAAATTTCTCTAAGAAACATCGTTGCAATAACCGAAGCAGGTAAGCAAAAGTCCAGTACCAATGCCAAAAATTTACCTTCAACATCAGGTACACTTTTTTTCGTTATGCTTCTCAAAATGTGATAAAATTACATCTTCTTGAGGACAATTGTACGTTGTAAAGTACCACGACATATTTTGTGTTTTATCAAAAGTTTTCTGTAAGCACCTGCCAAAGAGAATATTTTAACACCCATTTTCAACTTCTCAGAGTTGAGGTCCTCTTCGGCGAGAATATCTTCGTACCATTTCGCTACTGCATTAGCTGGGTAAGTAATGTCGTGTTGCGGAAGACGGAGAACAACATCAAATATGGTATAGCCCGCATTCGAAATATCTTCTTCCGATAAAGACTTCACTTTCTGTTTAAAAGCCGACTCTGCCTCTTTTGGTTTGAAAGCTTCTTCTAAATTTTCATCCACTGCGTCTCCATCAACGACAAGCACATCATCAGTATCTCGTCTAGTTCGTCTTCATTCCGATAAACTAAATCACCAACAATTATTTTAAGACCGTGCTCTTTAATTCTTTTAGTGTACATCAAAAGCATGTTTCTCGGAATCTATAATTTGTTTTTCATTAAACATTGTACACTCAAAAGAAAATGGGCTTTAATTACCTTCCGCAGAGCATTAGCGTAGTCTCTCCATATTCAGACAATCCGTTTAAAAGCTTCATTTCCATCCAACAATAACAAGGTACAAAAACTTTTATTCGTCAAAACTGAAAATACAAACAAAAAATAACTTGGTCAAATTACAACTATACATATAAAAACCTTAAAATAAAATTTTTTAATCTACGCGTACTGTTTACAATTTGTTTATAATTTGAAATGAGCAAAAATGTCAAATCAATTCGCTGCTACTTACCAGCCGATGTGGTCAGATTGCGCTACTAGCTGCCAGCCGCCGCTGCTTGCTACCAAAAGTTGAACATGTTCAACTTCGCCAGCCGCTGCCAAACACTCGCCGGCTGCCAGGGCTGGTTGCGAATTTTGTGGTCACACAAAGCTGATACTCAATTCGCCGCTGGCAACCAGCCGTGTGTGACCCGTGCTTAAGAGCGCTCTTAAGATTGTTTGGTGAATACCACCCTTAAAACATAAAAACATAAAAATATAAAGTATGATTAAAGCCAAAACACATAAGGGCGTCGCGCCGCGTCGACCTCACGTAGGCTTCACGTTACAAGAGAAATCCTCAAAGCACCCTACTGTCATTCTTTCGCCTAAGCTTGTGCGAAATTGGGAAAATATATCGATTGAAATATCGAACGACCATCGTCGTTATCAGTAACTATCGATAACAAAAATCGATTTTTTATTTTGTATTAAGTATATGGAAAACTAAATCGATTGCTAATTTGTTAATTACTTCTGATAAAGAGATGAATGAAGAGCTTAATGAAATGTGTTATGTAAGAAATTGAGCGTAGTATAATGTGCGTAGCTGCATTTCCGTACTGTGTTATCGAAATGAAATGAAAACCTTGTGGATTTTTCAACATAATCGACTCTATATTCATACAAGTATCAAAAATGCTATGGCAGTATACGGTATGAAATTATCGCATAAGTTATTGGTCGAGCACCTTTACAAAAATAAAATGATTTAAATGCTTCAATATCGCCCATATTGATTGACTTTATACTAACCCATGCGGCCATGCATCGAAAATTAATCGAAATCTACGGTATGATAAGTATTACATATATATGTTGATTGTTACAATTTGATTGATTTGTTAGCCACAAAAATCTATAATCGACTATATACTTACTCATTATATCGAAAATTCATCGAAATCCTCGATATGAAAAATATTACATAAAGTATAAGTCAATTTTTCAAAACATTATTGCAAATTCAAAGTAGTTTAAATGCTTCAACAACACTTACATTGAATAATCCAACAAAAATTAAATTTAGTACAGCTGTAATAACGAGAACTTAAATATTTGTCTAGTATTAACATCGATAAATTTCAGCTGAAACACACTTCGACATCGATACCGACGTATCGATAATTTGTTTCGTAAATCGATGGTTTGCTTACATCGATTTTATTACTCTTCCCTATTGCAAAACTGAAAAGGAGGGATATCTCAGAAAGCGAGCAAAAGTTCAACATAGCTGAACTTTTGGTCGCTTCGTTACGTTTGTCAAAACACGCGTTTTAGGACAAAGCGTGATTGTGTGAGACTCTACAGATTTCGTATAGTTGAACTTTTGATTGTTCTGTCAAATGAGGTCGACGCGAGGCAAACGCGCTATTGTGTGATGGCTTTTAAGGATTAGTTTTAGGATTTTCGCTATTTATCATTTTTTGTTGTTGTTAATTTATTTCTTAATGGTTAGTTTTTTGAGTTAAGTTAATTTTTGCTTACTTTTGTTTAAATTTCAAATTTCATTTTGGTCAGTTTTTTTTTCGTTTTCGATCATGTTTTCAATTTCTGTTTGTTAGTTTTTTTTAATGAAAATAAGATTGTGCATCACGCCGGCAGGTTGAAGCAGAGGTTTTTTTTGTTCTGCGATAAAGAGGATGGCGTGCTAAGCACGATTACAGGGGGATGAAGAGGTTGGCGGTGTTTCGGTGGTAGTTGGTTTCTCCTGGCAGCGGTGATCGCGTTCGGGGAACTCAAAAACATAGCCGACCGAGTTCCATGGTTGGGTGGGCTACAGGCCTCACTGTGATGTTACCATGCAGTAAACATGGGTAACGCAGCAAAAAATGGTGTGCTGATACACTAACTCAAGCGCAGTTTACTGTATCAACGCAATGCGTTAACGCAATTGCGCTATGGCGCAATTTTTCTGGACTGAATATATCCAGTGGAAAAATGATTTATTTTCTTTTATGTCTTGTATATTTTGAGTTTACAAAATTAAACTTTTTATGTGATTACATAGGTGAGATTGATGAATGATTTCTCAGGTAAAGTGTTTCACCTGCTGAGAAAAATAAAGTTAGTCAGCTCAATCTGCATATGTTGCAACGCTTACCGTTGTAGTAAGGTTTGGCTGAGATCAAAATGTAGACAAAAAGAAATCGTGTGATAGTGAAAGAAAATACCCACCCTTTCTTGGTAGCTTATTAGAGAAATAACAACCAAGAGGGTATACCTCACACACCACACATCCGCCGCCGCCCAACGCCCATACAATTGACTTTAAAAACACCACTTTATATTCAGCTACATACGTTTATTAAAGATATATCTACTTTTACAAAAACAACAATGTAAACAAATAAAACTAAGAGATTTATCTGCGATACAACATACAAGCATCCATCAGCCAACCAACAGACCAACAACCAATACCACTGTTTTCAGTTCTCATTATTATTATCAAAAAAATATCCTGATTTCTCTGCTCTAAAGAAGAGAATATAGATAAGAGTAAAGAGTCTCAACTGCGCTGTGGTATCACTGCGCCATAAGTGTATCATTGCGCTATTGAGTTACAACTGCGCTAGTGTATCATTGCGCTATTGAGTTACAACTGCGCTAGTGTATCATTGCGCTATTGAGTTACAACTGCGCTAGTGTATCATTGCGCTACTGAGTTACAACTGCGCTAGTGTATCATTGCGCTATTGACTCTTCTATAGCGCAAAGACACACTGGCGCAGTTGTAACTCAAATGCGCCTTTGGCTTTGGTTCTGTTTTCTTAACGTTGTGCTATCGAGTACACTACTGTAGTATTGTGTGTGAGATAAGGGATGATTTTTGCCTGTAACTTGTGTGTGATGCTGTTGGAGTGTTGGCTATGGCTTTTGGTTCTGTGCTGGGGCTGAGTATGAAAGCGCTTGAAGTTCATTTTGCAATGCTTTTGGGTAAGTTTTATGTTGTATGTATATCGCATCTGGTTGTTGTGTTGCTATTGAGTTTCAATTGCGCCACTGAGTTATTGGCGCAGGCAAAAGTGTATCAGCGCACATAGCGCAGTTAGTGCGTCAACGCATTGCGCTAGCGCAGCGCTGAGTTACCCATGTTTACCATGCAGTGCCTGTAGTGTGGTAAGGTTTTTGTGGTGGTTGTTTTTTGGCACGATTTATGTTTTGTAATGTGGTTTCCGTCTGTCGAAGGGACAAGATCCCCCCCTAATCCGGCGAGCTAAGCTGAGCATCGCAAGCGTGCCAGGTCCTTTTGTCATGACACTTCCTCTTCCCTTCCTTTTCCGATTTCCGTTTCCTTCCTTTTCTTTACACTTTTCCTTTATCCTTTCCTTTCCTATCCCATATCCCTTTCCTAACTTTCCTTTTTCCTCTACCTCTACTTTCCCACTACCTTACCCAATCCTCTACCTATCCCAATCCTTTTCCTTCATCCAAACTACCTTTTCCAAGCCTTCAACCCCCACCGTATTACAGTTGTTCTAACAAAAGTTTCATCGTACTAGAAAAATCTACATTTTCACTTACTTTCCCTTCTTCCACTTCTGTTTCAAAAACAAAAGTGTTTACAAATTCCCCTTGCTATTCCAATTAGTTACGCAAGCGCAGAACGAGCTCATTTTTCGATCCCGCTCTAGAAAGATTTCGCTTACCTAACTCACTTTTAAGCTCAATGCAGTTGAGCTCTTCTAACAACTTACCCATTTTCACTGTATATAATTATTATTTTTCTTTTAACTTTTTTTTACACTTTACTATTCAACTCGATTTTTTTTTCAAATAAGTTTTATTTATACTTCTGACACCAATGTAAAGTGCGCTTAGTTCGCAAAAAAAAACTTCACTTTTTTATTTAAGGCCGTGTGTGAATTGCGTTAAAATGTGTGTTAAAATTTAACCCGCGTTAAAATTTGACACTAATGAGGTGAATAAAATGGGTTAAAATTTATTGAGCTGTGGAGCACAGAATAAGGAATATACAGAAGGTCATCTTCATCCAAAAAGTTCATTTTGCCTACAAGCTAAAACTTAGCGGAAGCCCCCGGGCCGGAAGCCCCCGGGCAGGAAACTGAGGTCAGTGGAAAAAGACGGTTGAGGTGAGATCAATTCCGAAAATTTAACGTTTTTTATTTTGTTGCAAAAAAGTTGGTATTTTTAAGCTTTCTTACAGTCTAGAATGTAGAAAAACTCATTTAAGTATCAGATATAAACTTTGTTTTCAATTTTTCCCAATATTTCACTCAAAAATTGAAAAAAATTTACAAAAATTGCATACTGATGCAGACACTTCTTAAACTTAACAGTGCACACATGGCCTTAAGCTCACCACTCGAAAAAAACTGTGGTGAAGTAAGAAAATGACATTTCGACATAACCTATTTCGTTGCCAAAGTTAAAATAATATTTTTCCATCCTTCTTGCCTTTGCTGCTCCAACTTTACTTACTTAAAAATATCAACTGCATTTGTATATTGTGAAGGAGGATTGGATTGGCCGAGCTGTTTCTATAAAATGCGAAGGTGAGTGTTTTTATTATTGAATTTTGTTTTTGCAATTTTTATGTCTTGCAAAACGCCAACTTCAGATGGGTTTCCCAAGGCTCCCGCCGTCTCCTCAAATAATATAAATGCCTTGCATCTTTTGCATACTCAGCGTCAATGGGAACTGCTGCCACCGGCAACAAATCACCACCAACAAGCAATAGTGTAGCAGAATTCTTTGGCAACTTAGTACCACCGAAAGTAGAAGTACGCATGGGTGCATCTTTCGCTACTACTCCAGAGACCTCAAAAAATTTACATACGGAGTGTGATTGCATTCTAATTGCTATACTGCTATGCTATGCTCAACATAAATTGGACTCAGTTGCACATTGCTTTACTGCACAAAACTGCAGAACTCTTGCCGGGAAGCCCAACCTGTTCTTCATTCAAACTTGTCAAGGGGACCGGCTTGACTCGGGTTTTACACTTGAAAAGACAAAGACAGAGGGGGAATCATCGATGAGCTACATAATTCCAGTACAAGCTGACTTTTTGATTGCCTATTCAACAATTCCAGGTAAAAACATTACAAACAATTCATTTCAATAGTTTTAATATATAAATTTTTATTAGGTTTTCTATTCTTGGCGCAACACCACTAAAGAATCTTGGTTCATGCAATCGTTACGCAAGGAACTTGACGACAATAGCAAAACCTACGATATCTTGACTTGACTTACCTTTGTTTGCAAGCGAGTGGCATTTGATTTCGAATCATGCACTCCAGACTTGCCAATAATGCACCAGCAAAAACAAATTCCTTGTACAACCACCATGTTGAGGCGGATACTATTTTTTGCTGATAAGAAATAATGGACGAAGATAACTTCTATCATTGTATAGCTTTTGTCAAAAATATTAACGTTGAGTCTACTTACTGGTAGCATTTTTGATACTTTAATAAATTAGAGAAAAATGAATTTGAAAGTAATTGCGTTTTCGTGTTTTGCCATTTTATCAGGTACCCTAGTGAAAAATACTTTTGATTGGGATTTTTTTGAAGTTTTTTTTTTATTCAAAATCTAATGATGCAGGTTTGTTGTCAATACAATGACTGATCAGAAAATATATATTTTGTAGCTGTATGTCTATTTTTGTAGAAGTGACACCAATAAATGTGATAAGAATTTCTTACAAAATCAAAAACTGAAAAATTCTTGGTGTATTTAGTGGAGTCACTTCTATATGAACAGACATACAGCTATGTTATATTATTTACTGATTAGTAATTGCATTTACAACAAAGCTGCATCATTACATTTTCAATCAAACCAAAATTTGAAAAAATTCACAGTCAAAAGTGATTTCACTTGCCATATAATAAGGTAGCATAGTAAAAATCACTTTTGACTTTGTTTTCGTAAACCTAAAGTTTGAAACATTTTGGGGAAAAGAGGAGCCGTCTTGAGCAATTTTTTCAATTGAATTTTATTTTATAAATAAATTATTACTGAGGCAGTGAAATTATTAAAAGAAAAATAGATAATTTGTTGTGTTGTAGAAGAAATTTCTTCTACAGAAACCATGCAATCGGTCGATGCTTGGGATTTATTTTCACTGGATTCCGTTGGGTCGGCTGCGTGGTTGGTGCTGATTGTTATCAGGACAATGCTGCTGTTGCACTTCATAGTATCCTTTTGATTTCTCGACGTCCGTCAGTTCGATTTTTTCCTCAAAGCTTTCCTGCTCCTCTATTCAATTTAATGAAAATGTTTGCGGATTCTGTGAAAAAAAAAAAATTGTATGCTTGTACAATTACAGAGTTATGATAAACTTACCATATGATTCATCGTATTGAATAACATCACCTTCACTGCTCTTCACCAACTTCAATAGTTTAATCCTCGTCATCGTAATATTGGCATTCCGAATGCGATTGTTGTGAATCTCTTTTGCTCCGAGAGTTTGTCTACTTTTGGTGGTGTATCTGGAATTTCAGTTCATTTGGTCAGGTCAATTGTTTCTGTGGGCTTGAGAGACTGAGGGCCTATACTGTCAACGTCCACAATGATCGGAGTTGTAATAATGTCCACCGGGGTGTCTTCAGTGATCATATTACTTCGGTTGTTAAATCCTTGTATATATCTTTTGGCAAAGTCTGTGGCATGCTTGGAACCGTGTCAATAACTATTACATTGTTCTTCGGAGTCGTTGAGGTAGTTTTTTTAGCTATCTTCGTTGGAATTATTGTAGGCAACTTGCTGGTTCTTACATGGCATAAAAATACTGTTTGACTTCGAGATTGATATCGGCTTAGGCTAGGTGTAACCTTTTTGTACAGTCCACGAAATCCTTCTTGACAAAATGAAACTATTCAAAGCAGCACCTGAAAAAGCTGTTTATTAAATTATAAATTACAATTAAGTAAGATATTATAAGCATTCTAACAACGAATAAAAAAGACTTGCCTTTTGGTTCTTGCGATGTCCTCAGTAAATTTATTTACTTTTTGCTGTCTGTCAAATGTCAAACTCTTATTTTTTTTTTCTGAGAGTTTCACCTCAGCAATGAACTTTTCAAATGAACTATTTCCTGTTCACTCAAGTTCATTTTTGTGAAATTTGCGGGTTTTGCGGGTGGAGATGGTGGAAGATGACCTTCTGTATATTCCCTATTCTGTGCTGTGGAGCAGGTTAAAGTGTGTTAAAATTTGACGTTTCTAGTGATAGAGAAATTTGCTCTTGCTTTGCATTCAATTCAAACCACGAAATATGAATCAAGAAAAAAACGAAGGCAGGCTGGAAAACCATACATTAAATGTCAGTTAGAAATCAATTAATTTATATAAATTCAATGGTTTTGTTTTCTAGGGTCTCAAGAAAAAAAAAAAAAAACTAATTGAAATTAGGATAAGTCTGGATGACAAAAACAAAAATACTTTAAATTTGTCATTTTTCTAAACCAAATACGAATTTATTGTTTTGTTTCTTTTGAAATCTATGAAAGATATCAGCCATGAAAACTAATTTTCAGTGTTACTATACCGAAGAAATCAATTAATCAAAATGGGAATTTTATTTGAATATTTTTCATTGTTGTTTTAAAATATGACATTAGAATCGAGAACAATAAATGAAAAAGATTTTTTTTTCAGTTTCAGAGACTTTTTACTAACCCTGTTTTCTTAAAAATATGTTTTGTAATTGAAATTATTTTTCCGTGAAAAGAAAACCAATTTTTGTTCAGGGAAATTTCTTAAATTATCGAGGGAAATTTTTTTAACCTACGCAGAAATCTTGGTTAAAATAATTGTTTTAACGCAATTCACACAGCAAATGGCTAAATTTGATCCCACCTCAAACAAGACGTCAAATTTTAATCGTGGTAGAAGTTTTAACGCAAATTTTAACGCAATTCACACACGGCCTAATTCTACCTTTGTATATATATTTTCTATAGTACTATCACTTTCCAATATTTTTCCCGGAGCTTGGAAGTCGAAAGTAGTCCACAAAATTTCCAATGTGTTCCACAAGCCCATTTTTCAAGTCATATATGTAAGAGTAGGAAGCAAATAACAACGTTTAAATTTCATCATATATGCATTACTTTCTAACCCATAGAAAATGCTCACCTAAAGTGATACGTTCCACCATGAGCATAACAGCTGATTCCTTTTTCTCCGCCGGAGTTGGCGCACCCTAGTGACGAACAATGTTAATACAAAATATTGGAAAATGATATTACTATAGAAAATATATATACAAAAGCTTTCCCTCTTTAAAAATTACTCTACCATGCCTCAACAAAAATATTTACAGTCTAATAAATCGGGTAAAAAAGGTGAAAGTTGTTATTTCAAACCAATTTTTTTGTCGAATTTCATAGTGACCACAAATTCAAAATATTGAAAGAGTGAATTGTTTTTGGTTGAAATAAAAACTCATTAGCCTATAGCAGGCTGATGGCTGAGTCAAAGGAATTTGTGACTGTATCTGATGACCATCATAATGTTTTAAACGAGACCACTTGCATTGATGATGAACTAGCAGATGATGATTCATGGGCAGAAAATGTGAGTGAGGATGATGAGGATTACAATAATTTTGAAATTGAGGAACGTGAATTGGAAACTGATCCTGATAAAATAATTGGCTATTCGCTTTCTCACGCCCTTGATTTCACTCTACATACAATTGTTGAAGAAAGCTGTGAGGACAGTGAGTTAGAGCAGTGTGGTGATGCATTTAATCAGTCGAATGAAATTACATGTGGTAATATTTCATCCTCAGATTTAGAGCGGTATTTTTTTTTTGGGTTGGGAAATAGAGACGAGAGTATCAATTTGGAAGACAGCTCTTCGGAAATATTTAGTGACTTTAGTGATGTTGTTGAGTCAATAGATTCGAACACAGTTTGCTTAAACTACACCAAAAGTGCTTTTGATTTGTCTACGTCCAGACTAGAAAAGTATTTCCTTACCGGATTTATGGGATTTGGCCTTGAAAACAAATCTGATGGTAGCGTGGGGAGTGATAGTGAAGGCCAACCAAGTCCAAGTCAGCGTAAAAAAAAATTACGAGCTAGAGGTACACCCAGATCAAACCACTCATCATTAGACAATTTACTTGTAGAACCAACAGAACTCCAAGGGGAACAATTGAACGAAAGTTTAGATACATCGGAATCCGAAACTGGAATATTTTCTGATGAAGTAACATTATGTGATAAATCTGACAATCCTGAACCCATTAAACGAAAAAAAAATTATAGAAAACGTGATTTGTTTGATCCAAAATTGTTATCTGAAAGCGGGAATGCAATATTTTTAAAAAATGATCTTAGTGATGAATCTCGAACGAATTGCACTAACACAAAGAAGCAGAACTTTGCGGTGGCAACATCACAAGAACATTATTCTAATGAAACAAACTGCACAGTTACAAAAACTTCTCTTGTTCGCACCGATAGTTTCAACAATTGGAGTTCGGATGAAGAAACTAATCTTATGATGTCTAAAATGAGACAATTTTTCAAAACTCTTATTGCAGTGAAATCAAATTGCTCAAACTCTAGTAATTATAAAACGAAAGATATCGAGTTCTCATATTTTAATAGTGAGCTGATTCGTCTAATGAAAACTGTCCCTGGAATAAATAACGAGCAAGTAAGAGAAATCGTTGAATATCTTAGCAGCGAAGACACATGGTCTGATTCTAACGACTCTTTAGATTTAAATGCACCTTTTGTTGAGATGGCTGACAACAATTCTGAAGAAAATAGAAAAGCCGAACGCGAACTACGAAATGTGGATTTAGCTAAGCGATTAGAATGTGCAAAAAACGTTACGAATAGCAATTCACTAACAGAAGATACTTTATCATATTCAAATTTAATGAACTCAATTTTAGCTGAAAATTCCAACATTAGATCTTTAGGATCTGTTACTGCTGATAAGCGCAAAACCCATATTATTAACAGCGAAAAATCACATCAATTGATTGCAAATGTCTGGAAACATATGGGGAAAAAACTTATCAGTTTGATGCATGAAGTTAGTATTGGAACTAATGGTAATGCCATACCATACAATACAATAAAAGATTGCCAAGATGTCCAAAAAACAATAAATCAAAATGCTGAAGAAAATATTAAGCAACATATCTTAGATAATCTAGATTGTACCACAATACGAAGCAGCCAAGAAGATAATTTAACGCGTAGCAAATCTCATGATGTTTTACTGGAAAGTGGTAATCGATCGTGGCATTTTAATTCTGCAAATGCAGTTAACGAAAACAATAGCGAAGTTAGTGATTACGACCGATTTTCATGGCGAGGTAGTTTTGAATCAACGCTTTTAGCTCCCGGTGATTCAAGAAACAAATTGCTAACAGTCGATCGCGATAACGGTATTCTTATTTCTGAAAAAACGCTTTTGAAAAGAGGATCTGTTGATAATTTGCCTTATATTAGTGTTAAAAAAAAAGAGCAGTTAGATCGTGTTCAAAGCTGTGGAAGTATTTCAAGAAATGAAGAAAGAAACTGTGCGGAAACTCATAAATTGTGGTTGTCATCTCTTACAAATGTATCAAAACCTATTGATTTGGAAGCATCCTCAACAATGATAACAATGCATGAGAATCTAAAATGTACAAATTCTCTGCCAGGACTTCAATCTTTAGAAATATCTGCAAATACATTTATAAAAAGTGATTTCAGTTGCGTCCAATCTAGCGTAAAAAGTGCACGATACCGTTCACCCACCATCCAGTACACCATGTGCTCTAAAAACACACCAACTCAGACCGTGGAAACTAAATTCCTTCCAATCTTCCAAAAAAACTTAGCATCCAGTTTATCTCTCGGTAAGTGATTTAATTTATTTCCGGAGAACCTGAACGAAATATTTAATTTAACAGACCCAGTAAATAAAAGTAATTTTGGTCGTAATTCTTATCCATCCGTGATAAAAAATATAACATTTTAAATTATTAACATGATAAATTATTTATCACAAAAGAATTTGTTTTTATAATTTGAAATTGGAAATTCTGTGAAGAATGAAATGAAATAATTTTTAATTGTTGGTGGAAAATATATTTTCCTTCGGCTTTTTTTGGTCACTTTAGGTTTAGCAAAGAAACAAGATGGATCTTTTGCTTTTTCCCGACGTTTCGGCAAGGGTTGTTGCCTTCTTCAGGGGAAATTCTTAAAAGAGATTCTTAAAACATTTCAAATAAACAAATAAAGTTTGACAAAAAATTTTTAAAGCTTAAATTACACTTCTCTGTGTGAAAGATAGATTTGGTTTGACCAATCTAACCAAATCTAAGAGAAATCTAGGAACAAAACTAGAAAAAGTTCACAATAATAGACTGAAACCATTTTATGAAAATGTTTCTACGTGAAATGATTTTAATTTTTACTAACAATGCAAATAAAAGGCCATCTCAGTTTTAATAAAACAATTTATAATGCATTCATTCCCAGTACAAACATAAGCGTATGGGTTCTAGGAGGTTGAAAGTAGGATGTTTTGAGTTGAGGGAGTATCATTTTTACAAACTTGATAGGAACTCCATTTTCTCCAACAGATTTCGACTTTAGAGAGCAAATGCACATAAATATTTCATACTCCGAAACGGTCTCAAAATCAAAATCATTTGCGGCTCCATGAGAGATGTTATTGTTTTTTTTTTTTTTTATTTATATTTATTAGTTTGATAAACTCTTAACATTAACAAGTAATACATTAATAATACTTAAAATTTAAGCAATATATTATACAGCATTATTTTTTAAAAGAGGTTTTAATAATAATTTAAATTTATTTAGGTTTGTTTCAGTCCTTACGTTACTAGGGAGTCCATTAAACAGCTGAATGCCTTTATAAAGTAGGTTGTTTTGAGTTGCTGCTCTTCTGTATAAAGGAAGTCTGAAGTCCCCTGTATTCCTCAGATTGTAGAAGGAATTTGTTATATAGTGCACGTTTCGTTGTAGATATTTGGGATACATATCATTCTTAATTTTAAAAATCATCACAAGCGCATTAAACTTAAGTCTTTGTTCAATATTTAACCATCCGAGAGTATTAAGCATATCCTGAATTGGTGTCCTATATTCGCACTTAAGCACGGTTCTCATTGCTCTGTTTTGTAATACTTGCATCTTTCTTATGTTATCACTATTTGACATGTATACTATCGACGAACAGTAATCGAAGTGTGGAAGAATCAAAGTGTTGTAGAGCGTCACTGCACAATTAAAAGATATAAACTTTCGAATTCACATGCCTTCAAATCGTCTCCAACAACATAAATCAGCGTATCATCTGCAAACAGTGATATTTTAACGTCAGACACACATTTAACGATATCGTTTATATATAAAAGGAATAGTATTACACCCAATTTCGATCCTTGGGGTACGCCAAGATTAACTGATATTTTTTCTGAAAAGGCTTCATTTATTTTTACTTTTTGGAATCTATCAGTAAGATAACTTTTGAACCATTTTTTTTCAATATCACGGATACCATATTTATAAAGTTTTTCAATCAATATATCTCTGTCTATTGTTTCGAATGCACGTTTTAGATCAAGAAAAACACAAATAATAGTTTTACCGCTATCAATTTCTTTTTTCCACTCATTTATAAGCCAACATATAGATGTTTCGCATGAATGACCTTTTCTAAAACCCGATTGTTCTAAACACAGTATATCTTCTTTTTCAATATAATCCGTAAGTTGATTACACACAATCTCTTCGAGAATCTTTTCATAGGTCGGAAGCATGTTTATAGGTCTCCATTCTTCAAGGTTTTTCGGATTTTGTACTTTTTCAATTGGCACAACAACTGACAACACCATATAAAAGTGAAAAATTAATTATTTTTAATAATTTTGGAAGAATTTCATTTACACAGTCAAGAACTATACCACAATTTAGACCAAAGCAGTCCTTTTTTTTTTATTCATAGATTTGATTGACTTATTAAGATCTTGAAAATTGATCAATTTAAATCTGAATGTACTTCTACGGATTGAGATATTATCGTTATATTGCACTTGATTTATACTTCGATTTATGTCTTGGACACTTTTTACAAAGAACGTGTTAAACGCGCGCGCAATTTCAATTTCAATCTGTTTTGATAGACCGATCTCCGATTTTTATTTCTTTTACTTCATTTATTTCAGTTTTTAATATTTGACGCTTCAAAACTTTCCATATACCTTTCTGGTCACCAGCACAGTAGTTTATCCTGGATTCGATAAAATTACATTTTGCTTTAACACATTCGCGTTTATATAGATTTCTGGACATTTTATATATATTCCAAGCTTCCAACGTATTTACAAGTCTAGCACGATCGTAAGACAAAATTTTCGACTTCTTCAAATTATTCAATTCAGAGTTATACGTATTTACGTATTACGTATTACGAGTTTTCACGTATTTTCGACGATTTTGTGATACAAAGCAAAGCTGCTTCAATACCTTCTTCAAATTTTTTTGCACAAATATGTAAATCATTTATTTCGATTATGCTGTTGAAGTTTTCACAATTTAAAGCACTAACAAAAGGGTCACGACTATATTTTATGTATTTTTTTTTATTTTGATTGGTATTTTTAAATGCTTTCGTAAATAACTTAACACCCAACGTTTCATGATCAGATATTTTCCACTCATCGCAGACGCTAACGTCTATTTTCAATGTATGATCAGCTAGCACGTAATCAATTAATGTTTTGGATCTTTGAGTTACTCTTGTAGGTTGCGATACTAATTGTTCAAGGCCAGTGTTGATCAAAAAATCATTTACAAAGTTAAATTCATAGTTATTTTTTGCTAAAAAGTCTACATTAAAGTCACCTAATAGCAATATTTTTTAATTTTCACTTGTATTGTTTAAGAACCATTCATTTAGAACCTCAAAAAATTCACGAACAGGCATATTTTTTTCTGATCTGTATAATAAGATTATGATCCATGACTCATTTATAACAGATATTTTAATCGATAAAATCCATATCTTTTTGTCAATTGTAAACTGACTAATTTCACAAGACCTTATTGTTTTTTTTTATGTAAATAGTTACTCCACCTGTATGCCTAGATTTACTTAAGCAGTTATATATCTTATAATCATTTATGGACACTTCACATTTTTCAATTTCAGGTGTAAGATGGGTTTCAGTGAGCAACACAAAATCTAATTTATTATTTTTAATTAATTCTTCAATTGATTCAAAATTACCGGTAATACCTTGTACATTTAGAAGTGCTCCGTTAAGAAAACTAACGGGCTTTTCACACAAAAAAGAATTTTTTAATTGCTAGTACTGCACCCGACTTCGCACCGCATCTAACTTTTTGAGATAGACAGGACACAAATAATCTAACGTCTTATGATTTGTGTCTAGACTTAGACCGAGTCTTTCGTTTGATCTTTTACAGTATACACATCTGTTAATAATTTCAGTAATATTACAATCTACGGTTTCATGCTCACCACAACACTTACGACAACAAGATTTATTTTTGCAATCTTTTGCTATAATATGGTTAAAACCCAAACATTTATAGCACCTTTTAACTGAAATTGATTCAAAAACATTACATTTATCCCATCCGATATTAACTCGCCCTACTTGCATAACTTTGGCAAAGCTTTCACAGTCCAACTCCACCACTGCATTATAGTAAACAAACTTTTTTACCCCTTTCTCTCCATTCTTCTTTATTATTTTCAAACAATTTATTTCACTCGCGACAAGCATATTGTTTTGCGCTCTTAAGCTTTTCTCTATTTCCCCTGAATTTATTTCGTCACTCAAACCGCATATGATAACCTTCGGTTTTTTTAGCACCGGTATTTTAATCTCATAGTCATCACCAAGCTTTTCTTCAACTGCATTTTTAACTATACTTCTATCTCCCTCACTTATACATGATATTTTGACAATTCCATTTTGCTTTGTTGCTACTTCACTGATTTTCAGGTTACTAGGATCAACATTTTTCTTTAGATCTTCTTTTGTTTTTTCACTATGTTGTTTCAATTTTGGTTTAATTATAACTGAATTATCTTTTTGCACTTGACTTGCATATGATTCCTTGGCTTTCGGATTCACACCCGTACAAGGAGTCTCGCGCCTGCCTAATGAGTTGCACTTTTCGAGTATGTCACGCACGATTTGTTCTTGCTTCATCACATATTCTTTATTTTCATTTATTGATTTTAACATTTCATTCAAAGTATTGAAAATTGCACTTTTTTCATCAACACAGCTGTCGCAAATAAAAACAAGGTTTCTTTTTTCGTGTATCGAGCGCGTATCATACTCGGATAATCCCGTACATTTTTCGTGAAAAACTTTGCCACAAAGCCCACTACACATAATGTTTTTTTCACCTTTAAAACGTTTTTTACATTTTTTACATTCATTTTCCATTTCAAATGTTATTTTTCGCGTTTACCTCAAGTTAAAATTAGATTTATATAAAATATTGCGGATCGAATTTACACACGTCTGTACTGCTCGAAAGCTCTCTCTTTCTCTTTCTCTGCTCGAAAGCTCTCTCTTTGTTGGGAGCGAAATTCGAAGTACATTCTTTTTACATATCTGGGTCCGTGACTTATATTGATTTAATTGCTGTAATGATATTTAAGTTTTATAAACTCGATTACATATCTCTGAAATGTTTTAAAATCTGTTTCATTTTTAGCTTCATGAGGCAGTGTAGCAAATAACCTACTTACTTTATATAAAGTAGTGTTTTGGGTAATATTTCTTGTAAAGTTTGGTGGTCTGAAATCATCTCTATTCCTCAAATTATATGGCTTAGATTCAGCCAAATATCTCAAATATTTGCGTAAATATTGGGGTAGAAGACCATTGGCTGTACTTTGCTTCTCCTGTACGGGAGTTGTGGATTGAAATTTTTTTTTACAGGTTGGGGGGCATCTTTATAGATCTAATTTCAAATATTATGTTTGAGTTAAATAAATAGGGTGCGCAACAGAGCGAGGCCCCTGTGCCTAGCGCATTTCTCACAACCATGCCTTGTGAGGGAATGTTTGAGTTAGCCACCTGAAATAAATGTTTTAAATTTTCGATTTTTACCTCACTTTTGATTTTTTTCTCCTTAAAATCATAAAAATTTAATGAAAACAAACACTACCAAATAAAACAACACTTTTTCTATAAACACTGTGACGTAGTGGACGAAGGATGAATCGGGGGCCAGACAGGGTTCACGAAATGCGCCTTGTCCACCTCAGAATATATCGGAGTCCTGGTCCTGTTAGGGTTGGTACGATGGGGATGCATGGAGTCAGGAGATTAGGATGTAAAGAAAAAACCTAGAAATCAAACAGGAACCAAATTAGAAAAAAAAAAAAAATTTAATAGAAAAATAAGAAAGATTGTCACAGGAGCTGTCTGTCTGTTGCGCGATTTCCCTGCAATGTGCTTTCGAACACCCGACGAGCCGGAGCGTTTGGGTCCATCCGCTCTACATGGCCCAACCATCGTAGCCTCGCGATGCGTACTCTTCTGGCTATGCCCATGTCGCGGTACAGCTCATACAGCTCGTTGTTGTATCCTCTTCTCCACACATTGTCTTCGCATACGGGACCAAAGATCATTCGGAGAATTTTTCTTTCGAAACTACCAAGGGTTTCCTCATCCGCTTTCGATAAGGTCCATGCTTCCGCACCGTAAAGCAGGACTGGGATGATTAAGTTCTTGTACAAGGTCACCTTGGTTTTTCTGGAGAGGGTTTTGTTTCTCAATTGCCTTCTTAACCCAAAGAAGCAACGGTTGGCAAGAGTTATTCTCCGTTTGATCTCCGCACTGATGTTGTTGTCCGTGTCTACAGCGGATCCTAGGTAGACGAAGTCCTGTACTACCTCGAAGTTATGTCTGTCTATTTTGACGTTTTGTCCAATTCGTCGATGTTCTGTGTCCTTGTTTGATGACAACATATACTTCGTTTTGCCCTCATTAACCATCAAACCCATTTTTGCCGCTTCTGCTTCAATACTCGCAAAAGCACCTATGACGTCACGCTTTTTTCTTCCCATTACGTCAATATCGTCTGCATAGGCGAGTAATTGCATAGACTTTTGAAAGATTGTTCCTCTGGTGTTGACGTTTGAGTTTCTTACAATCTGTTCAAGTATGATGTTGATGAAATCGCATGACAGTTTGTCGCCTTGCCTAAAACCTTTTTCGACATCAAAGGTCTCGGTGAGTTCTTTACCGACCTTGACGGAGCAGCGTGAATTCTCCAAAGTCATCCTGCATAGTCGTACGAGTTTTGCAGGGATGCCGAAACTAGACATGGCTCTGTACAGCTCGTCTCTGTAAATGCTGTTATACGCGGCCTTGAAATCGATAAAGAGATGGTGAATATCGATATTACGTTCTCGGTTTTTTTCCAAGATCTGTCGTAATGTGAAAATTTGGTCTATTGTGGACTTCTCTGGTCTAAAACCACATTGATAAGGACCTATCAAGTTGTTTACGTGGGGTTTCAGACGTTCACATATTACAGCAGACAAGATCTTATAAGCGACTTTAAGGAGGCTTATCCCTCTATAATTGGCGCAATTGTGAGGGTCTCCCTTCTTTAGGATCGGGCATACGATACTGAGTTTCCATTCATCGGGCATGCTTTCTTCCGACCATATCATGCAGATCAGCTGGTGCATGCTCCTTTCCAACTGATCTCCAGCTGCCTTGAAAGTTCGGCATCAAGGCCATCTGCACCTGAGGTGGTAGCAAAGGTTGTATCTATGATACAAGGGAGGGGTTGCTAAATACTGACACTAACATCTGTCAGAGTTCTCTGTGATTTGGCGAACCATTGTCTAGGAGAGACGGTGGGTTGAAGTCTAGTATAGGTTTTGGTTTAGATTAGATATATTTACACATGAGGAAATATATGGATATATGTATATTCATATTGATATAAATATATGAGTGAATATAGTGAATATAGTAATAATAGGTAGTTTTAGTGTATAATTTAAAATAGAAAACACAACTTTCTTCTGACTACACTCTTTCTCCTGGACAGTGGCATAGGTTTCCAGATACACACTTAAAATCTTCCTTTTTTTGTTCCTCATCCTATAGCCTATGATCCTTTCCTCTTCCCCTTTCAAAGGCATGATAAATTTTGCTAAGGGAGTAGGAGATGACTGGTAAAGGCGCAAGAACCACCCCATCCTTCGAGCTAACCCGAGCCTTCAACAAGCATGCCTACGCTTCTAACCAGCAGCATCAAAGTAATGCATCTGTGGTAACCCTTAACTCATAACAATGGCGCCCAACGATACGAACGGCACAAAGATCCTTTGGGACTCCAAGGAGTGGATTTTAAAGTCAACAAGACCAACGCCTTGGATTTTCAATAATCTGTTTAAAATTTTTTTCTTTAAAATTCCAATCCCTTAGTGTGAATCTGGAAGCCGTATATGCTCCTTGTAGACGATGGATGTAAGACTGCCATCCAATCTTTCAGGCCAAAGGCTAGGAGACTTCGTGAGGCGAAACGAAGTCTATCACATCACAGGGAGCGGGAAAGGATTGAAAGGTCCACCACTCAATGATGTCCTTTGGGTTAGGCATAGCTAGACTCAAAGTGAGTTTTGAGTGGGGGATTCGTAAATCCTATTCGCGTGGAAATTTGTTTTGAGCTTCTTGCCAGACTCTAATCAGGTTACACACCAGGTAATAGAATGAGGTAGGAAGCAAGAGACAAATTGAAGCGCTCGCCAATTCGCGGGAACACCGGTCATATTCAAGACGAACTGACTTCTTACTAACTTTTACTGACAAAACCAGGTGACAAGGGCAAAAGAACAAAGAAACGGATATAACTCCTGTCCTAGTACGGTTCTGGAGAAAACTAGTCGGAGCTATACACACCTAATTGAACGAAAAACATATACAACCTAATTTTTTTGAATTTGAGCTCAGAAAGTATTCTGAAATAATATCAGTTGTTTTGATTTTTAAAACAATTTTTTTTTTTTTTAATTCCTTTAGCTATATTTATTTTTACATAATTTTTTTTTTTTGAATTGAATTCACATTCTAATTTTTTTTTGAAATTAATTTTTTTTTGAATTCGATTTGACTTAGTTTTTTTTTGAATTACTGAAGTAAAAACTATGTCAAATAACGCCAGAGATACTGGGGCAATCCCCAAGAGCACCCTGTCAAAACCACCAAGAGCAGGGGTCGGCCCAAACACTCGAGGAGCCACTAGAAGGGCTCAGGGTAAGGGAGAAGAAGGGAATGATGTTCAACTACCCAACCAATACGAATCTGAGGGTCAATTTAGGAGACCGAACGATTCAACAGAGAAACCATTTAATGAAACTAATGAAAGTAGCCTGGGGGAAACATTTAGAGGGTTTTCGACTCGAAACGAGTCAACAGGAGAAGCTGTAGGCGGCGAAAGAACAGGAGAAAGAGATGCTGTTATAGAAAGTAGGGATGATATAGGAAGAGAAATGACAGAAATCCAAAGAGAAATAAGGCAGATTAGAGGAAATGATCAATTAGTTAGCGAACAAAATAATGCCTTTAAACAAACCCGGGATAGCTTAAGTGAAATAATGGATTCCACGGCATCCCAGTCCATCAAAGAGATGCAAATTAAAACTATGAATCTTTCCACTACCATCCCTCAACTTTGCAGTTAGTGCGAAGAGGTTTGAGCCTACAGCAGTGAATGCTTGGCGATTTGGTAGTTTGGAAACCAGTGAACTTTACATTAGAACAAGCAAATTTGTCAAAATAAGCAACAAAAAAAAAACGAAAAAAAACACCAATTTTTCTTTTTCTGATATCAATTTAATTTAGCGTATTTTTATCAAGAATAAATAATTTTATTTTCAGCACAAGGTTAGGTGTTATTTTCCTGATTTTTAAAAACTTTTTTTAACTTTTCAAAACAAATTAAAACTACGAGCAAAAAGTCAACAACTGATTTTGACAGTTTTCACCAAACTTGCACTTGCTCAAGAGGCGGCGCAGAAAATGCTGTGGTAAACTGTTCTAGAACAGCTCATTGAACACGAAAAAGATCAGAAAAGAACAGAAAATTTCTCATTGAACACCAAAAGCCTAATCTTTTCTGTCTGAAACTGTTCTAGAACAGGTCATTGAACACTCTTATTGTACATATTGTAAACAACACATAAGTAGTGTCAAAAGAAATCGACACATGAAAACCAAACATAGCTCTTGAGCAAAAGCAGAACAAACACAAAAAGCAGCTGTCAGCCAAGTGGCGTATGTTGATGATGATGATAATTAATAACACTGAATGAAAATCGTGTGCCTTCAAAAAAAAAAATTTATTTTCTTTGTTGATAAACTCACTATTAAAATTAATTTACAAAACAGAATATCCAAACACCAATAATTATCAATTTCAATTCAACAAATAAACGAAAACTTGTAGAACAAGAATCCCGAGTAAAGTTTTCCTTGTTTTGACAAGTAAAATCTTAAGTTCAGATTTTCCGCCAAGTTTTTCCATCTGAAAATCTATGTTCGAAAATCTGAAAATCTAAATGTCATCTGAATTGTCATCTGAAAATCTGGAACTTTTGACTAATCAGAACCAAGAAAAGTGACAGAATCTTAAGTTAAGATTTTCGAAGATAGGTCCCTTGAACGTCCCCAATAACACCTGTTGTCCGTCGGTGTATGTAGGCACATCGAAACAAAAATTGAGAAACCGACTCTCCGGCCACCACTCTGACATCAACAATGGGGGAGCACAGAAAACTGCACTAGCATTACATTGTATAGAATCACACAAGCCAGATTTCGATAACGTTACAATACTCAGAGAAAAACTACAATAAGAGAATGTTGCTGGAAATGTTGCACATTCTCAACACTAAGACCACAGTCAATAAAAGATCTGACTGTGATTATCTTAGCAACATGTACAGCCAGCTGATCTTCAGAACAAACAAAGATTTCCCTACTTAGTTTGTTGATGTAGTTTAAACTTTTTTGTTTGCCAAATAATAGGTCTGTTTGTTGGACTTTCCCCAGGGTTGACCCAGGTTTTCTTGACAACCCTATGAGTTGTCAAAAAAACCTGGGTTTTCCGCTCCTCAAAAAACGCTAAACCACAAATCACCACACATCCCTGTCATTAAAAAAAATACATGCCATTTGACAACCCTCAAATCGCCACAGCAAAAAGCTAGGGCGAGTTGGGGGAAAACCTATGGCAAACCTATGGCCCAAAAAACACTCAATTTGACATTCAGGGCGAATTTAGGTTTCTCAAACAACACTTTGTGGCGACCCTAGGGCAACCCACGAGGTTTCACCTTGACGTGGTGGGGGAGCTTACGTTTCGACACTCCAGCAATCCAGTTGCAGAGTCAAACAACCAAGTAAACCTCAAACAGAGATGTCTTTCTATAAAAAAATATGGAAAAAGTTAATGAATAAGAGAAAACTCGAGCGGGGATATACGCTCAAAAGTCGGCAGTAGTCACGGCAGTCGGCGATGGCTTGGCTTCGAAAGAAGATAAGTCGCCAGTGACAAGAAGAAAAGGAAAGGTAGACAATGCAGAAGATTGCATTCCTGGCTGCAGCAGGAAAGCCGCTGAAACCAATGAGGGACTCTCGGAGAACCTTATGGATTTCACAGACTCCGATGATGGAGAAGGAGGAACAGGTGGACGAGAGATAACGTCGGAAGAGGAACATCGCATTATAGGAAGACGACTATCAATCTTTCGCCAGTTCTGACGACTCTATCGTGGATGTCACGGTGGCCGAAAATCCTGACCCAAGGCGGCCAGAGGCCAAAAGAGGCGAATTCCTGGTGAAAAATGAAAATTCGGCCAAAGTGACCTCAACTCCAAACAAGGGTCCAGAAAAAAGCACTCATCCTAAAGTCTGTGTGGATAAAGCCCCAACCAAAAGCCATCGCTCATCAGAGTCGGCTAAAGGTAAAGACGCTAATCCGAGGGTGCAGAATAGGAAAGATGTCCAAGACCCAGGTCAAAAGAGGCTCGAGAATGCCAGAAGGACCGTACGAAGATTCGGCAAAGGTGACACCTCAACGCTGTGTTTCCGTGATTGGAAACGCCTAAACTGGGCTCGGAAATTCATCAAGAAAATGGAAGCCAAGACCTTGTCCTTGGCAGAACCCAGAGGTAGAGTCACTAAAGATGAAAACAAAAAGAAAACCATTTTGACAAAGACTGCGGTGCCCAAAAAACCACCAGGGAGACCACCATTGGATGGTCCTAAAACCGAAAGTTTTAAGAAGCCCGAAGAAAGCGTCAAAGAAAGAGAGCCAGACACAACGATTCGACCCCCCCTCCAATGTCCGTGAACAAAAAGCCCAAGACGGCCAGTACAACTGACCAAAAAAGTACTGTAGCGGAATTGATAAAAGAGAGCCTTCAGGTGCCCATTATCAATTAGGAGAGTCTAGAAAAAAGGCTAAGCGAAGAAGACTGGACTCCAGTGGAAATAAGGCTACTCGAGTGCATGACTGACGAGCTTCCCACGTCCTCGGGCGCGGTGCCTGATTTCGGACCCATTTCGACGTTGAAGGGTGGCAAAATTCTCACTTGCAATGACGAATATACCCTGAACTGGCTAAAAACTAAGATATCCGAAATGGCGGACTTTATAGAAGGTGCAAGATTAAAAGTTGCATTTAAGAAAGACCTCCCCACCAGACCCAAAGTCCGAATAAACATTCCCGGACCGCGCTTGAAGAAGGAAACAATTGAGCTCTTCTTACGAAAACTCAACCCAAGTCTCCCAAGTGCTGACTGGGAAGTACTGGAGATGGAAGAGCCTACGAGCGCAGGCCAAGAAGTCTTAGTCATGCTCAATCATGAGTCAGTGGTTATGCTTCCAGAAAGGGGATATAGACAAAATATTGGCCTAAACAAGGTTAAGGTGAGGTCGGCAATGGCTGCCAACTTACAAAACAAAAATGATGCAAACAAAAAAGACAATGAAGGTGCTACAAATAAACCTGCAGCACAGTAAGTTGGCCTCTGCCACCTTGACCGCGTTGATGTCAAAAACTGACATCGATTTAGCCCTAATTCAAGAGCCGTATATAAATCATGGCCGGATCTGCGAACTGAAATCCAAAGTTCACTCCCTTTTCTTTAACAAAGGGCCTACAGAAGGTAACTATCGTACATGCATTTTATCAAAGACAAATTTAAATCTCTTCCTTCTAACCCCTCATAGTAGTAATGATCTGACAACAGTAAAGTGCGAGCGAGAAGGCGCTCCACCCCTAATCCTAGCCTCCGTCTACATGCCGGGCGATGTAATCTCAAACCCCCCGCCGGCAGCTGTTGCAGAATTGGTCGCCACAACAAAAAGGAATGGCTGGGACCTTCTCATGGGCAGTGATGCTAATGCCCATCATATACAGTGGGCTAGTATCATATACGAACGAAAGAGGCGAGTCACTTTTTGAATATATTATTGAGAACAACCTGATAATTATGAATAGAGGTAACGAACCAACATTTATAACAAAGGTAAGAAAAGAAGTGTTAGACGTTACACTTTCCACCAACTCTGGTACGCTAGTAACCAGTAATTGGAGGGTCTCCAACAACGTTACCTTCTCTGACCACAGAATGATAACATTCGAAATAGAACACAAATCTGAAAACTTTATCCCTTATAGAAACCCTAGGAAAACTGACTGGGGTCTCTATAAAAAAAAAACTGGCCCTAACTCTCAGCCAGAACAACAATCAGCCTTTGCTCAACTGCTCAGCCATAGAGACACAGGTAAACAAGCTTACGTCAGACATAATCAATGCCTACGAAAGCTCATGCCCGCCATCCAAAGGGAAAGGAAGATCCAACCCCATATGGTGGACAAGCGATCCTTAGAAGGAACTCTAGGAGGCTCTTCAATAGAGCAAAATTTAGCAACCTTTCGGCTGACTGGGACCTATACAAGATCAGTAAAAATGAATACAAAAATAGAACTACCTACGCAAAAAGAGCAGCCTGGCGCAACTTCTGCTTAGATATTGAGTGCACAAATGACGCAGCAAGGCTAAGAAAGGTCATGTCCAAGGTCCAAAATACCCCTAGTTTTCTTAGAAGACCTGATAACACATGGACTGACTCATGCTCTGAGACCCTAGAGTCACTCATCAACACCCACTTTCCAGGCTGTTCTCAATTGGCTTCCCCAGAACGCGGAAACCCTAACGCTAACGTGAGATCCAACATAGGAAATCTATTAGTAGATAATAGGAAGGTTATGTGGGCCATTGACTCGTTCTCAGCATACAAATCTGCAGGTCCAGATGGCACCATTCCAATGATGCTCCAAAGTCCCAAAGACTTGATTGTGCCGATTCTAGTGGAAATATTCAGAGGTTGTCTAAACCTCACCTTTATTCCAACTGGTTGGAGAGAAGTTAAAGTCATATTTATTCCCAAAGCCGGTAAGCCCTCACACACTGAACCCAAAGATTTCAGACCAATAAGCCTATCCTCCTTTCTACTTAAGACTCTAGAAAGACTTATAGAAACGCACATCCGAACCAAACTAAATAACAATGTGATCTCCACAGCCCAACATGCATATATAAATCAGTAGAGACTGCACTTCATGAAGTTGTCGGAACCATTGAACAGTCAATCCAATATAAAGAGTACACGTTGGCTGCATTCCTCGACATAGAAGGGGCCTTCAACAACGTTGAATACAGTGCCATTCGCATGGCATTAAGTTCCATAAATATCGAGCCAACGCTGTCAAACTGGATCGACTCCATGCTCCAAACGAGAATAGTAAAAACAGAAATGGGTGCAAGTACCCTAAAAGTCAAAACTTGTAGAGGTACACCTCAAGGAGGAGTGTTATCCCCGCTACTCTGGCTCCTAGTAGTAAACCAAATCCTGGTTAAACTTGACAGGAGCGGAATAAAAGCAGTAGCCTATGCCGATAACATCGTCATCATGACTTCGGGAAAATTCACAACCACCCTCTGTGAACTTCTTCAGACAGCTCTAAGCAAGCTCACCAGCTGGGCAAAAAACTGTGGGCTAAACGTCAACCCTACAAAAACAGAACTTGTTCTGTTTACGAGAAAACGTAACATTCCAGATATACTTCCTCCCTCCATTAATGGTATACCAATAAACTTATCTGGTGCGGCAAAATATCTCAAAATTGCCCTTGAACGGAATTTTAACTGGAAAGAAAATTTAAAAGAAAGAGAAAGGAAAGCTCAAATCGCTTTCTACAATTGTAGTAGAATTTTTGGGAAAAAATGGGGACCTGGTCCCAAAACCATTCACTGGATGTATACATCCATAATAAGACCAATCCTCACATATGCCTGTCTAGTCTGGTTGCCATCAGTCTGGTGGCCATCGTTGTGCTAAACGATTGGAGGAAAAAAATAGACAATAAAAATGTGGTGATTGCTGTTTTTCTAGACCTGAAACGTGCTTTCGAAACAGTGAATCACGAAATATTATTAAAAAAGTTAAAACATTATGGTATAAAGGGTGTGGAATTGAAGTGGTTTAAGTCCTTTATATCGGGAAGAACCCAACGGACTTCGGTAAATGGGAAAGTATCATCGCCAGTAGGGGTGAATGTGGGAGTACCACAAGGTACAATACTGGGAGTGTGGCTGTTCCTGATCTTCATTAATGATATGAGCAAGGTGATTCAGCATTCTAAATTAGTGCTGTTTGCGGATGATAGCTTGCTGTACATCTCTGGAAAAAATGTTGAAGACTGTATACAAGGTATAAACCAAGACCTTGAGAGAGTAAGCACTTGGTTAAAAATGAATAAGCTTATTATCAATGTTGCTAAAACCAAATGTATAATGTTTAAATGTAGTCCAGTAAGTTCGCCTATTAATTTTGATGTATATATAAACAGTGAAAAAGTTGAAAGAGTTAAACAAATAAAATATCTTGGGATAATTCTAGATGAACAGCTTAACTTCAATGAACATGTTAGTTATGTATGTAAAAAAATATCAAAGAAAGTCGGTGTGCTCAGAAAAATAAGAAAAAATATATCGAAAAATACAGCTGTAAATTTATGTAATGTGTTGATTAAACCTCATTTTGATTATTGTGCTAGCCTTTTGTATATGTGTCCTCAAAGCTATAAAGATAGACTACAATTGCAACAAAATAAGATTATGCGATGTGTTTTAAAATGTAATAGATACACACCAATAAGGCAGATGTTAAATTCGCTGAAATGGTTAAATGTAAATCAAAGACTGTTTATGTTATCTATGATATTTGTGTTTAAAATAAAAAATAATATGTATCCAGAATATTTATGTGAAAATGTACGTACAAATGTTGGTTTGGAATACAACCTGAGAAACAATAATGACCTTAGAATTGAAAGATCAAGAACTGTGAGGGGTCAAAGAACAATATATTATATGGGATTCCATGGTTTTAACAATTTACCAAGTGAAATTAAAAATGCAAACAACTTAATAGAGTTTAAAAGAAAACTCATTCAGTACATTCAAGAAAATGTGGTATAATAATAAAAATGTATAAGTATAACAAGAATTCTTAGCTAAACAACTAAACCGTTTGTAAGATTTTAAATTTTGTAAATTTTATGAATTTATATAAAACTGTAAACTAAATAGCTTATTTTTTCAAAGCTAAATAAAGATCAATCAATCAATCAATCAATTAGAGAAGGCTTCAAACCTTAAGACCATGACCAAAAGCCAAAGGCTTGCATGCATTGGCTCAACTTGTGCCATGAGAACAACACCAACTGCAGCTCTGGAAACTTTCCTGTCGCTAGCCCCCCTAGATCTTTTTACCAAGGAGATGGCGGCCAAAAGCGCACTGCGACTCAAACAATGCAACAATTGGAAAACAGGCATATCAGGTCATAGAACCATCATGAACCATACAGATATAGACATTCAAACTATACCCCCCGCGTATTGACTTCAATCCAGTGGCCTTAACAGTCTTTCCGATAAAAGAAAGCTGGTAGGAAAACAGGGTTATAAAAGGAAATCACATTTCCGTTTTCACAGATGGTTCCAAAACGGACGAAGGGGTGTCAGGTATCTTCTCAGACTACCCCACCATGAATAGATCAATAAAGCTTCCCGACTTCTGCAGTGTCTTTCAGGCAGAAGTATTCGCAGTGTGCGAAACCGCGAAGCACCTAGCTAAGCAAAACCTGATCAACAAAAATATTGACTTCTTTATAGACAGTCAAGCGGCCAATAAAGCTATCTCATCCATTATCACAAAATCCAGACTAGTAGACAACTGTCGCAGTAACATAAGCCTGCTCAGCGAAACAAACACAGTTAGTTTAACCTGGGTTCCAGGACATCGTGACATAATCGGTAATGAAATGGCGGATAAGCTGGCTAAAATTGGGTCAGCACTCGAATCCAGCGAAACGAACACCTCAGTTCTAAGGCCACTTGAGCAAGAAAAAAACAGAATCAAACACAATTTTCTAAAAACCGCCAATGACAGGTGGTCATCTTTAGAAACATGCCGAGTCTCTAGAAACCTTTGGCTAGATATTTCCAAGAAAAAAACAAAAAAACTCCAGCTAAGCAGACCTCGGCTCTCTCTGTTGATTGGCATTCTCGCGGGACACAACTCGTTGGGTACCCACATGATGATAATGGGCATTAGCACATCCGACTTATGCAGAGGATGCCAAGATGAGGAGGCAGAGAAGGGATCATTCCACTTCCTCTGTGAGTGTCCTAGCTTGGCCCACACTCGGAAAAAAACCCTCAGAGAATACTTTTTCGACGAACTGGGCGACATCTCTAATCTCCCACTAAGCAACGTCCTGAAATTTATTCAGGACTCCAAGTGGTTCAGTGGGAGCTCCCTACCACAATAACCATCTACCTCTCCAATCCTCCCATTTCCTCATCCTCTGATTTCTCGGGGAGCACAATGGATCCTTGAGATCCGAGTGAGGTGTTGCTACTTGTGGCTGCACCCCCCATTCAACCTAACCTAAGATGGAGCTCCAGCACACTACAGCCGCATTGTAAGGAACTGGCTTGATGACCATTTTAGTGACCGTTGGATTGGGAGAAGGGGTCCCACAGAATGGCCACCTAGATCACCGGATTTAACTCCGTTAGATTTTTATGCTTGGGGATTCATGAAGGGCTATGTTTACGAAAAGGAAATAGAATCTTTGGCTGAACTGAAACAACGGATTGAAACGGCTGCAGTCACAGGAAAATTTATCAGGTATAAATTTATGTGCAGAAATAAGAAGGCGCTATAGTCTTTGCCTTCTTCAAAATGGGGATCATATTGAAAATTTTTTATAAGAAGCTTTAGATAAAAATATTATAATAAATAGTAACTTATTATTTTTATCTGAATATGTAAGTATTTCAATTTGGATTGATTTCAAGATTAAGACTTTCTTATTTCGCAATTGCATTTTTCTTCCACTGGCTAGGTAGCGCGTGATGTTGCATGATGAAGAAAACAATCACAAGCTAATTATAACCCTAAGTTCTCACGCAGGTGTTCTCAATAAAAAAAGTAAAGAGAAAATTCATCCTTTATTTCGTAAATTCACTTAAGAATCCAATAACGAAAAAAAACTTAAAAAAAAAATTTAAAAAAGTCGTTTTTGTAATTTTTGGTTTTCTCAAACCTAAGTGTAGCTGGTTATTTTGACATTCGGGTTTTTGTGTTTGATCAAAAATAAATAAGAGCATTGAAAATAAGCCAGAAAAATACTACTTAATTACGTAAAATTTTGAAAAAAAAATGGTTTGAAAAAAAAAAATGTTTTTTTTTCAAAATTTTGACTTTGAAAATTAATATTTCAAAAACCATTCATTTGAACAACTTATTTTAAAATTGTTAAGATTTTTGGCTTTTCAAAATGCGATAGCACGATTCTGTAGGTATCATCGTTATTTTAAAATAATTTTTTTTCCGTTTTAAGTGACTTTTGTCTTAAATTGCCCCTCCCGCCTTAACCGGGGAAAAAGGACCCCCCCCTCTTGTACGAATTTTTGCTTACTAGGTCCAACCTACACACAATATCTTTTTGTCACACCTTATGCAAATCACCCTGTATATATATAATATATATATGTTTTATATTACAATTCTTAATTTGATAATTCAAGCGTTGCTTTAATAAAGAATTAAGTATTCAATTGGTGTTTGTTTATTCGTACGTACATGTTTTTTTTCAGCTTTAAGTACTAGTTTCAAAAACCACCATTTTTAATTCTGTTTCTATACATCAGAGCAATTTTTTTTGCTTACTAGGTCCAACCTACACACAATATCTTTTCCTTATGCAAATCACCATCTATATATATATATATATGTTTTATATTACAATTCTTAATTTGATAATTCAAGCCTTGCTTTAGTAAAGAATTAAGTATTCAATTGGTGTTTGTTTATTCGTACGTACATATGTTTTTTTTCAGCTTTAAGTACTAGTTTCAAAAATCACCATTTTTAATTCTGTTTCTATACATCAGAGCGATTTTTGGGAATTCATACAGTACTTCGACATTCATTTGGTTTAACAAGGAAATAAAATAACTTTCTGTTATGGTATCACACCCAAAAATGCCTTTTCTGATTTCTCGCAAAACCGGACAGATTCCCAAGAAATGGATGATGTCTTCACGTTACCTTTGGTTGCATAGATCGCATAAAATTGGCAAATCAGTTCTATGTGGAATTTAATTGAGATGAAGCAATTCGCCTCGTAAACGTAACATCATTGGAATTCTCTTTCATCTTTGAAGTTCTTGTAATCCTTGTGAGAATAATCGAGGCTATTGTATATTATTCGATGAAGAGATCTTGCTTCTTCTTCTTTTTTCATTTTATTTCATTTTATTTCGAAAATAGATACATAACAATGACGCATTAAGATTAAAATCTTTTAGAGCATCTAGAATTAAGAACTACAGAGCATTTCTTATGATTAAATAAATTTTTGAACAATGTTTAATGTTACAAAATTTTGCAAAGGAAATTTAGAGTTTAATATTAAATTATATAGCTACGCTAGGAAGGAGAAAAAAAAAGAATATACTAGGATAGAAAAATAATAGATTATAGAAGTTAAAAAGTTATATTTGACTAGCTAGGTGCAAAAATAGTCGTTCCGCAATGCCGGTTAGAAACGTGGCAATATTAATTTTATTCCTCTAGGTGAACGTGCAAATTGAAGATTTTCAGAGAGATAATTAGGACACCTATTGTGCATGACATTATGCAGTTTCAGAAGTATGCTGAACTTAAGGTTCTTATCTAAATTAATACCAAAGAGAGTATGATGTAAATGTGATACACTAGAATACCTAGCAGTGGCGAGGGGTGAATAAATCCAAAAGGTAACTCGAAAGAAAGTATTTCAAACCAACCAGTTATTAGGTAGAGCGTCCTAACTTTTTTTTTCATAAAATTAAGCTAATTAAAACTATTTGTTTCCTCTAAGTGAAAATCAGTTAAGCAACAGTCAACAGATACTAAGGCCATAATCAAACCACTGAAACTTACTATTGGAAAACTTTTCAGACTTTTTGCACTTTTCGATTTTTAAAGCCTTAATTTGTAATATTTAAAAAAATCACGAAAACAACTAAATCAATTTAAATAAGTATTGCACTGCGTTCTGCTGGTAAACTGCGTTTTTCAAATAAAATACGGCTCATTCGGAACTGAATTCATTTAGCCCAGTTGTGCCACCATAGAAAAATTCCAATTATTTTTTGCATTTTCTGCCAAAAATTTTCTTTACGCTATGAGATCTAATATCCACGCATATTTGTTATCAAAGTGGCAACCTTTGACACATCAGCCCAGTGCAGAGCAGAGACACATACAAATTCATGAAATAAGTCGGAGAGCAGCGTGTTATTTTCTTGTTCTTCAAGCAGAGACCTACCTCAACCTGCAAACCTGCCATATACATTTTTGTTTATAAGCATGTGTCCATGGGAAGAAATACGAAGGAAAGCGTTTTTTTCTTTTATAAAACCAATATCATGCAAACACCGAAGTGTGCAGAAGAAATGCTGCAAATGAGCACAGGGCTACTGCGCCGGCGCTCTGCACAATATTCACCTGCTCAGAGCACAAAGAATAAGAGATAACAAAGAGATTTATCAAAAAATATGACGCTAGAACACCGGGTTATTTTCTTCCATAAGAAAGCATGTATTGAACAGAGAGGTTCCTAGCACTAGGCACCTCTCTGTTCAATAAATGCTTTCTTATGGAAGAAAATAAGACGATGGTCTACCGTCATATTTTTTGGTAAAAGAAAAAAGAGGAAAGAACACAAATTTGTTCTATCCAGCCACAAATTTTATAAGACGTAATATTTGTGGTTACCTTGTATGTTGCTAAAGTTTTGTGTTTGTTTATGGAGTGAGTTGAAGAGCCAACAAGTGTGTAGAATAGGACGGAAAGCAAAGTGGTAGTTGCTAACATAATGTTGCGAGTGTATGATTAAGTTTGATTCATGTTGCCAGAAGTCTAAGATGTTTCGGATGTGAATTTCAAAAGGTAAGTCGGAACCTTGGATGCTTCGCCACTGATACCTAGGAATACAGTAAGTAAATCGTAGACAATCATTGAAGGCAACATTAAGTTTGTGCTTTTTTTTTTTTTTTTTTTTTTTTTTTTTTTTTTTTTTTTTTTTTTTTAATTTATAGGGTGAAGGTGAAAATTACCTTTTCAAGCACGTCGACCTGAAAGATCTTTTGTGCTGTTCCCTTAGGTTTAATTACACGTAGTGTATAGGTTTGTTCATTCGAAGCTGAGGTCATGTAAGAACCTAAGAATCTTCGAGGAAGAGGTGTTTCTGATATCAAGGGGACAGGGGAACCCTTTATTGAATATTTTAAGCCTGGATGTAGCTAAGGCAGGGCATTCACATAAAATGTGTTCAGCTGTTTCTATGTCTTCAAGACAGAGACGACAGGTGTCATCTTGGCTGATGCCCATGTTTTTAAGATGATACTTGAGAGAGCAGTGTCCAGTGAAGAAGTCCGTAAGTAACTTTGCGTCACGTTTGCTCATGTCAAGAATTTCTTTCATACGTTTGTGGGATAAGTCAATGAATAGTTTTGACTGACGATGGCCATTTGAGTTGTTCCAGGTGCTGATCATGTTCTGTCGTTCCCAGGTAGCTAATTCGTTTTTTAGGCTACTTATTGGGAGACCACAGTAGGGTTCAGGGGCTTTGAATTGAGACTGAGAGCCAAGTCTAGCAAGTCGGTCAGCCTCTTCGTTACCCGGTACGCCTTCATGACCAGGCACCCATGAATTGTGATTGATTATTGTGAGTAGCTAATTGAAGTAAACAAGTCAGGCAGTTCCAAACTAGTTTGGATTCGATTTTTGTCGAGGACAGAGCCTTTAGTGCTGCCTGACTGTCAGAGCAGATTAGGATGCTTGAGGTTTCTTCTAATGCATTCTCTAATACAGAATTCTATAGCCATTACCTCTGCCTGAAAGATAGTAGTTGTGTTACCAAGGGATGAAGTTGATTTAAAGTTGGGACCGTAAATCCCTGCACCTACACCGTTGTTTGTTTTTGAACCGTCAGTATACCAGATGTATTGGAAGTTATTTGTAAGAATTACAGGGTTCTTCCATGCTGAGCGGTTTGGAAAGATTACTTCGAAGGGGTGGTGTAACATTATGCGTTTAGGCATAAAGTCCGAGGAGTGTGCTGCAGGCGATTTCAGTATTGGGAGCACCTGCAGAATACTCATATGTCCTTGTAAGTTTTCCTTTCTTGAGTAGTTAGTGAGATGAAGCTTTAGTCCGCTTAGTGCAGCAGTCTTCTTTACTCTTAGATGTAGCGGAGGAAAATTTAATAAACTTTCTAACGCTAAAGTTGGGCAGGTGCGCATTGCACCTGTGATACCTACACAGGTTAGTCTTTGTAACTTTTGCAAAGATTTGCGGGCATAAACTTGTTCTGTTTTTTGCCACCAGACCAGCGAAGCATAGGTTATGATGGGTGTGATAATAGTGAGGTAAGTCCAGTAAATCATTTTTGGCCTAAGTCCCCACTTTTTACCAAAAAGTCTAGAACAGGCCCAGAAAGCATTTGTTGCTTTTGCTATGGTTTTGTCTAGATGTGGTTTCCAATTGAGATATCTAGATATTTGACCTCTTTGGAAAAATTCATTTGAACACTATTTAGGGATAGTGTTTGGAGATCGATTTTTCGTCTCCTGGTGAATGGGATGATGACTGTTTTGGTGGGGTTGACCTTAAGCCCTTCTTTGTTGCACCAGTCATTAACTTTGTTCAGGGCGCTTTGCATACGGTTTGTGACCTGTGCTTCTTGATTGCCTTGAATAGAGATGACTAAGTCATCAGCGTAGCCTTGTGTATCAAGGCCCAGCTTATTGAGGTCATCCAAGAGCTGATCTATTACAATTGACCAGAGCAGGGGAGATAAAACACCCCCTTGGGGACAGCCTTTGACAGCATTAACTGTTATTGATGTTTGACCTAGTGTGGTGGAGATGATTCTGCCACTTAACATAGAGTCAATCCATTTAATGGTTGGTGTGTCAATTCCTTTGACAGTTGCAGCGGTTTGAATTGACAAATACGTAGTATTGTCAAAGGCGCCAGAAATATCAAGAAACGAGCAGAGTATGATGTCTTTCTTAGCAAACGCAGTCTCAATTTTGCTTACAAGCTGATGGAGAGCTGTAACAGTGGATTTACCCGTTTGGTAAGCGAATTGGTTAGCATTGAGAGGATTTGCTATTAAGGCCGTACTGCGAATGTGTAAATCAATCACTTTTTCCATGACATTTAGAAAGAAAGATGTGAGACTGATTGGTCTGAAGGATTTTGGGTCTGAGTTTGATCTATTGCCAGCTTTTGGTATGAATACTACTCTCACCTTTCTCCAAGTTTGAAGGATGTAGCTTAATTCAAAACTGGATCTATAGATAAGTATAAGTGAGCAGATTATGGTATCAATTCCATACTGCAAGAGAGCAGGAAAGATACCATCTTCCCCGGGCGCCTTGAAAGGCTGTTGGGAGGATATTGCCCATTTAATGGAGTCTTCGTTAAAAATTTTTCTAGCTAGACTTCTTGTTGTGCTGTTAGGTGTAGTGTAACTCACATTTGTGGTTAGTGATTGATCAGTGGTATGTATACAGTCAGGAAAATGAGTGGCCAAAAGTAGGCTCAGAGTTTCACTGTAACTTTGGGTAAAACTACCATCCGATTTTTTTAAGAGACCAATACCATTGTTATGATCTTTAGCTAAGGCTTTTTGAACTCTAATTGAAGAAGGCAAGTTATCGATACTTTCACAGAAGTTTTTCCAGGTAAGTCGTTTTTGCCTTCTTATCATCGAGTTGTAAGTCGTTAGAGTTGTTCGATATTCGCTCCACGAATTGGTTCGTTTAGCTTTGTTGAACAACTTTCGAAGCTTTCTTTTTAACTTCTCCAACTCACTGTTCCACCAGGGAACATCGCGATTTGAGTTGATCTGTCTAATGTGACAGCTGGACTCGTATGCGCTTGTGATTTGTGAGCTTAAGCGTGTTGCTTCCCTTTCAAGTTGATAAGGAGAGTCAATGTTTGGATAGGATGGTTCAAATTCACAACGGAGTGTTTCTGTGTAGAGATTCCAGTCCGTGTGTCTTGGTACCCTATTGTTTTCTATATTATTGGGATTCGGCCTTGACAGATCAAATCTGATGTGCCGGTGGTCCGAGAATGATATCTCTTTCGAGACATGCCAATTGAGAATGTTGTTGGCTATGGCAAAACTTGCCACTGTCATATCCAACACTTCTTTCCTAGTGGAGGTGACAAAAGTAGGTTCATTTCCCTTATTTAGAATATCTAAGTTCGAGTGCATAAGAAAATCTAAAAGTGACTCACCTCTTTTGTTGATGTCTGTACTACCCCATATGGTGTGATGGGAGTTGGCATCACAACCAAGTAGTAGTTGTCTTCCCCTTGCGTTGCAGTATCTAACGAGTTTTCTTACCTCTTCAGGTGGTGCGGAGGTAGTATCCCCCGGGTAGTAGGCTGAGGCTATTACAATATTTTGTAAGCCTCTTGCCGTGGGGATCTCAGCTAGTACCGCAACGAGATCATTAGTGATGAATTCAGGAATGGGAAGAAAGTTAGTTCTTTTATGGATAAGAAGCGCAGCTCGTGGTTGGAGTTGCGTGTTGTCGTATATTAACTTACACGATTGTGTTGGAAGGCCTTTTATTTGGCCTCTTACCACCCATGGTTCCTGGACTAGTAAGCAGTCCAGATCCTGCTTGACAAATTCTCTGCTAGCCGCAGCTGAGGCAGCTTTGGCGTGCATGAGATTTATCTGCAGGAATTTTAGGGTGGTGTAACTCATTTTGATTTTGGGGTTGAGGTAAAGCTCGCTGGTGCTTTTAATAGCCTCTGCCGAGCTTTACCTTTGGGCCTGGGGTCCCGTTTTGGAGCCCAAAATTTGGCTGAGCTGCTTCTTGCAGCTGGTGTTGCATTTACGCCTTTTGGTGTTGTTTTGGCGACGGTTGTTGAGCAGGGAGGGGGGGAGTTGTTGTTGCGTTACCAGAAGTACCTTTTGGTGAGGAGGACCTAACGGCTGACTCCTCTGGTGAGGTAGGTGTGGCATTAGCAACTGAGGGGGGAGGAACTAGGTTTAATGGAGCTGTCAGCCTGTTTTGTAGATCTGACGTTGGTGAAGGCTGTGGAGCACTTTTACCTGTCGTCAGAGTCGTACAGGCTGTCTTGACAGGGGAGTTAGGTGGGAGTTTGGGGGCACCAGTTTTGTGAGGGGCTTTAGGATGGCGGAGTTGAACATCGCCAAACCTAAAGTCTATGATGTCTTTTCTTGTTTTTAGTAGAGCCGCAGATTTGTGGTCCACCGAAAAGGTAAGAACAGAGGCGGCACCTTTGGCTTCTCTTCTTATGATCCTCCATTCAGGAACGGGGAGACCCTCATTCTGGACCTTGATTGCCGTGAGGATCTGCTCGTTCGTGCAGGTGGGACCAACGGGGAAATGGCCCACCAGAATTTGGTTTTTGGGAATTTCTTCCTCTTCAACCGCCTTCAGAGAGGCATTCTCCCAAGGCTTTATTTTTGGTATTTCGCCTTTTAGCCAATCAGCCGTGACCCTATTTTTGCAGTTGAAGACAAGCCACCCTGGTCTGAAATTGGTGCCAAAGAATTTGGGGCTGATATCCCCTGTCTTTTGGCTGCAAATCAAACCAAAGATGGAGTCTTGCACTACTGTCATTTGGTCAGTGTTAAGTAGCGTTTCCGGGAAGTCTGAGGCAAGGATACCTATTTTGTAACTCTCCAGCGCTTGCTTAAAATTTTGTTGCTCTATTTTTTGTCGATTTGGAGGCGGATTTGATGTGGCAGGCACATCAACAGACCTCTGCTTGTGAGCAATGTTGGGTTTAGATATTTTGGCAGGATTTGTGTCCCTAGGGAAGGATTCAGAGCGATTCCTTTTTTCTCCCTTTGGAACAGCCGTTCTGGCTCTTTCTCTGGCTTCGGCTTCGTTAAGGCCGCTAGCAAGAAGGAATTTAAAGCGTTTGCGAGCAGCTCCACTAAGCTTGACGCGCGCTTTTTGTGTTGTTTTGATCGTTTGATCATTGTGTGTTGGAGGGACAGCTTCGTCAAGAAGTTTCGCCTCCTCCAAAGAACCAATAGGTGGAAGGTCGTCAGGACCTGTCTCCATTGGAGTGGATGCACTTAGAGCAGCATCACTCTCTTTAAAGTTTATATTTTTATTTTCAATCTTGTACCCACGAGTAATAGGGAAAGGAGGTCACCATTGGCAGAGCCCTATGCCAACGTAAAGGACTTATAATTAAAACTGGATTTGCCTAGGTATCCAGAGTTCGCAACTAGCGACTAAGATCTCCTTAGCCATTCAGCCCTCGACGTCGCTGTTCAACCACTGGCTTGAGGATTGTTTATCGACCTTTACTGGTCTAGATCCGTTATGTTCGGTTATTGCGTAAGCAAGTTGCAGTGGCACCTCGAGCAGGATGTTATTTGCTTACGCATAACGGTCTTGAAGAGGGAGAGGCTAGAGTTTCATGGAATACCAGACTTTTATTGCGCTTCACCAATTCCTGGGTCTATTGACCCTGGCCACCAACTTTCCTGGCCAAGTTTGTGCTTACACACGCTATCCAGAACAGGATATACTTAACTGTTATATGTAAAGCATGGCAAAATTAAGGACTTCACAAGGTGTTTTTTTTTTTAAATTGGTAGGAAGCAAACGCGAGGAAGATCTTAAACTACGCAAACCAAAGTAAATATGCAAATATATTAGCAAGCAGCTAATATTACTATTAATACTATATCCCAAGTATGTTACATTTTTCACATAGGCGATAGTTTCAATACCAATAGCAACCACAGGAAAATCAACAAGATTATAATCGTTTCTAGAGCACAACATTGCAACCGACTTAGCTGGATTCAATTTCATACTATTAGCATTAGACCAAGAATGGATAAGTCTTAAATCCTCATTTAATCTCTCTATACAGTCCTCCACCGATCACACTTTACGAAATAAGTACAGTACTACATCATCAGCGTATAAATGGATTTGGCTATTGCGGATAACTTCCGGAAGGTCGTTAATAAAAAGCGAGAATAATTGTGGACCCAATACTGAGCCCTGTGGTATTCCGGAATTGGTTACAACTGGGTTGGAAATTCCTGCTCCAGTTCTTATTTGATGTACCCTATTTTTCCAAACAATTACGCAAAAGCCTTAGCCAAGTTGGAAGAAAGTTGAAATTTCTCCTAAGTTTAGAAAGAAGAATGGAGTTGTCAATGCAATCAAAGGCTTTAAAAAAATCCATTCCATTCCATCCAAGCTTATCAGAATCCAAGCAAATCGAAAGTCCGTCGTAACTTTTATTACTGCTGATTCACAGCTGTGCTTATTACGAAAACCAGATTGCCATTGTGACAGCATATTGTTTTCATTCAAATGGACTTGCATTTGGTCATGAATAACTTTCTCAAACAGTTTGCACAAGTGATAAAATGCTTATGGGCCTGTATTCAGAGGGGTGGGCAGGGTTTGTTTTCTTAGGGACAGGAATAATGATTGCACTTTTCCACACCTCTGGAAACTCTCAACTGTAGATGCAATAATTAAAAACATGGAGTAAGTAGCTCATTATAAGTGGAAGGACTAGTCTTTAAAATTTGGGAGAAATATCATCAGGGCAAACAGCATTTGATTTGATCGACCTGACACTGTTTAAAATAACATCCGCATAAGGGTGTCCCTTATTTTAAAGGCTTTTCTGACTAGATGCTTTGATTCTTTTTCATTTGAAAACAGTATTTATTACTAAAAAACTGAGTTTCAGATTATTTAAAGAATACCTTAAACTGTCAGACACCGATATGGTTTCCGTTCGAAATGTAGTAAGTTGACACCTACCGACAAATGTACTAAAAATTTTTCGGTGCGAAGTTGGCACGTGTTGCCGTCATCGTAGCAAATGGACTTAAGGAATTCGAAACCAAAGTACTTTAGTACTTTCACTGCCCTTGCCATTTTTCGGAAGGGGCAATACTCGTTGTATTAATACGCCTGAATTTTTCACCAATAAAGAAAAAGTAGGCTCTAGACGTTACTGACTTAGGTGGGCATTACAGTTCGGGGTGAACCTGGGCCTCAACCAACATCATTCTGTAACGACTTCGATTTCGGGCGAGCTCTTTCCAGTTTTTCCTTTTAAGTCGGTTGAGGTCTTCATCCACTTGATTGCACCACCTAAGACGAGGTCTTCCCCTTCCGCGATTTCCCTGCAATGTGCTTTCGAACACCCGTCGATCCGGAGCGTTTGGGTCCATCCGCTCTACATGGCCCAACCATCGTAGCCTCGCGATGCGTACTCTTCTGGCTATGCCCATGTCGCGGTACAGCTCATACAGCTCGTTGTTGTATCTTCTTCTCCACATATTGTCTTCGCATAGGGGACCAAAGATCATCCGGAGAATTTTTCTTTCGTAACGACCAGGGGTTTTCTCATCCGCTCTCTATAAGGTCCATGCTTCCGCACCGTAAAGCAGGACCAGGATGATCAAGGTCTTATACAAGGTTACCTTGGTTTTTCTTTTTTTGGTCTTCGACTTTCCTCAAGTACAGACGTGTTTGTTTATCGCTCCGCCTTTAAAAATTAATAATTGTCGCTTTCCCTATTCTTGAAATTTTCCTATACCCATTCTTTTGCCTTTACCCAATTTAGAAATAATAATAATCAATAACTGAAACACCATGCCTTTCTGCAACGTCTGCAATTCCGAAGTTAACATCGATCGTGTCTCGTGCGGTGGTTTGTGCGGAAAAGTTTTTCACCCGGGTTGTATTGGGGTCAGCAAAAGATTGTTAAGTAATATTTTTGACATAACTTCGCGATTTGTTTTTTTATTGTGACGAATGTGAAAAAATATCGTTGTCACATATATTACTCTTAATTAAGTGTTCCAACGAAAACCTTAAGTCAGCGATTGACGTGAACAATGTAAAATTTTATCAAATACATAATGAGTTATTTAAAATTTATGACCTGATTAAGCAGAATGACGAAATTAATAAGATGGTCCTTAACATTACCCGTGTGTTGAACAATAATTCAGATAATCTGTGCAAAAAAATCGCCGATATTGCCAATTCTTTAAATGATCTGATTAGTGAAGCAAAGAGTGAAGAACTTTGCCTTAAACTTAACTATGCCATCTCTTTGAAATCAATAAACTCTCTGCAAATGACCCACTCTGTTAAAAATTCTCGGATCAACATCGTCAATCCGATCAGACATCAACGTACATTCATCTAGTAGCACTCTCGTTGGGCTCAATCATGTGTTAAATAATTTGTCTAATGACTTAGCCGCGACTATATCATCGATTGGACAGATTTCTGATGAGCTGAGAGCGACCTCCAGAAAAATTGATGATATCCCAGATCAACTGCAGCCCACAACGTCAACTTTCAACAGCTCCATACTTGCCCCACAACAACATAATAATGTCTCTATTCTCGAGGAACTGGTGAACGCGGATAAGACCCTTAATCCTCCAACTGACAACAACCAACTTAACAATAGTAGTTTGTCAGACGACCAATCGTTTTATATTGCTGCAAGCCGCATCTCTGCCAAAGAATGTCTGTTCGTTGATCGCCTTGCAAACTCTTGCCTCTGCCAAGTAAGTGGATTTTCTAACTACATGGGTAGACAACTTGACGTTGTATTTACATCAGACCCCATTAATTCCTCAATCTCACTTCCACCCCTGCTTCTTTCAACCATAGATAACCTACACCCTCCTCTCCTTCTCTCATTTTTTCTCCGGTCTTCAAATCCATCTAACCCGCCCCTACCTCTAGCTTCATACGATTTCCACAAAGCAAACTTTCGGAAAATTAATGATTATCTCAATAGAATTCACTTTAATTTCCATATCCCTCTTCGTTCCCCTTTCCAGACTTAAAACTTCTTCTTCTTCCCCACCTTGGTATAACCATAGGCTCCGTACTCAAAGAAACAAAAGGAACAAATTGTGGACAATCTTCCTTCGTACTCGATCTCCTACTGACTATTCAGCTTACCTTGGTTCTTATCTACACTTCAGTGAGCTTTTCAACACCCTTTACCAACGCTATTTAATCTAAATGAAATCTAGCATTATAAATGACCCTAAGTCTTTCTATAAATTTGTCAACCGCAAAGAAAATCTGACGGGTACCCTTCCTCCCTTTTCTTCAATAACGAAACCTCATCCGATGCACTCGCCCGCCGTAGCAAACTATTTCGCAAATTACTTCAAACAGTCTTTCACGAATGATTCTTTTGTTCCTGATTCAGATTATTTCTCGTTTTTACCGAATTTTTCTTTTGATCCTTTCCTTCCACGTTTCTTTGACTCCTATCTAATTGAAGAAATGTTAAATCATCTAAATGATGAGGATATTCCTGGCCCCGATGGTATACCTGCCATATTTCTTAAGAAGTGCTCCTCAACTCTTTCCCTTCCCCTCTCAAAAATCTTTAACCTGTCCATATTCCTTGGAGTTTTCCCCCAAGCTTGGAAAACGGCGTTTATAACCCCTATACACAAAAAAGGTCCTAAGTGCGACGTGAAAAATTATCGTCCCATCGCTAAACTATCGCATATACCCAAAATTTTCGAAAGCATATTATATGAAAACTTAAGTTTTCGTTGCCAATTTCTCATTTCCCCTAGACAACACGGGTTCCTCAAAGGCAGGTCAACAACAACAAACCTTGTTGACTTTCTCTCATTTTCATTCTCAGCCTTGGAAAATGGAAAAGAGGTAATTTCAACTGACTTTAGTAAAGCTTTCGATAAAATCTCTTACAAACTTATTCTCTTTAAACTTTCCACCCTCGGCTTTGAACCCATTCTGTTGAGATGGATTTCTTCTTATTTAGAAAACCGTTTTTACAGCGTTCGGTTCAGATCCGCCTTATCCAGCCGCTTTCTAGCTACATCCGGTGTTCCCCAAGGCAGCCATTTAGGCCCTCTTCTCTTCATTCTCAGTATTAACGACATTGAAATGATCATCAAACACTCCTCTATCTCTCTCTATGCGGACGATACTAAGTTTTACCGGATCATTTCTTCTTCTGAAGACTCTTCCCACCTCCAATATGACCTCGACAATTTTTCAATATGGTGCTCCAAAAACTGCCTGGAGCTAAATGTTTCCAAGTGCCAATCAATAACCTTCTCACGTAAACGCATCAAATCTCCTCCCCGTCTCTATCTTCGAAACGGTCAAATCATTTCCACCGTTGAGGTGATCCGGGACCTTGGGATTATTTGCGACCGTGAGCTGAATTTCCTCAAGCATATCGACGATATAATCCTTAAGCCAAATTCAGCACTTGGCTTCGTGAAACGATCGATGGTCCAAAGAATTTGCTGACCCCTACGTAACCCGATCCCTTTACATTTCATTTGTCCATCCGCTTCTTGAATACGCTTGTAGAGTCTGGTCGCCTTTCCAACAAGTGCACAATGCCAGAATTGAGAGCATTCAACGCCGTTTCCTCCGATTTGCTCTTCGAGGTCTTAATTGGAGTAATCTCCTTATATTACCTCCTCATCAAGACCGAATCAAACTCCTCAACCTCAATACGCTGAAGGATCGAAGAGAAATATTTGACGTTCTCTTCATTCACCGAATCTTCACAGGTACCATTGACTGTCCAGCCCTTAACGAATCCATTTTTCTAAATACTAACCCTCGTAACACCCGGAATTCCCGTCTCTTCTATCTTCCCACCCACCTCTTACGGCTCCAATGAACGCATCTCCCGAATGCTGAGGAATGTCAACTCCCACTCCTCTTGTTTTGACTTCCATATGAGTACTCCCTGCCTAAAACTTCGTCTCCTAAGCCGTCCAACTCTTTAGTAAGTCTTAGCTATTAAGTTTCTTAGTTTGTAAGGTAATAGCTTGCATTAAGCTTAATAAATAGGGGTTTTGCCCCCATCAAAATTAAATTATAAAATTTCTGGCGAGGGTTTTGTTTCTCAATTGCCTTCTTAACCCAAAGAAGCAACGGTTGGCAAGAGTTATTCTCCGTTTGATCTCCACACTGATGTTGTTTTCCGTGTCTATAGCGGATCCTAGGTAGACGAAGTTATGTCTGTCTATTGTGACGTTTTTTCCAATTCGTCGATGTTCTGTGTCCTTGTTTAATGACAACATATACTTCGTTTTGCCCTCATTAACCATCAAACCCATTTTTGCCGCTTCTGTTTCAATACTCGCAAAAGCACCTATGACATCACGCTTTTTTCTTCCCATTATGTCAATATCGTCTGCGGAGGCGAATAATTGTACAGACTTTTGAAAGATTGTTCCTCTAGTGTTGACGTTTGAGTTTCTTACAGTCTTTTCAAGAATGATGTTGAAAAAATCGCATGACAGTTTGTTTCCTTGCCTAAAACCTTTTTCGACATCAAAGGTCTCGGTGAGTTCTTTACCGACCTTGACGGAGCAGTGTGAATTCTCCAAAGTCATCCTGCATAGTCGTATGAGATTTGCAGGGATGCCGAAACTAGGCATGGCTCTGTACAGCTCGTCTCTGTAAAAGCTGTCATACGCGGCCTTGAAATCGATAAAGAGATGGTGAATATCGATATTACGTTCTCGGGTTTTTTCCAAGATCTGTCGTAATGTGAAAATTTGGTCTATTGTGGACTTCTCTGGTCTAAAACCACATTGATAAGGACCTATCAAGTTGTTTACGTGGGGTTTCAGACGTTCACATATTACAGCAGACAAGATCTTATAAGCGACTTTAAGGAGGCTTATCCCTCTATGATTGGCGCAATTGTGAGGGTCTCCCTTCTTTAGGATCGGGCATACGATACTGAGTTTCCATTCATCGGGCATGCTTTCTTCCGACCATATCATGCAGATCAGCTGGTGCATGCTCCTTTCCAACTGGTCTCCAGCTGCCTTGAAAAGTTCGGCATCAAGGCCATCTGCACCTGCAGTCTTATTTGATTTAAGTTTGCATATGGCTAGCTTAACTTCCTCTTGGTCGAGAGGACGGCATTCTTGATCATCGTCCAAGCTGAATGGGGCAATCTGCCTGACAGCAGAATTTGTGTCCTCATCGCCTTTAAACAGTCTGTAGAAGTGATCTTTCCAGATCCTCAGTATCGACTGTGACTCTACAACTATGTTTCCCTGCTGGTCTTTACAGGCTTGAGTTCGGGGTTTGCCACCCTGGCAGGATCTTTTAACCTTTTGGTAAAACTACCGAATCTCGTTCCTGTCATGGCACCTCATTGAATTCTGACCTTGATAGCATTAATACATGGGGTCTTAAAAACCGAGTAGAATTCAATGCTTCGAAAACTCAATGCTGTCTCTTGTTGAAGCTTAACATTCCCCCATTGCCATTATCCATGAATGGTACCTGCATCCAAGAAACCGAAAAGCTGTCAGTACTTGGTATGTGTGTAAACGATGATGATCTTCGTTGGAACGACCACATATTTGGAGTAGCCAAAAACGCTGTCAAATGCTTAGGCTTCTTGATACGATGCAGGAAGTTTTTCACCCCTTCTGATCTGGCTACAATTTATAAGGCCTTCATCCACCCAAAACTGGAGTATAACTCCCATATCTGGTCAGGTGCTTCTCAAACATCTTTGCGCCTACTTGATAGGGTACAAATGAGAGCTTTAAAATTGAAAGGTGATAGTTCAATTATAGAATCGATTGATTCTCTTGGACATCGTCGAAATGTCACAAACAGTGCTCTAGTGAAATAGCCAGTTGCATTCCTCCCCTGAAACAATTTAGCCGCAACACCCGCCTCGCTAGGAATGCTCATCAGTTTTACCTTGACCCCAACTTCGGGCGTACAGTCAAGTATAGATATTCTTATTTTAGTCGCACCACCCGAATGTGGAATGCTCTACCTGACCCTGTTTTTCCCCGACATCATGATTTACAAAGATTCAAAAGCAATGTGCATCGGTGTCTCCTTTCAAATCCTCTCCTATTTTCCTAAATGCTCGCACTGTGTTCTATAACATTGTAAAGGTAGTCATAACCCCTTGATGTTTGCGCTAATTATAAAAAAACTCCCTCTATTTCTTTGGCTGCATTTGCCTGCCTGCATTCTTCATCGAACCATGGGTTTCGTTTTGGTGGCCGAGTGAAACCCAGAACCTCAGAGGCAGCGGTTCCGATGGCTTCTTGGCATTGCTGCCTCTGGTCAATGTAGAATGCTGGCGGCATAGAATTCAAGGATAATTGAAGGGACACTCGATTGGAAAAGGCATTGACAATCTCTTGCGATTGTAGCTTTCCGACGTCATATCTCTTCTCAGCGTTAGTTCGTGTAGGTCGTGATCAAGATATCCTCATTCGTTTCTTGGCTACATTAAGGTAGTGGTCCGAGTCAAAGGTGGCCCCTCGGAAAGTTCGGACATCTAACACACTGGTAGAGTGCCTTGCGTCGATCGCAACATGATCAATTTGGTTGACGGTGCCCTGATGCGGAGGGTCATTATACGCTCATTACCTGGATTTTGGCTAATCACCTTATTCCTGAGCCTTCCTCTAACGACAAATCCGCACCCAAACAAGCGCTGTGCCTGTTGTCTGTAGCAGTCGCAGTTTTTCCTCTTCTTTATGGCCGGGCCTCTCCATCGCACTTCTTGGATGGCGGTTATGTCTGCTTTGTAGCAGTCCAGGGCGTCAGCTGATTCTCCAGCTGCACGTAGTCCGTTAAGAGATCTTACGTTCCACGTGCAGATCCGGAGGTCATTGTCCTTTTTTCTTTTGCTTGGGTCGTCAACTTTGAAATCATTATCGTTATCCGAGGCTGTTAGTTATTCCGAAACTGGCTGTTTTTTACGTGATTGGGTAGTTAACCCTACGCACAACCCCCAACCTGGAGGACCAGGTCCTTTTGGATCCCTTCGGATATAAAGGGCCTTTAAACCAAATATGTTGGAGTAGCTTCTTCAGGGGTTTCTGCTTTTTTGACTGATGAAGTCTGTAACGAAGCGTTTTACGCTTCCAAGTTACATGTTCCGACAACCTAAGATAGTTGCCAGCATAAGCCGAAAAGCGAAGTGTTTTACGCTTCCAAGTTACATGTTCCGACAACCTAAGCTAGTTGCCAGCATAAGCCGATAAAACGCCTATAAGTATGCAACACAATTTATAGGCGACAATAATAGTGCAAATATGAGGGCACCCTATAACCACGCAAAAGTGAAAAGGGGAGGAGCCAACAATATAACTCACAATAAAGCCGAAGTCAACACGAATAAAGCCGAAGTCAACACGAAGCAGAGCTTGTTAAACAAACAACACAAGGCAGCAGCGATAAAAATGATCAACACACGATTTGCCTACGTGGACGGTGGGCCAATTAATTTTAATATGGAATTGGCCATATACCAGCAGTACGACGCGAATCGCATGCCATCATAATGGCATGGCAGTGCACACGACACCACTGTCGGGCAGTGGTATAAATAGAGCAGGCTGCGCCATGGAAATCATCAGTCCGTCGGCTCCGGCCAAGCAAGCAACAACCTCCGGTAGGGTAAGTTAACATTATAAAACAAATATTAAATAACATTTAGTGCCACTTGGGGCCGATCAAATACCAGCTCGATCTGTCAGACCTAGAGTCTGTGCGTCATTAGCCCGCAGGAGCGTTCTAATCCTTGCACTCATCAGAACACGTTCTTCCACAGCTAAAGGCCGCCGTGAGCGCCGAACTAAGGTTAAGAACCGAATAATCACGCCATTATTTAGATCTACTCCACAGACAATACCAACAACGAAACCTAAAGACTCCTTGTGCACCACCGCCGAACCAGACTCCACCACCGAGGTCGCCCACTCCGTGAACCAGAGAACCAGCAAACCAGGGACCAGTGAGTCTCCTGCCGTGTCTTTGCTCACAGAGGCATTTAATAATATCTTGGAACACCCACCAAGGGTATAACTGCTTGAATTCACCTTGGGTCTGAAAAGCCCTTGCCGTGTCCTTGCCCCTCAGAGGCATTTAATAATTTCTGTCAACTTTAGATCTCACCTTGGGTCTGAAAAGCCCTTGCCGTGTCCTTCCCCTCAGAGGCATTTAATAATTTCTGCCAACTCTAAACTTCACCTTGGGTCTGAGAAAGCCCTTGCCGTGTCCTCGCCCCGCAGAGGCGTTCAACAATTTCTGTCACAGCTAACCTCTCTTCTATTCCTCACAGGTACTCTTACCAATTGATGCCGACCTGAAAGGAAACGAACGAAGAAGCAAATACCGCCGCTACTGCCGCTCTTGCTAAGAGATCCCAACAGACGTACCCGCTACCGGCTACCGTACCAGGTATCAACAGTCATACCCACGACCACCACCGTACCAGAATTACCAACATATAAACATAATAAAAGAAAACAGATCTGTCCCTTATTAAAATAGAAAAGTTCGCTAAAAATAAATAGTTTCTGATCTTGTTGCGAAGTTTGGTGTTTTATTCGCCGACCCTGGACAGCCGTGAGTTTTTACCCCGGCTGGGAAACTAAAGCACATCACAATTTGGCGCCCGAGCAGGGACTATAGGTCCATTCCGTCAGAACAGAAACTCTTTTAGCGAACTATAAATAGAAAACGCAATTAGCTTACTATGTCGGACTCCGATGAAAGCTTCGACGTATTTGCAAGCATCGGGGCCATTTACTTGCTCAGTAAAGAAGAACTTAAAGCCCGAATGAGTCAACAAGGACTCGATACAGATGGGACGATCGCCACTCTTCGGACTAGATTCAGCGCTCACATCAAGGGGATCAGATTGAGAAAATCTACACAAAGTCTATGTTAAGACTTGGAGAAGTTCGCTACCACCAGGGAATACACCGACACATCTACAAATGAAGTCGATACAGAACCAGTTCCCAAGTCGCCCGGCTACACTGAAATACGCTTCGACGTACCCTCATATAAACAAGCATCGCCTGAAAACACTGAGACAACGAAAGGTTGTCAAACTATGGAAAGTCGACCAAACCACGCCAGTACATCAAAAGTACTCGACCATTCGAAAAACCGAACAACGATGAGAACCCCCTGTAAGATCGTACTCAGTTACGAGGCCGAGGTCATGAATACAGTCCGGAAATGGGGACTGAAATTCGACTCGTCCGGTAACGCCGTGGAATTCATAGACCGCCTCGAAGAACTAACCAACTGTTACGACATGCGCCTCGATGACGTAGTCAAGGCATTACCCGAATTCTTGCGAGGTACCGCTCTGGAGTGGTTCCGTATTAACCGTGAACGTGTCCAAACATGGAGTAGCTTTCGTGGCGCGTTCCTCCAACATTTCTTGCCAGCGCGATACCTGTGCAAGCTAGAAGAAGAAATTATGCGGCGAAAACAAGGCCCTCGGGAGAAGGCAAAAGAATTTATACGAGGCACACAGTATTTGATTCATAGACATCCGCGCATAAGACTACTCGACAACATTGACCGCATATACGACAGCTTACGTGCAGAGTAACACCTCTACATAAAGCGGCGAGATTTCTCGACGCTCGAAGAACTTATGGAGCTGGCCGAAGAATACGAACATATACAGGGGGAAGATCGAACTTCCCGCCCGTCAATACCTCGTATCGCTCCGGCTCTAAACCGAAACGCACCGCCGTACCGCCCCTTACCAGACAACCGACCGGCGTTCCAAACACAACGGCCAAACTTTAGCCGTCCTACCTCGCTTCAACCGATACTCCCCGCTAGCCAATATGACCGGTCCACACACTGCTGGAACTGTAAACAGCGGGGACATAATAAAAGTAACTGCCGTCGACCATTCAGACTCTTTTGCTCCTATTGTGGAGAAGATGGACGACTGACCGATGACTGTGACTGCCATACGCACAGGGCCGCAGTCATGAGCGGTCAAACAAGCCGTACGAGAGGCAGGCGCACCTGGCACAAACAACCAGAAAATCGGAGTGCAAATGCACCGTCACTTCCGAAACCTACAGCAACCGAGCAGAGGAGAACCTTTGCCCACGCAAAACAGGGCGAGAGAGCAAAACAGAGAGTACATTCATCGAGCAGTACGGATCCACGATGCTACGTGACTGTACGAATCTATGGTCATCCAGTAAAAGCATTGATAGACACCGGGGCTACGAAGTCTTTCATCAATGCCGAGACACGACAGTTATTACGCCAACACAAGGCCTCGGTATACTACCTCCGTCACCTAACGTACCTAGCCAATGGCGAAGTAGTGGTTAATCGCGAACATTATCCACTCACGATGACTATCGCAGAGCAAAGCATTCGAGGTGACTTGACCTATATGAAACAGCTAACCGAAAATATGGTGATTGGCATAGACATGTTACGGAGTGCCGATTTCCGCATGACCCTACGAGGTAAAGAAATACCATGGTCTACTACCGATGGGGAAACACGTCAGGATAGCCTCTGTATGCTAGGAGGTAAACCATTAACAGCTGAGCAAGAAGAAACGTTAACCATATTATTAGATACCGAGCTACCAAAATTTGACAACTTACCGAAAGTAACAAATGCCGCCGTACACCGGAATCAGTTAAAAACCGATCAGCCTTTTAAGCAGAGGTATTTTCCGAGAAACTCCGCCATGCAAAAGAGGTCATAGATGACGAAATTGATGAACTACTCCGGGACGATAAGATTGAGCCTTCTAAAAGCCCATACAGTTCGCCCATAGTTCTCGTAAAGAAGAAGACCGGTTCATGGAGAGTATGCGTGGATTACCGACAGCTCAATAGCATTACCGTTATGGACGCATATCCACTCCCACAGATAGTGGCGATTTTAGACAAGTTGAAACGAGCAAACTACATATCCACCATCGACCTTAAGCAGGGGTATTGGCAGATCCCTCTGCACCCAGATTCTCGAGCATCCACCGCCTTTACCGTACCCGGACGCGGGCTATTCCGATGGAAAGTTATGCCTTGTGGGCTAAATTCCGCGGCCGCTACCTTTCAGCGTATGTAAAATGGCATCATCGGTCCGGAAATGGACGATTACGCGTTTGCTTATCTCGATGACATCATCGTTGTCAGCGGTACCTTTGTAGAACACATACAACACTTGAAAGAGGTGTTCAAGAGGCTACAAACAGCAAACCTGCGCATCAATAGAGAAAAATGCGAGTTTTGCAAAAGTCAATTAAAATACTTAGGACACGTGGTAAGCGAACGTGGTATCAGTACCGACCCGGATAAAGTAGCAGCCGTCCAAGAATTGAACAAACCTCGCAATGTCAAAGAATTAAGACGCGTAATGGGAATTACGTCGTGGTACTTACTTACTTACTTAAGGTGGCGCTACAGTCCGGGTCGGACTAGGGCCTCAACCAACATGCTTCTCCAGCCAACTCGGTCCCTAGCTAGCTGCCTCCAGTTTTGCACGCCAAGTTGGTTGAGGTCCTCTCCTACTTGCGTGCGCCACCTGAGTCGCGGTCTTCCTCTACTGCGCCGTCCCTCGGGATTGGATTCGAAGACTTTCCGGGCCGGAGCGTTGGTGTCCATTCGCTCTACATGACCCAGCCATCTAAGCCGCTGGACCTTGACTCGTTTGACAAGGTCAGTGTCGCTGTACAGCCCGTACAATTCGTCGTTGAATCTTCTTCTCCATTCTCCATCTATGCAGACGGGACCAAATATCACCCGAAGAATTTTTCTCTCGAAGTATCCTAAAGCGTTCTCGTCTGCCTTCGACAAGGTCCATGCCTCTGCGCCATATATAAGAACCGGGATGATAAGTGTCTTATACAGGGACACTTTAGTTGCTCGAGAGAGGACTTTACTACTCAATTGCCTTCTTAGTCCGAAGAAACAGCGATTGGCAAGAGTTATTCTTCGTTTGATTTCAGCGCTGGTGTCGTTGTCTGAATTAATAGCGGCGCCTAGGTAGACAAAGTCCTTAACTACCTCAAAGTTATAGCTGTCAATCGTGACGTTCTGTCCAAGACGTCGGTGTTGGGTGTCCTTTCTTGATGACAGCATATACTTGGTCTTGCCCTCATTTACCACTAAACCCATCTTCTTCGCTTCCGTCTCAATGCTCATAAACGCGCCATTGACATCACGCTGCGTTCTTCCAATTATGTCAATATCGTCGGCATATCCGAGCAATTGAACCGACCTTTGAAAGATTGTGCCTCTTGTGTTGACGTAGGAGTTTTGCACTATTCTTTCAAGAACGATGTTGAAGAAGTCGCATGACAGTGCATCGCCTTGCCTAAAACCTTTTTTGACATCGAATGTATCGGTGAGATCTTTTCCGACCCTGATGGAGCAGCGTGCGTTCTCCATCGTCATCCTACACAATCGGACAAGTTTGGTAGGGATGCCAAAACTAGACATGGCTCTATATAACTCCTCTCTATAGATGCTGTCATATGCGGCCTTAAAATCGATAAAAAGGTGGTGGGTATCGATTTGAAGCTCCTGGGTTTTTTCCAAGATCTGCCGTAGTGTGAAGATTTGGTCTATGGTGGACTTTCCTGGTCTAAAGCCGCACTGATAAGGACCTATCAGGTTGTTGACGAATGGCTTCAGACGCTCACACAATACGGCAGAGAGGATCTTGTACGCGATGTTAAGAAGACTGATACCTCTGTAGTTGGCGCAGTTCAGAGGGTCTCCTTTCTTGAGGACCGGGGAAACGATGCTGAGGTTCCATTCATCGGGCATGCTTTCTTCCGACCATATTTTGCAAATGAGCTGGTGCATACTCCTGACCAGGTCATCGCCGGCCGATTTAAACAATTCGGCAGTGAGGCCATCAGCTCCAGCAGCTTTGTTGGACTTTAGCTTGGACACTGCTGTCTTCACTTCGCTCAGGTCGGGTTGGCGGAATTCTTGGTCTACGTCGCCTAAATCGAATGGTTCTATCTCTCTAACAGCGGAATTGGGTCCATCATCGCCGTTATAGAGCTTGGAAAAGTGGTCTTTCCATATCCTCAGCATAGACTGCGGTTCCACCACGATGTTCCCTTGATCGTCTTTGCAGGCTTCGGCTCGGGGCTTGTAGCCCGAGGCTGTTGTTTTTACCTTCTGGTAAAACTTCCGAACCTCATTCCTGCTGTGGCACCCTTCTATCTCCTCGATCGCGCGCTTCTCATGCTCTCTCTTTTTCCGTCTGAGAAGCCGGTGTTCGTCTCTCCTCTTCTGCTTGTAGAGCTCATAAGCAGTTCTAGTCTTTTTGTGCAGCGCCGCTTTGTATGCTTCCTGTTTAGCTGCATGTGCTTGCCGGCATTCGTCGTCAAACCAGGGGTTTCGTTGTGGTGGCCGTGTGAAACCCAGCACTTCAGAGGCGGCATCTCTGATGGCTGATTGGCAGTGCTGCCACTGGTTCTCTATACTTGATGCTGGCGGCATAGGACTCCTTGAGAGGTTGTAAGAGACTCGATCGGAAAAAGACTTGGCGATCTCTTGCGATTGTAGTCGTCCAACGTCGAATTGTCTCACAGTATTTCCTTGTGTTGGCTTGGATCGGGATATCCGCAGTCGTACCTTGGCTACAACAAGGTAGTGGTCCGAGTCAATGTTGGCCCCTCGGAATGTTCGGACATCCTCTATACTGGAGAAGTGCCGTGCGTCGATCGCAATGTGGTCAATCTGGTTGACGGTTGATTGATCAGGAGATTTCCATGTCCCTTTGTGGATATTGAGGTGCTGGAACCGCGTACTAGCTACCAGAACATCTCGCCCCGCAGCGAAATCGATCAGCCTGAATCCGTTATCGGAGGTGTTGTCGTGCAGGCTGTATTGTCCGATTATTCCACCAAAGATATCCTCTCTTCCTAGCTTGGCATTAAAATCTCCTAGAACAATCTTAATGTCATAGCCAGGGCACTGCTCATATGTTTTGTCCAGGAGCTCGTAGAATACGTCTTTGGTGTCTTCATCCTTTTCCTCTGTGGGGGCGTGTGCGCAAATGAGGCTTACGTTGACGAATTTAGCCTTGATGCGGATTGTTGCTATGCGCTCGTTCACATAGTTGAAACTCAAGACTTTTTGCCTAAGTCTAGTTCCAACAACGAATCCACATCCAAACAGTCGCTGCTTCTGTTCCCGGTAGCAATCGCCGTAGTAGATATCGCAGTCTTTTAGTCTGCGTCTACCTGGCCCATCCCATCGCATTTCTTGGATAGCGGTAATATCTGCTTTGTAGCAGTTTAGGGCTTCCGCTAATTGTTCGGCTGCACGTGGTCTATTAAGGGACCTAACATTCCACGTACAGATCCGAAGCTCGTTGTCCGTTTTTCGTTTGCTAGGTTCGTCATCAGTAAATCCGTCCGTATCCGAGGCTTGTTGGTGCTTCGCAACTAATAATTGCTTTACGTGGTCGGGAAGTCACCCCGACAGCACGACCCCCAACCTGGAGGACCAGATCCTTGTATAGCTCCAAGGATGGGAAGCCGGATAAACCGCTCCTTATAGGCCTGGGCTCCAAATATGCTGTAGTAGCCCTATAAGGTGTTCACTAAGTAGTTCAACCTGACTGGAACTGTAGACGCCACCGTTGATTCCATCTAGGGAATTCCTCCGCTGCCGTCTGGATGAAAGAAGAGGTGCCTTAGTGGGAACACCTCTCCCCCCCCTCTCTCGTTTGCTGCCGGTTCATTAAAAAATTTTCACAAGTGGCAACCCCTTTGACTAAATTGCTTAAGAAAAACCAGCCATGGTTATGGGGAGCTGCTCAAGAAGAGGCATTCGCCGAATTAAAGAAACGCCTGACGGAGGCACCAGTTCTAATGTGCCCAGATTTCGACCTACCTTTCGTTTTACAAACCGACGCCAGCGACTGCGGGCTTGGGGTCGTCCTGTCTCAGCACTCCAACAAGCAAGAAAGAGTAATCGCTTACGCTAGTCGCACTCTCACAGATCTAGAAAAAAAGTATTCGGTCACCGAAAAAGAGTGCCTGGCCATACTTTTCGGAATACGCAAAATGAGGCCGTACCTCGAGGGTTACCACTTTTCCGTAGTCACCGACCATCATTCGTTGAAGTGGCTCCACTCACTCGACAATCCGTCTGGGCGTCTAGCTCGTTGGGCTATAGAATTACAACAATACGATTTTGAGATTAAATACAGAAAAGGGGCAATGCACGTCGTCGCTGACGCGTTATCTAGAGACCCCCTGCCGTTTGAACCAAGCGACCTGTCCATTATCTGTAGTCCAGCTGAGGACTGGACAGAACGTCGCATCCGACAAGTACAACTCAACCCTGACCATTACCCCGACTACAGGATTATAAATGCTAAACTGTACCGTAGATTTACCGCCCATCCCCTCGCAAACCAAGAAGATTGGAAATTATGCGTCCCCGCCGTCGACAGGAGCAAAATACTTTTCGAGAACCATGACGCGCCGACCGCTGGTCACCTGGGAATGGCAAAAACCGCCGCCAGAGTAATGAAGAATTTTTATTGGCCGGGAATGTACCGGGATATAGGCCGGTACATAAGCAGCTGCACCGTATGTAAAGCGTATAAAGCATCGCAACAGAAGCCCGGAGGACTGATGCACACGAGTATAGCCCGCGAACCTTGGGACACCGTCTGTATGGATTTTATCGGACCCTTACCCCGCTCAATGAAAGGTCATACAATGTTGCTCGTAATAGTCGACCTGAGTAGATGACAAAATAAGTTGTTAATTAACTCCTTGCCGCTGGTGGGAGGAAGTCAATGAAAAAAACTTAAATGTCGTTTTGCTCGCTGGTTTACTAGCAAGTAACCATAACAAGCAAACCTTGTTGAGATGGTTCTTACTAATTGCTCCTTACGACTGGTGCGGGACAATAGAAAACAACCTTTTGACTTGTGAATGATAAGTGACTTTATTCTTAACTTATTATGAGTATTTATACTAATTTACATAAATGCAATTCATCAATAATTTAGTTTTGCGGGAAAAGAATTGTAATAGGATCGTGGATTATATTGCAACGAAAAGAAACCAACAATATATACATAAATGAAAGAAATGCAATGCAGGCAATAAAATACAATGCACATGCCAACTGGTGGTGTCGTTCATTAACTTGTTGGTCATTCACCTGCTGTTGTTTACTTAGTTTGTAGTGTAGAATTTGGTCGTTTGCATTTGTTGTCACAACATGCTGGGCCTCTCAAAATGAAGATACACAGAAGTCGATGTCTTCAAAGGATGTTTGTGTGTTACGTCGTTGTTGAGACTTCGTCTTGTTGAGACTTCGCATTGGAATAGTGGTGATGGTGGTTTAAGTGGCTGATCTCTTTTTCGAAAGATGATGAAGATGATAACAGCTACGATAACTATTATAGTAAGACAGCCAGTGACTCCAAACAGTGAATATTGGTGAACTCGATGGGTACTGAATTCATTCAAAATATATTCCTGATTTTTTTGAAGGTTTATTGCATTTTCCAATGTAGCAAAATCTATCGAAGTGTTTGTTGGAAGCATCGACTGCTTCTCTCTTTTGAAGTTAAACGAAGAAAGATTGAATGATGGTAAAAATGATGATTTTAGTCGGCTTGACATTGTTTGCTTTCCAACAATTGTCGTGGTTTGGTCATGAATTATGCATTTTGCTGGTAGCTTAAGCAGCCCACTCCCTCGCAGTGTAACGGGCTCAGTATTGTAATCACAGTTAATATTAACTGTGGTTGAATTTGGAGTGCTGTATATCCATGCGTTTGGTTGATGCATCTCAATCCAGTACAGCCTTAGTGATATGTCCTCAATCGTGCATGCGTCCATAATTTTCTTGTGTTGTATAATGTTTGTTTCACAAACACTAGTTGACGCTCCGGTTGTATACAGAGGATGCTGAAGTGGGCACCAGAAAATGTCGGAAGGCCTTATTTTACAAAGTAAGAATTCATCTTTGTTGATCGGATAAACATGGTTGCCTTGTAAGTTTACTATTAAATATTCCGATGATGGAACAATTCGTGTAAAGCGTCCATTGTGGTTTGTTGGAAATGACAATACTTTGTATAGTTTGAACTCTTCATTATACAACAACGGGAGACTGATCTCAATTATGATATTGTTGTTCGTCACTCTAGCTCTTGGGCTTACAATTTTATACAGCTGCAATATGGATTCGTGATGTCTTTCGCCAGGAATCATTAAAGACTTAGGGATATTCTCATGAATCTTAGTCAACTCATCCTTGAATTGTCGGACTGAAAGGATAAGAGGGTGTATTCTTCCAGCATGCGTTGATAGCAGAATATCAAGCAATATGCTCTGGGTTGCTTTATAATTGATCATAATAAGTATACCGTTAAGAGCAGTTGCAGAAAATCGCTCCATGTACTCGAATTTATTTGTTTCGTTTTCCAATTTTGTGACAATAGAACTTAGTAACATAATTTGATTCAAATTTTTCGATTGTTCTTTCTTGAAGATATTGATAGTGGAGTCAACAATGGTTGTTTGATTTTTCATGAGTTGTAGCAAGTGTTTTTCATTTTCTTGAACAGCTTCTATTGTTTGCTCATATTTCTCAGCAAATCTTTGATCAAGTATTCCGAACAATTCATTAGTGACTGTTCCAATAAAGTCAAATGGTGATCGTCTTTGCCTTTTTAATGAATTGTCGTTTGCGTGTAAGAGAATTTCATTGTTGAGCTCTATTTGTTGAAGTTGATACCCAAATTGGTTCAGTATTCCTTCGCACATAATGGACCTTAGTTCCTCCATTCCCGATGACGAACATACTCTCTCCATTTTTGAAACAATTTCCTTGTATGCTTCGTATTCCTGCCAATAGTTCGTCAAATTAAAGAAAACAATTGTCTTCCATGAGCTTGAAATTAAGTTGGCTTGTCCTATATCTTCGAAATATATTCCAGGATGACTTTCGAATGGAAATATTTCAACATCGTGTATCTGGCGAATTGGAGAGGAGTCAGCTAGGTTCAGTAACCCAAACAAAATGCATAGCCACGAAAATGGTTGTACTCGATTTGTTGACGTATTAACCTGAACTTGGTTTACTGGTGTTTTCGTTTCTATCGGGAGTTTACATAATTTGGCTATTGGTCGCTTTAAATGTTTATTGTTACTGTATACAGTTGCAGCCCGAACACCGTTGTCACTCCCAGGATGAACTTCTGATATCCTTCCCATCATCCAGGTGGTTGGTGGTAGCCGGTCTTCCTTGACAAGAACTATATCGCCAGTTTTAATGTTGTCTTCTTTTTGTTTCCATTTAGGCAATTGTTGAAGCTGTGACAAATATTCTGATGACCAGACTTTCCAAAAGTCTTGAGTCATTTTTTGTATTAGTTGCCAGCGTGAACGGAACGTTTTCTTTTCATCAATGAGTTGTTCGGGTACAGCATTCAGAGAACTTCCGATTAGAAAATGTCCCGGAGTAAGTATCGTATTGTTGTCAATATCGTTTTCGATTGCCGTAAGTGGTCGGGAGTTTAGGCATGCTTCTATTTGAGTCAATAATGTCGAAAGTTCCTCAAATGTTAGCATGGTGTCTCCAATTATTCGTTTTAGGTGAAATTTTGTGGATTTAACGCTTGACTCCCACAAACCGCCAAAGTGCGGTGCTGCTGGTGGTATGAAATGCCATTGCATTTCATGTTTCGTAAGCATTGATGATGCGTCTACTACACCGTACTTAATGGCTGCTCTCACTTGTTGTTGGATTTCTTTGTTAGCTCCAATGAATGTAGTTCCATTATCACTGTAGAAATGTGAACATATCCCTCTTCTTGATGTGAATCGCTTCAATGCTGCTATGAATGCTGCTGAAGTGAGGTCACTCACAAGCTCGATGTGAACTGCTTTTGTAGCAAAGCAGACAAATATAGCGATATAGCCCTTTGTTGACCGGTTTCCTCGTCCTTTTGAGATCAGTATTTGAATTGGTCCAGCATAGTCAACACCCGTATGTGTAAAGGGTCTTGATGGTGTCACTCTTGCTGCTGGAAGTAGCCCCATTTGTTGAGTATTTGGTTGAGCAGCAAATCTAAAACATCTTATACATTTATTTATCACTTGTCGAACACATCTTTTTGCTTGTATAATCCAGTAGCGTTGTCTCAGTTTAGCCATTGTAAGTCGTATACTACCATGCAGTGTGCGTTCATGGGCATCTTCTACTAATAGTTTTGTGAACCACTCTTGATGTGGTAAAATGATAGGATGTTTCTCTGAGCTAGAAAGATCCGCGTTTTGTAGCCGCCCGCCCACAACAAGGATGTTCTCGTTGTTCAGAACCGGGTTCAAGGATAGTACCTTACTCTTTTTGTTGATCGCCTTCCCATTTCGTAAAGATTCTAGTTCCTTGGAATACACCTTCTCTTGTAGATATCGTATGATTCCTTTACTTCCATCGCTCAATTCCCTTGTTGTTAGGTTACCGGTTTCCAATGGTTTCTTCTTTAGTTTGTTTTTGCAGTTTGATATGAATCGTCTGCAATAAGCAGCGACTCTTATTAGTTTTGTGTATGAAGAAAATCTCTTAGTCAGGTCGTCAATTTCTTCAACTCTAATTGTTAGCACCCTTTTTGCTTCGGGAATATCGATCATTGCGATTGGCTGTTGGTTGTTTAACGGCCATTGTTTATAATCGAATTTTAGCCAATGAGGTCCATTCCACCATAAATCATTGGTTGCCATCTGTTCTGGAAGGCAGCCTCTTGAACCATCATCAGCTGGATTATCAGTTGATCGAACATGTCTCCAGCAGCTAACGTTTATTGCCTCTTATATTTCTGAGACTCGGTTCGCAACAAATGTTTTCCAGGTAGATGGACATTTTTGTAGCCAGGCCAGTGTTATTCTCGAATCTGTCCAAGCAAATATGCTTTTAACTTGGCACCCAAATGTCTTCATTGTTTCTGCCAGCAGCTTTGATAATAGGTGAGCACCACATAGTTCCAATTTTGGAAGAGATATTTTTTTTCGGATTGGGGCCACCTTTGTTTTAGCAGCTACAATTGTTGTAGCAAAGAAACCCGTTGGTAGAGCTATCCTGGCATAAACTACTGCTGCATATGCTTCCTCTGAAGCATCACAAAATCCGTGAAGCTCAAATTCTTGAACCTTTGTGGAGTTTATCCACCTTGGAATTCGAATGTCTTCCACTGCAATCAGGTTTATCTTAAGTTTGTTCCACTGTTTTTGCAGTTCGGCTGGAAGTGGTTCGTCCCATTGTAGCTCTGCTTGCCAAATACGTTGCATTAAAATTTTGGCACTGACAGTTACTGGAGCCAACCATCCAAGAGGGTCGAATAACTTGGCTATTTCGGACAATGTTTTGCGTTTGGTAAGTATTTCCGTAGTTATTTTTGTATCGACGTTCACCTTGAATTGAAATGTGTCACTTAACGGATTCCAGTGTATACCCAAAGTTTTTATAGTTTCGTCTTTCATCACGTCTTTGTTTTGTTGATTGCGTAACTCAATTGGTATATGTTGTAGTAGTTTTTTGTTGTTTGCAGCCCATTTTCGAAGCTGAAAGCCTGCTCCCTTAAGCATCTCGTCAAGTTCTTTCTGAGCTGCCATGCACTCCGCGATGGTATCTCCTCCAGACATAACATCATCAACATAGAAGTCATTGTTAGTTATTTCTGCAGCGGTCGGATAGTTGCATTGTTCGTCCTTAGCTAGTTGTTGAAGAGTCTTAATAGCCAGATAAGGTGCTGAAGCTGTACCATACGTGACAGTCGTTAATTTATACTCTTTAATAGGTTGGTTGTTAGAACTGCGCCATAATATCCTCTGATAATCTTGGTGTTCTTCGTGTAGTTCAATTTGGCGGTACATTTTTTCAATGTCCGAAGAAAAAACATATTTATATTTTCTCCAACGCGTCAAAATTGTAGTTATGTCGTCTTGGAGCTTAGGGCCTGTCAGCATTAATTGATTTAAGCTTACTCCAGTCGTTGATTTTGCTGACCCGTCAAAAACAACACGAAGTTTGGTTGTTGTACTCGTAGGTTTAATAACGGCATGATGTGGCATATAGAAAATATTGTTTTTGTTGGATGAGTTGTTACTGACTTCTACCATGTGCCCCAGGTTGAGAAACTCGTTTATAACTTGTGTATAATCGTTTTTTAGGGTAGGATTCTTGTTAAGCTGCAACTCCAGCTGGCGAAATCTAGCTGTAGCTCTACTTCTTGATTCACCAAGTGGATTTGTTTGGATTAAATCTTCGTCGAATGGGATCTTCACAACATATCTCCCATTGTCCTTTCGGTAGTGTGTATCCTTATAGATTTGTTCGCACCGTTTATCTTCTGGCTTTTGGAATTTTGGTTGATTAACCTCTTCTATCTCCCAAAATTTTTCTAGTTGTTGATCAATTGATGTAAGTGCTACTAGTCCAGTAACACTGTATGTGTCGGGAATGTCGTTTGATGTTCGTCCAGAGATCAGCCAACCTAATTGTGATCTTTGAGCGATTAGTGATCTAGCAGCGACTCGTTAAAAACCACTTAACATGATGTCGCCATAGGTATCAGCTCCAATTATCATATCAATTGGCCCAGGAATATTGAATGTTGGATCAGCAAGCTCTAGAAGGTCGAACTTTTCAACTTGTTTAGTGTTTGTTTGCTTCGAAGGTAACTGCCTTGTCAATTTTGACAACACCAGAGCTTCTATTTTTAGCTTAAAACTCGAAGCAAAATGTGGCATTATGGTCACATCTACCTTATTGGTGGCAATTCCTGCTTTTGTTGCTCCTAGACCGCTGACTTCAACACAAACGTCCTGTTTTTTAAGTTTCAGTGTCTGTACAACCGACTCGGTGATGAACGAGGCTTGGGTTCCAGGATCGATAAGTGCTCTGACTGTAACGTTCTGTCCTTTGTCATTATTAACTTTTAGGATTGCTGTTGCGATTAAAACATTCTGGTTCTGTTCGCTATGATTTATTTGTGCGGATGATCTTGCAGCTTCTATCAATTCTGTTTGTTTTGGCCTATCAGTCCATTCCATGTGAAGAAGTGAATGATGTTTCTTGTTGCAATGTTGGCAATTTTTCTTGCTAAAGCATTGGATCTGTTTGTTATGCCTCAAACAGTTCAGGCAAAGCTTTGCCTGCTTGCACTGTGTCCATCTTTCTTTTGGCGATAATTTTAAAAACTTTTGACATGCGTATATTTTATGATCTCCTTTGCATATTGGACATTGAATAACTTTTGCATCTATGACGAAGTTACGGACTCCAGATCTTAGTTCCTCAAATGAGTTCTTTTGTTTTTTGTTTGTTGACATTACTTCAAGAGCTTGGTAACGTCTTTCCAGAAATTTGATGAGAGTCTTCATTTTCGGCATTTTATTTGGCTCCTCTAAACCTTGTTCAAACAAATTTCTTGATTCTGTATCAAGTGACTTTGTAGTCATATGAACAATCATAGGACCCCATGAAGAAGTGTCATATCCCAAATTTTTTAGTGCCGCTAGTCCCTCTTTAATAGCATCCAAGCTGTTTTTGATGGAAGACGCTGTTGGAGCGCTGTTATGTCCAGATTTGAGCATCTTCTCTATATGCATAGACACTATTTTTCGCTCATTGTTGTATCTACTTTTTAAGATCTCCCAAGCGCTATTATAGTTTTCAATTGAGAACGTTAGATGCTTTATGAGTTGCAGTGGCTCTCCTTCCAAATGAGTTTTTAAATACTCCATTTTCTCAGTCGTTGTTAAATTGGCCTTGGCGTGTATTATATTGAGGAACAAGTCATAAAACTGCTGCCACTCCAAATAATTACCCTTAAATGTCGGTATTTTAAGCCTTGGAAGCATTGATTCAGTCTTATGTTCCTTCGGCTTCTTACTACTGGAGAGTTTTAATGCCATTGTATTGAGAAATCTGTTGACCTCTTGTTTGACATTTTTATATTCCTTATTCGTTACATAAGGTTTCTCAAGGTCTTCTTCAGATGAATTGCAGATGAAGTCTTCATGTAATTCAGTGAATGTTCGCAACTGCTCCAGCAGTATTTTTTGTTGAAAGTCGTAAATGTCCTTGGAGTAGTCATCGAATGTTTGTTCAAATTCTTCTATATTCTCGATAATGGCCGTTATCCTCAGTTTCAACTTTGTCAACCGTTGACTTTGTACGGCAGTTGAATTCTCGTCCGGCTTTGCGGTGGTGGCTTTGTAGGCAGAGGCATTAGATGTATTTTCAACTTTCTTTGAAATTTCTGCAGTGGGAACATCGTGAGGGACTTCAGGCCTTTCCACTTCCTTCAAAGCCTGTGCGACACTTGGATCTATATTTTCTAATTCCTTTTTAAAACTTTCGTACAACGTTGTTTTGCCTGTAAATTATTTCTAGTTTCTAGATAAATTCTAGTGTAGACAAAATGGAACTTACTTATTATTAGTGTATAAGTATTAGTATATGCGTGAAATAGGCGTGGAGCGCTATAAACGATAAGGGAATATAAAAATAACAAACGCCAAACAATATTATTTTTAAGTTACTATAATTTATTTCTTAAAATTTCATATCACATAATTAATCTTTTAAAGCTATAGTATGAACAACATTTTTCGTTAGCCCATCTTTAGCGAGCACAAACAAACTTGATGGTTTACCCACTCGAGAGCATGCTACGTACAATTGTCCGTGAGGAACATGGTGTTTAAATCTTAGCCACAAATAGGCATCGTTTGGCCTTGGGATTTGTTAATCGTCATTGCAAATGCCAATCTGAGCGGAGACTGAATTCGTTTGAATTGAATTGGCACATCTGTTGGTATGATAGGAATCCTTGGTATTAGTACCTATGTTTTCACCTTTGATCTTGCCATTTAAAATGCTGGCTTCGATAACGTTTTCCATCAATTTTCGAATTACTAATCGCATACCGTTGCACAGCCGTGGCGGGTTAAAATTGCAAACTGTATCAATTGATTTGTATTGTACTAAGTTCCCTGGCAACAACTGTTGAATCTTCAAATTTAAATTGTCAACGTCTGCATTTTTTGCTGCTGAAATAGTTGTTTCAGCAAGCCACTCATGATTTATGTATTGTTTGTGTACATCGGGAAATATTTGTTTAATGAGAGTATTTTGCGAATCAGCGATTGTGCAAAAATCGGTCGGTAATTTAACGGATCCAGTTTCATCTGTAGCAACTTGGGGGTTATTTTGAATATTAAGTGGCAGCTTAAATACTGAATGAGCTATTCTGCCTCCATCCAATAAAGTTGCCGCAAAGCCCGATGATGAAACGGCCAATGCGATGCCATAATTTGATCGTTTTTCAGCAAGAATTAGTGAAATAAGGAATTATTTGCCAGTTCCACCCGGTGCATCCAAAAAGAACAACCCACCTTGTCCTGCTGAAACTGCGAGTGAAATGCGGTCAATGTGCGAGTAACAATGGCTGCCATTTCTACAGTGTTGTACTGCCGTTCACGATTCATTTCAGTGTTAATTAAATCAGATGCAGGTCGATTTGGCGAATTCATACCGAAATGAGTGAGTGATAACTTGGTAATGACAATGCAAAGATCCTCAATAGCAATCAATGCTTCATTGTAGGTACATAGCGTCGCTGAATGTTATCGTTAGATCGTTGCACAGTGTACGATGTTGATGCAATACATCATCAGTCACGGAATCTTTGTGATTATCCCACAATATGTTTGCTCGAGCTGGGAAACATGTAGTCAACACTATAGCAAAAAGTATTGCTTTTTTTTTTGTGTACAGTTCAATGTAGCTTCAAGCAAGCATACGCTCCAACTGTTTATCGTCTTCCAGCAAGCCGAGTGCAAGCATGCATCTTTATATGTTGGATACTGTTGCCCATTCACTTTACGTATATCTTGAAATGATAATGGGCCAGTAACATTAACCAACAACAGTCGAAGATAAAAGCACTCAGTGTGTCTTGGACTGACTGTAAATAATCGCTCCAAAGCATTCGATTAAAATAAATTGAGACCTGCATCAACTGGTGAGCCTTCCTTGCGGGGCGAAATGAATTAGCGTAGTACTTGTTAATAGAGTAATGTTCTTGCAAAGGCACCAAAATCATCCGTACTATAACACAATTCAAAAAATACAGTGAGTGTAGTTTTAGGTGGATATGATTTCAGAATTTATTTTTAAGCAAATTAAATTGATAAATATGACTGTAAAATCTAATATATAAAATTCTCGTGTCACAGTGTAAATTAAATAAACAATGTTAAGGGTAGATGGCTCTTATCACTTGGAGGTAAGGAAAATAATTAGTAGCCGATTCTCAGACCTAATGAATACGCATATAAAATTTGGTAAAAATCGGTAAAACCGTTTCGGAGGAGTACAGTAACTAACATTGTGACAGCGAATTTTTATATATATAAGGATAATCTTATAGATAGAGACAGTAGTTTTTTCGTACTTTGGTGAAACTCAAACACAAGTTTGCAGCGTTTTTTTTTGTAACTTCACTTTTCACTAGCCAATGTTTGAAGCCCTGGCTTCGCTTTAACTAACCAATGTCTAAGCCCTGGTTACGCTTATTCGCTCACTTTTCACTAGCCAATGTTTGAAGCCCTGGCTACGCTTTAACTAACCAATGTCTAAGCCCTGGTTACGCTTATTCGCTCACTTTTCACTAGCCAATGTTTGAAGCCCTGGCTACGCTTTTACTAACCAATGTCTAAACCCTGGTTACGCTTTCTTGTTCATTTCCTCGAAGGACCATGAGTAGATGACAAAATAAGTTGTTAATTAACTCCTTGCCGCTGGTGGGAGGAAGTCAATGAAAAAAACTTAAATGTCGTTTTGCTCGCTGGTTTACTAGCAAGTAACCATAACAAGCAAACCTTGTTGAGATGGTTCTTACTAATTGCTCCTTACGACTGGTGCGGGGTAACAATAGAAAACAACCTTTTGACTTGTGAATGATAAGTGACTTTATTCTTAACTTATTATGAGTATTTATACTAATTTACATAAATGCAATTCATCAATAATTTAGTTTTGCGGGAAAAGAATTGTAATAGGATCGTGGATTATATTGCAACGAAAAGAAACAAACAATATATACATAAATGAAAGAAATGCAATGCAGGCAATAAAATACAATGCACATGCCAACTGGTGGTGTCGTTCATTAACTTGTTGGTCATTCACCTGCTGTTGTTTACTTAGTTTGTAGTGTAGAATTTGGTCGTTTGCATTTGTTGTCACAACACGACCGTTTTACTAAGTGGGTAGAAGTAATACCACTGAGAGCAGCCACGAGCCAAGCAGTAGTGAAGGCCCTTAGAGAGCGAGTCATTGCACATTTTGGAGTGCCACGCATCGTACTCTCCGACAATGGCACACAGTTCACTAGTACGATACTTTCTGCTTTTCTTCAAGAAATGGGTATCCAGCAACGTCTCACCGCAACTTATTCCCCGCAAGAGAACCCCACTGAGCGCGTGAACCGAATGTTGAAGACAATGATAGCTCAGTATGTGCAAGAGAACCATCGAACATGGGATGAACATTTGCCCGAGCTGTCCTTCGCGATAAATACGAGCAAACACGACTCGACCGGATTTACCCCAGCTTTCCTTAACTTCGGAAGAGAGCTTAAGGCCCCGCAACAACAAATGTTACCGACCGCCGATCATGCCGAAACCCCCTCTGTTAGAGGGGAAAGATTAAAAATGTTGTACGAATTAGTACAAACTAACTTACACAACGCCGCCACAAAGCAAGCACGCTATTATAATTTACGCCGCAGGGCGTGGCTCAGGGCTACCGCCGCCGAATCTGCAGACAGAAAAATAAGCAAGGCCCTGCAGCTAAGAAAACGATTGCTGCAAAAGACTTCGCCAATAGTTGTACCGCCCACAACAGCTCCTAAGGTAGTCCAACCCAACACCATTGCACTGCACCTCCCGCAACCGGACGCTAAACCACCATCTAACCCGAGCCGCTTCAACTGCATAGGGTACATACCCCCGGTAGCCGAACGGGACCTCTTCGTGGGAATCAACATTACTGGCCACCGTATGTACAACCCGAAGTTCCGACGGCAAAAGTTCACCTTTACAAGACGTCACGGAAAGGTGGTCTGCCGTATAGTCGCGAGAGGTCTGGCCCTCCTATCCCATGAAGCAACTGGGGCGAAGAAACGAGTTGAGTTCAACCCATAGAGAAGATGAGGACCCCGAGCACCCAGCGGCGCTGCAAATCTTTTTTTGACTCATTTTTGAGGTTTTTTTTTTGTCTACTTAGAGTTTGAGTATTATTTTTTTTTTTATGATTCATTTTTGAGGATTTTTTTGTCTACGTTATTACTTAGAGTTTGAGTTATATTTTTTTTTATGACTCATTTTGAGGATTTTTCTTTATTACTTAGAGTTTGAGTATTATCTATTTTTTTTTTTATGACTCATTTTTGAGGATGTTTTTTGAGTTTATTGGAGTACTATCTTTGTTTTAGCGAAGCACGCATCTGTTTAGTTTATTGTTACCCTTGAAAAAAAAAGGTCGAAAGACAACAAAAAAAAAATAGGTATATATAAAAAAAAAAAAAAAAAAAAAAATATAAATATAAAAAAAAACAGATCGAAAGACAACCAAAAAAAAAAAAAAGAGAGGATGAATATCTCGTGTTAGACGAGAAGGTTCTCGTCTCCAAAAGGGGCGTGGTATGTAACGAAGCGTTTTACGCTTCCAAGTTACATGTTCCGACAACCTAAGCTAGTTGCCAGCATAAGCCGAGAAGCGAAGCGTTTTACGCTTCCAAGTTACATGTTCCGACAACCTAAGCTAGTTGCCAGCATAAGCCGAGAAAAACGCCTATAAGTATGCAACACAATTTATAGGCGACAATAATAGTGCGAGGGCACCCTATAACCACGCAAAAGTGAAAAGGGGAGGAGCCAACAATATAACTCTTAATAAAGCCGAAGTCAACACGAATAAAGCCGAAGTCAACACGAAGCAGAGCTTGTTAAACAAACAACACAAGGCAGCAGCGATAAAAATGATCAACACACGATTTGCCTACGTGGACGGTGGGCCAATTAATTTTAATATGGAATTGGCCATATACCAGCAGTACGACGCGAATCGCATGCCATCATAATGGCATGGCAGTGCACACGACACCACTGTCGGGCAGTGGTATAAATAGAGCAGGCTGCGCCATGGAAATCATCAGTCCGTCGGCTCCGGCCAAGCAAGCAACAACCTCCGGTAGGGTAAGTTAACATTATAAAACAAATATTAAATAACATTTAGTGCCACTTGGGGCCGATCAAATACCAGCTCGATCTGTCAGACCTAGAGTCTGTGCGTCATTAGCCCGCAGGAGCGTTCTAATCCTTGCACTCATCAGAACACGTTCTTCCACAGCTAAAGGCCGCCGTGAGCGCCGAACTAAGGTTAAGAACCGAATAATCACGCCATTATTTAGATCTACTCCACAGACAATACCAACAACGAAACCTAAAGACTCCTTGTGCACCACCGCCGAACCAGACTCCACCACCGAGGTCGCCCACTCCGTGAACCAGAGAACCAGCAAACCAGGGACCAGTGAGTCTCCTGCCGTGTCTTTGCTCACAGAGGCATTTAATAATATCTTGGAACACCCACCAAGGGTATAACTGCTTGAATTCACCTTGGGTCTGAAAAGCCCTTGCCGTGTCCTTGCCCCTCAGAGGCATTTAATAATTTCTGTCAACTTTAGATCTCACCTTGGGTCTGAAAAGCCCTTGCCGTGTCCTTCCCCTCAGAGGCATTTAATAATTTCTGCCAACTCTAAACTTCACCTTGGGTCTGAGAAAGCCCTTGCCGTGTCCTCGCCCCGCAGAGGCGTTCAACAATTTCTGTCACAGCTAACCTCTCTTCTATTCCTCACAGGTACTCTTACCAATTGATGCCGACCTGCAAGGAAACAAACGAAGAAGCAAATACCGCCGCTACTGCCGCTCTTGCTAAGAGATCCCAACAGACGTACCCGCTACCGGCTACCGTACCAGGTATCAACAGTCATACCCACGACCACCACCGTACCAGAATTACCAACATATAAACATTATAAAAGAAAACTGATTTGTCCTTTATTAAAATAGAAAAGTTCGCTAAAAATAAATAGTTTCTGACCTTGTTGCGAAGTTTGGTGTTTTATTCGCCGACCCTGGACAGCCGTGAGTTTTTACCCCGGCTGGGAAACTAAAGCACATCACAAGTCGACAGTTGATTCTGTCATTCGAATTCATCCGCTGGGACATATAAGCGAAAGTTCTCGTAGACTACTGAGATTCGTGCAGTTCTTCAATGTGAAATCCGATAAAAATTGTTCACACTTTTCTGCTCATAGAAATTTCTTCGGCTAAAGTGTGTAGCATGGGGAAATTGTTTACTCTCTCACGGAGAGAGTTTACTGTCAAAAATTAGTTGTTTTTAAAATACTCGAACAAAACGTGTGGTATAATGTGTATGAATGTGTTTAAATGTGCGGTTATGGTTGCGTACTCGAACGCTACTAATATTACAGAAAAATATATAATTTACAATATGTCAAAAATTAATAATTCGGCTGATTTTGTAGTTCTCTCAGGTATTTCAATCCTGGTTATCGGTGTCGGTTTAGTAGTTGAATAGTAGGGTTGGCAAATTAGCCACGGTGGTGTGCCGACCCAGTGTCAGGTTACGGATGTCATTGCTCTGTGGTAATCCTTCTCATTAGCTGATTCGGGTGGTTGGTGACGTTTTGGATTAGCTTCTTTGTGAAGAGGCCAGAAGTATTGTCGATTCACTTAGTCTAGTTCTTCTTTTCAGCAGAGGGTGCACCCGGTTTAAAGCCCAACTGGTTTTTTTGAGAGCTTTCATGCTGTGGATAATTACATGTAGCATAATAGACCAGTAGCTTTGTCGATTGGTTTAGTCTAATTCTTCTTTTCAGCAGAGGGTGCATCCGGTTGAATGCCCAACTGGCTTTTTTGAGAGCTTTCTTGCTGTTGGGATTGAATGAAGACGGGACCCATGCCCCGGGCGGCAAGCTTAGGGGGCGGCAAAGACAAGTTCAAAACTCGCTCCCGCTCGCCCACAGGAATCACAGAGCGCTGCAGCACTCGTGTGTGCGACAGCGAGTCATAGCTCCCTAAAACAAATATCACACAAAAAGAGCATCAAACCATTTCACACTATTCATTACCGGACCCAGCGTATCTCGTGCAGGTAACGGGGGTTGCAAGCGAAAAAAAAAATAAGTTACTTTCCGTTTTCAAAAGAGCAACTGTGGTTACAAGCGAAGGGAAGCACGGTCAAATGGAAGTCAGGAGTCAAAGTGGACAGATCGCATTTTATTATCGTCAACCATTCGCGAAAATTTTGCTATTAGGGAATTCGACGAAAGGAAGTTGAATGAATGTCGGTAACATAGCCTGCACTACCGACGTTTCTGTTAAACTTATTTGGTATTAATGAATTCGCAAACCATTCGCACTACATATAATTTTTTCCATTTCACATTCGCGCCATTTTTGTAGCGAATCGAAATTCGGAAGACAAAAACTTACTAGAAACAACAAACAAAACATTTAAAGTGGAAATATGTGTTAGCTAAAGTTTATGATAAGGAAGGTTCAAGTTTTTAGTTTACTTTTTTTTAAGAAAGCGGACCACATATAGGGAACAATTTCGTAAAATAGTTGAGCTGATGGAAACTGAGCCCGATGTTGCAGAAAACTTAACAAAAAAGTATTCGGAGCAGCAACAATTTTAGGAAAGGCTGCAAACATCACTTAATAGCATGGGCCCACCATTTATGGAGATTTCCGAATGAAAAAAATTTATAAAAATAAATTGTGATTTGTATGCAATCTAATGAGTTTTTTATTTGAATGTAGGCTCTCGTCCGAAACATCCAAAATACTCTTATTTTGGTAGCGTAATTCTATTCGAGTATATCTCGATGAGTTTTCTCTTACATCAAAATAATATGCAATTTAAACCACTTTAAATATCTTTTTTAACTTATTTGTTTACTTAAAACCGAACTTGCTGTATTTTAATTTCAAATTTGTTTGCATATCAAGTTCAATGAATTTTTTCGACTTGTCGACATAAAAATTGACAGCAGCAGTGAAAAGCAATAAGGTAGTTCTGGTAATGATAATATAGATCGTTCGTCGAATTCATTGATAACAAATAAGGTGAATACCAATTTACAGCGAATACTGTCAACTCTCCCTGATTAAAATCCTGCGAATTCCATAATAGGCATGATTATAATTTTTTGTACTTTCTTGTTGATCATCACCCTGATTGTGCTATTGTCATATAAATAAATCTATCACAGTTCATCGATCGCTTTTTAAGGCTAGTTTTTTTTTTATAACTACCTATCCGTGTCCGTCCGTGACTACCTAAAAAATCAGTATCCTTTCTCCGCTTTTAATTGCGGTGTTAGTGAAATTGTAGTCACATCGTATTGTATAACTACTTTGCATTGAGTTGAAAGTTTTATTATTCCATGCAATGATCTTGTTTTCCGGTCAATTCACTTAAAAATATTTTTTAGATTGAAATGTTTCATCAGTGAAATTGAATATTTTCGTTCACAGTTTGTAATTATGAGCGCGCTAAGAAAAAAGCTATCGGGAGCGGAATAAAGGAAAAATGCTAAATAAAGGGTCCGCCAAATAACTTTTTTTTTTAAATGGGCACAAAACATCGAGTGTACCCTCGGCTGTGTGGCACATAGGGCCGTCTTGTTGAAACCAAATGTTGCCATCATCCTCCTCTTAAATTTTTGTGATTAAAAATTCGTTCAACATGGCCCGATAACCCACTTTATAAATTTTGGTGTGCCCCAGGGCTCCGTTTCGTCTCCGACTCTCTTCCTCATCTTCATAAACGAATTCTGACCTTGACAGGGTTGTCACATGGAGTTTTAAGAACCGAGTAGAATTCAATGCTTCGAAAATTCAATGTTGTCTCTTGTCGTTAAAGTTTAACATTCCCCCATTACCATTATCCGTGAATGTGTGAGCCTTCTTTGTTCCCAGCTGGGACAGAACTCAGCGGGTCCAAGGTTTTTCCCAAGGAAGTTTGAAAACTTGGACAGCGAAAGCCAACTTCTGGAAATAACGAGGCGAGACACGGCAAATGCGAATTACAAAAATCTTTATTATTTAACGAGATAAACAAGAGATAAGTCTTTACAATCGGTGAGATGGTTTGTTTTGAACTCAATTAAATAATCGCCAAGCGAATGGAACACAGGCAGGCTAGCTGGTCTGGTACGGGGCGTTGAGTGCAAGCGGCACTTTCTCTTTGATTGGAAAGCTCAAGGTTAGTTCTATCGTCTTCGGGCGGCGCGGGGACTCGGCTGGCTAGTCTGGTGCGGGCCTATAAGTATTTGATGCGCTCCTGCAAAGAAGTAAGTAATTGTATTGAGAACGTTGCCCAGAATATGGTGCAACGCTTATCGAAATAACAGGGGGAGGAGTGGCTATCGCAGGGCCACAGGGGGTGAACTGATCGGCGGCCCACGAAGAGCACCGTTCCGGGTAATTCAAAAAGGTATTCGGGAATTGACCGGCGGCCTACGAAGAGCACCGTTCCGGGTAATTCAATGAGATATTTAGGAATTGACCGGGGGGCCACTGGGAGCACCGTTCGGGGTAATTCAATAAGATATTCGGGAATTGACCGTGGGGCCCACTGGGAGCACCGTTCCGGCTAATTCAATAAGATATTCGGGAATTGACCGGGGGGCCCACTGGGGGCACCGTTCCGGGAATTCAAAATTCAAAAGGGAAGCGGAGAAAAGAATGGTCACTGATCAGAGTGGTATTCCCACAACTTATCACTTGTTGGTGTTTCTTTTCTGAATTTTCCCACAAATTTTACTTATACTTATAAGTTTTTTGGTTGGGAGCAAATGTGAGGTGTACTGGATGAGTGAAATATTTACATTACACCACCCATGTACACGCTGACCTCTCGTGTTTACATACCGTACATGAGAAAAATAAATTCAACGGTCGATGGCAGCTTACCTGCCGCTGCTTGGTTGAATTTTTTTTTTGTATGGAGCCAATGGCCTTCGGTGTCTGCTGCGTTGATGTGTACGATTTTAAATGGCTGCGTATAGAATTTGTTGGTGCTCACGTTACTTCTTGTGCCGAGACGAGTAGGTGGTGCAACTCGTAGCTGTAGGTGGTTCGGCGGTGGCAGCGAAAAAGTGTGACGTATCATCACAAATGGCACCTGCATCCAAGAAACCGAAAAGCTGTCAGTACTTGGTATGTGTGTAAGCGATGATCTTCGTTGGAACGACCACATATTTGAAGAGGCCAAAAACGTTACTAAATGCTTAGGCTTCTTGAGACGATGCAGGAAGTTTTTCATCCATTCTGATCTGGCTAAAACTCATAAGGCTTTTATCCGCCGAAAACTGGAGTATAACTTCCATATCTGGTCAGGTGCTCCACTATCAGCTTTGCGCCTACTGGATAGGGTACAAAATAGGGCGTTTAAATTGCTAAGTGATAGTTCAATCGTAGAATCGATTGATTCTCTTGGACATCGTCGAAACGTTACTTCTCTCTCTCTCTCTCTCTCTCTCTTATCGCTTTTTTCACAAGCAGTGCTCTAGTGAACTAGTCAGTTGCATTTCTTACCTGAAACAATTTAGCCGCAAAACCCGCCTCGCTAGGAATGTCCATCACTTTTACCTTGAGTCCAACTTCGGGCGTACAGTCAAGTATAGATGTTCTTAATTTACTCACGCCACCCGAATGTGGAATGCTCTACCTGGCCCTGTTTTCCCCCTAGATTACGATTCACAAAAAATCAAAAGCAACGTGCATCGGTGTCTCCTTTCAAATCCTCTCCTATTTTCCTAAATGCTCGCACTGTGTTCTATAACATTATAAGGGTAGTCATAACCCCTTGATGTTTGCGCTAATTATAAAAACAAAAAAAAAATCTTCGGTCATGGTATTGTAAGAACCAGGACCACTCCAAGGCTTAATGTTATCTTCGCTGGATGTGGTTGTACGTCGTGGTCCGTCGAGGCAACCGATTTTCTCTATTTCTTACCTATCGCACATTGGTCCAGTATAAATATTTAAGGCGAATTAATTCCTGACTTTGTAAAAACCTCTCAAAATGACACCATTTCATTAACTATAGTGGTTCTTTGTATAATAGAACTGACATTTTGCCATTACAAAAAAAAAGAAACTAGATGTTTTTTTTTTCATTAAAAGACAAAATATTGTTATAAAATACTAGATTTAACATACTTTTTAGAGAAATCTTAATATTAATTGCTAATATTCAACTCCACTTGTGGTGCTTTAAGCAAATTCATTGCTTCCAGTTCCATTTTTTCTTTTTACAACATTTTTCCTGTAAACCCAATTCAGATATATTAGGATCGGATGACAACAAAAAATAATTAAAAATGTAAATGTTAGTGTGCTCGGCTTTATCCTTTCTACTTCTGTGTTCTCTTATGAACTTAAATTTTTTTTTTCAGCCTCCTGAGCTTCCTTTCCTCTTGTACATCCTCGATTTTTAATTGCTTAGTATTATAAGTGTGTAATGCCAATGATTTTACGCATTCCACCCTAGTAAAATTTTTAAATTTAAGCCATTCTTCAAACAGCTCCAATTATGTGATTTTATAACCCACTAGCTGAGCAGTCCGGCTTTGCTCGGGTCTTTAGTTTTAAGGTTCCCGTTCTCATTCTTCCTCTTCCGCGGGAATATGGGGATGAAATATAATCGTTCTTACTGTGGGTCTATGGCATCCTTATGCTGAAAGAATTTTTGAAATCTGTCCAGTAGCTTCTAAGTTTCCGTTCCCGACCCCTTTCCTGGGGGAATTTGGGGATCAAACCTTGACAGGAACCATCTCTGGACTAAACTAGGTCTACCCTGAAAATTTCATAAAAATCCGTTGGTGGTTTAGAAGTCTATACCGGACATACATGCATACAACTGTGGACAACTAACTAGAAACAAAAATTTCGTAACTCTTTTCTTCTTTTCCTCTATTTTTTGCAGGAAGGATCCTTTTGTGGCAAACAACTAATTAGAAACAAAATGAAAAAGTGTGTTTTGTATCAATATTTTTAAATATTTAAATATCTTTACCTTACAAAACTTTTAGTATTTTGTTGCAAAGCCTTTTTGCTTTAAAACTTCTCGGCATCTTCGCTCCATTGAGCCTGCAGCGCCCTACGGGTATAGCTTTCCAAGCGGCTTGTTGCTTGTTGACTTAACCAAGTATTATTCTGATAATTCTCACTGATGTTAGGGAAACCATTTTCAATAAGAGCTAATTGAGAGTCTACAAATCGGCAAAAGGCGTTGGTAAGAGTAATTAATCCAGTTGTCGCATCAACTGAAACTTTTCCATTTCCAACAGCTTACAATTGTTTGGAAAATTGTGCAGCACTTTGATCATTTTGAAGTTTAACTCTCATATTAGTGGTTAGCGATAGTGTTTTTACGTTGTTCCACAAAGGTGATGCCTTCAGGTCAGCATTCAGTTCATCTGCAGGCGTTCTACGGGGAATTACTGGCAACGTCTGCCTGAAATCGCCTGCAACAATATCATCAAGCCGCCAAAGATGTTATTTCGCCGAAGATCCTTCAGTGTGAAGTTAAGTGCTTCAAGTGATTTCTTATGTGCCATTGTGCACTCATCCCAAACAATGTATCAAGCACCGGCGCCATCTACTTAAAATGAAACGTACCTATTTTCGTGGGGGATACTCACACACCACGTACTGGCGCCGTTGTAGTACATGCTATGGATCAGAGATTAGTGATGTGTCAACTCGGTTTCATAAGCCGAGTCAAACCGAATTGAGCCCAAACCGAGTTGACTCGGTTTACTCTTTTTCGAACCGAGTTGGCAAACCGAAGAAAAAACCGAACCGTCAACCAAATAATAAAAATGAAATAAATGCAAGCAGACCGAGTTCCCTTGAACATAATCAAAACTACCCTCATTTAGTTGCGGTCTGTCGGTCTGTGCCAAACACAATGCACTTATACATATAAAGTCGATAGTCGACTGGTAGTAGTATGTAAGGCATCAAAGCAAGTGAGTTATTTGCGCAGGCATACAGAAACACACACATCTGTTAAACTTGACTCGGGATATTTTACAGAAAATTAATTCCTAACTCGAGTTGCAGACTTGCAGTATGTATCCATCAAAACATTCAAACCGTCTACCTATTAACAGACGACAATGAAAAAACCGAACCGCAAGCCAACTCGGTTTGACGTGACTCGGGATAAATTAATTGCCCGTATAGCTACGATGGATACATACTGTGACTGCTACTCGAGTTGGGAATTAATTTATCCCAAGTCACGTCAAACCGAGTTGGGCTGCGGTTCGGTTTTTTAATTGTCGTCTGTTAATAGGTAGACGGTTTGAATGTTTTGATGGATACCTACTGCAACTCGAGTTAGGAATAAATTTATCCCGAGTCACGTCAAACCGAGTTGGACTGCGGTTCGGTTTTTTCATTGTCGTCTATTGGTAGGTAGACGGTTTGAATGTTTTGGATACATACTGCAACTCGAGTTAGGAATAAATCTATAACGAGTTGGACTGCGGTTCGGTTTTTTCACTGTCGTTTGTTAATAGGTAAACGGTTTGAATGTTTTGGATACATATTGCCACTCAAGTTAGGAATTAAATTTCTGTAAAATATCCCGAGTCAAGTCGGCTCGGTTCTTTCCTGTGTGATTAATTTATAGTAATATATATATGCTACAGCCAAAGTAATAAATCTGGATATTATGTATAATGGCTAGCCATTATGCATAATATCTACTCAGTTTGGTTAAAGTGATAATGGACACAAAATTAATCACATTAACTAGCTATTATATATAATATCTTCGATGACTTGGATAATGTAATAAAACACGTAGGTATGCGTTTAAAATTATAAAATTATATTTCAATTTGCCTTAACTAATCACAAAGATTATTTAAAAAATTAAATTATAAAATAAATGCGGAAAGCTGTTGCATACGGAAATTAATTGCTATTTTCATATTTAGCATGAGCAGCTTAACCCTGCGGAAAAAAGGGTTAAAATAATGAGCCCCGCGAAGCGGGCAATGCGAAAAGTTGTTGCATACGGAACGCGGTAGCGGGATGAAGAGAGGGAGGGGTAACAAGTCGGCTAGACCGTGTTTATTACTTTGACTAACTTTGACAAGTTATTATGAATAATGTCCAGACAAAGTGATTAATTTATTACTTTGTCTAGTGAATTTGACCATTATATATAATGACCAGTCATTATGTATAATAGCTATTTAATCACTATGACTGTAACATATACATATATAGATTTTTAATAATAGTTTTTTTTTTATAAATTCATTTTGACTAAATCCGTTTATTTTGGTTACAAAATTTGTTTGTTTCTATTTTTCAAAACATAGTATTGAAGGAAAAAGCGCAAATATTATTTTTGTAAACCGAGTTAGCCAACTCGAGTTACAACTCGGGTTAATCAAAATTCAACTCGCGTTAACCCGGTTTGTAAATTTTACGGTTTGGCACATCACTATCAGAGATAGCGCTGTATGTGAAAAATGATTTTCCCTTACTGCTTTTCTCTTGAAATTTGTCCTTGATATAAACCTCATGGAGCCCGAGACCTTTCCAACGAATGCAAAACCGTAGAAATCGGTTCGTGCGTTCTGAAGTTATAGCGTCAGGAAGGAAAACCCGAATTTATTTTATATTATAAGATATATATAGAAAAAAAATATTGTGGGCAACGCGGGGACTCAATTTTTTTTACCGTTTAATTTCTTAATGCATGACTGACTAATACAGAAGTGATCAATATCTGCAATCATCTGCAATTTCTTATGGGACTCGATATTTTTGCTTTTTCCTTTAAAAATACTATTGCAAATAAGAAACAAAAAAATTATAGTTCATAACATGTTTGTTCAGGTGAATCTCCAACGACCAGCCCTAGTAGGTTGACACCCTTAAAGTGGAGAGTTGAAAATTTACTGAACATTACTCGGCTCGCGGCTAATTAATGTGCGGCGGCTACTCCACCGCCTAAATGTCTAAAAATTTTCCATTCGATTACCAGCAGCCACCCTTCATAAACCTCCAATTTTTTACACAAAGAAATTAAACAAAAAAAAGGAATTTATAAGTTAATGTAATCGAGTATATTGCAATAAAATAAAAAGTAGAAAAAGGAATTCAACAAATTAAAACCATTTTATTTACATTAAATACAACAAAGGGAAGGAAAAACGACAGAAAGAAAAGGCACATACATAGTGCATTGGCAGAGCCCAGGTAATTGCATGCAATCCAAGATTTGGTCCATTCGGCCGCATAGCAACCAGTGCGCAATATATATAGTGCAGCACAGATCCGACCATTTTCGGACACTGCAACTTTGGCACCGTCCCATAATAACGGCACGACTGCATCCCTGCAAATCAGCACAGATCCGACCATTTTCGGACACTGCAACTTTGGCACCGTCCCATAATAACGGCACGACTGCATCCCTGCAAATCAGCTCAGATCCGACCATTTTCGGACACTGCAACTTTGGCACCGTCCCCCAGTAACGGCACGCCTGCATCCCTGCAATTCAGAAAAAAAAGAGGAAACGAAGTCATCCATAGCTCTCATCAGCTCCAGCATCGTCAGTTCCAGCATCGTTTGTTCCAGCATCGTTTGTTCCAGCATCGTCATCGCAGCCAACATAAATTTTGTATTGTACAGGTATTTATACAATTTTTTTCCAATTTGCCCTTTTGCATTTTATATTCATATATATAAATATATATATTGGTACGTTATAATACGCGTTATAAAGCGGTAAAATTGAGAAATATAAGTGCTTTACAGTAGTACAGTTCGTAACGGTGTTGAGCAATTTTATTTTTAATTAAAACGCGATTTGTATCTCATTTTTTGCCATGAGTTTGGAAGATTTAATTTTGGCTTGCGACACATTGGTCGATTTTCATGCGTCATTTAAAGAAAAACCACGTAATAAACTTTCTCAATCGGTGATCGAAGCATTTCGAGTTGAGCTTCAGGAATTATGGCTAGAAGTTAAAAAAGTATATGCTCAGTATGCGCGGGCGGCTACAGAGGATGACGACCTCAAGGCGTCACTCGTTGAGGTTAGGGCAAAATATAAAAGTTCTTCGAACACATATATCGAATTTCTTAGTGAAATTCTGGAGGCCACTCGGCCGATCGAAAGTAAATCAAAAAAGGATGGCGATAGTAAAGAGGATAATGAGGAGGTTTTAATGCATAGTATGCGTGTTCCACCATGCGAAGCGGAAGTTTTTAGTGGAGATTTTTTAAAATGGCCAGCGTTCAGAGACATGTTCACTGCACTTTATGTCCGGCACGCAAAACTAAGTCCCGTTCAAAAACTTTTTCATTTGCGTGCCCGGACTAAAGATCATGCTTTGAACATTGTTTCCAAATTTGAGATTACGAACGAGAATTTTGAAGCTGCGTGGTCGGCTCTTAAAGAGCACTACGAAAATAAAAGAGTACTTGTTAACAGCCATCTTAGTGTTTTACTCGGGCAACCGTGCATTCAGGTAGAATCGGCCGCGGCATTGAAGGAACTGCAAAGCAACATCAATGATGCTCTTATTGCTTTAAAGTCACATAGTATCGAAACAAAAACATGGGACGCGTTTATAACCTATTTTTGTGCAACTCGTCTTCCATCTCAAACACTTTCACTTTGGGAAGAATCCCTCGATAAGCCCACAGAAATTCAAACGTGGGAGAGCATGAATATTTTCATCTCAAATAGGTATCGGGTTTTGGAAAATGTCGCGGATATGCAAAAGGTTAATAAAGTTTCGCGAGTTACAGTGCCTAAGCAACAGTCTTCAAGCAATACGCCCCGTGTTCGTACACATCATGCCCAAGTAGGTTCCCAATGCAAAATTTGTCAAGGAGAACACTCATTACGTTTATGCCCAGAGTTTTTAAAAATGAACGTGTCCAAAAGAAGAAATGCGGTTAGAAAATTAAAATATTGTTTCAATTGCTTAGCCTATACCCATATGGTACCCGCGTGCAAAAGTGAAAACACATGCTTTCATTGTAAGGGAAAGCATCATTCACTTTTACACTTTGATAGCACTCCGCCGGGGAATGCAAATACAAATTTACAGTCCACTCACGCTCCAAACTCAAGTACATCCAACACTGTTCCAAATAACAGTTCGAAATCTTCAAATCCTACTGAAGCCCCGAATGTAAATGCCCAAGCTTTCTTTGCCAAGTCACAGCGAACAACTTTGTTGGCTACGGCGATAGTAAGTATTCACCAAAATCAAACTGATTTTGAGTGGCGAGCGCTCATCGATCCGGGTTCGGAAATTTCTTTTATTTCTGAAGAAGTTCAAAGGAAACTTCAACTTCCCGTAGGATCAGTTAGAGCCACGGTGGCAGGCATTAATTCAACAGTGACAGCAACTTCCTCAAAGATGTGTTCGTTTACACTTAAGTCTCGGGTTGATGAAAGTTTTAATCTTTTTGCTCAAGCTCTTGTTCTCAAAACAGTAACAGAGAATTTACCTTCGTTTTCAATGGAATTAAGAGAATCTCAAAAACCTTTCGATTTTCAACTCGCAGATCCCTATTTTAATCAAAGTTCCAAGATTGATCTATTGATTGGCGCGGACTTATACCCGTCTATTATCCGTGAAGGTTTGAAACATAAGGTGTTTCAGCAACTAATGGCTCAAAACACAGTTTTCGGATGGGTTTTACTGGGCCCCCTGCAAAACCCCAATTCTGCAAATAATATGCAGCCTTCCAAATCACTATCGTTTTTTAACGAAGTTTCTGTTGTAGATGAAATTCAAAGGTTTTGGATAATAGAAGAGCTCCCAAAAATTCAAGTATGGACGGCCGCGGAACAATTTTGTGAAGATCTTTTTAAAAATACCACGTATCGTGATGACACCGGTCGCTATGTAGTGCGGTTGCCGTTCAAAGAAGATTTTTTACAAGATCCTCGTTTAGGATTTTCATACGGAAACGCACAACGGCAATTCCTCAAAAATGAGAAGCGTCTTTTAAGCAACCCTAGCTTTAAACAAGAGTATGATTCGGTTTTATCGGAGTACGTTGACCTGGGTCACATGAAGCCAAGTGATTCAAGTGAGACTGGTTTAAGCGAACAAAAAGTGTTTTTTATGCCGCATCACGCAGTCATAAAGCCCGAGAGTTTAACGACAAAGGTTCGTGTTGTCTTCAATGCGTCATTCGCTTCTTCAAACGGGAAGAGCTTAAATGACGTATTGTATCCGGGCCCAGCGCTGCAAACGGACATAACGCTTTTAATGTTGAATTGGCGGCTTTACAAATACGTTTTCAATAGCGATATAGAAAAAATGTATCGGCAAATTAAAATACATTCCGATCAAACCCCCTTTCAAAAAATTTTATTTCGCGAAAACCCAAAAGATCTTCTCAGTGTTTTTGAAATGACGACATTAACATTTGGTGTGTCCTGTTCTCCATACTTGGCCATTCGTACATTGCACCACTTAGCTAAAACAGTAAAAATCTCTCATCCTCTAGCTTCCACTATACTTCAAAGAGAATTGTTTGTAGATGACGTGTTATCAGGTGCACATGATATTTCCACAGCGTTAAAAGCGCAATCCGAATTAATTCTTGCTTTGCAATCGGCTGGTTTGAACTTGAGGAAATGGACGTCGAACTCAAAGGAGTTGTTGGAATCTATTCCAAAAGGTTCACTTCTTAACGAAGACTTCCTGAAATTTGATGATATAAGTTCAGTTAAAACTCTCGGTATACAGTGGAAGGCAACAGTGGATACATTTTCCTTTTCGGTTCAGTCAATTCCCCAAGCTAGTTCTTTCACTAAGCGTTCAGTTTTATCAGTGATAGCGAAACTCTATGATCCGGTAGGGTGGTTGGCCCCTGTCGTGATTGTCGCTAAAATACTGATGCAACAAATATGGAAGGACAACACTGATTGGGACAGCAATCTTCTTCCCAGTACAGAACAGAGGTGGAGAACATTTGTATCCAGTTTGCATGAAGTTGCAACAGTGCGTTTTCCTCGGTGGGTAGAATATCGTCCACATGGTGTATCACAAATACATGGGTTCTGCGATTCGTCGGAGAAGGCCTATGCAGCATGCATTTATTTACGGGTGCAACACTCTGATAAAATTACATCACATCTTTTGTGGGCCAAATCGAAAGTCGCCCCAGTGAGTACAATTTCGTTGCCCAGATTGGAGTTACAAGGTGCTGTTCTTTTGTCAAGGATGCTCCATTTAGCGTCAGCCTCACTTCAGATACAAAACCTTTCGTCAGTCCATTTGTGGACGGATTCTACCATAGTTTTGGCCTGGCTTCAGAAACATCCAAGTACGTGGAAAACCTTTGTCGCAAATCGAACAGCGGAAATTTTGAAAAATTCTTCAGTGACAAATTGGTCGCACGTTGTTTCATCTGAAAATCCAGCTGATTTGGCTACAAGGGGGGTTTCTCCGGCCGAGTTAAAACTCAATTCATTGTGGGGGAATGGTCCTGAATGGTTGGTGCAATCAGAGTCAGAGTGGCCAAAATTGAAGCATAAACCAGTCGATGAGTCAGTTTTAGAGATGAAAAGTATTAAAACACTCACAGTTCAAGTCGTTCAAGATTTTGAAGAAGATCTTTGCAAGTATTCAAACTGGCATAAGATGGTTTGTGTATTCGCTTACATCTTGCGATTTTGTCACTCTTTCAAAAAACGTGGAAACTTGAAACACTCGCGTTCAGAACTCTCACACGAAGAAATTGTATTAGCAAAACGAAAACTTGTCGTTCTTACTCAAAAAAAAATACTTTCAAAAAGAATATTCTGATTTGCTACAGAAAAAACAGTTGGCTTCCAAGACTTGGTTGGATAAATTCAATCCCCTAATCGACGAAGACGGTATTTTGCGCTCCAATGGAAGATTGGTGCAATCAACTTTGTCCTACAATGAAAAATTTCCGATTTTACTCCCTGTCAATTGTCTCTTCATTCAACGGTACGTTGAATATGTTCACGAGTTGTCTCTTCACGGCGAAATTCAACTCATGTTGCGGATGATTCGATCAGAATATTGGACACCACGCATTAAAAACCTTATAAAAAAATGTATAATTAACTGTACAACTTGTACTCGGTACAAAAAACATGTGCAAACGCAATTATTGGGTGCGTTACCCAAAGAAAGAACAGTTTTGACTCGGGCATTTACGAATGTAGGGGTAGTCTTTGCAGGACCGTTTTTAATTAAAACGTATTATGGTCGAAAATGTCGGTTGGACAAAGGATATGTATGTATTTTCGTTTGTTTTGCGACACGGGCCATACATCTGGAACTGGTGAGCGATCTCACAGCACAAGCCTTCCTAGCTGCATTCACACGCTTCGTGTCTCGAAGAGGAACGCCTGATAAAGTGTTTTCCGATCACGGAACTAATTTCGTGGGAGCCTCTAAAGTTCTTTTATATGACTTTCATAAGTCACTTACGCAATGTCCTACCGCCTTCGCTCATCAATTCTCACAAATAAAGTGGAACTTTATTCCTCCCGGTTCACCTCATATGGGTGGGTTATGGGAAGCGGGCGTTGAAAGCTTCAAAATGCATTTTCGAAAAGTGGCAGGCAACGAAAAATTCACATTCGAAGAATTTGTAACCCTGCTTACTCGAATAGAGTGTAGTCTAAATTCTCGCCCCATCTCACCCATGTCTGAAAATTTGACTGACATTATTCCATTGACCCCTGGTCATTTACTCACAGGCGACTTAATGACAGGGCTGCCTGAACCATCTTTCCAAGAAGAATCCCTTAGTGTAATGAACCGGTGGAAAAAGTTGAAAATTCTCCATCATCAACTTTGTGCTAGGTGGAAAGAAGAATACTTAAAAGAGCTCCATAAGAGGTACAAATGGAAACATCCACAAAGAAATATCGAAATAAATGATTTAGTTATTATTCGACACGAAAATTTGCCACCCAACGAGTGGCGCCTTGGTCGAGTTATCAAAGTGTATGCCGGACAAGATAATAAAATTCGGGTAGCAGAAGTAAAAACTGCGAATGGAATCGTCACGCGTTCGATTGCCAAACTTTGTGTCCTCCTACCTCAGTAGCAGAATGAAATCGATTAAAAATCTTTATTTACAACGTATTCAGAATGGAATACATTTATTCAAATCAAAAATTAAGGCTGCTCTCCATTGTGATATTAAAAAAAAAAAAAAAAAAAAAAAAAAAAAAAAAAAAAAAAAAAAAAAAACCAAAACAACGTTACTTAATACTTGTACATACTTGTATGATATCTTTAAGTTTTGAGAAAATGAAAATTACTTTGAAATATGTATAACCATAAGTGTAAAGTTTTCAAAAGGATTAATGTAAACTCTTGAATAGTATTTTGCAATTAAAACTTTCCTATGAAACTTAAAATTCAAGTAACTTGAATTTGGTGTTTGGTGGTATGGTGGTATAATGCTTTTTCATAATAATAAATTTCGCAATAAATATTGCAAGGCGGCCGGTAATGTTCAGGTGAATCTCCAACGACCAGCCCTAGTAGGTTGACACCCTTAAAGTGGAGAGTTGAAAATTTACTGAACATTCCATTCGATTACCAGCAGCCACCCTTCATAAACCTCCAATTTTTTACACAAAGAAATTAAACAAAAAAAAAGGAATTTATAAGTTAATGTAATCGAGTATATTGCAATAAAATAAAAAGTAGAAAAAGGAATTCAACAAATTAAAACCATTTTATTTACATTAAATACAACAAAGGGAAGGAAAAACGACAGAAAGAAAAGGCACATACATAGTGCATTGGCAGAGCCCAGGTAATTGCATGCAATCCAACAATGTTCTTACTGTTTTTTGTGGTAGGTAAAATATTAAAAGCAGAATTTAGGTCACCAAAAAAAATTTTTATGAACACACTTTACTTTACTTAACGAAATCCACAATTGCAACTCTTTGTTTTGATAATAGTTTTGATAATAACGAAAGTGTGGACAGTTTGCTATCTTTAGTGTTGCCATGCTACTAAAAAAATTTATAAGAATCACGAACTTTCTGCGTTTTATGTATAATAGTCTAGTTATCTTACATTCGAGATTTATGACGTGTTTGGGTACTATTACCGTATGTCTTAAATTTGAATAAATTCGTGTTGGATCTAAATTCTGAACCACTGTGATCGTCTGGGGAGATTTGTTACCACATAAGGACCTAGAAATTTGCGAGAAATATTTTGATTAGTTGGGTATGATTTTCTTGTTGTACTGCCTTAATAGAAAATTTTGCGATCTCACGTTAGCTTTCACGTGCTTCTTCGAATGCTTGCCGAATCTCCTTGTTCACAGCTTCAGCGAGATCAATATCTTGTACCCTACGCATCCTAACTCCAAAAAAAAAAATTCGAATGGAGTTATTTTAATACTCCTATGCCATGTTGAGTTCAGACACTCTTGCAATTGATAAGTAAACCACTTTGTAGGGTCATCCGCTGACAACTTGGCTAAAACGGAAACAATCTCTCGGTTGACCGTTTCAACCTGACCGTTGCCTCTGGGAGCGCCTGTAGTGATCAAAGAATGTTGAATTTTTTGCGTCTCGCAGTAATCTTGGAAAGCGTTAGATGTAAACGCGACACCTCTGTCCGAAATTATGCGGCTTGGACTACCAAAAACGGTTCTTTGCAATTCTAATTTTGCGATCACTTCAACCGTTTCTGTCGACTTCACAGGGTACAACCAGACAAACAGAATACTGCTTGGTTGTAACCGTGAGAGGATCCAAATGATCTACGTGGTAGGTATGTAAAGGCTCCTCTTCTTTGCAGATTGGATTAAGGAATCCTTCTTGCTTGCCACTCTTTCATTCGCTGACATTGTACACAGTTTCGCCGACACGTTTCTAGTTTTTGCTTTAGATTTGGAATAAAATAGTCACGTCTGATTACTTCTTGCAAATTGACCTTTGGAGTGAACGGACCTGATTATTTCGCCCTGCATCTTCTTTGGTCCGCACAGTAGTCCGTTGTCTAGTTGGTTTTGTAAACGATACCTTGTTCCATAAAGAACGGAAAATATTCGCCTTTATCTTGAGCGATTCTCAACCTCGCAAGGAATTCGAAATTTACAACCATAATGACAGGATTCCTACTTGGTCGGTGCTCAAGTGTATAGTCAAACTCTTGTAATGCTAGCGCCCAACCTGCAATCCTTGCGGATATCTCTTTCCGTTCCACGGTACCCTTAAACGACAGGCAGTCCGCTACTATCTTAAAATGAAGGCCAAGAAGATACGCCCTGAATTTTTTCAACGCCCTTACCTGGTCCTGGCTATACCTCCAGCTCGTAACTGCAAAAGCTCTCCTCTGACTTTTTTGTTTTCTCGCTGTATCGGCTTTTTGAAGCAGAACTACCCCATATCCGAAATTGCAGGCGTCGGTGTGGACTTCTGATTCTGCTTCTTGTTGGTACAACCTCAAAACTGGGCTAGTAGCCAAAATGTTTTTTAATTTTTGGAAAGCTGCTCTTTTGGTTGAACCAAATATAAAAGCACTATCTTTCTTGAGAAGAGCTGGGCTTAGCGATTTGGGAATATTCAGGAATAAATTTTCGGAAGTACCCCGTTAGTTCCAAGAAACTCTGAATCTTTTTGATAGAATTTGGCTCTGGAAATCTCATAACTGCAGTCGACTTTGTCTAGTGAAGGTTTTCCAAACCAAATTCTATTTCATTGTCCAAATTAACAATATTTTCGCAAATGAATTGGCATTTTTTCCATTTGATCTTTAGGCCATAAGCAGAGTGGAATAATTTGCTCAGTCTCTCAATCGCTTCGTCATATGACGATGAAAGGACAATGACGTGGTCCATATACAAAAGTACAATATCTGCCGATATTAACGTTCTGAAAACTTGGTTGACGTGTTTTTGAAACACTGCCGGTGATGTGCTAAGGCCAAAAGGCACTTTGTTGAACTCATATTGTCCGCTGTGCGTACCTCATATTCCCTATGGTAAAGTCATCCTCCATCATAGGAGGATTTATGCTCCGATAACAAGATACGTCATCCCTTGACTCTGTGACGGAAACTTTGCCGTCTCTCAAAATATTGATGTTTGTACCATTGAGTACATTCCTTCCAACTATCATTAGAACTTTCAAAAAGATTTCGGACATAACAAAAGTGGTTGCATTCGAGTTAAATTTATCTCTCTGTAGGTTACCTTCAAATAATCCTAAGGCTTCTACAGGTGCTTTTGAAAACTCTTGAACCTCGATTTTGTTTGGTACCAACTTTGGTGAACCAAGTTTTATAAATTCCTCGCATGTAATGATAGTAAGATCACTGCCTGAGTCAATAAGGCTTAATATTTCCTGAACATTTAACTTAACCAGCTTCCTAGTATTGGTTTCACTAACTCTAGCACAATTGGTAGTCTTAGGCTTAGTACAGGAAGTTGACTTGTGCCCAAATTCATTACACCGGAAGCACTTAAGACCTTTTGAACAATTCGAGCTTCTGTGACCCTTTTTACCACAAATATAACACCTGGTTTGTGATGAACTAGTCTCGTTGTTATTCACGGATTCTGTCCTAACTGATTGCTTAGTGCCCTCTTTTCTTGAATAGAGTTTTAACTTTGCCTTAAACTAGCTCATCGAGTTAGCTTCATAAAGGATAACCTTTTGCTTGGAATATCTTCGATACCCTTAATGACATACTGGATGATCGCCTTATTATCGAAGCGCCCTAATGCCCCACTCTAATCTTCAAAAGTTAGTCTTGTGCACTTGCAATCAACTCTTGTCTCCTTTTGATCATTTTCTGGTGAATATCTACTGACAAACTTTTTTATCAGACACTTTTTCAGGGGAACGAATATAAGTCTGTTCTAGACCTTTACGCCAACTTTGCGGATCCTGTCAGTGAACTTTTAGTAAAAATTAATTTTTCTAGCTCCGACTAATTGAGAGACTCAGCTGCCGATTCAACATCTTCTAACCAACTTCTTACGTCATAAGAGTCACTTCCGGAAAACTCTGGGACATTGTTTAACGTGTCTTTGAGTTTTACCGAAGATCGAGATCTACTTGCCAAAACGTCTACTTCAGTTTTAAGTGCTGATATCTCAAGCTGTCTTCGGAAATTTTCCTCCCTAGCTGACAGTAGCGACTAGCGACTTCATTGAACGATACGAAATTGACTTCACAAACCGCAATAAAACAGCAAGTTGGTTGCTTTAATTTAATGGTACTCTACTTCTTGGTTAGTAGTAACTTAATGTACTCACAGGTTTGGAGATTTATACTTATTTTCCCTTGAAGCAATAAATTCTACACTCGATTGATGTTAATCGATGTTAACCGGTCTCAACGCAATCCTATAGCGGGATCTCTTTACTGCTCGAAGAGTACCCTCAGTCAGTTTTTTTTTCGGAAATCATATTTACATTACTCAAAGTATATCTCACCTCCTCCCACTTCTGACACCAAATTTTGTGGGAAATAAAACTCAAAAGTAATTCCGCTAGCCAAATTTTAACTACTTTTCTCTTTATTACAAGAAAAATACTAAAGGCAATCTTGGGTGACGTCTTCCTCGGTTGACTGCTTATTTTCTTCTGTCTGGTTTTCTATCTCTCGTCTTAGGTCTGATAATAATGTTTCGATTCCACTTTGATCTGGCTTCATAGGGTGTTACAGTCTTAGTTTGGTGGTAGCTTTGAAACTTGATATCCTACATACATACTAGAATTAAGAACTGCGCAAAAGCTTACTCGGTTAGACGCCCTTGCTGGTCAGATACACAAAGAGAACTGAACTCATGCCTGTCACATCCACCGAGCTGCAATATGCAGTCCTGACTAATAGCGTTTTTCATTGAAATCCGAAAAATTTACTCTCAAATCCATACCTACTCCTTTTAATGAAACATGTTTTCAGATTTTTTGCTAGTATTGACGGTTAAACAGATGTTCACATATAGGAATTCATATTTCCATATTTTGTAATTTGATTTCTTCAGATTTCAGATCTACTTTTTTTTCAATGAAACATAGAAAATGGAAAAGGAGTAGATCTTTTCGCAAAACGAGTAACTCTTTTCGTTAATGAAAAAAGATATACATAACATTAACTAACGAATAGGAGGGATTTCCCTGTTCATGCAACCAATTACTGTCTTATAAAGTTTTGTCGGTTGGGTCATGTAGAGCGGATGGACCCAAACGCTCCGGCTCGACAGGTTTTCGAAAGCAAATTGCAGGGAAATCGCGGAAGGGGAAGACCTCGTCTTAGGTGGCGCAATCAAGTGGATGAAAACCTCAACCGACTTGGAGTGCGAAACTGGAGAGAGCTCGCCCGAAATCGAAGTCGTTATAGAAGAATGTTGGTTGAGGCCCAGATTCAAACCGAACTGTAATGCCCACCTAAGTAAGTAAGTAAGATGGATAGGATTTCAACAGGTTTAAAATATGTTTTTTGCTATCTAGGAGATATAATAATAGGCGATGAGATAGATTGTCGAAAGTTGTTTGAAGTACTCAGTCGTTTAAGTCGTCATAATATCAGAACAAATGTAGAAAATTGGTTACACTTTATTTTCGCGTTTAAACTAACTTTATGATGAAACGAAATCTACTAAAATTAAACGCGATTGAATTTTTCCGAATCCAATTAATTAATTTAAATGAAATAAACGACATTTAACGCGAGCAAAAGAATATGTACAACCGGTATGCCGCGAAAAACTGAAATGTCAAACTTGCTGATAAACTAATGTCGATTTCCAGTGGTACACAAAAGCACTTTTAAAAGTGCTTTTTTGCTCGAAATACGTTACATGTAGACACCAGATCACTTTTTTTTTGCCCCGAAAAAGCACTTTTACGAATCTCGATTCAGAGGCAAGATTTACACGCACTTTCACGTACACCAACGCAAAACATTTGACGTTTACCAGTTTGCAGTTTGATTATTTTGCATTTTTGGTTAAAGGACTGTGAAAGAGAGATAATTAAAATAAATAATAAACTATTTTGTGAAAATGGATCGCTCAATTTTAGCTGAAAATATCAAAATATTTATCAGTCGTCATCTAGTTCTGATTCCAACAAAGAAGTGTTTGAAATTCTGAAATTCCTTACACAAAACGAAAGGCATTCTGTGAATAATTTTGTTCAAAGTGTTGTGTACAATTATTCGGATGAGGAGGTTTCTTCCTAGTGCATTTATTAATAAAGTTTCGAAAACATTCTTTCTATATAAATTGCAGAACAAAACAAACGGGAATAGTTGGCTGTCAAAAATAGCACACATACAATGATAAAAAAAGAATTTTGTCTTTTCTGTTCCAGTGAGCACGAAAAAAAAGCACTTTTTTAGAGTGCTTTTGTTTTTGCAAAGGAAATCGACATAAAGTACAACACTCAGCAGGTATGCTGCTGACACCATAGGCTAAACTCACCTGGGCTGAGTTCGTAAATAATAAAAGAGTAGCGTAGCGCGATAAAAAGACAATCGCGGATAAAAAGAGGTCGATTAATTTAATAATGTAAAGAATATTAAAAGTATTTTCTAAGTACAGGGTGTTCTAAGAAAAGTGGGCGCCAGGAAATTTTATGTTGAAATTTTCAAACCAGGAATTAAGTCGGAAATATTCTTTCCCGAAAAGAACAATAAATTCGAATTAGTAAGGGTCGCGTATCTCACAATTCTGGAGAAATACGGTGGCAAAGGTCAACCGAAAGACACAAAAGCTTACAATCACTCTACTTATCTTTTATTCCTGCTTCTCACTTACTCTAAAACTTTGTGAAACCTTAAACACTTTTTCTTAAACCATGTTTTCAACTTTTTTCCAAACTTTAACTTTTCTCTTTTAAAATCTCAAATTAAAAAAACCACTTGTCATCAAGTAGGTCAACCAAGAAGTGCTGGATATCCCTCGTTTGTCCTTTCTCGACCCTCGAGTTCACACACAATCATACAATCGGCCTATTATGTCTCGGGGTTTTCGGTCATGGTTCTCTAGCCGCCTTATAGCTGACAAGCACCTCCGTTGTCGAGTTCCAGCGAGACCTTTCACTCGCACAATATTCCAATCACACTGAACTGAAAAATTTGTTGGAGGTTTGTTCCAAAACTTATCCAGTTCTTGAGTCGAGATCAGACCTCTCCAATAAAATATGCCGAGAAAAATGAAATTGTCTCATGACGAGGTATGGCGTTCACACGTGCCATTTCTATTGTTCACATCTGTGATTTGTGTGTGTATGTGTATAGTGTTGTGTGTATGTAGCATTGGCGAAGCGTCCATATAAGTCGATTATTTCCGACTTACCTTTTGAAATTCACATCCGAAACATCTTAGACTTCTGGCAACATGAATCAAACTTAATCATACACATGAACTCGCTGCCAACATTTTTTTAACAACTACCACTTTGCTTTCCGTCCTATTCTACACACATGTTGGCTCTTCAACTCACTCCACAAACAAACACAAAACTTTAGCAACATACAAGGTAACCACAAATATTACGTCTTATAAAATTTGTTGCTGGATAGAACAAATTTGTGTTCTTTCCTCTTTTTTCTTTTACCAAAAAATATGACGCTAGAACACCGGGTTATTTTCTTCCATAAGAAAGCATGTATTGAACAGAGAGGTGCCTAGTGCTAGGAACCTCTCTGTTCAATACATGCTTTCTTATGGAAGAAAATAACCCGGTGTTCTAGCGTCATATTTTTTGATAAATCTCTTTGTTATCTCTTATTCTTTGCGCTCTGAGCAGGTGAATATTGTGAAGAGCGCCCGCGCAGTAGCCCAGTGCTCATTTGCAGCATTGCTTGTGCTTCTGCACACTTCGGTGTTTGCCTGATATTGGTTTCATAAAAGAAAAAAACGCTTTCCTTCGTATTTCTTCCCATGGACACATGCTTATAAACAAAAATGTATATGGCAGGTGGCAGGTTTGCAGGTTGAGGTAGGTCTCTGCTTGAAGAACAAGAAAAGAACACGCTGGTCTCCGACTTATTTCATGAATTTGTATGTGTCTCTGTACTGGACTGTTGTGTCAAAGGTTGCCACTTTGATAACAGTAGTAGTAGTAGTAGTAGTATTGTGATTTTTATTTAATCAAAAAATGGAATTGATTTATAAACATGTTTACAATTTCACTAATAATTTCACTAATACAACGAAAATCCCAGTTCTTCGCGGAGTGGTCACTACTGGAACGACAACATGGCATCGAGTTGATGGAAAGAAACAACGAAGTATGGAATGATGCTATACCTGCACTTTTGGGGAGAGTTGAAGACAGTATATTCGCCAATTTCACGGAAGCAGCGCAGCGGAGCGAGACGCGTAATATGTATAGGGTCCTTCAACACAACCTTGGTGCAAGTAACTATTTCAACGACCGATACCCTCTTAATACGATATCTCTAATTTTCAAAACCAGAGGAGAGTTACTACGTTTAAATTACCAGCCATATGGACCTGACGGAAACACGGAATGCACTTTATGTAATCATCGTGCCACAGAAAATGTTTTTCACTTTTTAACATCATGCCCCATCCTGCAGACAATACGACATGCGCATTGGGGAAAAAATTACTTAACTATCGATGAAGCGAAAGAAGTTCTAAATGGTCAAGATTGGATGATTTTAGCCAGTTATGTTAAATCTGCATTTGATTATCGAAATCAAATTTTAAACGAAGCTTTTTAAAACAAAAAACAAAAAAAAAAAACAAAAAAACTATGAATTATGTAAAATAACTTTTTGATTTATACAATTAATCTTATAAATACTCTTTTTTTCTGGCTGACGGCAAAAGCCAATCAATTCCATTTTTTGATTAAATAAAAATCACAATACTACCACTTTGATAACAAATTTGCGTGGATATTAGATCTCATAGCATAAAGCATATTTTTGGCAGAAAATGCGCAAAATAATTGGAATTACTCTAAAGTGGCACAACTGGCCTAAATGAATTCAGTTCCCAATGAGCCGTATTTTATTCGAAAAACGCAGTTTACCAGCAGAACGCAGTGCAATACTTATTTAAATTGATTAAGTGCTTTTCGTGATTTTTTTTAAATATTACAAATTTAGGCTTTAAAAATTTAAAAGTGCAAAAAGCCTGAGAAGTTTTCCGATAGTAAGTTTCAGTGGTTTGACTATGGCCTTAATATCTGTTGACTGTTGCTTAACTGATTTTTACTTAGAGGAAACAAATAGTGTGTAATGAGGTTTGTGCATGACGATGAGTAAAAAGATGATATAATTATATGGATGTAGGTATGTGTAAACGTATTTAATTTTTTTTGCTGTTTTTTTTATTAAATGAATGCCTAATATTTTAAGAACATCGTGTCAAAATTTCAAGTGGATTGGAGCAAGATTGACAAAGTTGAGAATGTTTTTATACCTGTCAGTATAGTGTTTTCCTTGTGTTTTTTTAGTGTTCTAAACTTAAAACCATTTTCCCCATAAATCACTTTTTAAAAGTCGGTGCCCCTCATAACTTCAAAACTACTGCACCGATCCTTTTGAAATTTTGAACACTATTTCTGTAAATAATTTACAAGGTAGTGACGAAGAGCTTTTTCAAATTTGTTGATAGTTGTTATTTTAAAATAACAAATTTGCCGATTATTTTCACGAAAAATCGCGATTTTCCCTTCAATGTGTAAAAACTATTATCTAACGAAGGAACTTAGATTTTTGATTTCTGATGATACAGCCCCAAGCACCGCAACTCGCCTTTTTTTCGAGGCACTTCTATGTAATTGTTGCCAGTGCCGTGTTTTTAAGTATTTCTTTATGAAAATTTTACAGAACATTCTTGAAATGTCACTCTTTAATGTGTAATTAATTTTAGCAAGGAAATTTCAACTAGTTGCTCACAAAAAAATCGCAAAAACTTTTTTTTAACGAATTAAATCCCCCTTAATTACTACGGGAGATTTTTGCCAAATGTAGCAACAACTTTGGCACCGTTGTATAATCTACTTAAAAAGAATTCAATTTTTGTTTGGTGTAAGTTGTGCTCAGAAGCGTTTAAGCAAAGCAAAGAGCTCTTGCTTAACAATAATATTCTATTCGAAGACCCTGGTAGGTAGAAACAGCAGGCGTCCGAGGACCCTGGCAAAGGAGGAACAGCAGGCGTTCGAAGACCCTGGTAGGTAGCAACAGCAGGCCCGCCGTTTGGGTAAAACTAGAAGAGTAAGCATCGAGAAACTACGATGTCTAGGGCATGTAGAGCGGATGGACATCAACGCTCCGTCTCGACGGGTGTTCCAAAGCACATTGCTGGAAATCCTCGGAACTGGAAGACCCTGTCTTAGGTGGCTGAACCAGGTTAGGTTAGGTTAGGTTGAATGGGGGGTGCAGCCACAAGTGGCAACACCTCACTCGGATCTCGAGGATCCATTGTGCTCCCCGGGAAATCATAGGATGAGGAAATGGGATAGGTGGCTGAACCAAGTGGAGGAAAACCTCAACCGACCTAGGCTGCAAAACTGGAGAGAGCTCGTCTCGAGAAGATGTTGGTTGAAGCTCAGGTTCACCCTGAATTGTAACGCACACCTTATTATGTAAAGATATGGATGGAAACATCTCTGCCGACAGGTGGGCGGACGTCAAGTCTCACCTCGCTTTCAGGTTTATATCTGTTATCGAGGCGAATCCGGGACCCCTCCCAACAATCCGCGACCCTGACTGGAATCAAAACTGCGTCAAGCTGATAGCCTACCAAGAGCAGAGATCGCTTCATCTATATACAAACTTCCTTACAGGGGTTCAGGTGAGATTTGGCCAGGTGCTAAGCTAGAGGTTGTGGCAAGGGAAGATATCCCAAGCAGACCGAGAGCTCGTGCCTTGGTACCGGCCTTTCATGAATCGCGGGAGATGGTTCTCCAGTTGATTAAGCACAGCAACCCGCATCTGCTCACTCACGATTGGACGGTTCCGGTGATAGAAAAAGAGTCGGTGGGTCGTTATTTGTCGACTCTTGACATCCTAAATAAGGAGTCATTAGAACCCCTGGTGGCACGCGGGGGTGTTATTCAGTACGGCTTTGACAGCCTAGTGCTGAAAATATACAAATAAGATGAGGACGCTGCAAAGCTTCCAAAGCAAGCGGCCGAATCCGAAGCCAAGGAGTCCACTGTGAGCGTCGAATCTTCCATCATGGAGACTGACGCGGCAAGTTGCTCCTATTCTTTGGAACAGCCGTCTTGCTCGATACTGGTCGAAAAGACTACACGAATAGTGTCTGATCAATAAGATAAGGACAACAACAACATAGGCGGAGTCTTAGACTCCGACGATGAAATGCTTGGGGTTCTCCTTTCTGAGGATGAGTTGCTAGACTCTGCCTCAGATATGGAGGACCTTAATGCTACAGTGTTGGAGATTAAGCTGGATGATTCTAGCAATGCTGCAGATACTCCAGATTAATCTCCAACACTCCATCAAAGCCTAGGCCGGACTCCTTCTCCGCCTAAGTAAGTCCGGCGAGGATATAGTCCTGATCCAGGAACCATGGATTAATAAATCCGTGGTAAAAGGACTCAGGACGAAAGATTATTCTCTGCTGTATGTGACGGACAAAGAAGAACCAAGATCCTGCATACTAGCATACTGGCAAAGAAAACACTTAACGTATTTTTACTACATAATTACAGCAATTGCGACACCACAAACAGTAAAACTGCAGACCACCAGTAGGACCTACTGGCTCACGTCCGCCTATCTAGGCCATGACCAACCGGGGCCGCTACCAGGAGAGACGCTCGAGCGCGTAATAAAAAGCGCAACAAAACTCAAAGCGGATCTCGTAATAGGAAGTGACGTCGACGCACATCACGCAGTATGGGGAAGTACGGACATAAATGAAAGGGGTGAGTCTCTTTCTAATTTTATACTAAGTACTAACCTTCTTGTTTTCAATATCGGTAACGAACCAACCTTTGTCACAAAAAACAGACAAGAGGTTTTAGATGTTACCTTTGTATCTCAACCAGTCTATAACAAGATTAAAAATTGGGTTGTTTCTAAGGATCATTCCTTCTCTGATCACAGATACATCCAATTTAGTTTAACAGATGACACACAAAAACCCATAGGCTTCCGTATTTTCCGACGATCTAAAAAGTGCTCTTAACCATGCTTTGTATAACTTCTGTCCTCTCACCATAGTAAGAGGGAAGAAGAAACTACCAAAACCAAACAGCTAGAACCGCTCAAGAAAAGTTCAAAAAAAGAAGCTTTTCAATCGAGCCAAATCTTCCAGAAATCCCATAGACTGGTATCTCTATAAGGAATCCCTAAGGATCTACAAAAAGAGGTTACGAATAAGCAAAAGATCCTCTTGGAAAGAATTCTGCGATAAAATTGAAGACTCCTTAGACTTAGGAAAATCCTATCAACGAGTCCAAACATGCCAAGTTCTTTAAAAGATGATGGATTGATGGATGGCCGACGATCAAACAAGTTGATATTTTCAAGTGCTGTGCAAATTTAAGTTTTAAATAGTAAAAAACAAAGTATAAATACAAAGAAAAAGAGTAAACATTTCAAAAGTCTCTTGTTTATCTTTTGAAAGCAAAGTAGCGTAAGTGCTAGTCATCAGTTTTAAGGTTTTAATTGAATTATCGCATACGCATGAATTCTAACACCGTAACACCGGCACCAAGCAAGCGAAATTTGTCTGAAACATCGCCGGAATACAACGAAAACTCAAAATTGTTATGCATAAATAGAAAAACTATGAGCTCTTTGGGAAATTTTACGTTGGTAGATTTCAAGCAGATTCTGGACGAACGTTTCAAAACCCTTGCAACGAAACAAGACCTTTAACCAGTACTTTCCGAGTTAACTCATCTGCGAGTGAGCCACGAAAATCTACAAGCTCAAGTTAAAATTTTGGAAACGCGATGCGATCAGCTCGAGTGGCGCTTTGAAGCGTCTGATTTGCAAATGAGAGACAGAAATATTATTTTTCATCTCCCTATCACAATGAATGATAATCGTAAGGAGCTCCTACAAAACACTTGCACTAGCATAACAAACAATCCAACCACGGGTGCATTCGAGCACTTCCAAGAGCTAAACACCAAGGCAACAAATAGGCAAACTACCGGGGCATATCCTGCCTCAACACATCGCTGAAAATTTTTATGGAAACCCTTAGATGCCGCCTCACAACATGGATCGAAAATAACCACCTTCTTAGCGAATTTCAAATTGGATTCAGGAAAGGATATAGGTTATTAGATTTCAAGCAGATTCTGGACGAACGTTTCAAAACCCTTGCAACGAAACAAGACCTTTAACCAGTACTTTCCGAGTTAACTCATCTGCGAGTGAGCCACGAAAATCTACAAGCTCAAGTTAAAATTTTGGAAACGCGATGCGATCAGCTCGAGTGGCGCTTTGAAGCGTCTGATTTGCAAATGAGAGACAGAAATATTATTTTTCATCTCCCTATCACAATGAATGATAATCCTAAGGAGCTCCTACAAAACACTTGCACTAGCATAACAAACAATCCAACCACGGGTGCATTCGAGCACTTCCAAGAGCTAAACACCAAGGCAACAAATAGGCAAACTACCGGGGCATATCCTGCCTCAACACATCGCTGAAAATTTTTATGGAAACCCTTAGATGCCGCCTCACAACATGGATCGAAAATAACCACCTTCTTAGCGAATTTCAAATTGGATTCAGGAAAGGATATAGGTTATTAGATTTCAAGCAGATTCTGGACGAACGTTTCAAAACCCTTGCAACGAAACAAGACCTTTAACCAGTACTTTCCGAGTTAACTCATCTGCGAGTGAGCCACGAAAATCTACAAGCTCAAGTTAAAATTTTGGAAACGCGATGCGATCAGCTCGAGTGGCGCTTTGAAGCGTCTGATTTGCAAATGAGAGACAGAAATATTATTTTTCATCTCCCTATCACAATGAATGATAATCCTAAGGAGCTCCTACAAAACACTTGCACTAGCATAACAAACAATCCAACCACGGGTGCATTCGAGCACTTCCAAGAGCTAAACACCAAGGCAACAAATAGGCAAACTACCGGGGCATATCCTGCCTCAACACATCGCTGAAAATTTTTATGGAAACCCTTAGATGCCGCCTCACAACATGGATCGAAAATAACCACCTTCTTAGCGAATTTCAAATTGGATTCAGGAAAGGATATTCCACCGTCGACCATATATTTAGCTTGACCAATATCGCAGCAACGTATCTTCACAGACAAAGGAAACTATACGCTTTTTTTTGTAGATTTCCGTGATTTCCTTCGATTCTATCGACAGAAAAGCTCTAATTTTTAAATTGTTTAGAGATGGAATTCCGCTTAAGTTTGGAAAGATAATTGAGAACATAATATATAATGAAACACTTAACGCAGTCTGGGACGGGCAAGGTCTCTCAGATTGGTTCTCCGCGTCCGTAGGGTTGAAGCAAGCGTAGTGTTGGATACCTCATACAAGATGCACCTCAAATGTCACATACACTTTTCTGAAATGTATGAGCACCTCAAACCAAAAAAATGTATGGCCTCATACCTCACACAAGCCATACAAATCAACAAATCTACCTCTCACATCCACCTTCCACCCGACTCAAATAAAGTCAACTACATACTACAATCTCCTACTATAAGGCGAACTTCTTTCTTATTCTTTGCAATGCATGCCTTTGCCTTGCCTTACACACACTACATTCAACCATATCTCTTAACTATGCAAAGTATACACATTAACAGCGAGATCGAACCGGTGTGTAGGTATGAACATTGTGGTCTGTGGATGTGGATGGTTGTAAGGCGAATAGAACGTGGTTGCAAAAAGAAATGAAGCGTAAAGAGGTATGAATGAATAAACTCAATTGTGTTTCTGAAAACACATTGGGACCTTTGCTCAAAGAGACGAATGTATGAAAGTGAATACAAAAATGAAAATGAAGACCATTTGAGTTTTGAGGAGTTGAACAATTTGTCATGGCAATGGGACGTTTGTGCGTTTGTCTAAAAAAGAGGTGCAATGGGACGTTGGGACGTTTGTGCGTTTCTCCTCAAAAGAGAAAAATGAAAATGAATGTATGATGAATGAGATTTTGTACTACCTTAGAGTAAGAGGACACTTGAGGACTTGAGGAGAGAAGAAAAGAGTTTTGTATTTCGTAAGGAAATACGAAGGTACGAGTATGTCTACCTGTCGTATGGTGCATGCTTGATCAAGGGATGGAGGATGAACCATTACGAGTTAAATGCAAGAGTATTGCTCTAACAATTAAGGAAAGTATGTATCTTCTAATTATATGAAAGAATTTAGGTAAGGAGTATTTCGATATCGATAATTTTCTGCGTTATGTGATCTTAATATTTATAAGGAGCTTGTTTACTTTTTTTTTTTTTTTGTTATATATAAGTATGAGTAATGAGAACATTTGCATTTGTTTTAGGATGAGAAGTTGAGAATTTCATGTCATTATTCAATTAGGTACTTATTACTCTAAAATTCAAATTTTTTCTTCCGTTTGCTTTTTTTTGCTGGGTTGCTGTTTCAACTAAAATAAAACGGTTGGGGTTGCAATTAAAAATTCTATCTGAATTGAGATCAGGCAAAAAATTTGTTTTGTATCTGTGTATGTATATTGCATATAGAGGGTGGGATATAGTTAATGAATTGCGGCTAACCAACAACGTGAAGGGTTGGAAAAAATACCTGCTTATGTAACAAGAGCAATACAGTTTGATAATATATATGTTACAGTCATAGTGATTAAATAGCTATTATACATAATGACTGGTCATTATATATAATGGCCAAATTCACTAGACAAAGTAATAAATTAATCACTTTGTCTGGACATTATTCATAATAACTTGTCAAAGTTAGTCAAAGTAATAAATACGGTCTAGCCGACTTGTTACCCCTCCCTCTCTTCATCCCGCTACCGTATGCAACAGCTTTCCGCATGGCCCGCTTCGCGGGGCTCATTATTTTAACCCTTTTTTCCGCAGGGTTAAGCTGCTCATGCTAAATATGAAAATAGCAATTAATTTCTGTATGCAACAGCTTTCCGCATTTATTTTATAATTTAATTTTTTAAATAATCTTTGTGATTAGTTAAGGCAAATTGAAATATAATTTTATAATTTTAAACGCATACCTACGTGTTTTATTACATTATCCAAGTCATCGAAGATATTATATATAATAGCTAGTTAATGTGATTAATTTTGTGTCCATTATCACTTTAACCAAACTGAGTAGATATTATGCATAATGGCTAGCCATTATACATAATATCCAGATTTATTACTTTGGCTGTAACATATACATATGTATATTTGTAAATTCGGTATTTGTTGTCATTATTTCACTTTTCACGATATGATCTTGGGCGGTTAGTAGATTTGTGTGCGGTATATGTGTGTTCTTATACACTGCATATATGTATGTGTAGAAAATGTAGGTAGGTACATGTTACGTATAGAAGACGAGTGCAAAGCACTACTTTATTTTCATTTATACTTTAAAATGTTACGAAGTACCTACGGACAAAGTTTGCGTGAGGTGCAACCATACTTCGAATATATTTCGAAAACAGAAAAAAAAATCTGAGTGGGTTTAAGATTCATTTTTTTTTATGCATTATTAAATTTTATATGCAAAAACAAAGTCTTTTCAGGACGACTTTTATTAGTTATACCCATGTACTTTTTGTGTTAAAATTTTCGTTTTCCATCTTCAAACCATTTTTTTAGTTTTGAAACAATTACCTACTTCAGTAGAAAACGAAAATATGAAATATTATTTGGATGCAAGTATTTGAAATAAACTGTTAGGGTGTTTATTTTTCCATTTTCTTTATTTTTTTGTTTTTTGATATTGCTTTTGATTACGGTTTTTAAGTATTGAAAAATGAATATAGAAATCAGTTCTTATTTATTATTTTCGACACCAAAATAAATGAATTGGTAATTGATAAAATAGCATTGATATCACATTATTGGTTTTAATCTTATTTTTAATGCTTGTTAAAAAGAAATTTCTTTTACGAAAATATATAAATCACTGCTGGACAGCTTAGTAGTATTTCAAAAATTGTTCTGCTTGGTTATTGTTGCTAAGTAAAAATAAAATTATTTTTCAATGTTGGAAAAGCAGTAAGAATAAGTTGTGTTTGTTGTGTGCCAAAAAAACATTTTATTGATTGGTTTTGGTTTAATATTCTTACTTATGATGACAAAATTCAATGGTTCGCTGGGGTAATTTAAAGAAAGTGCCCCATTCGTCATGGGACATTTGAGGTGGGACAATGTCCCACTACACTTTGGCAAAAGAGTACCTCATACAAACTCATCCAGATTTCATGTCCTACCCAACTGTAAAGCAAGGATGTAATCTCAGCCCATCCGCTTTTAGCCTCTATGTCGAAGACCTGATCATAGACTTACCTTGTGGCATAATGATAGATGGATTTCTGATTAAGGTACTAATGTACGCAGATGATCTTGTCCTTTTGGCGGAATCACCTCAAGCTCTCCAATTAATGATTAACAAATTAAGCAATTATTGTTTAAAATGGAGTCTCAGCGTTAATTTATACAAATCTGAAACAATAGTCTTTAGAAAAGGTGTGAGGCTTCTTTGTCTTCGGCTGGGGCAGAACTCAGCGGGTCCAAGGTTTCTCCCAAGGAAGCTCAAAAACTAGGGCAGCGACAGTCCAACTTCTGAATAACGAGGCGAGACACGGCAAATACGAATTACAATAATTTTTATTATTTAAGCTGAATAATTAAATGACAAATCTTTACAAAAAGTGTTCAAGTATGTTGTAAATTAGGCTATGCAAGCGCCTGGAAGACGGTACGGTCGGGGCGGTGAATGCAATCGGTACGTTTTCTTCGTTTTTCGGAACGATAGAGGTTGGTTTGATCGTTCTGGGGCGGCACGGGGTTTTTAGCTGGCTTCGTTATTGTGGCCTAGTACTGGATACGCTCAATTAATAATGGTAATTTCTTCTCTGAATTTACGCTTAGTTAGTTAGTTAGTTAGTTTTTATTTGAACAATATATACAATTTGACTTATAACTAATTAGGATACTATGATAATACTATTTTGTTGGCACATTGGGGGCCTAACCATATACATTGACTTAGCTTAAAATATTATAGAGTATTGTATAATTTACATGACAAAAGGTTATAAAATAAAAGTCGGTTGACTTTGTTGTCATCTCAGGTGGTTCATTCCTGGTTATCTATGGCGGGTTTATAGTTGAAAAGGTGGGGGTTGGCAATTTAGCCACGGTGGTGTGCTGACCCAGTGTCAGCGTAAAACGAGATAGGTCCCTCGTTGTCCTTGATGATGTTGTCGTCCAGGGTCTCCATCACACTGAGGTACCTCGGTTCCGGATGTCGTTGCTCTGTGGTCATCCTTCTCATTAGCTGATTCGGGTGGATGGTGATGTTTTGCACTAGCTTCTTTGTGGATAGCACCAGGTATCTGTCCAGAGGTATGATGTTGGCTTCTTGGTACAGTTGCTCGTTCCTGTAGTGCTTTCGTCGCCGTCGGTCAAAGTAGAGGCCGGTGCAAATCCTGAGTATCTTCCTTTCATAGAGCTGGAGTTCTTTCATGGCTGTTTTCGAAATGGAGAACCAGACTGGAAAGGAGTAGCTAATTACTGGTCGCAGAAGTTGCTTGTAGACCAGTAACTTTGTCGCTTGGCTTAGTCCAGTTCTTCTTTTCAGCAGAGGGTGCACCCGGCTGAAAGCCCAGCTGGCTTTTTTGAGAGCTTTCCTGCTGTGTGGATTGAAGTTTAACAGCTCATTGAAGTGGATACCCAGGTATTTCACATTCGGCTTGGATTGAATGGTGGATCCATCGGGGAGTTTCAGGACCAAATTTTTACATTTGGTGGCAGTCCGACCGCCTCTGCCATTTGAGGGTCTCCTGAAGCAAACCAGTTCCGATTTGGAGGTGTTGATCCGTATGCCCCACTTTTTGTAGTAGTGGTATAGTCTGTTGACGTGGGCCTCTACTCTCTTGACTGCGAGCAATGGTGAGAGTGATGTGGCGTAGGTAAGCGAGTCATCAGCGTAGAGGAGATTCTCGCATCCAGTTGGAGTTGGTTGGTCTGACGTCATCAAGCTGTAGAGGAAGGGACCGAGTTTTGAACCTTGGGCGACTCCGGCTCCGATGTTTTTAGTGTGGGATTTGCAGTTGTCCATTTGTACGAAAAATTTTCTGAAAGAAAGAAAAGAACAGAGAATTTTGATTAGTGGCGGTGGAAGCTGAAACGAGTAAAGTTTGTGTATTAATCCATCTATCCATACGCTATCGAATGCCTTCTCGACATCCAGAAAGCATCCAACGGTGACACGATGACTGTTGAGTGAGGTGGTGATATCATGCTGAAACTTAAGGAGTGGATGCAGCGTCGAGTGTTTCTCCCGAAAGCCGAACTGCATGTCTGGTATGAGGAGGTTATCGTTGCAGAATGTTTTGAGTCTGCGGAGGATTACTTCTTCGAGTATTTTGCTGATGTTACTCAGCAAGGAAATCGGCCTGTAGTTGAAGATTTGATTGGAAGCGCCTTTCTTGGGAATTGCCACGATCTTTGCTGTTTTCCAGTTCCGAGGAAAGTAGCAGTTGTTGATGCAGTTGTTAAGGATGATTGTAAGGAGAATCATCGCTGCATGGGGAAGCCTTTTGAGGATGTGGTTAGAGATGCCATCTGGTCCGGCTGACTTTTTTGGCTTGGAATTGCCGATGATCTCTGCTACCTCCTCTAGATTGCAGAGACGAATATTGTTGGTTGGATTGTCAGCTGGATTTGCATCGTCGAAGATCACTATATCCGGGCTTGGTTGGAGTGTTTGCTGCATTGAGGATTCCACCTCCAGCAGAAATGTTTGGTCAGTGGGCGGGCTTGGTTTGAAGTTTCCTTCGAAGTAGTTGGCGAGAGCTTCCGCTTTGTCTTGGGTGGCTGTGACTTCCATATCGTTGACAATTAGCATTTCGGGAGGTTTTTGTTGCTTTCCAATAATTCTATTGATGTTTCCAAACGTATCCGGTCCGGGTCTAATCGCTTCCAACCTTTTCTGGAAGTGGATGTTGTTGTGGTGTTGGATCGAGTTCCGGAACATGATGTTGACCTGCTGCAGCTCATTCCAGATTGTTTGGTAGCACCTGTTTGCTGTATTCATCTGGCTTTGGTGAATCCTTTGAAGTTTCTTCCTCAGTCGTTGTCTGTGCGCGTATAGATTTTGGATGTATTCCGGGAGGTGTTGGTACCTATCCCTTGACGTCCTGGGCCGTTTTTGGTTGCTGATCGCCCTGGATACAGCTTCTTCTAGATTGCCAACTGCAGCATCAATCTCACTGTCAAGAAGGTTCCTGTTTGGTGGTGGTAGATCTAGGTTGTCATCGATGTCCCTGTGCAGCTTTTCTACATCCAATCGTCTGTAGTTGATGAAGCATTCTGGTGTTTCTGAAATTAGAGAAATTGGTTGGTTTAAATTAATAGTTAGTTGTACGGCCTCGTGGTCAGAGTCACTATCTACTGTCTTACAGATGAAGTTCTGTATTTCTGGCATTATGTTCACCAAGTTGGAAGAGGCTAAGAAAAAGTCAAGTGTCGATGGTGTTCTGGGAAAAGTTGGTTTTGGTTGTGATACAACTACAAGCGTGTGATCGTTCGTATTTTGGTCTAGCCAGTTTTCTATTGCCCTGCCTTCTTCGCTGATCTTTGTGTCCAACCATAGACTGTGTCTTGCGTTGAAGTCCCCGCCGATGAGTCCGTACGTGCTTTGCTTCAGTATTCCGTTGAGGATGTGAAGGTCGCTTTGAATGTTTCTTGGAGAGGAGTTGCATTTGAAATAGATGCTTATGACCGTTAAGGTCTCTCCTCTTCCAAAGCTTATCTTGATGGCGGTGGCTTCACTAGTCAGTAGTCCAGCGATGGTTACTTCTTTGGTGTTGGGCGAGAGTTTATCTTTTATGAAGATTGCTGTTCCTCTTTGAAGATGATTTTTGTCCTGCCGAAAGGTCCTGAATCCCTTGATGTTAATGTTGTTGCGTCTGGTGACGTTCGTCTCGCTGATTAGCGCAATGTCGGGGGTGTTGTTCTTCATGAACAAGTTGAATGACGTCCTCTTGTCTAGGCTGTATAATGAATTAACATTATACGTCAGGATGCGTAGTTTCTTCAATTGCATAGTTGGAGGACGAAGGTGGCCAGCGCCACGGACTTCTCACCATCGCTTAATTGAGTGTAGTTGGATGGTATGGCTCCCTTAGCCTTGTTCACGGCAGTCTGGAAGCTTGATCCGAAGAATTGCTGGAATTCTTTGTTGAGGTCCAATGAAGACTGTTGGGGTTTGGTCGGTATTCTCTGGACGGGTGTTCTTTTGGCTGGGGTCCTTGGTTGCTGTTGTGGGGCTTTGCTTGTTGGTTTGGTTGCTGTGTTTTGTCTTGCCATTGCTGCGTAGCTGACTCCTGGGCGGGTTATCACACATGCTGAGTTAGTGGTCAGCTCTTTCTGAATTTTCTTCTCCGCTAGTATTTGGTTCCTTTCGGTCAGTCGTGCCTTCAGAGTTGGGCAACCCTTGAAGCTAGCTGGATGTCCCTCTTTCTTACAGTTGGCGCACCATACGTCCAGTCCTGTATTTTGTGTCCTCTTGCATTGGCCTGGTAGATGGTCCTCCTTGCACTTGACGCAGACGTACTGGCGTCCACAGTTAGTGGCTACGTGGCCGAAGCGTTGGCAATTTCGGCACTGCACGATGTCTTTGGATTTGAGTTTCTCCCAGTGCACTCTCTGGTTCATCACTTGTGTCTTCGTGTAGACTTCATTCAGGTCGCATGTCTTGGGCACTTCGACTACGAAGTTGTTGTACACCTTTCCTTGTGCCTTCTTTGACTTGTATTGGGTGACTTTGATAATTGGTAGTCCTTCAATTCGGAGCTCATCCTCAACTTCTATGTCTGAGTAGCTGTGGTGAATTCCTTTCAGAAGCAGTAGATTTTTCCTTTCCTCCTTCGGCGTAAATGAATTGAACTGTATCTTCATCGTCAGAAGATACTTTTTGATGGCGTCAAATGAAGTCCTGTCCCCGGCGTTGATAATTGTGGTCTTCGTGTTACGGTTCCTGAAGGTAACCGTGAGATTGTTGGACTTGCAGTGTCTTCTGATCTCAGCAACGTTACCGGAGAAGCAGAAGATTGGAGGCATTCCGGGACCCTTGGCTGGCTCGTTTGTTTTTGGTGCTCCTGGTGTTGTGGAAGTTGATGGTGGGCTGTTTTTGGCTGCGAATATTTTCTTTGAAGTTGTTGGCGGTGGTGGCTGAACGGTTGGTGCTACTGCTGGCACCACTGCTGGTGCTGTTACGATGGTTGGGGTAGGTGAAGTCGAATTTACCGACCCGATTGATGATGGCGGCTCCTGTTTCTTCTTCTTGGAGTCTTTTTTGGCGGCTGTCTTCTTTGAACGTTTCTTACCAGTTACCTCGGTGAACTGGTCGTCCTCGTCGGATCTATCAGATTTATCTGCCTCGTCCCCAGTCAGGCAGATAAGATCTTCGTCCTTTCCTTCGTTTTCAAAGGTTTCCTCCATTGGCTGTGGTTCATCGAGCTGTATCTGCAGCTCCTTGACGAGGTTGCTGAGGCACTGTCGGTGCTCTAACCCCAGATCGGCTTTCATCCGCCTCAGCAAAGTTCCGAGAGCGGTGATTGCCGTTTCTACGGTCAGCTTCTCCATTTTCCTGAAATGCTAAAAGATTATTAAGACTTCCTGGAAAAATAAAAAAGATTAGTTATAAATCCTGCAAGAGATTATATTTTCCAGAAAGGGATAATTCTCTCCTGGAAAAAACAAAATATTAAAGGATTAGCTTAATTATATTTCCTAAGAAATGTAATTAGGATGGGATAAACCCTATTACCAGTCCGGTCCTTCTTCTTGTTCAGGTACCTGGCAGGTAGTCGGTGAGTGTCCCTTTTTTGTTCGGTGTGTTTGGGTATTTGGGTATTCTTAGTCCGCTGTGTGTACGTCCTCTCGCGATGAAGGTGACTGACTGTGAATTTACGCCAAAATGTCATTTCTACTTATAAGGTTTTTCGCTGGAAGTAAGTGTGAAGTGCACTGGATGAGTGAAATATTTCCATTACACTACCCATGTACACGCTCATTTCTCGTGGCTACCTATCTTACCGAAGAAAAATAAATTCAGCTGTTGATGGCAGTTTACCTGCCGCTGCTTGGTTGAATTTATTTTTGCATAGAGCCAAATTCACGATGTGCAACAACCGAGTAGTGTGTTTGTGCCTACGGTTGGTCTTTGGTGTTTGCTGTGTTGTGGTGCGTGCTTTTACTTGGCTGCGTAAATCATTTCTTAGTGCCCGTGGTCTTCCTCATGGCAAGGCGGCTATATGGTGCGATTCGTAGGGTGAGATGTAAGCGGTTCGGCGGTGGCAAAGAAAAAGTGTGACGCGTCGTCACAAAGAAACAGGACGTTTGGCAGCAAATGAAAAATGGTACTATGGAGGAGAATCGATCGAAACCGTTAGAGAATACCAATACCTAGGTTTAACTGTGTCAAGCAATCTATACATAGAAAAGCATCTGGTCAAAAAGCTGTCTTCCTCGAAAAATGCAATTGGTTCTGTGTGGCAAAATGTTTATGGAAATAAAGACTTATCATTTAGTGCAAAGTACAAAGTTTTCACTGCAACTTCCGAAACGATTATGCTTTATGCGGCAGAGTCATGGGGTTGGCGTCAGTCTGAAACCACGGAAAAACTGTTGAGGTTCTTCTTAAAACACCAATTTCGGCTGCCAGACACTACACCCAATTATATGCTGATGATAGAAACTGGATTATCACCACTGTTGTGGTATTCCCACATTCCAATCCCACGGGCAACTAAGCTGTTCGATTGACACCACGCACGTTCTGCTAAGTCAGTCCACGAGCAGCTTATTTGCCCGTCATTCGAAACCACATTCAATGAGTGTGGGAATATTCAATGTGTAGTCATAAGCAAGTAATAAAATATTATTAAGATAACGGGTGATTTTTTAGCTGGTTTGGTTTTGGCAACACTGGTTTTGACAGCTGACGTGTGTTTAGTACCTTGTGTCACTGTCAAACAGCTTCAGTTTGGTTTGCAGTTTAACCATGGATCGTCTTACAAATGAACAACGCTTGCAAATTATTGAATTTTACTATCAAAATTCGTGCTCGGTTCGAAATGTTCATCGCGCGCTGCTTCCATTTTATGGTCGGCATTCTCGACCTTCTGAGCAGTCTATTCGGAAGATTGTGACCAAATTTCGCACCAAATTTACTTTGTTGGACATTAAACCACCAACACGTTTACGTACTGTGCGTAGTGAAGAAAATATTGCGGCCGTTCCCAGCAGTTAGGCCTTTGTTACAGCACTACGTGGAAAATTTTGCGGAAGGATTTTGGCGTAAAGCCTTTTAAGATACAGCTGGTGCAAGAACTCAAGCCAGCCGACCTACCACAACGCCGAATTTTTGGTGAATGGGCTCTTGGAAAGCTGGCCGAGGATCCGCTTTTTTATCGAAAAATTGTGTTCAGCGATGAGGCTCATTTTTGGTTGAATGGGTACGTAAATAAGCAAAATTGCCGCATTTGGAGTGAAGATCAGCCAGAAGCATTGCAACAGCTACCAATGCATCCCGAAAAAGTCACTGTTTGGTGCGGTTTATGAGCCGGCGGCATTATTGGGCCATATTTCTTCAAAGATGATGCGAATCGCAGCGTTACTGTCAATGGTGAACGCTTCCGAGCGATGATAACAAACTTTTTTTGCCCGAAATGGAAGTTCTTGACTTGCATGATATGTGGTTTCAACAAGACGGTGCCACATGCCACACAGCACGCGAAACAATGGCGCAATTGCGAGGCGAGTTTTGTGAACAGTTAATTTCACGTTTCGGGCCGGTCAATTGGCCGCCTAGATCGTGCGATTTGACACCATTAGACTATTTTTTGTGGGGGTATGTCAAGGCTAATGTCTATAGGGACAAGCCCGCTTCGATTGACGCACTGGAAGCCAACATCCATGCATTCATTCGTTAGATACCGGCCGATATGTCTGAAAGAGTATGCCAAAATTGGACTCAGCGGATGGGCTACCTGAGACGCAGCCGCGGTCAACATTTGCATGAAATTATCTTTAAACATTAAATTGCAAGGTTCAAACTATCGATTCAAGTAAATATTTCATTCATTTTTTCGAATTTTTTGTGTTTTTTTTTAAAAAAAAGTTCTAAACCTCTTAAAAAATCACCCGTTATTTTCAGTAATAATAAAGCATTCAAACATCAAACATTATGCGTTTACATATCATGGCGAACCTGCCAGTTTGTGTCGGAAATAAAAGTATTTAATTCCCAGTTCGAATAATAAAGATGCGAAAAGCATAGTTAAAGAACCCGAAATCGTGAGTGTCGTCAAATTGAAAGTATTTAATTCACAGTTCGAATAATAAAGATGCGAAAAGCATAGTTCAAGAACCCGAAATCGTGAGTGTCGTCAAATTGAAAGTATTTAATTCACAGTTCGAATAATAAAGATGCGAAAAGCACAGTTTAAGAACTTGAAAAAATCAGAACGAAACATTCTGGACCGCCAATTCTTGATGACATGCCTACATTAGGCAACACAAAGGAGAATATTGAAGATGCAGTGAAAACTCTTAATATAAGACAGTATTTGACAAACTGTCATTACATCTAGGACGAGCTCACCACTAGAATAATATTTATTAACGCTTCTACTTGTGACATCAACTACCTGCCAAACAATCCACCCATCGTATTTGATACATCGCTACCCAAAGGATTTTCCAAAGACGTTTAGTAAATGGACAATCGCAAAGTATGAAGAGTTTGTTTTAATTTTAATGAAAATTATTCTAGTTATGACTTGTAGTGCCATATATATTTAGCAAATGACAGTCAGTCACACACACAGTCAATTGCAATAGCTGTAAGTTCATTAGAAAAAATAAAGAGTATGTAATCCAAACATTGATGAACATATTAATACAAAAATCCCAAGATGTTTTTTCAAATATGTTAAAAGAACGTATAACTTTCAATTTTAGCTGTAACTTTAATGAACATTGTTTTAATGTTGTCCAAGTAAAAAAAAGTAACTTTTGCTATTGAACGACATGCACACATGTTAGATTCGTAGAATTTCTTTTGTATTCGATCATTTTCTTTTCTCATCAAATTAAATTAGATAATGGCACTGCTAAAGAAATTGCCAAGCGCCATTTTAATGGGTTTATCAGGTTATGAAATTGGTAAAGACAGGCAGGAAGAAAAGATAGAAAAGCTTAGAGACATACAAAACAAATTTTACGAACAAATCAATAACAACAACAACCAGCCAACCCAATACAATAACCAAACATTACTTATCTTAGTAGCCGTATTTATAGTCGTGGTAATTTTGTTTTGGTCAGTTAAATTTTTCCTGTTAATCAAGTTTAATAAGACAGTCCAAAGACCAGGAATCTAAACCTTTTTTTTTTATGGCTCAACAAATAACATGGGAAATCTTAGCACAAAAATTAAAAGAAATAAAAACCGAATTTGATAAGTCATACAAATGTTTGAACAGATTGCCTATTCCAAAAAAAAAAACAACGCAGATTAAACATCTGAATATCTTACAATGTCTACACAATACCATAACAGGTATTTTTAATTCAGTAGACGCAGATTTAACCACAGAGCATCGAGCAGATTTCACTATACATTTCACAACAATAAAATCAAAACTTGAATCATTATTTGATTTACTTCAAATTCCCCAAGAGGTCCCAAAAGACTTCAAGAAATTTCTTAATATAGACTTCGAAATCTTTTTTGATCCCGATACAGAAATAAACAATAAACTTTAGACCAGAAAGAAGCAAGTACCAGTAAAAGTAATCTAATTTCAAGCAAAATGTCACAAACGGCTTTGGAATTTTTAAGCATTGCATCGAAAATCCTTCCGGATTTCTCTGGTAATGCAGACGACCTGTAAAGCTTCTTAGCTGCGTTAGAGTTAATTAATAGTATAAACGAGGGCAATAACACCGTGGCTATTAATCTTATTAAGACTTAGCTAAAAGGAACCGCAATAAACCTAATTTCTGGCACAGAGAAAACTGTTGCTGAGGTAATTAGTCAGTTAAAAGTTTCAGTAAAAGGCGAATCTGTAGACGTAATCACTGCAAAGTTGATGAACGTCCGCCAAAATTCCAAACCGGCAAATACATACGCAAAAGAGGTCGAAGACCTCACAAAAAAACTTCAAAGTGCTTACATTTCCGACGGGCTAATGCCTCAATTAGCTGAAACATATTCCACCACGGCCGCCATTAAAGCCATGATCAAGAACTCCAACAATGATAAGGTTAAACTCCGGTCAATTCAACAACATGAAAGAAGCAGTGGCTAAATTCGTAAACTGTTGCACTGAAGCTTATGGCCAGCCTAATGCAATATTGCACTTCAAAAACAATCGAGATAGAAAAAACTATTATAACAGTAATAATAGTCAAAATAATTACTTTCGTGGAAGCGTACGAGGTCGCGGGATGAGACGCGGAAACTATAATAACCGTTATAATAGCAATAATTATAGAAATAACAATAACATTGCAAACAACAGTAATAAAAACGTTAGAATAACACAACATATTGCGGAAAACGAACCAACCCCAAGTACTCATTAGAAAACACGAAAAGATGCAGTAAAATTTATAATATTAGATTAACCTTAACATCATTCATAGCATTAAGGACTTCAGCAAATAATGATATAACATCATTTTTAGTAGACACGGGCGCGGACATTTCTATAGTAAAGCAGGGACAAATAGATCAATTCAAAACCATAAACACTTATAAAACGACAAGCCTACACGGCATTGGTGAAGGAGCAACTTATACAATAGGAAAGGTTCACATTGATTTAAAATTCGAAAACCTACTAATAGGTCATGAGTTTCATGTCGTAAGTGATGATTTTCCAATACCGTCCGATGGAATAATTGGACTTGATTTTATCAAGAGCTTTAATTGTACACTTAACTATGACAAAAATCAAGATCTCCTAGTACTTAGACCAGATAAGTTTAACCAAATTGAAATACCAATGTCATGTTCACCAAATAATAATGCAATAGTAATACCCGCAAGATCCGAAGTTATCAGACAGGTAAACGTCAAATGTCAGGAAGAAGATGTGCTTATACCACAACAACAGCTTAAAGAGGGTATATATGTGGCAAACACAATTGCAAAAAGCACTAGAGCATTTGTCCGTGTAATAAACACAACAAATGAGGATATATTAATACACAATGTAGAATTGAAAACAGAAAGTCTAAACGACTATAAAAATGTATCAATACAAAGCTCCCAAAACAATCATGTTAAATTACAAAAACTGTCCAAAAATTTTCCCTCCTTCATAAAGACTGATTTACATAAACTCTGCTCGGAGTATATTGACATATTTGCACTCGAAACAGATAAAATAACGTATAATAACTTTTATAAACAAAAACTTCGTTTAAAAACCGACGAGCCAACTTATATTAAAAACTATAGAATACCGCACGCTCAGAAAAGTGAAATTACAAAACAGGTTGAAAAATTGATAAAAGATGATATAGTGGAACCTTTGGCGTCTGAGTACAACAGTCCTATACTGTTGGTACCGAAAAAATCTTTACCAGGGAATCACCAAAAACGGTGGAGATTAGTAGTGGATTACAGAAGTATAAACAAAAAACTTATTGCAGATAAATTTCCTTTGCCAAGAATAGATGATATTCTTGACCAACTAGGCAAAACTAAATATTTCTCTTGCCTTGACTTAACGTGCGGCTTCCATCAAATTGAATTAGATGAAAATTCATTCTCTACTGATAATGGTTCATACCGATTCAAGCGACTTCCCTATGGCCTAAAGATAGCACCAAACTCATTTCAAAGAATGATGACAATTGCTTTCTCTGGTTTATGTCCGACTCAAGCATTCTTATATATGGATGATTTAGTTGTATTGGGCCGTTCAGAATCACATATGTTCAAAAATTTAACAGATGTATTTAAAACGTGTCGAAAATACAATCTTAAGCTACATCCGGATAAGTGTACATTTTTCGGATCCGAAGTGACATACTTAGGTCATAAATGCACAGATCAAGGCATTCTTCCATATGATAGCAAATTTCAAATTATATTAAACTATCCAACTGCCAAAAATGCCGATGAAGTTAAGCGATTTGTTGCATTCTGCAACTATTACAGACGATTTGTTCCTAATTTTGCTGAACATTCAAGGCTATTAACAAGGCTCTGTAAGAAAAATATCCCTTTTGAATGGACCATAGAATACGACAATGCATTCAAACATTTAAAAAAGTCACTATTAAGCCCAAACATTATCAAGTATCCAGACTTCCAAAAACAATTCTGTATAACAACCGATGCAAGCAAATACGCATGTGGTGCTGTGCTAAGTCAAGAATACGAGGGATACCAACTCCCAGTAGCATATGCCTCCAGATCGTTCACCAAAGGTGAAAGCAACAAATCCACTATCGAACAAGAACTAGCTGCCATTCATTGGGCAATACAACACTTTAAACCCTACGTATATGGTACTAAGTTCTTAGTAAAAACCGACCATAGACCACTATCATATCTATTTGCTATGAAAAACCCTTCCTCTAAATTAACACGCATGAGACTAGATCTTGAGGAATACGATTTTACTGTAGAGTACTTGAGGGGAAAAGAAAATCATACAGCGGACGCATTGTCTCGCATTGATTTTAAAGAAATTCAAAGTACATATAAGAGTTTCAGCCAACAAAATATTAAAAGTCACAACTAGATTGCAATCTAATAAACATAATGTCGAATCAACTGCAGACGAAATAGAAGAGTCATCTGCTAAGATAAATATATATGAAGCGTTTAGGAGCAGAAGTAAGAAAAACAGTGCCCGGCTAGCTATTAATGGCGACTGTATAAAAATCATTAAGAATAAAAAAGTGATCACTATAGAAATCAATAACCTTATCACTAATGGAAAAATTGACTTAGATCAATTATGTCTACTGCTTGAAAAAATAGCAAGTGATAACGGATTGAAAAAGCTACAACAGTCACTGAGTGACGATATTTTTGAAAAGATCCGAATCAATGAATATAAAGAACAAGGAAATAGAGCTCTAACAAATCTTCGTATTGCACTAACGCCTTCAATTATAAAAATAATTAATGATGACGAGAGAAAAATAACTATGCAAAAGTACCATGATGATCCAATCTGTGGTGGCCACGCAGGGATCACACGTACTTTAAAAAAGATACAACAAAAATATTTTTGGAAAAATATGACCAGAGATATTATAAAATACGTCAAAGGATGCGACAAATGTCAACAAAATAAGTCTCAGAAAAACATTAAAGAACCAATGATCATAACTGAGACTCCAACAACCGCATTTGATGTAGTACTGATAGATACTATTGGACCATTACCGATATCAGAAAATGGCAATGCGTATGCAGTCACAATTATATGTGATCTTACCAAATACCTGGTATCAATACCTATCGGTGATAAAAGTGCAAAGACAATTGCGAAAGCAATCTTTGACCATTTTATACTAATTTACGGGCCAATGAAAAAATTACATTACAGACATGGGCACCGAGTACAAAAATCAAACATTTAATGAAATTTGTAAGCTTTTAAAAAAATAGAAAATGTCACTTCAACTGCATACCATCACCAAACATTGGGAACTGTAGAAAGAAACCACAGGACATTTAATGAGTATGTTCGATCATACATTTCGGTAGATAAAACAGACTGGGACGAGTGATTAAAATATTTCACGTATTGCTATAATACCACGCCATCAGTGGTGCATGACTATTGTCCATTTGAATTAGTGTTTGGCAAGTCTCCGAATAATTACGATTTCCTTTTAAATGCTAAAGTAGACCCCATTTATAATTTGGACGCGTATGAAAAAGAAATAAAATTTAGACTTCAATCGGCTCACAAAAGGGCCGTGGAAATTATAAAAAACAAAAAAGTTAAGGAAAAAGCCTTATAAGACAGATATACTAATAGATTAAATATAGCAGTAGGAGATTTAGTTCTAGTAAAACAAGTAGGACATAAGTTAGATAAAATTTATAAGGGACCATTTAAAGTAGTGACCATAGAAAATAGAAATAATGTAGTCATAAAAGATTTTTTTTTTTTTTTTTTTTTTATAATTAGCGCGCACATCAAGGGAATATGAATACCCTTATAATGTTGTTAAACACAGTGCGAGCATTTAGGAAAATAGGAGAGGATTTAAAAGGAGACACCGATGCACGTTGCTTTTGAATCTTTGTGAATCGTAATGAAGGGGAAATACAGAGCCAGGTAAAGCATTCCACATTCGGGTGGTGCGACTGAAATACGAATCTCTATACTTAACTGTACGTCCGAAGTTGGGCTCAAGGTAATACTGATGAACATTCCTAGCGAGGCGGGTGTTGCGGCTAAATTGTTTCAGGGGAGGAATGCAACTGGCTACTTCACTAGAGCACTGCTTGTGAAAAAAGCGATAAAAGAGAGTGAGACAGGCAACGTTTCGACGATGTTCAAGAGAATCAATTGATTCTACGATTGAACTATCACCTATCAATTTCAACGCTCTATTTTGTACCCTATCAAGGAGGTGCAAAGATGTTTGAGAAGCACCTGACCAGATATGGGAGTTATACTCTAGTTTTGGGCGGATGAAGGCCTTATAAATTGTAGCCAGATCAGAAGGGGTGAAGAACTTCCTGCATCGTCTCAAGAAGCCTAAGCATTTAGCAGCATTTTTGGCGACTTCAAATATGTGGTCGTTCCAACGAAGATCATCGTTTACACACTTGACACACGATGACAACGACAAGACGACAACCGTGCACAAAGACCGACTTCGACATTACCATAAAAAAAAATGATAAACTGAAAAGAGAATTAAAGAATAAATTGAAAAAAAAAAAAACAAGAAAAAAAAAATAATTGAATACAAAAATATTAAATAAATATAAGAAAAACACAATGTAATTTAGATTTTAAGAATAAGCTTATGTTAAAAAAAACGCCACAATTAATGAGAAATATTCTTCGAACCATAATCCCACGATTCAACTCATTTTACTGCGAGTTTGCGTCTGTGACACCTAATACTCAACACCTGCCGCATTCCATAGACACCAGTGCACGAGGCTTAGGATGGCTTAGGCAAGCACAATTTTAGTATTTAAGATATAGATTTTAAGAAAACATTGTTCAGTTGTGTAATAGGCAGAAACGCTGCCAGTTTGATTTGATAAATAATTTTTTTTTTTAAATTAAAATAACATAAACTTTTCTAACTGGCGCCCGAGCAAAAAGAAGACTAGTAATAAGTGGATTAATAAGTAAAACAAAAGTAAAATCAGAGCAAAAAGAAGACTAGTAATAAGTGGATTAATAAGTAAAACAAAAGTAAAATCAGTGCAAAAGAAAGACTAGTAATAAGTGAACTCAAAAGTAAAACAAGAGTAGAATCAGTGAATCGCTAGCAATTAAAGGAGTCAACGAGGGATCCCGAGTAGTGGTCATAGCAAAAAGGAATTCATCCCCATGGCCGTCGTCGCATTCTGGTTGATGTAAGATTAAGATTAAGTTATAACCAATTGAAAATTTTGTGAATCATTAAATAGAACTAAGCATACTAAGAGAAAGTGGAATTTTGAAATTAGCTTTAACTAATTGAAAAGAGAATTGAAACGAAATAATTAATTAGGAAAGTGAAACTGAAACTTCAAATTTGAAAATTATAAAACTGAACCATTAGTCTAGGAACAATTAATTTTAGTCAAAATTGAGTAAACCCAAAGTGAAAAGTTTAAAGAAATAATAAAAAATTAAGAAATTAGTTAAATCTAACATATTTGTGAAGTGAAATTAAGAAAAATTAAAGTAGAAATGGTTTTAACAAGGGGAGGAGCTGGTGCTACGTCAGATCCAGACCAGGCCGAACCTAATCCAATAACTACCTACAGCCCTTCTGGCAGCAATAATACCCCACCAACTTACGTAACCGAGGCAAGCGCTGCATCATCTTCCAATTTCAATGGTCACCAGAATGGTAGACGTTCATTAGATAATCAACTTCCGGCTCTCGATACCTTTGTAAGGGGATTGAAGGGTAATCTGTCCGATCTTCTCGGCATGAAAGAACCCGCAGACCTTCCCACAGCCTTACACCTCTGCCAAAAATACGAAAACCAGCATTATAGATCCCAATACGTTCAGAACACTCAGGGAGCAATAAGAAAAAATTTAGCTCCACAACCTACTCCAACACGTTTACAAAACACGTTTCCTCCAAGGAATACCAATCCCGGACACCGTAAACAATACCCGGACTTCCAACCCAATCGGGCAAATCCTTCTAATTTCACTCAGCCTCAACCCTATCGACCAAATCAGCATAATCAAGGGTTTGGCCGTGGCCAACCAAACTTCCAACAGAGAAGTTTCATGAATCAGAACGATAGATTTGCAAGACCTTTCTCACAGGGTCAACCTGTAAAACAGGAACCTTTCACCCAAGGGCCTAGTAACCAGGCCAGAGATATTCACAACCGAAACCGGCAGAACTTTGGCGGTACGGCTTGGAATGTAGGTGCTAACAAGATCCCTCCAACTGGGAACTATCAACCCAATTTCCACATCCAACCGTCCGAAGAGGAACTTAGTTCTTACTACCAAAACCTCGACTTAAGTGACGAACAGGAAGAGCAAAATTTTGCTGAATATCTCGAAAACACTGACGCAGCCTCCAACATTGGAGGAGGAGAAGTCGCCGAACTAGAGCATATCGACATTAACTTCATCGGGCTCTGCGACTCCTCCCTGCCATATTTTGAATGCAAATCAAAAAAAGGTGAGACTTTTAGATTCCTGATAGATACAGGATCCTCAAAAAATTATATCCAACCAGGAATTGTTGAGAATCCTCAGCAAAATGAAAATCCTTTTTTTGCTAAGTCTATAGCTGGAGATGTTGAGATAACTCAACATACAACCATCCATCTGTTCAACAATCAGAATTTAGGCTTAAAATTCTACCTATTGCCTACATTAAAAACATTCAATGGTATTATTGGCAACGATAGTCTTAAACAACTATCTGCAATCATAGATACCAAAAACAATACTATGAAAATTTTAAACTCCATTAAGATTAAGATAAGGCAGTTAAAAGCACCAGGGGTGAACACCCTCACAACACATTCTGATCACATGACAGAACAGCAAAAGAAGCTTATTGGCTCAGCCATAAGTTGCTGTCCAAACCTTTTTTCTGAACCTAACCAGAAATTGACTTTCACTACGAAAGTCGTAGGGGAAATTCGGACATCTACCGATGCTCCTACTTACAGCAAGTACTATCCTTTCCCAATGGCTCTCAAATCCGAGGTCGAGGAACAAATCCAAAGCCTACTAGCTGATGGAATTATTAGACCTTCTAGGTCGCCGTATAATTCCCCGGTGTGGATCGTACCCAAAAAGTCTGATCCCGAAGGAAAAAAGCAATACAGAATGGTGGTTGACTACCGGAAATTGAACGGTATCACCATAGCCGACCGTTACCCAATTCCCAACATAAATGAGGTTTTATCGCAATTGGGAGAAAACAAATTTTTCAGCGTTCTAGACCTGAAAAGCGGCTTTCATCAGATTCCCTTGAAGGAATCTGACATCGAGAAGACTGCCTTCTCCATAAATAGTGGTAAATTTGAATTTACCAGGCTCCCTTTCGGGCTGAAAAACGCCCCAGCAATTTTCCAGAGGGCTCTCGACGACATCTTGCGGGACCACATAGGCAAGATCTGCTATGTCTACATAGACGACATAGTGATATTTAGTAAGAGCGAAAGCGATCATGCCAAACACATAGTAGACATCTTCAAAACACTCGATGAAGCAAATATGAAAGTTCAATTGAACAAGTGTCATTTTTTTAAGAACGAAGTGGAATTCCTGGGATTTATTATCTCATCCGAAGGAATAAAAACTAACCCAGCAAAGGTAAGGGTAATACAGGATTTCCCAAAACCTCAAACGTTGAAAGATCTACGATCATTCCTTGGACTGTCAGGGTATTATCGTCGCTTTGTGAAGGATTACGCGAAGCTTACGAAGCCCCTGACAGCTCTTTTAAGAGGGGAAGAGGGACGTATGTCCAAAACCCAATCCGCCAAGAAGCTTATCTATCTCGGCCCCGAAGAAATTGATTCATTTGAAAAAATTAAAAGCACTCTCGCTTCTGAAGACGTAGTTCTTTCATATCCAAACTTTACGAAGCCATTTGAGCTAACTACAGACGCGTCCAACTTCGCTCTTGGTGCGGTCTTGGCTCAACAGGATAGGCCAATAACATTTATCTCCCGTACACTTGGTAAAACCGAGGAGGGGTACACAGCCAATGAAAAGGAAATGTTGGCAATTATATGGGCACTAAATGCCTTACGCCAGTACCTATATGGATCTGCGCATGTAAAAATATACACAGATCACCAGCCTCTCACATATGCTCTCAGCAGCAAAAACAATAACAGCAAGATGAAGCGGTGGAAGGCTATTCTGGAGGAGTACGACTATGAACTGCACTATAAACCGGGTAAAACAAACATGGTAGCAGACGCTCTTTCACGTCCTCCCCAGATAAACTCGCTAGTAAATTCGCTTACGGTCACCGAGCACAGTGACGACAGTTCGTCCCACAACTTAATACACAGTGTGGAAGTCCCCCTTAATGTATTTTAAAATCAGATTGTTCTACAGGTAGGCGAAATCTCTTCAATGAGTTTCAATATTGTTTTCCCAACCTATCACCGACATGTCGTGACAGAACCTGAGTTCAACGAGGGGAACTTAAAGGAAATTCTGAAGAAAGTGTTGAACCCTTCAGTTATTAATGGTATCAGAGCCGCAGAACCAATAATGGGCCTAATACAAACACTATACGTGTCCCACTTTAGTAGCTTCAAAATTAGATTCACTCAGATTCAGGTCGAAGATGTTACTGACGATTCGGATCAGGAGAATATCGTGACCAGGTACTCACCGGAGAGCGCATAGAGACGCAAAAGAGAACAAGGTTCAAATCCTGAAAAAATATTATTTTCCGGGAATGATAGGGAAAATTCGCAGAGTTACGAAAGCATGTCAAGTCTGCACAGAAAACAAGTACGACCGCCATCCAAACAAGCCGGAAATTCAGGCAACACCAATCCCTAAGTTCCCTGGTCAGATCGTTCATGTAGACATATATTTCACGGACGGCAAAATAATCTTAACTGCCATCGATAAGTTTTCGAAATACGCGCTTACAAGAATGCTAAAGTCTAGAGCCACAGAGGACATCAAGCAACCTCTCAGAGAACTCGTGTTGGCCTTTGGAGTTCCCGAAGTAATCGTGATTGATAACGAGAAATCGTTGAGCTCAAGCTCCATAACCCATATGTTAGAAAATCTATTTAAAATCACAATCTTCAAGGTTCCCCCCTACACAAGCTCTGCTAACGGTCAAGTGGAACGCTTTCATTCCACACTCTCCGAGTTATTGCGCTGCATGAAGACCAAGAAGATTCACAACTCCTTCTCTGAGCTGTTGGACATGACGGTGTACGAATATAACGGGTCAGTGCACTCAACAATTAAAAGGAAACCTATCGATGTTTTCTTTGGTAAGGAGTCGCTTAATAACCCAGAACTATTAGAATCAGAAAGGAAGAAAAATGAGGAGAGAATAAAAAGCAAACAAGAAGCCGACCTAGACTATCACAATAAAAGTAGGAAACCACCAAAAACGTATAGCGCAGGCGACGTAATATATGTTAAAATAAATAAGAGATTAGGCAATAAGCTTTCTGCAAGGTACAGAAAGGAAGTAGTTTCAGAAAATAGGTCAACGACAATTTTAACCACATCTGGCAGAGTAATTCATAAGTCGTTAATAAGGAATTAAATTTTTTAGGCTCTGCGTTGCACCCATCATCGCGGATGTCAAAATGCTGGATTACTCTAACGCCCAACTGATAGCAATAAATTCCGGTTCTGCAAAAGTGCAGACCGGAACATTCAAAATTATACACGTCATCGAAATTGATCAATATCAAGAATCCTTAAAGAAAATAGACCTAAGTATACGCGATTTCGGTAACCTTCCACATCCCATGTTTCCGTTCCTATCCCACGAGATCCAACAGATACAAATTCACCTTAACCGCCTCTTTCCCAAGTTAAGAAATAAACGCTCAATAGATCTCCTTGGTTCCGCCTGGAAGTGGATCGCTGGAACACCAGACCGGCACGACTTTGAGATAGTAGAGGAGAAAGTTAATAATGTACTGTCAAATAACAACCAACAAAGGATTGTTAACAGCTTGTTGTTAAATAAAATTAACGAAGTAAGTAATGTAACAAACGAAATTGTAAGAAGTTCGGAAGCAAGCCTTTAGCAAGAACTCCTATTAAACTTGAAATTTAAACTAGATATGTTAAAAGAGGAAATAATTAATATTGAATATGCCATACAATGGGCAAAAACTGGCGTTGTTAACTCATATATTTTATCCAACACTGAAATTAAATTAATTGAACAAGTAATAAACAGAGAAAACATGCCTTATGATAATATTATTGAAGCAATAGAATTCGCTAATGTAAAAATAGCATCAAACAATTCAATATTACTGTACATCCTAAGTTTGCCAGTAGCCGACCCAGAAATATGTAAAAAATTGTTAATAAAGCCGGTAAAAAGAGGAAAAAACATAATTAAGTTAGATTTTAAGGAAATTTTGCAATGCCGAAAAGCAATCTATGGGTTAATCGATAATTGTAAGACTATTAACAAACTTTCTATTTGTAAACAGACTTCTATTCTAGATGTAAGTAACGACAAGTGCATTAGCCATTTATTATCCAGCCGCCCGCCTTCCTGCACACAAATAAACAATCAACACGTCCCCGCCGTAGAAGAACTAACTCCTGGTGTCATCCTTCTAAACCAGTTTGACGGTAATATAGAAATAGACGAAAATCGAGTTCCACTGAACGGAACCTACATCATCCACTTCCACAACGCTACCATAAAAGCCGAAAAATATACCTTCACCGCAACTGAGGTTACAGAACACAAGCCCCTTCCGGCACTGCTACAACCTTCTGCAATCAGGCCCAAGCTTGAAGAACTACTCTCCTTGGAAATGATTAAGGAGATCGAAACCAACAACACCCGGTACATTCAAATGCTGGAAATCTCAAATCAAAAGAAGAGCATGGCCATGTTGCTATTAGCAGCCATCGCAGTCTTGGCAGTCATATTCATTCTCTTTAAAATATCGGGAAACCCTTTGAAGCTTTGCAACATTCGCAAACGCGAGGCTAAGAGAGAAGAAATTGCAATGAGGGAATCAGTCATCAAAGCGGAAACCTCGAATACAGCAGTAAACGTTTCGGTGGAGCAACCAATTTCAACGCCCAGAACAATTGGCGTAGAGGAAGCTGTAAAGACATTAAAATCAGCGGTATCGAACGAGGGCGTTCGATTCTAAAAGGTGGAGGAGTTAACGCCACAATTAATGAGAAATATTCTTCGAACCAGAATCCCACGATTCAACTCATTTTACTGCGAGTCTGCGTCTGTGACACCTAATACTCAACACCTGCCGCATTCCATAGACACCAGTGCACGAGGCTTAGGATGGCTTAGGCAAGCACAATTTTAGTATTTAAGATATAGATTTTAAGAAAACATTGTTCAGTTGTGTAATAGGCAGAAACGCTGCCAGTTTGATTTGATAAATAAAGTTTTTTTTTAAATTAAAATAACATAAACTTTTCTAACTTATACACAAAAAAAAAAAAAAAAAAAATTTAACTAAATTTATAATTTAAGAATAAATTTATATGAAATAAATTCATTCATGTGAAAAGAGAGGTGTGGTATTCCCACATTCCAATCCCACGGGCAACTAAGCTGTTCGATTGACACCACGCACGTTCTGCTAAGTCAGTCCACGAGCAGCTTATTTGCCCGTCATTCGAAACCACATTCAATGAGTGTGGGAATATTAAATGTGTAGTCATAAGCTAGTAATAAAATATTATTAAGATATTTTCAGTAATAATAAAGCATTCAAACATCAAACATTATGCGTTTACATAGATTAGTCTCGAGACATCGGCTTTACTTTGAAAAGTACACTATATTCCGTACAGACAAAGATCTCGCTAAAACAGGCACTGCCGTTTTAGTAAAATCTTCTTTTCAGTGCCGTAAGGTCATTATTCAAGGTTTGGTTACTTTTGAAGTAACCTGTGTAGTCATACCCCTCGAAAATAACGAAGATATCCTTCTGATATCTTTGTACAATCAATGCGCTGCGTCCCGTGCTGACATAAGACACGACCTTGATTTGCTTAACGCATTCTGCCAAAATTACACCCAATTCATAATTGGAGGCGATTTCAACGCACGCCACCAACTCTGGATGGATACCTTGAGTACTCCCCAAGGAGTTGCTATATCTGACTGGCTATGTGATAATTCTCACGACCACTCTTTCGAGATTGTCTCTCAACCAATACCAACATTTCCGCGAACCCCTTCGACACTTGACTTCTTCATGTGCTCACCTCACTTAATTTGTAGAATTCCAACACTAACTAACTTCTTCTGCACTGCAATTGTATCTGACTCCGATCATTTAGCTGTAAAATTAAACCTTCGTCTTCGGACAAATTTTAATATTCTAGCTACTCCTCAGCAAGAATATATTAATTACGCAAAAATCAATTGGCGAGTTTTTCAGAATTCCTTAACGGAAAAGCTACAAAACTGTACGCCTTGCACTTCAGCCAACCTGACCAATGAAGACATTGATCTTGCAATCAATTCCATTGAAAGCTCAATTACCAGTACAATTGCAGAGCAGGCCCAAGCCCGAGATCTCAAATCCAAGTATAAAGACTTACCCGTACACATACAAAGTATGTATAAATATAGGCAAAAACTTCGGAAAATTCTACAGAGAATTTTTCACCGTACTTTAAGTACCCACGGGGATGAGTACCAGAGTGTTCTATCACAACTCAAGTGTCTCAGTACCCTCATCGATCAAAACACCAAAACCTATATCGACTCCCAATTCAGAAAACGACTTAACGTCATAAAACCTGGTCCGAATACATTCAAGCAAATTAACCAAATTGTAGGAAAGAAATCTCCTATACTTGGGCAACTACAACACAATGACGTCGCTCTTGCATCCGACCAAGAGAAAACTAACGCTTTTGCAGACTTCTTCGAAAGCAATTTCAAACCCATTCCACCTATTCATTTGCCTGAGTTCTTCTCAAACGTCAGCAATGAAGTCTCATTATTAGTTTCACAAAACCCGGAGCCGCTCACAACATTTAACGAAGAAAATTCATCAGTCTTCACAACAACCGATGATATTTTCACAAATCCGCTTGACCTTTACGGTTCAATCCAATGCGGTAACTCCAAAAAATCTTCGGGACCTGACAAGGTTTCCAATTTTGTTATCAAGAAACTCCCTCCGACTGCGATTATAATTCTTACGATTATTCTCAATAACTGTCTTAACAACAGTTATTTCCCAAGTAAATGGAAAATAGCGGAAATATTCCCAATTCCTAAGAAACCAGGTGCGAATTCTGTAAGCAGTTTTCGACCTATCTCGCTCCTCCCAAACCTCAGCAAACTACTTGAAATGCTAATTCTCAACAAACTTCGCTCACTATGCTCCTCAATGGGTATAGTGCAGCATAACCAATTTGGGTTCAAAGCATTCCACTCCACTTTCGACCCGTTGTTAAAGCTTCACGCAGATACAACCCTGGCTCTTAACAAAAAAGAGGTAACAGTAGCCTGTCTGCTTGATATTCAAAAAGCATTTGACACCGTTTGGATAGACGGTCTGATTTTCAAGTTGAAATCATTTCACTTGCCTAGACATCTTATCACAATCATACACAGCTTCTTGACCAACCGTAAGTTTTACGTACGAGTAGGAAATACCAAGTCTGTATTCAAAAACATCTCTGCAGGGGTTGCCCAAGGCTCACGTCTTGGACCTGACCTCTTCAATCTTTTCACCCTCAACCAACCAGCAAACACGCCAACGACAAAAACCCTACTATATGCTGATGACTCCATCACTTATAGTGCATCCATAAGCCCAGAAATATCTCTCCGTAGTGTGAAGGAACACATCCTTAGGCTCTGGGAGTACTACCTACAATGGGGAATTAAAATCAATCCCACTAAAACAGAATTAATCTGCCTTAGGAATCCCTCACGTAATGGCATAGCCACAAGATGCAAACTCCTGTCCCTGACACTCCCCGATAACACAATTATCACACCTAAGCAAAGCGTTAAATACCTCGGAGTTCATTTCTTCGAAAGGTTCAAGTTTAACCAACATGCTAAACACACTCTTCGCAAGGCAAACGGTGCCTTAGCTCTCCTTCGTCCTCTTATGAAAGTAAGAGGTGGTCTCCAAACACGAACGAAACTTCTGCTTTACAAGCAACTAATTCGTCCTATACTAACTTATTGCTTTCCTATATGGTACACAATAAGCCCAACATATATGAAGAAAGTGCAATTATTCGAGCGCAAGGCTCTTCGCTATTGCACATCTTTGTATAGAAAACCAAATTCAGTCCGCTACTACAGCAATGAAAAACTCTACGAGACAACTAAAATTGTTCCTATAGACAAATACCTACACAACCTCAGCACCAAAATGCTGAGGAAAATCCCATCCCATCCCAGCCCTCTTATTAATATAATTACAGGTAACGCAGCCCCCGACGACCGATATCTCCAGGTGCTATCCATAATGGATCCAGCATTTCGAATGTCGCAAGAAGACAGCTTCGAAGACTTCTACGTCGCTGCAGGAAGAGGAACGCAGTACAACAGAGGTTGAAGACACCAAGAGACCCAAAAAAGTGGAAATACAATAGCTTCCAGGACCGAAGCGACCATCCAACTAATATTCCTCGCCCACCAACATTACAGCCAACGACCGTCAGCACTGCTCAAGCCGACGAGAACATACCAATTATTTATTTAAGAAACAAGTAAATGTTAGACATAGATACCTTTTTAATAAAATGTATAAAACCCGCCAATTTAACGAAGCAGAGCCCCATCTGTGCTCGCAGATTTTAAAAACAATAATGTTAGTCTAAGAATTTATAATTGTATATATCAAATATTGTAAAACAAACGAGCTTTTCAATAAAAACTTAAATTGTAAATTGTAAATTGTATGCGTTTACATATCACTGTACCTCACATTCTTAAAGCTCCACTTTAACTACATTGTCAAACTTATGAACAGCTGCACTGAAAAAATAGCAAGAAAGGTTGCAGTTCCAATAATAAGGTCCCAACGCTCATGGTTTGAAGAATGGGAAAAATTGGCGGACATGTGTGAACTCAATTTCCTCCTTACTTTGGATAATTTGCCAGAGTGGATACCATTTCTTGACAACTTTGTTGAAAAGCTACATTCCAAAGTAAGAGAAGTCTATTACTGTTACTATTACTATTACATTATTATGAAGACAGTACGACCTAGGCGACAAAAACTATTTCAAGGACCGCTTTAGCACTGAAAAAATATCGAACCTTTTCCGAGCAAGAGGAGAGCTGTTACCGCTCAATTTCATACCGCACCGTGACGATCTAGCATTAAAATGCTCTTTGTGCAACACCAACGAAAGAGAAAATGTATTTCAATTCATCACTAGATGCCCGATGTTAGTAGAGATACGGCGACAAACATGGCAAGAAAACTATTTGCAACAAACTGAGTTTTCAGCAATTTTGAATGGAAAGGACTGGCAGAAACTATAAAATTTCATAAAAACAGCTCTAACTTATAGAAAAAGAATAATACGAGAATACTTTTAAATTCAAAATAATATCAAAACTCAGTTAACTTACAACACACTTTTTTTTGTTTTATAAAGCTATCACCTTGCTGACGGCCCATTAGGCCATGCCTTTAAAGATTGTAATGTTCCTTGGTTCCCAAACTACCAACTCGCCAAGCATTCACTGCTGTAGGCTCAAACCTCTACGCACTAACTGCAAAGTTGAGGTATGCTAGTGGAAACACTCAGAAGTACCCAGGAATTGTCGTCAGCTCAATGCCTTATATTAACAAAAACCAGAGATTGTTCTAGATCGAGTTCATGATCACTGTTTACATTTTATTTGTAAATTCATTCCCTATTTATACAAATTTATTAAGCACCATTTCTGGTTATCGAACAATCGACCACACTTCGATATTCGATTAAAACGCTTCATCATCACATTCTTTTGGGTGAGCGCCAATGACCTATATCATAAACAAATGCTCATACCCAAAGACTATTGCTATGACATAAACAGCGCGCGTGCAGTCAAAGCAATATGATCCCATATTACTTCTGTCGGCTGGCAGTGGCCTGCCGTTGGGAATCATATTGTTCCGAGTACAATGCACTCTATGGATGCACAATCAAGTCAAGTGCTAGGCATTTCTGTGCAATGCAGCCGAATGTGAGAGGATCAGATATCGAGGCACAGCCGAAGGTTGACAACCTGTTAATAGTTGTAGAGCAAATAATTAAGAGGTCGTTGGCTGTGACTCCTTCACACCACCCTTCCTGGGGAAAAAGAAGAAATCAAGACAAGAGTGTTGATTTCTACTTTTCCACGACTCTTTTACAAATACGGGAGTATGAAATTAAAAAAAAAAAATTTCTCTTTTGTTATATTCGATTAAATATTGTGGCTATTTCTGGATGTTTACTTATAGTTAATATTTTGGTAACTTTTGTGATATTTACATTAGTTATTATATTTTGATTAGTTTATTTTTCATTACATATTAGTCAGTGTTTGGTATCATTTGCTTTATTTACATTTTAAAATCTAGTTCTCTTTTTTTTCATTACATGTTTTGCAGTATTTGGTACATATATTTGTTTTTTCTCTCTTATTCAATACAATATTCTCTTTTTTTTCATATTTACATTAGCTCTTTTTTGATTATAATACGTCTTACAATATATACAGGGTGATTCGCATAAGGTGTGACAAAAAGATAGGGTGTGTAGGTTGGACCTAGACAAGCAAAAAATCGTATGGGAGGGGGGGGGGTCCATTTTCCCCCGTTTAGGCGGGAGGGGCAATTTAAGAAAAAAATCACAAAAAATGGGAAAAAAATTATTTAAAAATAACGGTAGTTTCTACAGAGTCGTGCTATAGCATTTTGAAAAGCCAAAAACTTATACATTAATTTTAATTTAAAAATTAGTTGTTCAAATAAATAGTTTTTGAAATATTAATTTTCAAAGTCAAAATTTTGAAAAAAAAACATAATTTTTTTTTTAAAACCACTTTTTTTCCAAATTTTACGTAATTAAGTAGTATTTTTCTGGCTTATTTTCAATGCTCTTATTTATTTTTGATCAAACACAAAAAACCGGATGTCAAAATAACCTGTAGTTTTTGAGAAAACCAAAAATTACAAAAACGACTTTTTAAAATTTTTTTTTTCTTAAAGTTTTTTTTTCGTTATTTGATTCTTAAGTGATTCTTAAGTGAAAAAAAGTAAAGAGAAAATTCATCCTTAATTTATTAAATTCACTTAAGAATCAAAAAACGAAAAAAAAATTTTAAAAAGTCGTTTTTGTAATTTTTGATTTTTTCAAAAACTACAGGTTATTTTGACATCCGGTTTTTTGTATTTGATCAAAAATAAGTAAGAGCATTGAAAATAAGCCAGAAAAATACTACTAAATTACGTAAAATTTGGAAAAAAAGTGGTTTAAAAAAAAAATTATGTTTTTTTTCAAAATTTTGACTTTGAAAATTAATATTTCAAAAACTATTTATTTGAACAACTTATTTTTAAATTTAAATTAATGTATAAGTTTTTGGCTTTTCAAAATGCTATAGCACGACTCTGTAGAAATTACCGTTATTTTTAAATAATTTTTATCCCATTTTTTGTGATTTTTTTCTTAAATTGCCCCTCCCGCCTAAACGGGGGAAAATGGACCCCCCCTCCCATACGATTTTTTGCTTGTCTAGGTCCAACCTACACACATTATCTTTTTGTCACACCTTATGCGAATCACCCTGTATATATATATTTTTTTTTCTTCAAAAAAAAAAAAAAAAATTATATTAGATTTCTATACTTAGATCAATGCATTGAGTATAGTTTCATATAATTATTAGTTTAAGGTGGTATTAATTCTATTCTTAGCATTACTTTTCAATTATTTTTATATTAGAACATTCGTTTTGACAATATGTATGTCTCTCTCTCTTTTTTTTTATTATATTTTTTTTTTACAATACTAGTGTATATATGCCTTAAATGGTTTTAGTCTATTTATCAGTTCACATTTATTTCACAAGTTCACAAATTATACAATAACATACATTCAATCAATTTCTTATTTTTACATTTTTTTTCACAATTTCACAAATTATACAATAACATCCATAAAATCAATTTCTTACTTTTACATTTTCTTTCACAATTTCACAAATTACACAATAATATTCATACATAAAATGGTTTTAATCTGTTTTGACAATTAATTTCTTATTTTCAAATCTTCTTTCTGAACTTTGCAATTGCATTTTTACAAATTATAATAATAACATATATGTATAAAATGGTTTCAATCTGTGCTTGTGAACAATAACTTTCTTATTTTCACATTTAATTTCGCAATTTACTCCTTCCTGTGATAAGACTTCATATGGTCCTATATATATTGGATCTAACTTCTTTCTGTTTTCGTTTCTTAACATGACTAAACTACCTACGTTCGGCGGCATCGTCCCGATATCGTTTGTATGCAGTGGTCATCTCCTCCCAATTGGTCATGAGAGTTTTAGTTCTCTGATGAAACTCCTGCGGTGACGTCTCTCTTAAGCTGACGGGGCATTTATTTAATGATGCCTGGATGATTTTACCAATCAGGCGGAATTTATTTTCCGTTGTTACCTTTTTTACTTCTGAGCTGAGTTTTGTTGTCAGCCCTGCTGGAAGATTAAATTTTGGTGATGCGGTAGCGAGTTCCTTTGTAGGCGCTGCTGGGGGCTTGACTGCTGTTGGTCCTACATCCTCTTTTTGTTGTCTTGGCTGAGGATTGACTGCTGTTGGTCCTGCATCCTCTTTTTGTGCCTTGGGCTGAGCATTGACTGCTGTGGTCTTTTTTCAGCCTCATCAGATTTTTTAGAATCTGCATCACTACACCTCTTGCTGATGTCTTCTTTCATTGTCTCATACACCTTCTTAACCTCGTCATAGTGGCCTTTGGTGAAATATTCGTGGTCTATATCTAGTGGATAATTATCCCTTATCTCACTGTCCACGTTATCGAAGAATTCCCAGAGCTCAGTCAGTTTGACCCAGCGTGCATTCAAATACTGCACAGTCTTTCTTTCTGGGTCATCCTTTCTGTAGTTACGGGCGAGATTACAAATCTCCGTGCCTACCAAATCTTGACGATTCGTGAGTTCCTCGATGGAAGGCATTGTTTAATCACTAACTACACTTTTGCTGGCACAAGTTATCTTTAATTATATTTCTTTCTTATGTTTTATTACTTCACTTGTCACTAGCTTTGTAGCTCTTTGTTTGTCGACTCACTTCACTTTTTATTTAAAAGTTATTACTGTTCTCCTTTTTTTTTACTTTTAATTTTTTGTTCAATACAGGCCGCTAAACTTTTTTAGCTGCGGTCGTGGTCCTGTCACGGTCGCCAAATGTTCAATTAAACAATTCGAATGCAATTTTTATATTAAAACAGACAAATGTTTATTTTACACAAAAGATCGATTAAATAACTAATTTCAATTTTTATATTAAAGAGACAAATAATGTTTATTAGAACGAACGATGTTTTTACTAGTGAAGTACAAAGGGAAGTGAGTGGTTGACTAGCCAAAGAGATCGCTGAATCAGCGACCACAATTGATGATGCCACCAGGAAAGACTTCCACATTCACTAAAACGCCTTTTCCTTTTGCCACAATGAAACGTCGACCACACTTGCTGAAGTGTCCAATTACAAAGAACAAGAAAACACTGCTTCCAATTGGTTTTTTTGTAGTATATCGCACGTAGGATTTTTATTCGTTCCAAGATAAAATGACGATTTACAATTTATAATAATTGGGCCAGAAGTGTAAAAATCTTTTAATTTCGAAAATTATAATTAGATATATATAGATTCCAAGCAAAAGAAATGGCGGAAGGCCCAAGAAAATACTTTAATTAAAATTATGTTGTTCGCTGGTTGGCTGTTGAAATATGATTGACTGGTCGTCGGTATGCGACGAACCACTTGCAAGAAAAAAGTACTAGATTTTTATAAAAATTGGTTATAGATTATTTAATGCAAGAGGGCGAACCATGAATTGGTACCAAACTCTAGTTTTTTGATTAAGCTGGGGAGTGGCACTGTTCACACTGGATTCGTGTTCGCCCTTGGCGAGATACGCCAAAAAAAATGTTACTGAAAATAAAGTAAGTGAAATTGATCAATTGGCAATTAGTTAATAGGCAATTGGCACAGTTTTACTATGGGTCGGACTATTTCTCCGTTTTGGGTCTTTAGTGTTGCGACTCTGACTCGACCATCGGCACCCGGGTGTATATTTATAACACGCTCTAGACGCCATTCGGTAGATGGCAGATTTTCTTTTTTAATGACGACCATATCATCAACTTTAATGTCGGTTTGAGGTGTTTTCCATTTGTGTCGTTGATGTAGTTCCTTGAGATACTCATCTTTCCATCTGTGGCAGAACTGTTGTTGGAGGCATTTTACTTTTTCCCACCGATTGATTAACGATAAATTTGCATCGGCCATATTCGGTACCGGAAAAGATAAAAGCCGACCGCCGCGTAAAAAATGCCCCAGCGTCAATGCCAACAGATCAGAAGGATCTGTGGACATGGACGATATTGGACGCGAGTTCAAACACGCTTCGATACGTGCTAGAACCGTTGCAAATTCTTCGAACGTAAACTTGGCCTTGGTCCCCAGCCTTCTTAAATGGCCTTTGAAACTTTTAACGCCGGCTTCCCATAAACCTCTCATGTGAGGTGCCCCTGGTGGAATAAAATTGCATTTCAAACCCTGAACGCCATACTTAAGGCTCGTCTCTTTGGGAATGGTGCCTACAAATTTCTTAAACTCCTTGCGTAAAATTGCATCGGCACCCGTAAAGTTCGTCCCATTGTCTGAAAACACTTCTTTAGGTAAGCCTCGTCTTGAGGTGAACCTGGCAAAGGCCGCGAGGAACGCTTCAGATGACAAATCATTTGCCGCTTCAAGGTGAATTGCCTTGGTGGAAAAGCAGACAAACACGCATGCATACCCTTTGGTCATACGACAATTTCGTGCATTGAAACTCTTGATTGTGAAGGGACCCGCGAAGTCGATTCCAGTAAATGTGAACGGTGGCGAAAAGGTAACTCTTTCGGGCGGTAGGGCAACCATCATCTGCTTGCTTAAGTCTCTTTTGTTGGTCGCGCATATGGTGCAACGACGAATGCAAGACTTAACCAGAATTTGGAGTTTTGGTACCCAGAAACTTTGTCTCGTTAGTCGCACCATTAAAGAGTTGCCACCGTGCATAGAAATCTCATGAATGAATTGAACCAGGAGACAAGCAAAACGGGATTCAAAGGGTAGTATTATAGGGTGACGTTCATTGTACGAAATGTCTGAGTTCGAGAGTCGCCCATTGACTCTAAGAAGCTTTGAGCCAGGCCAAGACTATGGATGAGTCTGTCCATAAAAAGATTTGATATGCCTGGACTGGAAAATTGGGTAGGTAAAATTTGGTCATTTTTGAAAGCAAAAGTGCTCCACACAGCTCAAGACGCGGTAAAGAGACCGTCTTTAAAGGGGCAACTTTGGACTTCGCACACATCAAGTAGGAGGTTGCTTCTCCATTAGGGTGACTTGCGCGTATATAAAGCGCTGCCGCATATGCTTTCTCGGATGAGTCACAGAAACCATGAAACTGAATCTCCACAGTGGGAGAGTATTCAACCCAACGTGGGATTTCTATAACCTGTATTTCAGGTAATGACTCTGCAAACTCTTTCCAAGTGGCAAATGATTCAGGGCTGATACGCTCGTCCCACTCAGTGTGCTCCGTCCAAATGCGTTGCATCAACGTTTTGGCAATTATCACTACGGGGCCAACCACCCCGCAGGATCGAAAAGACGAACAATTTGAGACAAGACCTCTCTTTTGGTCGGATTTGTCGACAGTGGAATGCGTTGTGTGGTGAAGTAAAAATTGTCTCCTTTGGCATTCCATCGTACCCCTAGTGTTTTTGTGGTGCTGTCAGCATCGAGCTTCAGGAAACTTTCGTTCAGCACATGTTCTGGTGGCAAATGGTTAAGTAAGCTAGATGAATTTCTGCACGGTTCTGCCTTCTTTTGCCAGTTGAAAGAGGGTGCGGATGGCCAAATATGGAGCACAATTTACAATTTGAAGTTCAAAGTCTTCGATTTCGGACTCTGGGGAACTGCGAAAGAGGATTCGTTGAAATGGAGTACCTCTAGGGTCGACCACGATTTGGCGGTACATTTTCTCAATGTCCGCATTAAAGACAAATTTATAAAATCTCCAGCGGAGAATGAGAGATGGTAAATCTTGCTGCAATATGGGCCCTGGATACAACAAATCGTTTAAACTTACCCCATTTGACGACGATTGAGAAGCATTAAAAACAACCCTTACTTTGGTGTTTGTGCTTTCAGGCTTTATGTCCGCATGATGTGGCAGATAGAACGAGTTTACTTGACCTTTTGCAATCTTTTCCATCGGAGGTACTTTCCGCATATGGCCAAGGGTGAGGTATTCAGAAATAACGCTTGAATATTGAGTCTTGAGATCCGCTTTCATGGCTAACGATCTTTCGACTCTAGAGAACTGCCTTAATGCGATGTGCCTAGAGAACCCTAACTTGCCCTTTGACGATTGTGCCTTGAACGGCAGACGAACCACATACCTCCCATCCGAACGTCTCGAAGTTGTGTTTTTATATAGTTCGTCACAGTAGCAGTCCTCTGTTGACCGAATGACTGTGGACGGCAGTTCTTCGAGCTCCCAAAATTTTCGTAGCTGAGTATCCAAATTGGAAGTACTCGAACTGTTCGATACTACGAATGTATTGAACGATTGGAACGACTCCGGAACTGGTCCGGACAGTACCCAGCCGAACATTGTATTCTGAGCCACGAGGGAATCTGCGATAAGTTGGAGACCGTTCCTTATGATCGATGGGTATAAATCCGCACCGATCAGCAGATCGACCTGGGACGATTTATTAAACGTGGGATCAGCCAGTTTGAGGCCGCCAAAAAGGTTGGGGTCGATGACACTAAACGATGAACTTGGCAGGCTGCTCGTCAATGATCTAAGCACAATTGCCTGAGCGGAAATGGTGATCTGGGTTTCATCTAAGCACGTGATTGCAAACGAACAGAGTTTTTTCGACGTAATGGCGAGATAACCACTGATTCCGGAAATGGTTGTTTTCTTATCGGTTACGGGCAAGTTCAAACGCTTTTGTACTGCCTCTGAGATAAAGGATATTTAAGAACCAGGGTCGATAAGAGCGCGAACTATGTGTTTGGATTCTCTGCCGACAATGCAAGCTAGTGCCGTTGCAAGCAATATTTTCTTAGGGGCACCGACATGAAAGTTTTGAAACGACGCTTCAGGCACAAATGGAAGTGACGACGCCGATATTTGAGGAGCTGTTGTTGCACTAGGGAGATTAGTGGACTGTATTTTTTTTCCGTATTCGTTAGCGTTAAGGTGCAACAGTGAGTGATGCCGTTTTTTACAGTGGCTACAGGAATATTTGCTCGTACAAGCGACCTTTGCATGACTCGCGCTTAAACAGTTGTTGCACAGTTTGTGCTGCCGTACCGTTTGGATTCTCGTTGGGATCGACATTGCCGAAAATTTTGCACACTCATAAATGGAGTGCGCAGCCGCACAGATCTTGCATCCCCCCCCCCTGTTTTGGCAAGGTATGTGTTGACTCTATTGCTGTTTCGAACATTCATCTCCTTTTTTGTAAGTCTATTAAGCCCTGTGCCTTTTGACGAAGTGGTGTCAGAAATGGACTCCAGCACCTGAAAGCGCGACGTTAAAAACGAGTCTCGAGTTCGTCGGGTCTTCCAAGGATTGTTCCCAAAGAGTCAAGGTAATTTAAGGCAGTTTACTAGTACACGCAAAGACGAGGATCGGATCCCAGTTTCGCGTTATAACCTGATGCGCCTGCAAAGTTGATACTGAATCATTTACAGTACTCTGAAGGGCTCGAATCAATTTGGCCGATTCTTCATGTACTGTTGGCAAGTTAAAGATATTTTTTACCTGATTGTTGACCAAGATTCGAGTATTTTCATACGTAGCCCGCAACGCTTCCCAGGCTAGTGAAAAGCTGGCATTGGTTAGCGGAAATTGGCTGCCAATCCGATAAGCCTCGTCTTTGGTTTTGGCTCTAAGGTGGAAGAGTTTTTCTACTACACCCAACTGGGGGTGTTTAATGTATACTGCCTCAAACATATCTCGGAAAACCGGCCAGGAGATATAATCCCCCTTGAAGACCTCCGTCTCACATGGAGGTAATTTGAGGTGGCGAGGAGCTAATGGTGGTTCGGATGTCGATTTTTTGCCAGTACCCTCAGGTTTCAATCGTGCTTCATGATCGAGGAAAAATGCTGAGCATGCCACATAATTTTCGTTGCACAGTTTATACTTGGTTTCTATGGCTTCAATGTCTAATGCTGCTTCTCTTGTCTTTGGTCCGCATTTTATGCATAGGGCAAAGGCTTCTTTGACTGCGAGCCACAGCTCTCTTAACTCTAACTTTCTGACTTCGAGAGCGGAAAGTGTGTGCCCGTGATCCGGCACCTCTTTCGCCGCTTGGTGAAACTTGACCAATTGATCAGTCGAGAAAATGAAGTCTTCCATCAAAGCCATCACAGAAAGTGCTTCTAAGATTGTATAAATGACAAGGAAGCGACACGAAACCAAGAAAATTTAAAACTCGTGGCTTAAAGCACTCAAAAAAAAGCAGACTCTCAAAAAAGGTCAAGATTTAAATTTAAAAATTTCCAAAAATCAAAATTTTGAAGCACAAGAATCTTCAAAAGGCTTGAAAGATTCTACTGGGGGCCAACCACCCCGGCTTGGATACACCGTTACGAACGGTGTGTGCGACACGAACGAGAGAAACAGAATTTCCAAAAAGTAAAAAAAATCAAAATTTTAAAGCACAAGAATCTTCAAAAGGCTTGAAAGATTCTACTGGGGCCAACCACCCCGGCTTGGATAAACCGTTACGAACGGTGTGTGCGGCACGAACGAGAGAAAAAGAATTTCAAAAAAAGTCAAAATTTTTAAGAACAAGAATCTTCAAAAGGCTTGAAGGATTCTAAAAATTTCAAAAAAAATCAAAATTTATGAGCTCTAGAATCTTCAAAAGGCTTGAAGGATTCTACTGGGGGCCAACCACCCCGGCTTGGATACACCGTTACGAACGGTGTGTGTGGCACGAACGAGAGAAAAAGAATTTCCAAAAAAGTCAAAATTTAAAGCGCAAGAATCTTCAAAAGGCTTGAAAGATTCTAAAAATTTCAAAAAAAGTTAAAATTTTAAAGAACAAGAATCTTCAAAAGGCTTGAAGGATTCTAAAAATTTCAAAAAAAATCAAAACTTATAAGCTCTAGAATCTTCAAAAGGCTTGAAGGATTCTACTGGGGGCCAACCACCCCGGCTTGGATACACCGTTACGAACGGTGTGTGTGGCACGAACGAGAGAAAAAATTTCAAAAAAAGTCAAAATTTTAAAGCGCAAGAATCTTCAAAAGGCTTGAAAGATTCTAAAAATTTCAAAAAAAAGTTAAACTTTTAGAGCGCAAGAATCTTCAAAAGCCTTGAAGGATTCTACTGGGAGCCAACCACCCCGGCTTGCATACACCGTTACAAACAGTGTTTGCGACACTGACGAGAAAAAAAGAATTTCAAAAAAAAGTCAAAATTTATAGCGCAAGAATCTTGAAAAGGCTTGAAAGATTCTAAAAATTTCAAAAAAAAATTAAAATTTTAAAGCGCAAGAATCTTCAAAAGGCTTGAAGGATTCTACTGGGGGCTAACCACCCCGGCTTGGATACACCGTAGCGAACGGTGTGTGTGGCACGAACGAGAGAAAAATTATCAAAAAAAGTCAAAATTTTAAAGTGCAAGAATATTCAGAAGGCTTGAAGGATTCTAAAAATTTCAAAAAAAAATCAAAATTTAGAAGTTCTAGAATCTTCAAAAGGCTTGATAGATTCTACTGGGGGCCAAACACCCCGCCTTGGATACACCGTAACGAACGGTGTGTGTGGCACGAACGAGAGAAAAAATTTCAAAAGTAAAAATTTTAAATTTAAAAATTTCGAAAAATCAAAATTTTGAAGCACAAGAATCTTCAAAAGGCTTGAAAGATTCTACTGGGGGTCAACCACCCCGGGCATGGATACACCGTTACGAACGGTGTGTGCGGCACGAACGAGAGAAAAAATTTTAAAAAGTAAAAATTTTAAATTTAAAAATTTCAAAGAAATCAAAATTTTGAAGAACAAGAATCTTCAAAAGGCTTGAAAGATTCTACTGGGGGCCAAACACCCCGGCTTGGATACACCGTAACTAACGGCGTGTGTGGCACGAACGAGAGAAAAATTTCAAAAAGTAAAAATTTTAAATTTTCAAAGAAATCAAAATTTTGAAGCACAAGAATCTTCAAAAGGCTTGAAAGATTCTGGGCATGGATACACCGTTACGAACGGTGTGTGCGGCACGAACGAGAGAAAAAATTTAAAAAAAAGTCAAAATTTTAAAGTGCAAGAATCTTCAGAAGGCTTGAAGGATTCTAAAAATTTCAAATAAAATCAAAATTTAGAAGCTCTAGAATCTTCAAAAGGCTTGATAGATTCTACTGGGGGCCAACCACCCCGGCTTGGATACACCGTAACGAACGGTGTGTGCAGCACGAACGAGAGAAAAAATTTCAAAAGTAAAAATTTTAAATTTAAAAATTTTAAAAAATCAAAATTTTGAAGCACAAGAATCTTCAAAAGGCTTGAAAGATTCTACTGGGGGCCAACCACCCCGGCTTGAATACACCGTAACGAACGGTGTGTGTGGCTTGAACGAGAGAAAAAATTTCAAAAAGTAAAAATTTTAAATTTAAAAATTTCAAAGAAATCAAAATTTTTAAGCACAAGAATCTTCAAAAGGCTTGAAAGATTCTACTGGGGGCCAACCACCCCGGCTTGGATACACCGTAACGAACGGTGTGTGTGGCACGAACGAGTGAAAAAATTTCAAAAAGTAAAAATTTCAAAGAAATCAAAATTATGAAGCACAAGAATCTTCAAAAGGCTTGAAAGATTCTACTGGGGGCCAACCACCCCGGCTTGGATACCCCGTAACGAACGGTGTGTGTGGCACGAACGACAGAAAAAATTTCAAAAAGTAAAAATTTTAAATTTAAAAATTTCAAAGAAATCAAAATTTTGAAGCACAAGAATCTTCAAAAGGCTTGAAGGATTCTTCTGGGGGTCAACCACCCCGGCTTGGATACACCGTTACGAACGGTGTGTGTGCGGCACGAACTAGAAAATGTTAAAAACGCTATACAAAACGCAGACTCCTTCAAAGAGGAAGGCAGTCTATTATATTTCAAATAAAAACCAAAAAATAGGCTGGGGAACAAAACAACCCGCGAATATCGAAGATGAGTTTCACTGAAAACCGTATCACTACCGCGATCGAACGCCACTGTCTAGGAACCGCCTCAACCACAAACAAAAAAACCAAAAAACGATCTTTCGTATCCAAAAAAATGACGCGTTTGTCGGCCCGAATGCAACACAAAAGGAAAATTTTTTTTTTCTTTAATTGCCAATCAAAAAATTCTCACTTACCTTATTACTACCTTACTTATAATGTTAGGATGCCAAAAAATAACAAATTAACTCCGCTTCAGGCTGGTCCCACGATGACGATGGGCGCACTTCCTTCTTCCTTCCTGACCAGGTCACGTGCGTAACAATCGACGCCAGCAAAATAAAAAATGGCGGAGCAGCGTACTAGCCGCGTAGCCAGGCAATTCCACCGCCTTTTGCCAGCGTGCGCCGCGTGGCAATGGATAGCGGCCCTATTTTTTTGGGCAGTGTGTTGACCGGATGTGGTGCCTTTTTGGCAGCGTTGGCAGCGTGCCGAGTTTTTGTCGTGGGCAGCGTGTGGTGTTGGCAACGTGTGGTGTTTGCAGCGTGCCGGGTTTTTCAGCGTGGGCAGCATGTGGTGTTGGCAGCGTGCCGGGTTTTTTTGGCGTGGGCAGCGTGTGGTGTTGGCAGCGTGCCGGGTTTTTTCGGCGTAGGCAGCGTGTGGTGTTGGCCGCGTGCCGGGTTTTTCGGCGTGGTCAGCGTGTGGTTTTGGCCGCGTGCCGGGTTTTTCGGCGTGGGCAGCGTGGGCAGCGTGGTCAGCGTCGATGGCGTCTAAATATCCGCCCGAATGGACCAAATGATCAACCAAACCACACTAACGTCTTTTCTGGAACACACTTCAGAGATGCAGATCGACCACGTTGTAGGAGTTGCTCCCAAAAATTCCCTTCACAAACGCAGGTCAAATGTTCAACCAAACCACACTTACGTCTTTTCTGGAACACACTTCAGAGATGCAGATCGACCACGTTGTAGGAGTTGCTCCCAGAAATTCCCTTCACAAACGCCTTTCCAACAAAAAAAAAACTCCTTCCTTGGTATTTTTTTTATACAATGGTTTCACGTAGGATTTTATTTTTGTTTGTAGTGTTTTATTGTTTGAATTTACAGAATCTAGGCCAGAAGGGCGAAATTTAGAGTCTAGAAAAAAGACAATGCCAACCCAAAAAAATGGCGGAAGGCCCAAGAAAAGTAATTTAATTATAAACATGTTGTTCGCTCGTTGGCTGTTGAAATATGATTGACTGGTCGTCGCTATGCGACGAACCACTTGCAAGAAAAAAGTACTAGATTTTTATAAAAATTGGTTATGGATTATTTAATGCAAGAGGGCGAACCATGAATTGGTACCAAACTCTAGTTTTTTGATTATGCTGGGGAGTGGCACTGTTCACACTGGATTCGTGTGAACAATCGCAAAAGGCGAAACCCAAAAGGTGGCTAGTAAACATAAATGAAATCGAATGTCAGCGCGTGAGGCAAAACATTGAACTTCTATGGAAGATCACATTTCGTCTGGCCTCACGCTGCTGAGAAGTTTATTTATTTATTTCACCTACGCGCAATCAGCTCAACAGATTACATATTACAACGAAATAAAAGAAAAGTTTTAAAACTAATTTTAAATAAAATAATAGCAAGGTTTCAATTTCTTAAAAGTAAGTAATACAATCCATTTCGGAATTTATCTCTGGAGAAAGACAGATCAATATGACCACAAATCTCATTAAACTCTCTAATTGATCTTGAAATTGGTTCACTCATGCCATAGTTAGTTCTGTGCATTGATTGAAAAAGAAGATTTCTATCCCTCAACGGTCTCTCCGGAGCATTAATACAAATTAAGGACAACAAGGGAGGACACTTTATATGATAACATAATATATCGCACGAAAACTATGTCATGACTAGTTCTACGTGATTTGAGGGACTGCAAACCTAGAAGATTTTGCCTAGCTATGGAATTTGGCAGAAAACTCCATCGCATCTTGTAAAATGCATACTTCGTTAATCTGTTCTGAACTTTCTGAATTCGATCTGAAAGATATTGTTGGTGAGGGTTCCAGATGATGTCTGCATACTCTAGGTTGGGTCTTACTAGTGAGGTATAAAGAGACACAAGCGTGTAGGGGTAAGTGAAGTCTGTTGAGTTTCTTTTTATAAATCCCAACATCGAGATTGCTTTTGATATAAAAGCTTCTAAATGTGGTGTAAAAGAGAATTTGGAGTCAAAAATTACGCCTAAATCTTTGAATTTTTCAGTTCTCTGAAGAGGGTTGCATCAAGATGATATGAAAACTCTTGCATATGATGCTTTCTTGAAAGAGAAATCACAAAACATTTCTGGGTGTCAAGATTCAAACGATTTAACATATACCATCGACATAGATTATCAAGATCCAATTGGAGTTTTTGACAATCACTTATAGAGGTTACTTTCAGAAAAAGTTTCAGATCAT